>CM066197.1:11018460-11618460 GCA_033675215.1 Rhodiola kirilowii | reverse complement strand
GAGGTGTAATGATTAGCATGATAATGCATTGTAATTCAATCTATGGCTTTGTTCTTGTTCGGGACGAACAAGTTCAAGTGTGGGGTAGTTTGATAAGTCGTAGTTGTACGACTATTTTATATGTTAAACCCCGTCTCTTAAGTGTTATCTGTATATTATTTCACTGCCGTTGTGTAGTTTTCATTCTCAGGTACACTCGGAGACCATAGAAGGAATACCGGCTAAAGAGAGCATTTTAGAAGATGTTTTGCGCGCGAAGAAACGAAGATCGGAATTTTCATCAGTACACTCCACGGACGTCTAAAGAATAACGGCGCGGACGTCTCAACATTTAACGTATTTCTCAAGACGTCCGCGGATCACTAAATTGTTAAGGCGTCCGTGCGGAAAGTCCAGCTGGCCAATTTCCTGAAATCAAAACTGCGTTTTCTCGGGAAGAAAAGAACTGACGAAAACCGAACAACCAATCTGAAATCGATGAGCCAATTTGGGGAGACAAGAAGACACACGTCAATTGAGGATTTTTTGTGGGTTTTAAAAACACACGTGGAGAAGGAAGATGAGAATTTGAAGAGCCATTGGAGAAGTGAACAATCAGAATATGAGGGGACAAATAGAGAAGATAAAAGAAAAGAAAATGTAAAAATGAATTCGTCTTTGCTTGACCAAAGTTTGGCCGTGTAGTTTGGGGAAGACAAAGTCTTCTTCCTTTGAGTCTTTTTCAGCCGTGTGATTGTGAGGAGTGAAAAACACAGATTGTGTCTTTTGATTGGTCATATCTTTTGGCCAATTCTTCTTGTCAAGTTCCTGCCGTGAGTTAGCTTGGATTGCTGCTGCTGATTTTGGCAGTGGCTTTGGTTTGGAAAAGTGAAGTGAATTCAAACATCAGTATTGTATTCTCATCTCAACTCAATTACTTAATAATATGTATGCTATTACCATGTGTATCTTGCACTTGTTCATTGATATTGATACTTGATTTCGTGTGACGATTGATCTCCTGACAACGGATCATTGTTGCATGCTGCGTTTTATTTACTTGGCTGAATTACAAAACCCCCCTGTTACTCTTATACTTAGTGATACAGATTCTCAAACCGATCTCTGTGGATTCGACCCGACTTGCCACTAGCTAGTTGGAAAAATATAAATGTTTTTGCACAGGCCAAACGACACCTGTCACATGTGTACATTGAACTTTGAAAGTGAACTTGGTGCTAGGATGATCTGAAATGCATGATTAGGTGTGCTTGGTGTGGGATTGTGCTTGCATAAAATATCTAGATGATGGTGACGTCTTAAGTGTGGAGTGTATGATCCTAGCTTGCATTTTGTTGAAAAGCATTTTTATGCTAGTGATTTCTTGGTGAAGCATTGAATTTGTGTGAATGTTGAGCGGTGCTTATTCGTGATGCGGAGTAAAAATTCTAAGTGTGGAGTTGGGAGTTCAAATAAGGGGCATAAGATCATTGCAGCTGATATTTGAGATGGAATAACAAAGCAGCCAGGCCAGTCGACCGACTGGCAACCTTAGTCGATCGTCTCAATGGATATTCAGAGGGTCTCAAAAACTCACCCAATCCAGTCGACCGACTGAACGTACCAGTCGACCGACTGGGGAAAGCCCATCCAAATATCCCAGCTCCCCTTTCCAAACACATTTTCGACCGACTTCCTCCGTTAATCGACTGATGAGACGTATTTATACGACTCATTAAGTCATTAAATACCACCATTTACGACATTTGATCATGAGAACATTTACTTGTTAATGTCGTTTTGGATTCCAGGGCCTTTAGGAGTCTAAAGAGGAAATGAGCTTAACAATGGCATTTTAGGCCACAAAAGCATCACAAGGTGATTTGGAGGCAAAATGGGACCTAAGGACCTCATCCGGGGCCAAAGGACCCAAGTCGGAACCTAAGGACCTCAGCCGGGTCCCTACCCGAGTCCCTGTCCGAGTGCCCAGGTCCCTGCCCGAGCGCCTGTCCGAATGCTCGGGTCCCTGTCCGAATGCCCGGGTCCCTGCCGAGAACCCCAGGGCATGCGCCTGCGCCCGAGCGCCCGAGGCCTGCGCCCGAGGCCCGCGCCCGAGGCCTGCGCCGAGTGCCCGAGGCCCACGCCCGAGGCCTGCGCCGAGTGCCCGAGGCCCGCGCTCGAGCGCCCGAGTCCCCGACCGAGTCCCTGCCGAGCTTCAAGTAAACCAAGGACCTCGCCGGGCCAAAATCAAACGACTCTCAATCTTTGAAGTGATTTCAACCTTTTGCATCATTTGGAACCTTCTAGTCCAGTTTGGCCCGAGGAAATATGCCGGCATCCCAGTTTTGGCCGAGAGTGCCCTAGGAGGACCCGGGCGCGCCCTAGAAGGACCAGGCTACGTCTGGCCAGCGCCCCACAAGTTCCAATCGATTTTTGACCTAGCTCCGGGCATTTTCTGGCAAAACTTCCTTCTTGGAACTTGCTTAGAACCATCTCAACTATCCAGAACCGGAGCCCCGAGACCCAGATCGCAAAATTCACATATGGTCCTTCCGAAGGGTCAATTACACAAGGTTAAGGTCAAGGGTCAATGGTCAACCCTCCATTGACTTTCTCGGCTCGTCCCCCAAGGCAGTGACATCAGCAAGAGTGTGCCAATCCCAGAGCTGAAGTTGTTTTGGCCAAGGAGCCCTAGGCCAACGGCAAAGTCGGGTTGGACTTGTGCTTGTGCCAAACCACCTATGCCACTCAAACTTGAAGATCAAGTCTCATCCAAGGGCCTAGAATCTTCCTCATTCTCTATATATAGAGCCCCTTGGCCCTTGTAAATGGCATTCGAAAATCTCACAAAAATCCATCCTTGTTACTCTTGTCATTTGGCTTGGAAATTGGAAAGTTCAACATCTCTCTACTCCTCCCCTTACTTGTTACTGATTTTACCCTTTGTCCTACGCATTTTGGGTTTGAGCCTTCTTATTCCGGTTATGCTCCTTAGCTCTCATATTCATTTCATGAATATGAGTGGCTAAACTTCCATAATTCGGTTTGGGGTCCCCTTAATGTTGTAGCAAGGCTCTAAGACCTTGATCTTAATGCTTCCTTGTGTTCATTTGCTTGTCATGTGCCAATGATATGGGAATGAATGCCTAGGCTAAGCTAATGCTACGAAAGGGCAAGGTTTAGCCGAATGGGTTCACTACCTTCATTGTGCTTGTTGTCATTGAAAAGTGAAACAAGCTTTAGCACCTAGTCTAGTACACTTCGAAAGAGGTTATTAAACTTGTTCGCACTAGAAATCCAAGTCTTGAAAAGGAATGGATTGCGGTGTATGCGCTCGAAAGGGCCTTACTTTGGGGTTTTGTCTTGAAAAGGAACTAACCCACACTTATGGATGCAAGGATCGATCATTAGAGGTCAATGATGAGTTGAGCTACAACAAAAGCCCCTAGACCGAATTCCATTCTATTGATCACAACCTTTGACATTTACTTTTGCACTTGTACTTACATTCAACTAAACCCTTTCAAAACTCCCTTGCACTTACTTTCCTTACATTTTGCACAAAGAACAACGAGTATTTGATATACTTCCCTTGGGTTCGACTCCTACTTGCTACTTTACTAGTTTACTAGTGAGTTCAAGTTAGTGGACACTACAATTTATCTTTGATTTGCACAATCACGACTAGTGCTCATCATCGACCGACTCCGAATCTCCTCCTTTCTCGACTACCTTCTGACCACCACGTTCAAGCCCTCACCCCACCGCCACCTCGCCATTGCCTCGCATCAACACCACCATCATCGACCAGCCTCGCCTCGCCTCCACATCTCCCTTCCCGATCGGAAAATTCACCGTCGTCTGATCTCCTCACTCTGGCATCACCAGCACTCGTTCGAACCCTCAATCAGCTCGGAATCCACCCGATTACAAAACCCAAGCTTTGATTTCATCCAAGGAAGCCGATTCAAAAACCCCCGTGCTCGACCTAATTGCCATCCCAGTTGTCGACTGGAATTTGCCTTGAGTCCAGTCGACCGACTGGAAAGAATCTCAACTTTGATTTCAACTCTTCACTCCCTATCCAACCATACCTCAAGGTGGGTCTTCGTCCAAATCCAAATCTAAAGGCAAGGAGGTAGCCCAAGCACCCTCGAGAGATGCTCGCATTATTGAGCAATATGAAAGCGACGAGGACGGTAGGCCTCTTGTCACACGCAAGCGGAAGTTTCTGAGGAACTCATTAAGGGACCATAGCTCTCGGCCTCGGAAGAGGAGGTGGACACTCCCACGGCTTCTCCCATATCTCCTCCCAAGAAGAAAAGCCATCTACCAAAGAAACTAAAGAAGAGGAGAGTCACCGTGCCTCCAATTCATAGAGTGCCCTCGCCCACAGCTGAAGCACCTCTCTCCAGTGCACTCGTCCCCGTAGTGCCAAATGAAGGACCACTGGAGGGCCTCTTGCCATTTCCGACCCCGTACCCCTTCTCCGAGCCTCTAGTGTTTAGGGGCGAGAAGCACCAAAAGCATCACGCCACTATAAAGAAGAAGGGGAAGACGGCCATTCCTACTCTCTACCCCAACATGGAGCTCCTTTGAGGCATTGACTGTGAAGTCACCGATGAGGTACATTCTCGGCTTAGTCATTGTGGACTTAATTTCTTATTTATGGATGATCCGGGGTCCTACCAAAGGGTAGTGGGGGAGTTTATTTGCTCTTTCGAGTGGGTTAAGGATGAAGAGGAGGAAGGGGAATTCTTTTGGGAATTCATTTTGGGAGGAAGGGACTTTCAGATAAAGAAGAGTGTGATCCGAGAATGGCTAGGTTTCCCTCTTCATGATGCTGCAGCACGGAAATTCAATGAGCACGAGTAGTATAGGTTTTGGAAGAGGATTTCGGGGCGGCAAGAGTGGTTTATCTCATCCTATAACTCTTCTACGATCACCAACCCAGTTTAAAAGGTTATCCACCACCTTATAGCCATTGGGATAAACACTCGGACGGCGAAGGTAGGTCGTTTGACAGAGTGGCGAGAGAGGGTCTGCTCCGACATTGCTGACTTGAAGAGCGGCGTGGCTGACTTGAGGAGTGGCTTGACCCGACTTGAGGAGTTTGCTAGAGATGAGGCTATGAGAGCTCCACTAGGAGTCGGAGTGGCTTCGGTCCACACTGTTATCCATGATCAGGGGTCCCGGTGGTCCAGTAGCCTCTACTTCAGTCGATCCAGGGTTTTCTGTCCCTCGTGCTGCCTCACCTTTGCCTACCACGCCAGCTTCTAGACCCGGGGAGGCGGGCACACCACTCACTGGTGGCACAGTGGAGCGGGATAGTTCCATTAGAGAGGAGAGCGCACCACTCACTGGTGCCACAGTGGAGGGAGTTGGAGATTCTACTAGAGAGACCACTCCGGGAGCCGACGAGGCTACATCTTGAGCTTGTATTGCATTTTGATCTTACTTGTGTCTATGTTTTAAAGATATCTTGCTTTGATCATGTACTTGAATGTTAAGTCGCCTATTGGCGCAGTTTAGGATGATGTATGCCATTTTGAGTGTTATACTCTTGACTTGTCTTTGGTTGTATGCTACATTTCTTATGATATTGAAGGTGTTTACCATTTATGTTGTTCACTGTACAGGATATACATCTACATATTATTCTCATGTCCAAAATTCTTCTTTGTCTATATTTGCAACCAAAAGGCCATTTCTCACTCCCAAGAGTTATATCACCGGTTCTACAAACGAGGGGAGTTCCTATGCGCATTTGCCTTTATTTTATCATTCTTCGCGCTTAGGGACTAAGCTTGAATTAAGTGTGGAGTGGTTTAATGCGCATAGTTCACATGTTTTCATACCATACATATTATTTTTAAATGGACACTTGCATCTTTTGCACCTTATCCCTAACATGAGAGTGTTTTTAACCACATAGGCTTGTGACTATCGATTCTAAATTCCTATAAATCACATCTAGCCTATTTGTCACATTTAGTGGATCTTGAACCTAGAACCGACCTAGTTCATTGAATGTGTATTCTTGTGAACCAATGTCATTGCTATCTCTCGTCTACCCAATTCTCTAAGTATTTTTGTTGAAATACCTTGGATCAAGTTATAGCAAGCACTTTTAAAATCTTCGTGAAAAACTTAGACCCTTTGATTGCTCCTTGGCGACTTGATTTCTCCAATACGGTGCCTTGTTCATGTTTGTTCCCGCACATTCCATACACTTTTTGAACATATTATCCAAGTTTTAAGTGTGGAGTCAAAAGAGGGCGAAAAATAGCCCCCCCCCCCCCAAAAAATTGTTTGCGGTCAAAGAGGGCAAAGCCCCGATTAAAAACTTTCTCAAGTGCACAAGAAGTTTTGCTCCAAAATGATACAAATGCCGGGGGTTAGGAAGAAAAGTTCCCCCTCGAAAGCATTTGTAGGCCAAAGGCCGTTTCAAAAAGAAAATAAGAAACACCTTAAAACTTGACTCTATGTTTTCCTCCGTTCTTCATTTGTGCGGGATTCATCATTTGCGTTGTGTGCTAGTTGGAATGACTCTTGGACGATCCATGTGCTTTACGGGAGTTATCATTTGGTCTATGCTTGTTTATTAAAAAACTCTAGTGTCGAACTCCTCTTCCCTTATGGATTACGGCTTAAGCGCCTAAAACTTGGGAAGAGTTCCATGTCGTAAACCCATGGACTAGCCCTATCTAGCATAGGTGAGCGATTGACAATTTTTGTGCAAACTAAAAGCTTTACTTCTATTGTATTAACTTGAAAATGAGTAGACCTTTGGATGAGACGATTGATAGCTCTAGTATTGATGACCTTGAATGCACAACCTCAAAGGTACTCAAATGGTTCAAAGGTTCTTTTGATGATATTGTGATGGTAGTCCTAGCTTGGGGTGAGGAATTTGTTTTGAGAATTTCTAGATTCGGTTGAACACTCTTGAATTCATTCTCAGGGGATAGATGCATTTGGGATTTGTGAGTATTCCCTTTTCTGAAAACTCTCACGAGACTATAACTCGTCCACTAGGGTAGCCTAGGGGTTTAAAGGCTTAATGCATACGCTAAATGCATTCGTAATGCCTACGAAAAGGAGCTAGTTAGGTTGTATATACTTGCATTTACTTTTCAATAACATGTTTATCAATAATGATCGAGACCTTGTGAAAGCTAGTGAGGCAAATAGACAAAAAACATAGCACCACTAGCATTTCGCCATTTGCACGACCTTGACATATTTGCATACTTTGTTCGGGACGAACAAAGCTTAAGTGTAGAGTGTTGATAAGTCGAGTTTTTGACTTACAAATACTCGTTTTCACTATAGCTTTAGTTTGTTTCCGGCGATAATTCGATGTCATTTGATCCCTTTTTGTATGTTTCAGGTACAAAACAAGATAGTCTCAGTGTCAAAGCCAAAATACAAAAACTCAGGAAAAACTGGTGATTTGGAGCAAAACATGCGCAAAAAGGGCCCCAGTCGACCGACTGGATATCTCCCCTGTGCCAGTCGACTGACTGGATGACTTAGCAGGACGAGAAGTAAACTAGTCCATCGAGTCGGTCGACTGGACCCTCCAGTCGGTCGACTGAAAAGAACCTTAGAGTGCTCAAAACTTGACAACCTCGAGTCGGTCGACTGAGACCCTCCAATCGGTCGACTGGATAAACAAACAGGAGGCTCACAATGTACCAGTTACGAGTTGGTCGACTGGCTTGTCCAGACCGACGACTGGACGATCACTACAAGAGACTGTTTCTTCACCGCCAGTTGACCGACTGGGCTGCAGGCATACTCCAGTCGACCGATTGGACTTGCTACAGTACAAAATTTTACCCGAGGCTATAAATAGAAAGAGGGAGTTTTGACCTAGGAGGCTGGTTTTTTTGGGCAAAAATAATCATCAAAGGAGATGAAATCAAGGTCATCAATAAACATCCAACAAAGGAGAAGTGAAGATCAAAGGGAGACATTAGGATTAACCATCCTATTTCTATTCCTCTTCTATTCTCATTTGTTGTGCTATAAACCCTACTCACACCATGTTGTCTTACATGATGTGTGAGTAGTCCCCTTGTGTTTTGAGGGTGTTGTTACCCTTCTTGGTAATCAATGGTCATGTATACACATTCAATATGCAATCTATGGAGTTGATTTCATTTTCACTAAGTGCTCTATTTATGACATGTTACCAAGTGTTTGATAAAATGCCTAAGTGACATGTTTACCTTAGAACTATGATCTAAGTATTGATAACGCTTAGTGATGGTTTGGATATAGTGGAAATGAACTCATTAAGTGTTTATGAGAGTAAATGCATGGATGTGAGGTTAACTAAAGCTTAATGCTTATCGCATTTATTACCCTAGGAGATGTTCCAAGGATAATAGTGTTATAGAGTGAATCAATATCTTGATAAGGTGAGTTTCTAATTAGGATGGCTCGGCTAGGATTAGACTCACATGATAGTTTGTCTATCTTAGCCTAAGCTAGGTTTTAAACCAATCAACCCCGAAAATGATTTAACTCTTGTGTATATGATCGTTGGGAAATGCTAAGGAGGGGAGTAACCCCTCGAAACTCTCTTTGAATTGAATTAAAACCCTGAAACCACTTCGTTGTTAATTTTAAATTGAAAATCCTTTCATAATTGATTTGAAGGAATAGCTGAGTTGAAAAGTTGATTCTCCTAGCGTATAATCGAAGTGCTCCCTTGGGTTCGACACCGGTCTTACCGGTCAAATATAAATTTCTTTTGACTATTTGAAAATTACAATTGTCACATTTTACAAACAATATCCTTAGCAAGAGGCGCCCAAAACAAATTTCCAATGGGTAATCTCTTTGGACTTATTCCTAACCGCTTCGAAAGAGCTAATAAATTCCCTCACAAGCTATGGGTACATTCCCGGATCATCAATGAATAATATCTCTAAAACGGAATGAGAAAGGCGAGAATGTACCTCATCCATGATTTCCAATTTTTTTAAGAGCATCCACATCGGGGTATAGCGTGATTTTTGGCTCCTTATCGAGTTTTGTGATCAATGCCAACTTATCCGAGTGCTTCGTGTTCTTGAAGGTCAGTGTCCTATTGTATGGATATGGAATAGGCTCAGTGTGCTCAGTTTGGGCAGGAGGAAGAGCCAAAGCAAGTGCAGGGGGACGAGCTTGCCTCTAGAGGCAATGTGGGACACTCTTGAGTTGTGGACTTTTTCCTAGCTTGCCGTTTCTTGGGCGGAGGAGGAAGTACTTCTTCCGATGAATGCTCTGATGGTGGGTTTGCACTAGAAATTTCATCATCGGATGAGGAGTGGTTCACTTTGGCTTTCCGAAGCCTTTTTTTGCTTTGGAAGAGGTGGGAAGTTCCTTCGGTGCAGCAGTCTTGTCGACGGAGGTTTTGGAAGGCTTTTGCAAGTGGAGGCTACCCTTGGTTGGAGCTTGAGGCTTACTTTTCGGCTTTTTATTTGTTTTGGCCATGGATGAGCTCGGCTAGGGTTTGCCAGGGGGAAAAAATGCGGCGGAGGTGGAATGGTCTGAGGAGAGAGCTGTCGGACCATGATATGGGGGAGAGCGGCGAAGGCCTGGTGGCGAGGCGAGTGGGATGGAGGTTGGAGAAGGGCTAGTCAAGCTGTGAGATGCGGCGGAGGTGCGAGCGGGGTTAGGGAAAAAATTGATTTGAATTTTTGGATGAGTGAGACTAGGCTTTTATACCAAGGAAGCGGCTCAGGCGGGCTTCGTGTCGCTCAGGCGAGTGAAATTTGGCAGACACAATTGAGAGGCTCGAGGCTCGGGCGAGCTTAAGGAAGCTCGTGCATCGTTTGGTAAACAAGCTGTCGAGTGAAAGGCAAATCGGGCGAGTGAAATCCTGCTCGGTCGAGCAAAAAAATTGACATTGGCTTTGAGTGAAATCCTGCTCGGTTGAGTGAAATCTTAGGGCACTCCATGATAGAGCTTGAGTCTTTGACCATTGGCTTTAAAAATCTCCCCTCTTGTGTTGAATAAATTGCATGCCCGTCCTCAAACACCTTTTGAATCTTAAATGGACCCGTCCATCTTGATTTTAGCTTTCCCGAAAATAACCTCAACTTGAGTTAAATAGTAGGACTTGGTCCCCTTCCTTAAACTCCTTCCTCAAGATTTTCTTGTCATGCCATTTCTCTTGCTTTTGCTTGTAGATTTTGGCATTCTCATATGAGTCTAGTCTTATTTCATCCAACTCATTCAAATCCAACAGCCTCTTATCTCTGGCAATTTTCAAGTTAAAATTCAATTCTCTAACCGCCCAAAACGACTTGTATTCTAGCTCAACCGAAAGGTGACAAGGTTTGCCATAAATGAGCCTAAAGGGAGACATCCCTATTGGCGTTTTGAAAGCGGTCCTATATGCCCAAAGAGCATCATCCAATTTTGAGGACCAATCCTTTCTAGAATTTCCCACCGTCTTTTTAAGGATAACCTTGATCTCTCTATTGGAAACCTCAACTTGCCCACTAGTTTGAGGGTGATAAGGTGTAGCAACCTTGTGATAGACCGCATATTTCTTTAAAAGTGTCCCAAATTGCTTTTCCTTGAAGTGTGATCCTCCATCACTAATCACGGTCCTTGGGACTCCAAATCTAGGGAAGATCACCTTCTTGAAAAGTTTTGCTACGACTTTGGCATCACAAGTTGGGGATTCTAGAGCTTCAACCCATTTAGACACGTAATCAACTGCTACGAGAATGTAGCGGTTCCCAAAGGAAGGAGGAAAAAGACCCATGGAATCTATCCCCTATACATCGAAGATTTCCACTTCTAGCATTACTTGTTGGGGCATCTCGTCCCATTTGGAGATATTACCACTTATTTGGCACTTGTCGCAAGCTTTCACAAAATTGTAGGCATCTTTGAATATTGATGGCCAATAGAGTCCACTTTGAAGTACCTTAGCCGCGGTCTTTGAACTCCCTCCATGGCCTCCATAGGGGGAAGAATGACAATGGTACAAGACTCCTTGTATATCTTCGTCAGCCACACATGTTCTATATATACCATCCGAACCAAGCTTAAAAAGATGAGGCTCATCCCAATAGTATCTTCTTGCACCATGCGCAAATTTCTTCTTTTGATTGTGTTTATGTTGGGAGTGAGCACTTCACAAACCTTGAAGTTCACTATGTCGGCATACCATGGAGTGGGTTTATTTTCAAGTCTCATCAAGTATTCACCAACAAAGTAGTCCTCAATAGGCAATTCCTCACTTGAGGCTTTTTCTTTCAAAGGCTCTAGTCTATAAAGATGATCGGCAACCAAGTTCTCTACTCCCTTCTTGTCTTTGATTTCTATGTCAAACTCTTGAAGTAGAAGTACCGATTTTATGAGCCTAGGCTTAGCATCTTTCTTAGAAATTAGGTACTTGATGGCGGCGTGATCGGTATAGACTATGGTTTTTGATCCCACCAAGTATTCCCTAAATTTCTCCAAGGCGTAGACAATAGCTAGCATCTCCTTCTCCGTGGTGGAGAAGATTAATTGAGCTTGGTCCAAGATCTTGCTCGTGTAATAGATTACATATAGCTTCTTATCTACCCTTTGCCCTAGAATGGATCCAATGGCATAGTCACTTGCGTCGCACATTAGCTCAAAGGGAAGTTCCCGATTGGGAGGTTGGATTATAGGAGCGGACGTGAGGGCCAACTTTAGCTTCTTAAAAGCTTTATCACAAGGATCATCAAATACAAAAGGTGTATCATTATGCAAGAGATTGGTTAATGGCTTGGCAATCTTAGAGAAATCCTTAATGAAGCACCGGTAGAAACCGGCACGCCCAAGGAAGCTTTGAATTCCCTTAACGTCTCCAGGGGGTGGAAGTTTTTTAATTACTTCAATTTTGGCCCTATACACCTCAATTCCCCTATTAGAGACAAGATGCCCAAGCACGATTCCCTCTTGTACCATGAAATGGAACTTTTCCCAATTCAATACTAGATCGGTCTCAATGCATTTGTCAAGAACCTTTGAAAGGTTCTCGAGACAAGAGTCAAAGGAAGAACCATAAATCGAAAAGTCATCCATGAATACTTCCATTGTGTTTTCAATGAATTCGGTGAAAACGGCCATCATGCACCTTTGGAAGGTTCCCGATGCATTACATAGCCCAAAGGGCATACGCCTATACGCATAGGTTCTATAGGGGCATGTGAAAGTGGTTTTCTCTTGGTCCGAAGGGTGTATAGGGATTTGGAAGAATCTGTTATATCCATCCAAATAATAAAAGTATTCATGGTTCGCTAGCCTTTCTAGCATTTGATCAATGAAAGGTAGAGGGAAATGATCTTTCTTATTGGCTTTATTTAGCTTACATTAATCAACACATATCCGCCACCCCGTGACGGTGCATGTAGGGATTAACTCATTTTTTTCATTCTTGACTACCATCAAGACACCTTTCTTAGGGACTATGTGGATTGGGCTCACCCATTCCGAGTCGGGAACGGCATAAATGATTAATGCTTCCCTAAACTTGGTTATCTCCTTAAAGACAACTTCCCCTAATGTAGGGTTCAACCTCCTCAACCTCTCTCGGGTTGGTCTAGCATCATCATCCAATTTAATTCTATGCATGCATATATTGGGGCTAATCCTTTTAAGATCATCAATGGAATACCCAATAGCCCCCCTACGCGTTCTAAGCAAATGCAATAGTTTAGACGTTTCAAGCTTATTCAAAGATACATTCACTATTACGGGAAAGGTAAAGTTAGGACCTAGAAATTTGTACCTTAGACTTGTAGATAGAGCCTTAAGCTCTATCCCACAAGGTCCCTTACCTTCTCCTTTCTCCGTTCTTTCTTTCCCATCATCTTTTTCCTCCTTTTGTTCCTCCTCGTCCATCATTAGTAAGTCCATCATAGAATCACCTATACTTTCATCACTCAATAGCTCTTGCTCAATAGAAGTTAGTTCATCACAAGAAAAATCATTGTAAACATCAAGCAAGTTGCAATCCAATGAATTACTAGGGGCGCTACATGCTTGTCTTAGATAGAACTTGATTTTCTCTCCTCCTATTTCAAACTCTAGTGAATCATTTATGTAACTTATCACCGCCTTAGTGGTTTTCAAAAATGGCCTTCCCAAAATGATTGGGATCTCTCGCTCCTCTTCCATTTCTAGGACAAATAAATCCACGGGGATGTAAAATTACCCCACCTTCACGGGCACGTCTTCTAGGATTCCACTTGGGATCCTAGATGAGCGATCCGCAAGGCGTAGACTAATAGAAGTAGGCACGAGAGTCCCCATATCAAGTTTTTATAGAAAGAGTAAGGCATTAATGAAATACTAGCACCTAGATCACACAACGCCTTGCTTATGTTAACATCACCAATAGAGATAGGAATTGAAAACGACCCCGGATCTTTCTCTTTCTTAGGCATAGGATTTTGAACAATAGTACTACATTCCGCATTTAGATTTACCGAACTAATTTCAGAAATTTCACGCCTATGAGAGATTATATCCTTAAGAAATTTATTGTAAAGGGGCATTTGGGATATTACCTCGGAGATTGGTAGTGTCACATTGATCCTCTTCATCATTTTCGTGAGTTTTTGGAAGTGTAATTCATTGTTTTTCTTTAATTGCCTTTGAGGGAATGGTGATGGCGCGTATTTATACGATTCATCGAATCAGTTAAACCCACAAAATTAGACATTTGGTCATACGAACTTGTGCTTGTTAATGCCATTTTGTGTATATAGGCAATTTTGGAGTCTAAAGAGGAAACCCGCTTAAAAAGGGAAAGGGAGAATTGTGCTAAAAACCCTGCCAAGGCCCGAAGACCTCAGCCAGGGACCGAGAAACTTCTCCCGAGTACCGAGAGCCATACCGGGCCCGTCCGAGAAAACCTGGTCCCCGACCGGCTAGCGCCCAAACTGAACTTCAACCAAGGCCACGACCCCTTTCGGCCATAATTCAGCCAAGAGACCTTCTTGAGACCGGTTTCTATTGACAATGTCATTCCAAATCCGCACTCCAATAAGCAAGAACGCATGGTCCAATTTATGGGTCCGTCCAAGGCCAAACAACCGAGTTCTAGGCCATTCTAGGGCCAATCATAATTCCGGTCGGGCCCTTGCTAATCTAGCTCGAGCATTCATCTTAGAATCACTTCAAAATGCTAGAACCATCACCAAAAATCTGAGAACGCAATGCCGAAGACTCAAGCCCGCTCAAGGCCAAACTAGGGCATTACCGGCCATTTTTGGATTTCGACCATGTTCCGAGCAGAATCTGGCCAAACTTCCTTTTTGAGATCATCTTAGAATGACTTTGTCGTTCATAATATACTCTCCAAAAGCCAAGAAGCTCCGGTCAAAGCTCCGGTCAGATTCCGGTCATATTCCGGCAAACTCCGGCCAACCTCCGGTGATGCTCCGATCAAGCTCATATCCTTGCCACCATGCTCCGGCCACACTCCGGCGAAGTCCAACCAAATCCAAACTACTTCTTGTCCGGTTGGCCATACTATTCACTTCGGTTGACCTTTGGGAACAAACTAAGCCACAACCAAGTCCAAGTGACTTGCCCAAGCCTCAACCAAGTTGGCTAGTTGCCCTTTGGAGAAGCAAATACAAGTGCACAAGTGGCCAAGTCGTTTCGCTTGAGGAGGTGCAAGCAATAAGTTCAAGAAGTGTGCTTTTTGGAAGAACCAATCAAAGTTCTTTGCTTTTGGGATATTTACATTGCCAAACTTAATTCCCAAGTTTCCCTGGCCTATAAATAGAGGGCTTGCGTAATGTAATACACATTAGGAAGTTGAGAGCTTATCTCTCTTCTTCACACTTCAATACACAAACATATTTCCTCACAATTTGCTCTCTACTTGTTCTTGCTTTTGCTCTTGATTTCCAAAGCTTTCTTCACTTGTTCGTGAGCTCCAAGCTCTTTAATTTCCAGCAAGCACTCTTTTATTTCTTGTCAAGTTCTCGATTTGGAGCTCCTCTCCCTTTACTTTCCTTGTTGTTCTCTTACTTTCTTGTCGGTTTGCTTACTTTCCTTGTTCTAGCCAAAACTACTTGTATTCCTTGACATGAATACAAGTAGTTAAAGCTATTTTTTTTTGTTACAAAAAGCTCACGGTTTTGGTTACAAAATTGCTCTCGGTTTCATGCTCACGGGTTCCTTTGTTTTCTTTTCATTTTCCTTTACTTTTGTAAGTATGGTGCTTGTATTCCTTACCATGAATACAAGTAGCTAAGCATATTTGGTCAAGGGGTGTTCATACTTGTGTATGCATCTTGAGACTTGAACTTAATGCTACTTCGTGTGTCAACTAGTTCGGTGCCATTATTTGGTTTTACGACAAGGCTAAGTGGATGCTTGAAATGGCGAAGCTTAGCCGAGTAGTTCAATCTTGATTGGACAACTAGGCTAAGTGGATGCTCGAAAGAGCAAAGCTTAGCCGAGTAGTTTACTCTTCCTTAAGTCGCTTGGTTGATCGTAACTAAAGATCAAGTGGCTGCACTTAGAACTAGAAGTCTATGTCTTGATTTTGGAGTAGATTGTGGTGTAAGTGCTTGAAAAAGCCTTACTTTAGGGGTTAAGTCTTGAAAAGGAATAACTCCACACTTATGAACACAAAGTAAGATCATTTGACGTCCATGACGGTTGTCTCACAAGTAGAGACCCTAGATTGAATATCTTTCGTCCTTACTTACCTGTCATTTACTTTCAGTACTTTACTTTTCTGTCATTTACATTTCAGCACTTTACTTTTCTGCACTTTACTTTACGCACTTTACATTTCAATCTATATTTTCCGCACTTTACTTTCATTACAGACGTTTTCAACATAAATCCAACATAACATTTGGCACATATTGCGCTTGAAATACAGCGTGCGACAAACCAAAAGTGTGTTGCGGTTGATATTGAACTCGACTGTTCCAGCACTTTACTTTCAGTATTTACTTTACCAAATTTACTTTCCACACTTTACTTTCACTACAGACGTTTTCAACATCAATCCAACATAACATTTGGCACGTATTGCGCTTGAAATACAGCGTGCGACAAACCAAAAGTGTGTTGCGGTTGATATTGAACTCGACTGTTCCAGCACTTTATTTTCCAGCAATTTACTTTTCAGTATTACTTTCAGTTTAAACCACTCAAACCCAACCTGTCTTTACTTTATTTTTCTTTTCTTTTCAAAGAACAACTATTCCACACTGACTCTCTTGGGTTTGACCCCTACTTACCGCTTGCTAATCCAATAGTGAGCCACGAGTAGTGGAAATAAAAATGTAAATTTGCAGCGTATCAACGACGCGCTGTCAAATGGCATGGGAGGCTTGTAAGGGGGAGGCTCCTTCGTTGCATCCTTAGCAACTTCCTTCGTTGAGCTCTTAGAGGGAACTTCTTTTGGCGTGGGGATTTCTTCTTCAACCTCCTCTTCGCCTTCTTCAATGATGATAGGCATCCTTGTGCTAGTGTCCTTTGGCTTGGGCGAAGGAGGTGTGTAGGTAGTTCCACTCCTCAAGGTTATAACATTTACGTGCTCATTTTGATGAAAATCCGGCTTAGAGGGAAGTTTCCCTTGATATCTCGTGGAGGAACTAGCTTGTTGGGCAATTTGGGTCTCCAACTTCTTGTGGTGAGTGGACATTTCATTGAGCATTTGGTAGATTGATTGGAACATGAGCTTATTTTCTTGTGTGGTTTTGACTTGATCTTCAGCCATTTTGACATGATCTTGAGCCATTTTAAATTGTTCTTGAGCTAGCTTGTTTCGATCTTCAGTCGCCTGGTTTTGACCCGCAACAAGTGTAGCTAACAATTGAGTCATAGTGGGGTCTTCCATAGGTGGTTGTTGGATTTGAGTTTGTTGTTGAGGTTGGCTAGATTGTCCTTGATACGTTTGCTTTTGATAGCCTTGATTTTGCCTTTGGTAATCTTGATTCTTTGGAGTGAACCCGGGAGGAGTATTGGTCTTCTGGCGCCAATTTGGATCATACTTGATTGGTTCGGTTGTCTTGTATGAAAAATTGGGATGGTCCCGGTCTCTCCCATAACTCACTTGATTTCTTTGCAAGAAATTAATGCCCTCGTCATCTTGGGTCTCTTCTTGAGGGAAGGTGTGAGGGTAATCATCTTCTTTATGAGAGGGGCTTGTGCAAATGGTGCATACTCGAGGTTGCTTTTGAGATTGTTTCACATGAAGCGCACTAAAGGAAATGGCTAGAGCGTCTATCTTTTTGTTGAGGGCACGAACATCCTCTCTCGAGTCTACTTCATCTACCTCTCTTGTCTTGCTTTGCTTCTTGAAAGTGCTCCTCTCACCTCCCCATAGATGGGAATTACTTGCAATTTTATCTATGATCAATCCTCCATTGGTAGGATGAACCTCCATAAACGCCCCACCCGCAGTTTGATCCATTTGCCTCTTGGAGTCGGCGTCTATGCCTTAATAGAAAATTTGGATGAGGGTTGGCTTGTCTATGTTGTGGTGGGGGCATTTTTTTTGGAGTTCCCTGAATCTTCCCCATGCCTCGTGGAATGTTTCATCTTCCCCTTTCACAAATGAGTTGATCAAATTCTTGAGCCTTTGGGTCTTTGCCGGTGGGAAGTATTGCAGAAGAAAAGCTTGAGCTAACTCGTCCCACGTTGTGAAAGTGCTAGGTTCGTGGCTCCATAGCCAATCCTTGGCCTTCCCCGTTAGAGAGAAAGGAAAGAGCCTTAGATATATTGCTTCCTTCGACACGTTGTAGATCTTGAAGGTTTCGCTTAGCTCAAGGAAAGATGTCAAATGAGCATTGGGATTTCCTATCCCGGTGAATGTGTTATTGCCCACCATATTTATCAATGCCGGTTTGAGTTCAAATTGAGGGGCATTAACTCCCGGTGGAGGTATTGGCGATTGCAAATCGGCTAGGCTTGGAGTAGAATAGTCCTTCAAGGGTTTCTCCCCATTGGGAGGATTGTTGTCCATTGGTGGTGGTCTTCGTTTACGAGGTTTCCTTTTGTTGCGAGAGCCTTAGCTCTTGGCTTTCTCTTGATCCAAGAAATGTTTCAAAGCTTGATAAAAACTGGCGTTCACTTTTTCCTTGCCCTTAGACCTCGTTTGCATTCAACCGAAGCCTACGAGAACAAAAGAGTCTGTTAAGCCACAAATGCAACACAAGTAATATAGCACGAAGACCAATTGGAATAGTCCAAATCTCGTAAAATCTACTTTAGTTCCTTAAGTTAATTTGTTGCTCCCCGGCAACGGCGCCATTTTGAATGATTGTAATATTTGCGCTTTAATTGAATTGGATTAAAAGCAAGATATTTGGTCAAAAACAATTTATAAGACCGGTAAGTACCGGGTCGTCCAAGGAGCAAGTGTAAACCTAAGACCACTATTTGATTTTACTCCAATAAGTCTATTCCTTTAGCGATTGTTTGAATTGTTGATTATCAAATACTAAGTGAAAGCAATGAAATGAAAAAGGGTGTTTTCAAGGGTTTAAAAAGCGTTCCTCGTGTACTTTGTCCCTCCTTGGTATACTAGACTCTCGATAGGCCTAATTCATGCAAGAACAAGCAACGTAATGATTAGATTAAGGCGTGCGACTATTAAATCAAATTCAATATCTCGATATTTTTATTTGATTTAAGGAAGAGGCACCTTGCACGTGAGCTTCAATCTCTCGATGTTTTTAGCTCACGTCCAACTCATGTTTCTCAATCATCAACGCTAGTTGAATGATCAATATCCGAGAGCGGTGAAGACCAAGCCTATCTCGATGCTAGGATGAGTCACGCTAGTGAGCATCACCTAGCAAGGGTGAATCTACTTGCATTCTAGAACTCTTAGTCTCATTCTCTCGAATACTCAATGATGAGCCGTATTTATACGAGTCATCGAGTCAACAATACCCACCAAAAACGACACTTGATCCTTTGAACTTTTACTTGTTAGTGTCGTTTTGTATTTCAGGCATTTTTGGAGGTCTAGGAGGAATCGAGCTTAAAAGATGGCATCTTAGGCCAAAATCACCACAAGGCATTATTGGCCCACACTTGAGTCCAAGCCAAACATAGCCCACTTGCAAAATCTTGATGATTCTAGAAGCATCTCATCATTTGGCTCCTGCCAATCCATTTTGACTACTTCCAGAGCAAGAGTGCCTTGATGATTCTAGAAGCATCTCGTCATTGGCTCATGCCAATCCACTTTGGCTACTTCCAGAGCAAGAGTGGTGCCCAAGTTTGAGAAAACCCTAGCTCATTTCCTATAAATAGAACCCCTTGGTCTTGGGAATAGACATTCGAAAATAGAGTTTCAAATTGCTACTCAAATCTCTCTAGAAATCGGATCATTTGTTACTTCTCTCTCTAGCTTTCTCTTGGGCAATAACAAGCAACCATTTACTTTCTAGTCTTTCCTTTCTTGCACTTACCTTCTTGCACTTACTTTCTTGCACTTACTTTTCATGTATTGCTATTGTATCCTTCCCATGGATATGAGTAGCTAACTTCCCTATTCGGTTTAGGGGAGTCTTATATTATGGCAAGGTTTTGAGACCCTTTTCTTAATGCTACTTGTGTTCTACTATTTCTTGTGCCAATAGTCTTGGGATGAACACAGAGGGTAAACCGATGCTTGCAATGGCAAGGTTTGGCCGAATGGTTCAATCTCTCTATTGTGCTTGTTTGTCACTGAAATGTGAGAACAAGTGTTGACCTTAGTATAATACATCTTGAAATAGAGTATTATCCTTACTAGAACTAGGAATCTATCTCTTGCAATTGAGTAGATTGTGATGTAAGTGCTCGAAATAGCCTTACTTCGGGTTACATCTCGAAATGGAGTAGCCACACTCATGATCACAAAGTAAGATCATTAGAGGTCAATGACGAACGGAGCCGTGATAAAAGGCCCCTAGACCGAATACTTTCTCTTGGTCAAAGCACTACTTTGTACTTACTTTCGCACTAGTCATAAAATCACTTTCAAAACCCCCAAACTGTTTTACATTTTTACTATTTTCGTAAGGCAATGAGTAACTGAACTAACTCCTTTGGGTTCGACCCCTACTTACCGCTCTACTAATCCATAGTAAGCCAAGAGTAGTGGACACTTATAAATTGTAAATTTGCAAGGCACGACGACGCCTTGTCATATTTTCCAAAAGTTGAGTGACAAGGCGTCGTCGTGCCTTGCAAATTTACAATTTATAAGTGTCCACTACTCTTGGCTTACTATGCACTACTACAGAAGGGGGCTTATGCATCGGTTCCGTGTTCTGGATTATGCATCGGTTTTGATATTATGCATCGGTTCTATAAAAAACCAAATTATGCATCAGTTTTATATGAGCCGATGCATAATCTTTACCTTATGCATCGGTTTATTTATAACCGATGCTAAATCCTTACATTATGCATCGGTTTTATATAGAACCGATGCATAATGTGCTGAATTACCCTAAGTTCATTTTTACACTCTGTGAATTCATCCTCCCCGTTTCATAAAAATTTCTTACTGGAGATTCAAATCCGCCCACCTCCGACCATCTTAGCCCTGTCCTGCAATCGTCCTTGTCGTCGACCGTCGTAGTCTTTCGCCCGGCATTGTCAGTTGCTCGCTCGTGTCCGACTGTCACCGTCGCACGCTTGCTCGCCAGTCCCCGCAGCTCGCCAATTCTCGCTCGTCTTGGCCTGTCCTCGCTCGCCAATCCTTGCTCGGCAGTCGCCAATCCACGGTATTTAGGATTCAAATTTATTAATGATGTATTTGACTGATTGCATCGGTGCTTTGTGTATGAATCGAGTTCTTTAGGGTTTATATTTCATTCAATATGAATTTGAGGGATTTGGTAGGGTTCGGATGTCATTGTAAGGTATGATTTCTTGCTAGGAGGATGTGCAAAGTGTAGTCACATAATTTTTCCTATCGGTTATTGATGTTTCGTTTCATTGGTTTAGGTCTTGAATTGTATTCTCGTCACTCGCCTTTAAGTCATATTGCTCAAACCTTATTCTCCGAGCACCATCACATAAGGTATGTATATATTTAGTTCTTTTGTTCATGTTTCTTTATTTCTGCTTGTCAATTCATTCTTAACTTGTTTTTTTTCCAAACCTTATTCAGCCTTTGCTCATTGCATTCCTCAACCTACTGCTACATTATTCCTCCTCTCTCGATTTCACACAAGATATTCTTATCATCTTATTGTATTCTTTTATTTTTACTATGTTTAATTTTTGAACATATAGACATTTAGGTTAGATAACTTGTTCTCAGTCTAATAATATTTTCTACATGATTCATGTAGTGGATTTATGATGAGTAGAAAGTGGATGTCCGGTAATAGGTTAAGTGATGAGTACGAAAAGGGTATAATGGATTTCTGTGAATTTGCATCGACGTATGCATTAAAAAATACACTTGAAAGTGTCTTCTGTCCGTGTAAGGCGTGTTTCAATAAGATAAAGGTCAAATTGGAGGAGTTGCATAAACACCTTTTTTTAAAAGGGAATTGATCCACTATATACGGTTTGGTACATGCATGGTGAGGCTGAACCGCAAGACGTTGAACCTCAACTCGTAGAAAGTTTGCCTGAAGATAATGATGATTGGGAGGAGGACAACTTAATTGATATGATTAACAACGTTGCCGGTGAGTTTGATTCTAGACCACAAGTGGTGGAATCATTGAGAAATGACTCTGAATTACCACTGTATGAAGGTTGCTCCAAATATACAAGATTAACTGCAAC
The DNA here is from genome assembly GCA_033675215.1 of Rhodiola kirilowii. Taxonomy (NCBI): domain Eukaryota; kingdom Viridiplantae; phylum Streptophyta; class Magnoliopsida; order Saxifragales; family Crassulaceae; genus Rhodiola; species Rhodiola kirilowii. Next base: position 11,596,716 of record CM066197.1, on the reverse strand, counting down.
TTTGAAGTTATTCAATTTAAAAGCTAAAAATGGATGGAGTGATAAGAGTTTCACTGAAGTGTTATCGTTGGTTAAAGATATGCTTCCCGATGAAAACACTTTACCCAACCGTACTTACGAAGCTAAAAAGGTTATGTGTCCCATGGGAATCGAGTACAAGAAGATACATGCTTGTCCCAATGATTGTATTTTGTATCGTAATGCTCATAAAGATTTGACTGAATGTCCGGTGTGCAAATCTTCTCGCTACAAGTTAAACAAAGGACGGACAAATACCTCAAAAGGCACTGCTGCCAAAGTATTGTGGTATCTTCCACCAATTCCTAGGTTTCAACGATTATTTGCTGACCCAAAAGATTCAGATAATATGCGATGGCATGCCGAGAAACGTGTCATTGATACCAAAATGCGTCATCCAGCTGATTCACTACAATGGGCCAAAGTCGACAACTTATTCTCAGAATTTGGATCAGAGTCTAGGAATTTACGCCTTGGATTGTCTACTGATGGGGTGAATCCGCATGGAAATCTCAGTAGTCAACATAGTACATGGCTCGTGATATTAGTGATATACAACCTACCTCCTAGACTAACCATGAAGCGCATATATATGATGCTTTCTTTGTTGATATCGGGTCCTAAGCAGCCTGGAAATGATATAGATGTATACTTGGCTCCCTTGATAGATGATCTCAAGCTTTTATGGAATGAAGGAGCACGGACATTTGATGCATCCAGGCAAGAATATTTCAATATGCGTGCCATGCTAATGTGTACCATCAATGACTTCCCTGCTTATGGTAACTTGTCCAGGTACAGTATTAAAGGGTACAAAGCCTGTCCAATATGCGGGGAAGTAACACATTCACGTTATGTAAAGAATTGTCGAAAAATGATTTACATGGGGCATCGACGTTTCTTACCGAGGCATCATCCTTACAGGTGAAAGAAAGCTGCATTCAACGGTGAGACCGAACAAGCAATAGAACCTCAACCATGTTCAGGTTATGAAATACATGAGAAAATTCAGAATATTACAAATCGATTTGGAAAACCTAGTGCACGCACAGAAAGTGCTCCATGGAAGAAGCGATCTATATTTTTCGATCTCCCTTATTGGCATACACTTGACATTTGACACTGTGTTGATGTGATGCACGTAGAAAAGAATATATGTGATAGTCTGATCGGCACATTATTAAACATTCCTGGGAAAACGAAGGATGGAGTTAAAGCGAGACTGGATATGCTAAATATGAACATTCGTACCAAATTAGCACCAGAAACCCGAGGGCAACATACATATCTGCCTCCATCATGCACCACTCTTTCTAAGAGTGAAAAATCTAGATTTTGCGGATGTCTTAAAGGAGTTAAAGTTCCGTATGGCTTCTCTTCAAATATTGCCACATTGGTTTCGATGAAGGATCTTCGTTTGAATGGATTAAAATCTCACGACTATCACACTTTACTTCAACAGCTGTTGCCTATTGCAATTAGAGGTATATTGCCTCCAAAAGTGAGAGCCGCTATACAAAGACTTTGCGTGATTTTTATCTCTTTATGTGCAAAGGTTGTTGATCCAACGGAGCTTGATAGATTACAAGAGCAAGTAGTGATTACATTGTGCCAACTTGAGATGTTCTTCCCACCATCATTTTTTGATATAATGGTTCATTTCACTGTTCATTTGGTTCGCGAGGTTCGTATTCTTGGACCAGTGTCTATGAGATGGATGTATCCCTTTGAGAGGTACATGAAGATCCTAAAAAGCTACGTGAGAAATATGCATCGTCCTGAAGGATGTATAGTGGAAGGATACATAACTGAAGAGGCGGTTGAATTTTGCACTAACTTTTTGGGAAATGCCACTGTAATTGGGATTCCTAGGCCACGTCATTTTGATCGATTTCAAGGAAAGGGAACAAGTGGATCGAAACAAATAGTTAAATCCGTGGATGAGTTATCAAAAGCTCATTTCTACGTACTGCAACAGATACCTGAGATAACGCCTTTCATCGATGAGCACTTAAACATAGTGAGGAGTGCCCACCCGGGGAAAAATGAAATATGGGTGCAAAGAGAACACTGTCGGTCATTTTGTAAATGGCTTAAAAATAATGAATCTTTAAGTAATCAAGGGACCTCTGAAGAAGATGAGTCTGATGATGACTTAGTGAAGTGGCTTATGGCCGGTCCAAGACCAAGTGTATACATGTGGAGAAGTTTTGACATTAACGGATTTTGTTTCCACACAAAAGATCAAGACGAACACAGCGTTGCAAAATAGTGGTGTCACACTTGTTGCTGAAACCACTCACATTTCTAGCGCTAGAGATCGAAATCCAATATCTACGCCTCTTAATTATTTTGGGGTTATCGAAGAAATATGGGAGTTGGATTATGTTAAACTACAAGTACCGGTTTTTAAATGTAAATGGGTTAATCATTCTGCTGTTCGCACTGATGAGTTCGGGATGACGTTTGTGGATTTTTGCAGGGAGGGCTATAAAGATGAGCCCTTCATTATGGCCGAACAAGCAAGACAAGTATTTTATGTGCAGGATCCTTCGGACAAAAATCTATTTGTTGTCCTCCACGGCAAACAACAAGTAACCAATGATGCTACAAATGGCACATCTGAAGACCTCGCCGAAGATTGCATACCTGTGTGTACAATCATTCCTGTGGAAAGCGTCGAAATTGAAATTGATGACAAAATGGAATTACAAGTAGATCACGATGAAGGAATATGGATTGATAAACAAACTTAACGTCTATGTTGTATGTTACTTTATCACTGATGTTCATCACATATCATTTTATTATTTTTATTATTGTCTATGCATTTGTATTTACATTTTTAATAATTTAACGCCTTTTTGTGATATTTCAGGGATAATGGCAGAAAGTAGTAGTAGCGGCAATGAAGACTTCCGTGTGGAACAGTGCGCACCCACACAGAAAACTAAGAGGGGTCCATTATTAATGCTAGATTTGATCAGGAGACATAGAGAGGCTGGCACCAAGATTACCGTTGAATTTAGCGATGCAGGATATCCAGTGGGAAAGATTGGGGACAACTGGGGACATAGAGAGGCTGGCACCAAGATTACCATTGATTATTTTTTGATATAATCATTTGTTCTAATGCATGGTCTAACTCTAACAAAAAAGTTTTAATTTGTAGTTATTTGAACAATGAGATGATGGGTTGGGATATTAAGTTTGGTTTCTTCAATCCTTCCATCATGACGCCAACAATCAACAGAGATGAGAGGTTGATGACGTTTGTGGCAAGGTTGAGTATACCGGACCGAGATCATAATTTTTGTTACTTCCTACCTTATGTGGATCATGTAAAGTAAGTTCATTATTTAATGATTATGTTTTATATCTATTTTTTGAATTCATTTTTTTAATGTAGTTTGTTTTTGTTAGGTGGCATTGGATGTTATGTGTCATCTTCCCTAAACAACATGTAGCGCATTGGCTGGATCCAGATCTACGTGATAAAGGAATAAACGTCGATGCAAAGGATTTAGTGGACACGTAAGTCGTTTTTGCCTCACTTTTATCTTGTAATTTGTATGTTAAAAATCACTAATTATGTAACGTTATTCATTTTAGGGGATTGTACCGATACTATCAAGGATGTGTACCGAGAAATACACGTCGTTGGAAGGTAGTTAAGGTACGAAGTCTCATATCGGCTATCTTTTTAATATCTTTAGCATTAAATATAGTGTGTGATAAGAAATTATTGATCGTGTGCAGTGTCCACAACAACCGCCGGGTCACTTATGCGGTTATTATGTTATGAATTTTATTCGAGACATAATCCAGTTCGTATTTGCTAATAACGGAGCGGAGATTGATGATCTTAGTCAAGTAATATCTTATTAGACTTGTATTATTTTCTAAGTTGTCAATAATGCCTTTGGTTTGGTTTGAACTAATTGAAACTTTTATGTATTGACTTACTTTTATCTTGCTTTTCATTGGTTGTAGTGTTTTCCTAATGGAAGTGAATCATACGAAGACTCGAAGATCGATGAAGTAAGGGAAATGACTGCCGCTTACTTGTATGACTATATAAACGACCGTTACCCAGTCGTTATAGGACATGAATCTTAGGTTTGTCGTGTGTATTTGAATATTATAACTTTTGTGTTGCCATTAATGTTTGCACATGAAAGATGTGTACTTGTATATTCTGTATCTTTGAAATGAATGTATGTTGATGTTGTTGAGAAACAGTGCATTTGTAATTGAACAGCAGGGTATTTGTAATTGATCCATGTTTGTAAAATTTCAGGGTGGATTTGAGCTAATTTATGCCAAAACCTGCAAAATTTTTGTATACATTATGCATCGGTTGGGAGTAAAACCGATGCATAATATACCCTTATGCATCGGTTTTACTCCAAACCGATGCATAAACATACCATTATGCATCGGTTTTACTAGAACCGATGCATAAGGTCCGAGCCTTTTGCATCGCAGGCTTATGCATCGGTTTGAAACCGATCCATAAAGGCCTAAATAACCGATGCATAAGCCCCCTTCTGTAGTAGTGATGGATTAGTAGAGCGGAAAGTAGGGGTCGAACCCAAAGGAGTTAGTTCAGTTACTCATTGCCTTAAGAAAACAGTAAAAATGTAAAACAGTTTGGGGGTTTTGAAAGTGATTTTATGACTAGTGCGAAAGTAAGTACAAAGTAGTGCTTTGATCAAGAGAAAGTATTCGGTCTAGGGGCCTTTTATCACGGCTCCGTTCATCATTGACCTCTAATGATCTTACATTGTGATCATGAGTGTGGCTACTCCATTTCGAGATGTAACCCGAAGTAAGGCTATTTCAAGCACTTACACCACAATCTACGCCATTGCAAGAGATAGATTCCAAGTTCTAGTAAGACTAATACTCTATTTCAAGATGTATTAGACTAAGTGCAACACTTGTTCTCACATTTCAGTGACAAACAAGCACAATAGAGAGATTGAACCATTCGGCCAAACCGTGCCATTGCAAGCATCGGTTTAGCCTTTGTGTTCATCCCAAGACTATTGGCACAAGAACTAGTAGAACACAAGTAGCATTAAGAAAAGGGTCTCAAAACCTTGCCATAATATAAGACTCCCCCAAACCGAATAGGGAAGTTAGCTACTCATATCCATGGGAAGGATACAATAGCAATACATGAAAAGTAAGTGCAAGAAAGTAAGTGCAAGAAGGTAAGTGCAAGAAAGGAAAGACTAGAATGTAAATGGTTGCTTGTTATTGCCCAAGAGAAAGCTAGAGAGAGAAGTAACAAATGATCCGATTTCTAGAGAGATTTGAGTAGCAATTTGAAACTCTATTTTCGAATGTCTATTCCCAAGACCAAGGGGTTCTATTTATAGGAAATGAGCTAGGGTTTTCTCAAACTTGGGCACCACTCTTGCTCTGGAAGTAGCCAAAGTGGATTGACATGAGCCAATGATGAGATGCTTCTAGAATCATCAAGGCACTCTTGCTCTGGAAGTAGTCAAAATGGATTGGCAGGAGCCAAATGATGAGATGCTTCTAGAATCATCATGATTTTGCAAGTGGGCTATGTTTGGCTTGGACTCAAGTGTGGGCCAATAATGCCTTGTGGTGATTTTGGCCTAAGATGCCATCTTTTAAGCCCGATTCCTCCTAGACCTCCAAAAATGCCTGAAATAGAAAATGACACTAACAAGTAAAAGTTCAAAGGATCAAATGTCGTTTTTGGTGGGTATTGTTGACTCGATGACTCGTATAAATACGGCTCATCAAACCACCCCACACTTGAACTTGTTCGTCCCGAACAAGGCCTTATGTCATAATAGGAAATAAGTAAACACCACAAGCTTTTGACACCCTAGATATGAGTAAGAGTTGCTAGTCCAGATTTCCCCTTTCCATGCATACTCAATCATTACTCAAGGCATTTTGCTAAAACATGGAAATAACTTGATACATGTACCTTTGAGCCGAGATGCAACCCAATTCGGATGAATGGGAGATAGTCCTTTTTACGCCGATGATCTACACTCTTGGGATTCGAAGTCTTGCTATATGGTTATAATTCATTGCTTCTTCTAGCACATGATTTTTTCGAGCTTCAAGGGTTGAGACTTTTTGTTGCTTTGCTTGGACAGCTTTTTGAAGTGAATTTGGCGTTTGGCCTTGATATGTAGTGATGGATCTTCACTTTGTTTCGGGTATAGTTTTCACACTTTGGCTGATTTTTCTTTGAGCTCCTTGTTGTGACTTGCTTGTCCTTTCCTTTTTGGAGGTCCAATCATAGCCCGCAAGCATATGGAAATACATCCCCGCTCTTTCTCATCCTTGTCGTTTCGGCACGGGTCAAGTTGAGGGTCTCTCACCTCTTTTCCCGGCTACTCGGACTAGAGATAGGACGGTTTGATTCCCGTCCCGCCCCTTGCATAAACGCTGCATGGCGGAGTGTGCTCTAAGCCAATGAGCCTCGAAATGCAGCCTCCACAAAGTCCATATAACCATATAGTTTGAGATTCGGTCCCTTGAGTGCTTTTGTCAAGCCTTACTAAGACATTTCTATCAACTCCACATCCCTATTTATCTCAACTCACAAGGACACATAGATAGTTAGGTTCACATGTTAGTCGCACATTTTTTGATTTCACAAGAGTAATGCATGTACTTGGTTCTATCTATTTCACATCATCAAAGTTCAATACCGCATATCTAAGAAATAGAAAGCAATCCTTATTCAAAAATTTAAAATTTTAAGGGAAACGTGCTGACTCTATGCATGTGCAAGAAATAAACGTGATGACACAACAAATGACTAACCCACCCCACACTTTTGAACAAGACCGTGTCCTCACGGCATAAATCAAGTTCAAGGCACAATGCATGCAAAAGAAGGAAACAATATGAAGAAAAGATAGAACAATACTCCCCTCATGTGGTCGTGTGGCCTATGGGAGCGTTCTGATCAGGGCTTGATATGGCTTGGGTGCTGCCCGGTAAAATTCATATCATGACACTTAAAATTTGTACCGGGCTCACTAAAATTCGTACCGGGCTAAGTATAATTCGTACCAAGTCCGACACATTCCCTGCAAGAAAAAATTTGTTTCCTTCCCAAGTGCAATGGGGTGAGTATGAAAGATGCAAATAAAGACTAAAATGAAGAAAGTAAAGACAAGCCGGGCTGCCTCCCGGTGAGCGCCTTTGTTTAACGTCGTTGGCTCGATGGTACCTCAAGCATGGATCATTGGTTGGGGTCCCATGGGCGGGTGAGGTCAAACTTCGCCTTAGCGCCTCCCTTGATCCGCCCCAAGCCCTTGTGGAGTGATGTGCACGAGTCTGGCCTCCATTGATTGGGCGGGTTTGCCTTGTCATCCTCCCAAGTCGGCGAGGAAGCCTTGGCCATAGCTGCTGGCCTAGTCACATATACAGTCCCCTCTGGTAGGTCAGGGACTAGGGCAGCGAGATCTAAAGTGTTCACAATGTCTGGCGGTTTCTTTGTGCATGGACGGTCATCATCATCATAGATGAAGGAGTCTGAAGTTCTGCCACCGAATGCAAGTGACAGCAAGCCCACTCCCATGTCGATCCTTGCCTTGGTGGCGTAGAGGAATGGCCGTCCCAATATAAGTGTAGGAGGCTCATCGTCTCTTGCATTGCCCATCTGCAAGACATAAAAATCTGCAGGAATAGCAAGGTCTCATACTCGGAGTGTTAGATCCTCAAGTAATCCAACCGGACGAATTCATGACTTGTCCCCTAACTCAATCAACAATTTAGGCGGGCTCAATGGACCAAGTCCCAACGAGCAATACAAGGAGTAAGGCATGGCATTAATGGCAGCACCAAGATTGATCAAACAGTGAGGAATTTGAGCCTCACCAATACCACAGGTGCCGAGAAGGCCCCTGGGTCCTTACCCTTTCCCGGTGGTGACTTATGACTCGTAGTGAGGGGGCACTCCATCATTGTGCTATTCTGCCTATACCTTGCCTCCAATCTTCCTTCTAGCTCATCGTTGTCAATCATATGGCTTCTGGGGGCAATCACCTTCATCATGCTAACATTTCCTCTCGGATTCTGGACAGTTTGCGAAGGGAGCCGCCCCGGTTCATTTTCGAGCTCGAAAACTGAAGTAGCAAGCTGGGCCACTTGTTTAGTCAAGTCAGCTATTGCTCCATCTGTCTTGGCTTGATTTTGACGCACATAGGTACTCAACTGCTGAACAGTTCCCGAGAGTTCCCTCACTATCTCCTCAAGTGACTTACTTGGCCCCGGTTGGCTTGGACCGGCTTGATTGTGATTTGGTCCCCTTTGTTGATATTGGTCCGGGCTGTTTTGTTGGTATTGGTGGTGAGGAGGCTTGTAGAACTGCCGAGTTCCTTGAGGAGCGGTGGCTTGAGCTTGATGAGTCATTTCCCTTTCATTTTGGCCTTCTTTCCGCCAGTTTTGCCCATTGGTCGTTTGCCCATATTGGTGGCTTGGACCGGCTCGGTTGTTGTCATAAGTCCGATTTTTGTACCCTTGGTACCCACCCACCGCATTCACTTCCTCGTGGTCCTCTTCTAGCAATGTCAGGCAAGAGTCGGTCTTGTGGTCCATAGCCCCACAAAAATCACATGGCTTGATTTTAACCGGTTCCCTTCTCATCAAATGTATCATCATTTCCTTCACTTGTTTCAAGTCCTCAGACATGGGATTCACAGGGGCCTCGGCCTTTGCCACACTCTTTGTCCGGGTAAACTCCTCTTGTCGGCTAGTCTCTTCTTGAAACCGGGCATTTTCGGCCACCTTTGAAATCAGCTCCCTTATTCCCCTTAGTGTTAGGCTTGCCATTGATCCTCCAGCCGAGGCATTCAATAGCATCTTATCCAAGGGCTTGAACCCATCCAATAAGTATTCGAGAAGGAGCTTCTCGGGTAGCCCAAGATTGCAACAACTCCCCTCTAGTCGGTTGAATTTTTTGAGATAATCATACATGGATTCATTCGGCCCTTGCTTCAATTCTTGCAACTGCCTCCTTACTTGTGTAGCTCTGGCCGCTGGGTAATACTTAGCCAAAAACTTCCCTTGCATTTGAGCCCAATTTCGAATACCTCCCAAGGGCAAGGAGAGGAACCAATCATTAGCCGCATCTATGAGGGAGAAATAGAAGGCCTTCAGTTTGAAGTCTTCTACTTCTACTCCAAAGGGCTTTAAGTTTTGGCATGTGCCATGAAAACGTTGAAGATGAGTGGTTGCGGACTCTCCTTGAGTGCCCGAGAACTTAGGCAAATTGTGCACGACGCCCGTGCTAACCAAAATATCCTCAAGTTCCGGGCCCTCATATATGCACAAAGGTTAGTTTCTAAAGCGCGGAGCAGAAAGTTCTCCCATAGTGGGCTCATGGGGGTCATCATACTCATAGTATTCTCCCCGGGCTGGCTGATGTGGAGGGGGTGGATGCCTAGGTGGCTGCCTCGGGCCTGCACCATTTCGACCCCCGGGTGCCCCTTGGTTTCGGTCAGCAGCCTGCCTTCGCCTCATGTTTCCATGTCGGACGAGCACCTCAGGATCCTCATAGAATGGAGGTGGTGCTTCGTCGTTGTGACCGAATCGGTGCATGTCATTGTTCACCTCATCATCATCAAAATTATCATCATGATGAGACATGGTTTACAAGGAACAAGCACGCAAATCAACAGATAAAACAGAAAATAAGAACAACTTTCACCGATGCACTAACTCCCCGGCAACGGCGCCAAAATTTGACAAGGCGTCGTCGTGCCTTGCAACTTTACAATTTATAAGTGTCCACTACTCATGGCTTACTATGGATTAGTAGAGCGGCAAGTAGGGGTCAAACCCAAAGAAGTTAGTTCAGTTACTCATTGCCTTAAGAACACAGTACAAATGTAAAACAGTTTCGGGGTTTTGAAAGTGATTTTATGACTAGTGCGAAAGTAAGTACAAAGTAGTGCTTTGATCAAGAGAAAGTATTCGGTCTAGGGCCTTTTATCACGGCTCCGTTCATCATTGACCTCTAATGATCTTACTTTGTGATCATGAGTGTGGCTACTCCATTTCGAAATGTAACCCGAAGTAAGGCTATTTCAAGCACTTACACCACAATCTACTCCATTGCAAGAGATAGATTCCTAGTTCTAGTAAGACTAATACTCTATTTCAAGATGTATTAGACTAAGTGCAACACTTGTTCTCATATTACAGTGACAAACAAGCACAATAGAGAGATTGAACCATTCGGCCAAACCTTGCCATTGCAAGCATCGGTTTAGCCTCTGTGTTCATCCCAAGACTATTGGCACAAGAACTAGTAGAAAAGAAGTAGCATTAAGAAAAGGGTCTCAAAACCTTGCCATAATATAAGACTCCCCTAAACCGAATAGGGAAGTTAGATACTCATATCCATGGGAAGGATACAAAAGCAATACATGAAAAGTAAGTGCAAGAAGGTAAGTGCAAGAAAGGAAAGACTAGAAAGTAAATGGTTGCTTGTTATTGCCCAAGAGAAAGCTAGAGAGAGAAGTAACAAATGATCCGATTTCTAGAGAGATTTGAGTAGCAATTTGAAACTCTATTTTCAAATGTCTATTCCCAAGACCAAGGGGTTCTATTTATAGGAAATGAGCTAAGGTTTTCTCAAACTTGGGCACCACTCTTGCTCTGGAAGTAGCCAAAGTGGATTGGCATGAGCCAATGATGAGATGCTTCTAGATTCATCAAGGCACTCTTGCTCAGGAAGTAGTCAAAATGGATTAGCAGGAGCCAAATGATGAGATGCTTCTAGAATCATCAAGATTTTGCAAGTGGGCTATGTTTGGCTTGGACTCAAGTGTGGGCCAATAATGCCTTGTGGTGATTTTGGCCTAAGATGCCATCTTTTAAGCCCGATTCCTCCTAGACCTCCAAAAATGCCTGAAATACAAAACGACACTAACAAGAAAAAGTTCAAAGGATCAAGTGTCATTTTTGGTGGGTATTGTTGACTGGATGAGTCGTATAAATACGGAGCCGTTGCCGGGGAGTTAGTGCATCTGTGAAAGTTGTTCTTATTTTCTGTTTTTTCTGTTGATTTGCGTGCTTGTTCCTTGTAAACCATGTCTCATCATGATGATAATTTTGATGATGATGAGGTGAACAACGACATGCACTGATTCGGTCACAATGACGAAGCACCACCTCTATTCTATGAGGATCCTGAGGTGCTCGTCCGACATGGAAACATGAGGCGAAGGCAGGCTGCTGAACGAAACAAAGGGGCACCCGGGGGTCGAAATGGTGCAGGCCCGAGGCAGCCACCTAGGCCTCCACCCCCTCCACATCAGCCAGCCCGGGGAGAATACTATGATTATGATGACCCCCATGAGCCCAGTATGGGAGAACTTTCTGCTCCGCGCTTTAGAAACCAACCTTGGTGCATATATGAGGGCCCGGAACTTGAGGATATTTTGGTTAGCACGGGCGTCGTGCACAATTTGCCTAAGTTCTCAGGCACTCAAGGAGAGTCCGCAACCACTCATCTTCAACGTTTTCATGGCACATGCCAAAACTTAAAGCCCTTTGGAGTAGAAGTAGAAGACTTCAAACTGAAGGCCTTCTACTTCTCCCTCATAGATGCGGCTAATGATTGGTTCCTCTCCTCGCCCTCGGGAAGTATTCAAAATTGGGCTCAAATGCAAGGGAAGTTTTTGGCTAAGTATTACCCAGCGGGCAGTGATACACAAGTAAGGAGGCAGTTGCAAGAATTGAAGCAAGGGCTGAATGAATCCATGTATGATTATCTCAAAAAATTCAACCGACTAGAGGGGAGTTGTTGCAATCTTGGGCTACCTGAGAAGCTCCTTCTCGAATACTTGTTGGATGGGTTCAAGCCCTTGGATAAGATGCTATTGAATGCCTCAGATGGAGGATCAATGGCAAGCATAACACTAAGGGGAATAAGGGAGCTGATTTCGAAGGTGGCCGAAAATGCCCGGTTTCAAGAAGAGACAAGCCGACAAGAGGAGTTTACCCGGACGAAGAGTGTGGCGAAGGCCGAGGCCCCTGTGAATCCCATGTCCGAGGACTTGAAACAAGTGAAGGAAATGATGATACATTTGATGAGAAGGGAACCGGTTAAAATCAAGCCATGTGAATTTTGTGGGGCTATGGACCACAAGACCGACTCTTGCCCGACATTGCTAGAAGAGGACCACGAGGAAGTGAATGCGATGGGTTGGTACCAAGGGTACAACAATCGGACTTATGACAATAACCGAGCCGGTCCAAGCCACCAATATGGGCAAACATCCAATGGGCAAAACTGGCGGAATGAAGGCCAAAACCAAAGGGAAATGACTCATCAAGCTCAAGCCGCCGCTCCTCAAGGGACTCAGCAGTTCTACAAGCCTCCTCACCACCAATACCAACAAAACAGCCCGGGCCAATATCAGCAAAGGGGACCAAATCACAATCAAGCCGGTCTAAGCCAACCGGGGCCAAGTAAGTCACTTGAGGAGATAGTGAGGGAACTCTCGGGAACTGTTCAGCAGTTGAGTACCACTGTGCGTCAAAATCAAGCCAAGACAGACGGAGCAATAGCAGACTTGACTAAACAAGTGGCCCAGCTTGCTAATTCAGTTTTCAAGTTCAAAAACGAACCGAGGCGGCTCCCTTCAAAAACTGTCCAAAATCCAAGGGGCAATGTGAGTGCCATCACTCTAAGGAATGGGAAGAAGCTGGTCGTTGAGACATCAGAGCTAGAGGAAGATAAGAGCCCAGTGATGGCCGAAGAAGACCAAACCGGGCATGAGGCGCTTAGATATCTCGAGCCGGACGCACCGGGAATTTCTAGGCCAAGCCCGGTACCCGAACCCGAGGGTGCGGACTTGAGCATTCCTCTGCCATTTCCTATGCCAGCCAGGGCTTCCAAAAAATATATCATGGATCAAGATGTTTGGGAGTTGTTCAGGAAGGTTGAAATAAATATTCCGCTCCTAGAGGCCATAAAACAGATTCCTAGGTATGCAAAGTTCTTGAAGGAACTTTGCACTAACCGGAGGAGGGGCACTCAGATTGACCAAGAGCTGATGAGTAGGAATGTTTCTGCCTTTATCTAGCAAAAGGTGCCCCCAAAATGTGGTGACCCGGGCACTTACACCATTCCATGCACAATAGGCAACATAAGGATCGAAAACTGCATGCTAGACCTTGGGGCCTCGATCAACGTCTTGCCATTCTCCATTTACTCATGCCTTCGGATTGGACCACTTGAGCCCTCCGAACTCACCATTCAATTGGCGGACCGGTCGTGCAAACAGCCCGAGGGCAAAATTGAAGATGTGCTAGTACAAGTTGGAGAACTTGTTTTCCCAGCCGATTTCTATGTCCATAAGATGGAGAGCAGTGGCCCAATGGACCATGCCCCTATCCTCCTAGGCCGACCATTTCTTAAGACTTCCAAAATGAAGATTGATTGTGACAGTGGGACGCTCTCCGTGGAGGTAGAGGGGGAAGTGTTCAGTTTTGACATTTTCCGGGCAATGAAGCACCCTTTAGAGTTTGAGGCAGTGCATGCTCTTGATACATTGGACGACCTAGTCCAAGAGGTGCAACCGAAAAGGTGGGCAGATCCGCTTGAGCTCACGCTTGGAAAGGACATATATTCAGATGAGGATTCATATGAGCTGACCGAGGGGATTAGGGACACACTGTCCGAGTTAGAGGTGGTACGGCCTCTAACACCAAGGTATGAGGTAAACAAGGTCTCACTCTTCAAATCTAATGTATGTTTACCCTCTATTGTGCAGGCACCCGAAGTGGACCCTACCCGGGCATTTGAAGTATGTGTTCCTCGGAGAAAATGAGACCTTACCGGTCATCATCAAGGGTTGCCTTGAGGCAGATCAAGAGAGGAGATTGGTGGAGGTATTGAGCCGCCACAAAAGCTAGCCATTGGATGGACCTTGGCGGACATAAGGGGAATTAGCCCGGCAGTATGTATGCATCGGATTTTGCTTGAAGATGGGGCAAGGCCATCAAGGGAACCCCAAAGGAGGCTGAACCCAATCATGATGGAGGTTGTCCAGAAGGAGATTCAAAAGTTGCTAGATGCAGATGTGATTTATCATATCTCGGATAGCCAATGGGTAAGCCCGGTCCATGTGGTCCCAAAGAAAACAGGGATCACGGTAGAGGAAAATGTCGAGGGCAAGATGGTTGCAACAAGGATGAAGAATGGCTGGAGGATGTGCATTGACTATAGGAAGCTAAACACGGTCACACGAAAGGACCATTTCCCTCTTCCATTCATCGACCAAATGCTAGACCGATTGGCAGGCAAACCATACTTCTGCTTTCTTGATGGGTTCTCGGGCTACAATCAGATCCCAATAGCTCCCGAGGACCGAGAGAAGACCACCTTCACATGCCAATTCGGTACATTTGCTTTTCGTAGAATTTCATTTGGTTTATGCAATGCACCGGGTACTTTTCAACGGGTAGTCACTAGTATCTTTTCTGATATGATTGGCACTTTCATTGAGGTGTTTATGGATGACTTTACTGTGCATGGTGACACTTTTGATGCATGCTTAGACAATTTGAGTACGGTTCTAGCACAGTGTGTTTCTATGAACTTTGTACTTAACTATGAAAAGTGTCATTTCATGGTTACTCATGGGGTAGTTTTAGGGCATATTGTTTCACATGAGGGGATAGACGTTGATAAGGCTAAGATTGATGTGATTGTGACCCTGCCCTACCCTTCCACTGTTCGTGATATCAAGTCTTTCCTTGGGCATGCAGGCTTTTATTGTAGATTCATAAAGGATTTTTCAAAGAAGGTATTGCCTTTATCTAATCTATTGCAAAAAGATGTTCCTTTTGAGTTTACAGATGCTTGTAGGGAGGCTTTTGATGAGTTGAAATAGGCCCTTACTACCACACCCATCATCCGAGCACCGGATTGGAGCCAACCATTTGAAATCATGTGTGATGCTAGTGACTATGCCGTGGGGGCAGTTCTCGGCCAAAGGGTGGGAAAGAAGCCAGTTGTGATCTATTATGCATCAATGACCTTGGATGCAGCTCAAAGGAACTACTCCACCACCGAGAAGGAGCTCTTAGCCGTGATATTTGCTTTGGAAAAGTTTAGATCTTACTTGCTCGGCACCAAGGTGGTAGTCTTCTCGGATCATGCGGCCATTAGATATTTGATGACCAAAAAGGAGGCCAAGCCGAGGCTCATTAGATGGATCTTGCTGCTGCAAGAATTTGATGTGGAAATCAAGGATAAAAAGGGCATTGAAAACACGGTGGCTGACCATTTGAGCCGGATAGTAAGAGAAGAAGAGGTCGGGCAGATTACCGAGTCATTTCCGGATGAACACCTCTATGCCATCACAAGTAGATTGCCATGGTATGCTCCAATCGTCAACTACTTGGTGGGAGGTACATTTCCCCCCTCTTATTCAAAAGCACAATGCATGAAGCTTAAACATGATGCTAGATTTTATATGTGGGATGATCCTTACTTATGGAAGATAGGGGTAGATCAATTACTTAGAAGGTGCATCCCCGATATTGAGATTGCTTCTGTCATTAGCTTTTGTCATGAGCATGCTTGTGGTGGCCACTTCGGGCCTAGGAGGACCGCTAGGAAAATCCTAGATAGCGGTTTCTTTTGGCCAAGTGTGTTCAGAGACTCTTATGAGCATTGTAAGAGGTGTGATAGGTGTCAAAGGGTAGGGAACATTTCGGCTAGAAAAGAGATGCCCCAAGTGCCCATCTTGGTTAATGATGTCTTTGACATATGGGGCATCGATTTCATGAGTCCCTTTCCTATTTCATGTGGGTATGCATATATTCTTGTTGCGGTGGACTATGTTTCAAAGTGGGTAGAGGCTAAGGCCACTAGGTGTGATGATGCTAAAACTGTTGTGGATTTTTTGCGCACTAACATATTTTGTAGGTATGGGGTGCCTAAAGCCATCATAAGTGATCAAGGGACACATTTTTGTAATAGAATGATGGCTGCCACTTTGAAGCATTACCACGTCCACCATAGGACTTCCACGACTTACCACCCCCAAACAACTGGACAAGCGGAGATCTCCAACCGCGAGATAAAGGGGATCCTTGAGAAAATGGTGAAGCCAACAAGAAAGGATTGGAGCCAAAGATTAGATGAGGCGATATGGGCTTATCGAACGGCTTATAAGACACCAATTGGGACCTCTCCCTTCCGGCTGGTCTATGGAAAAGCATGCCACCTTCCGGTGGAATTGGAGCACAAGCTTATTGGGCATTGAAGCAATGCAACTCGGACATAAAGGCAGCCGGGCTTGATAGGAAGATGAAGTTATGTGAGCTTGAAGAGCTACAAATATGTTGAACTTAGTAATCAGTTCCAACCACGTACCATCTGTTCCAGCCCTCTTCTTTGGTAGGTCACCCCATCTGATTTGCTGGGGCTCTGCTCTTGGCTGACCTCCGTCTGGAACACTTAGTTGGCGATAACACGCAGACCCGGAGAGGATCTAAGTGTTTCGAACTGAGCGGCGTCTAGTGGCATGGTGAGTATGACAGTTACGGTTGTCATGAGTTTCGATGTGATGACCTTCTTCTCCACTAGCTCTCTGATGAAGTGATATCTGCTCATGGAGTGTTGTACTGGGTTCTTGGGAAGAAACTTCTTCACCTGTTCCACTCCGTGTTCAGACAGATTCTGCTTCATCCATAGGAACTGAGTGCAGCACCTCCCTGCAGTGATGCTCTCTTGCTCTCCTGCAGCGATGCTCAAACTATATGGTTATATGGACTTTGTGGAGGCTGCATTTTGAGGCTCATTGGCTTAGAGTACACTCCGCCATGCAGCGTTTATGCAAGGGGCGGGACGGGAATCAAACCGTCCTATCTCTAGTCCGAGTAGCCGGGAAAAGAGGTGAGAAACCCTCAACTTGACCCGCGCCGAACGACAAGGATGAGAAAGAGCGGGGAGGTATTTCCATATGCTTGCGGGCTATGATTGGACCTCCCAAAAGGAAAGGACAAGCAAGTCACAACAAGGAGCTCAAAGAAAAATCAGCCAAAGTGTGAAAACTATACCCGAAACAAAGTGAAGATCCATCACTACATATCAAGGCCAAAGGCCAAATTCACTTCAAAAAGCTGTCCAAGCAAAGCAACAAAAAGTCTAAACCCCTGAAGCTCGAACAAATCACGTGCTAGAAGAAGCAATGAATTATAACCATATAGCAAGAATTTGAATCCCAAGAGTGTAGATCATGGGCCTAAAAAGGACTATCTCCCATTCATCCGAATTGGGTTGCATCTCGGCTCAAAGGTACATGTATCAAGTTATTTCCATGTTTTAGCAAAATGCCGTGAGTAATGATTGAGTATGCATGGAAAGGGGAAATCTAGACTAGCAACTCTTACTCATATCTAGGGTGTCAAAAGCTTGTGGTGTTTACTTATTTCCTCTTATGACATAAGGCCTTGTTCGGGATGAACAAGTTCAAGTGTGGGGTGGTTTAATGAGCCGTATTTATACGACTCATCGAGTCAACAATACCCACCAAAAACGACACTTGATCCTGAACTTTTACTTGTTAGTGTCGTTTTGTATTTTAGGCATTTTTGGAGGTCTAGGAGGAATCGAGCTTAAAAGATGGCATCTTAGGCCAAAATCACCACAAGGCATTATTGGCCCACACTTGAGTCCAAGCCAAACATAGCCCACTTGCAAAATCTTGATGATTCTAGAAGCATCTCATCGTTTGGCTCCTGCCAATCCATTTTGACTACTTCCAGAGCAAGAGTGCCTTGATGATTCTAAAAGCATCTCATCATTGGCTCTTGCCAATCCACTTTGGCTACTTCTAGAGCAAGAGTGGTGCCCAAGTTTGAGAAAACCCTAGCTCATTTCCTATAAATAGAACCCCTTGGTCTTGGGAATAGACATTCAAAAATAGAGTTTCAAATTGCTACTCAAATCTCTCTAGAAATCGGATCATTTGTTACTTCTCTCTCTAGCTTTCTCTTGGGCAATAACAAGCAACCATTTACTTTCTAGTCTTTCCTTTCTTGCACTTACCTTCTTGCACTTACTTTCTTGCACTTACTTTTCATGTATTGCTATTGTATCCTTCCCATGGATATGAGTAGCTAACTTCCCTATTCGGTTTAGGGGAGTCTTATATTATGGCAAGGTTTTGAGACCCTTTTCTTAATGCTACTTGTGTTCTACTAGTTCTTGTGCCAATAGTCTTTGGATGAACACAGAGGGTAAACCGATGCTTGCAATGGCAAGGTTTGGCCGAATGGTTCAATCTCTCTATTGTGCTTGTTTGTCACTGAAATGTGAGAACAAGTGTTGCACTTAGTCTAATACATCTTGAAATAGAGTATTAGTCTTACTAGAACTAGGAATCTATCTCTTGCAATGGAGTAGATTGTGGTGTAAGTGCTTGAAATAGCCTTACTTCGGGTTACATCTCGAAATGGAGTAGCCACACTCATGATCACAAAGTAAGATCTAGAGGTCAATGATGAACGGAGCCGTGATAAAAGGCCCCTAGACCGAATACTTTCTCTTGATCAAAGCACTACTTTGTACTTACTTTCGCACTAGTCATAAAATCACTTTCAAAACCCCCAAACTGTTTTACATTTTTACTGTTTTCTTAAGGCAATGAGTAACTGAACTAACTCCTTTGGGTTCGACCCCTACTTGCCGCTCTACTAATCCATAGTAAGCCAAGAGTAGTGGACACTTATAAATTGTAAATTTGCAAGGCACGACGACGCCTTGTCACTCAACTTCAAGTTCATGTTTCTAAACCATCTAGGCATTTTATCAAATACTTAGAGGGTATAGAGTTGACATTTGATCAAAGCAGATTTACAACCATGACAAAAGCTTCATTCAAGCATATATTCAATAGAAAGTAGAGTTCATACACCAAGGAGGTCAATAGGACCCCTAGAAACTAGAAGGGACTACAAGTCATATTCAATAATGATCAAAAGTAGTTTTTACAAGGATTATGAAGTAGAAACAAAGAAGATGAAGAAACTAGGATGAAAGTCTCCCTTCTATCCTTAGAGTAGCTCCAAACTTGATGTCTTGATCTCCAAAACCTTGTCTTCTCTCCAAAACCCTCGATAGTGCTGCCCCCAAACTCAAGCTTTCTATTTATAGTAGAAGTTTAAAATCCAGGCTTTTTCATGACGCTCGGGCGAGCGTATGGGAGCTCGGGCGAGCGTATGGGAGCTCGGGCGAGCGTATGAGAGCTCGGGCGAGCGTATGGGAGCTCGGTGCAGCAAAGGAAAAGGAGTGGTCCAGGCCCCGGGCGAGCGTGGCCAGGCTCGGCCGAGCGGAATTGGGCAGTGTCACATCATGAGGACGAAGCTCTGTCGAACGTGTTCGTGCTCGGGCTCTCCTTCGCATGAGCAGCTGAGATGATGCATTGAGGTCCGGGCGAGGTCCACCTAGCTCGGTCGAGCTAAAATGAGCAGATTGATGTTGGATGATCAAGGCTCGACCGAGCTTCTCCGAGCTAGAAAATGGATTAGTGTACTTGCTGAATGACTCTCTTCTGAAATGAGTTTGAAGGCCACTAGTGGAAATCTTGAGGTCGAGTTTTTCTGCGAGCAAATTCTAAATGTCATTGTGATGGCAGGATGATTTTCGACTCGTGTTAATAGGTTACTTGTCGGTTGCTTGGTGTCATCGTTGAAGAGAAGTACTCCGGAGGAACTTCAGGCAATAATGGATTTCTCTACCTCAGAGTTCAGATAGTAATTTAGGCATGTTTATAATCCCTTAATGACTCACCTATTTTGTTGTTCTGGTGTAGCAACAAGCAACCGTCAGGTCATCACTCATCCGTGCTGGAAGTTCTATTGGAAATAACCAAGTAAGTTCACATATGGCTTAGGTGTCATTATGGTGAATGCGCATGTGATGTTTTCTGTAACTAAATACTGTTGCTATGAAGACGGATGACGTTTTTCTGTGAAGGTTTCCATGCTTTTGTAGTTGTTCTAGTCCCTTGCATAACATATTGTTGCATCAATCCTATAAGTAAATGTATTCCACCTTACAGAAAAACGTTATCATGGCTTTAGATATATCGCCAGTAGTCATGCAAGTTCTCCTGTTGCATCACCCCACATACAAAAATGGCATCTATCTTATGTTCATATTTGTCTTTATTATTACTTATTTATTTTCCAGGTGCCGCTTGTTCATAATTATATCCCCTTTGCAGGTTCTCTTTTGCAGCACAGAGAATGGACGGTTTTCCTTTGTGAGGCAACTGGAAAACATGCCCTAAAACATCAAGTTCTAAAAGAATCAAGCAAAACAGGATGAAATCGAGGCAAGTTGGGAAACTTGATCAGTGCGGATCGCGCCCAGCGTAGATATTAAGTCTGGGCACGTCCAGCGTAGACATTAAGTTAATGTCTATGAAATCTTCCCCTGGTAGATGAGATGTTGTTCTGGTCGAGATCCAGAGCAAATCCTAAAACAAGTTATGCGCTAAAACAAGTAGTGCGGAAATAAAAACGACACGCAAAGTTGTTACCTAGTTCGGCGTTAACAAGCCTACGTCTGGGGGGCGTTCTCTAGCCCAGTGGATAACAATTTACTATTATTGAGTATTGCGAGTACAAGAATTACCGTTTACTGAATCCCTCTTAAACTACCTGAGCCTTGGACACTCTAGTAATTGCAATCTAGGTCTCCCCCTAGATCTTTGCTCCCGCTCCGTATCCCCCAGAATGATCCTCCGTGAGAATCAGCGCCTTCTCCCGAATGCGCAGGTTGAACAGTTGTGCTTGATCCTTCAGCTTGTTCCATGATCAATCTGCTGAGCACCAGTGCAGATTGAATCCGAGCGCCTTCGAGTAACCAGTGACAGTTAGCTCTCCAGCCGAGCGTAGTGAATAACCAGTTACGATTATGTCACCGCCTAAATCCTCCACCTCCCTTCAATGAGTATGAGCGTGATAAGTTTCTCCGTGAGTGCTACTAATAACCATGTATTGGCACTCCTTAAATAGGGCGGAAGAAACCCTAGAATGATTAGCGTTTCCGGTCATAAACCGCCTCTCATTATTAGGAATCCTTTCCTAATATTTCGTGCGTATCTTAGAAGATAATCCTCTTTGTTGAATCTTCAATCTTGATTTAGGAATCTTCGAATATCTTCATAACTTTGTTAGCTTCATACGCAAGCAACCGACTTGCCAATTCTGATATTGGAGATATATTCTTGCAAAGTTGTGCTGCGTTGGTCTTCGTCGGTTGGAACAACTTTCCAAATCTGGATTTGGAAATAACCGACTTCTGTTCTTGGAAGTGAAACTGCCTAGCTCTTCCAACGGTCGGCAACTTAGGAAACATTCATCTGTCTTGAACTTGTTCCAGGGACTGTTGTCGCACCTAGACTAGAACATCAGCTAGCACAACTATTCTAAGTTTTGCCAAACTACATGCCATAAAAATAACAATCTCCCCCTTGGCATTTTTGGCAAAACTATCTACTGTAAACTACATGCACTATTATTACAGATGAATCTTTGAGGAGATTTCAAACTCCCTAGTTGTGCTGCTTACTAAGCTACCAAACGAATCTTTGAGGAGATTTCAAACTCCGAACAAGATTAAGCATACAATGAATCTTTTAAAGAGGTTTCAAACTCCGAACAGGTCAATCAATAAACGCACAGCAGAATCTTTTAAGGAGCTTTCAAACTCCGAACTTTTTACTCCCCCTTTTTGCCACAAAAGGACAAGGTGGTAGATGGCGACACCAAAAGAAAATATCGAACTCTCGCCCTTCCTGCTGGGTCAACCTTTCAGTCATAAGACAAGCGTGCTTGGGTTGACCACTTAGTACTGGGAAAACTTTAGTTGTCGATAACACACAGACCCAGAGAGGATCTAAGTGTTTCGAACTGCAGGTTGTCTAAGGCTTTTGTGAAGATGTCCGCTAGCTGTTTTTTGGTAGATACATGGGTCAGGGTGATTATCTTTTTCTCTACTAGCTCTCGAATGAAATGATGCCTGATGTCGATATGCTTTGTTCTGGAGTGTTGTACAGGATTCTTGGATATGTTGATAGCACTCATGTTGTCACAGTAGAGGGTCATCACATCTTGTTTTACTCCGTATTCTTCTAACATCTGTTTCATCCACAACATCTGAGTACAGGAACTTCCAGCGGCAATATATTCAGCTTCAGCAGTGGATAGAGATATACTGTTCTGCTTTTTACTGAACCAAGAGACCAGGTTGTTTCCAAGAAAGAAACATCCACCAGATGTACTTTTACGGTCCTCTGCATTCCCAGCCCAATCTGCATCGCAATACCCCACTAAACAAAAGTTAGTGTCCTTAGTATACCACAGTCCATAGTCGGCTGTTCCACACACATATCTGATAATTCTCTTCACATTCATTAGGTGTCTCTCCTTGGGATTAGCTTGATAACTGGCACAGACTCCAACTGCATGAGCAATGTCTGGTCGACTGGCTGTTAGGTATAGAAGACTCCCAATCATACTTCGGTATAGGGTTTGATCTACCTTTGTACCAGCTTCATCCTTAGTAATCTTAACGTGAGTTGCAGCAGGAGTTCTCTTGTGTGTTGCTTTTTCGAGATCAAACTTCTTGATCAGGTTCCTAGCATACTTGCTTTGAGTAATAAAGATGCCATCGGTCTTCTGTTTGACTTGTAGGCCAAGAAAGTATGACATCTCTCCCACCATGGTCATCTGGAAGTCGTTCTGCATTTGTTGGATGAATTTATCGACCAGCTTCTGGTTGCTTGAGCCGAAGACAATATCATCAACATAAATTTGAGCAATGATAAAATTTGATCCTGTGTGTCTTACAAACAGCGTCTTGTCCACTCCCCCTCGCACATAGCTATGGTTGATTAGGAATTCAGTGAGCCACTCGTACCATGCTCTAGGCGCCTGTTTGAGACCATAGAGAGCCTTCTTCAACCGATACACAGAATTGGGATGATGAGGGTCTTCGAAACCCTTTGGTTGAGCCACATACACTTCTTCATTGAGAAGCCCATTCAAAAATGCGCTTTTGATATCCATTTGGAACAACTTGAACTTAAGATGGCACGCAAGAGCAAGAAGAAGACGAATGGCTTCTAGGCGAGCAACTGGAGCAAAGGTTTCATCAAAGTATATACCCTCAATCTGAGTGTAGCCTTGAGCCACAAGACGTGCCTTGTTTCTGGTTATGTTTCCGTGTTCATCAGACTTGTTCTTGAAAATCCACTTTGTCCCAATAACGTTAACATTGTCCGGTCGTGGAACAAGATCCCAGACATCATTTCGCTGGAATTCTCCAAGTTCTTCTTGCATGGCGACCACCCAATATTCATCATTGATGGCTTCTTTGATGTTTTTGGGCTCAATAGCAGATATGAAACACATATAACCAGCCAGTTGACGAAAGTTAACTTGTTTACCTCTAGTCTATATGTCGTCCGTGGGATCACCACTCACTTCACTAACGGGATGGTATTTTTCAACAGCTCTTGAAGGATGAAGGATACGAGGAGACCCAGGGGGTGTTGGATCAGATTCATCGTCAACATCCTCTTGTGATTGTTGGGCATGTGTCTCAGAGTGCTCAGGACCTTTATCTGTGGCGATCTCCTTGTCAGGAGCACTGACTGCAGGTTGTTGTGGATCAGGTGGGACATCATCATCATCTGTAGAATTTGTCTCAGAAGCTCCTGGCACAACATCTTGCACAACTACATTGATAGATTCCATAACGACTCTAGTGCATTTGTTGTAGACACGAAATGCCCTGCTGTTGGTAGAATATCCCAGAAAGATCCCTTCATCACTTTTAGGATCCAGCTTCTGCTGATACTCATGATCTCTGAGAATGTAGCACTGGCTACCGAAAATATGGAAGTACTTGACGGTGGGTTTTTTGCCTTTCCATAGCTCGTAGCACGTCTTTTCTGTTCCTGATCGAATCATTACTCTGTTTATGACATAGCAGGCTGTGTTCATAGCCTCCGCCCAAAAATTTAAGGGAACCTTCTTTGCATGAAGCATAACTCGCGTCATCTCTTGTATGGTTCGATTCTTCCTTTCAACGACTCCATTCTGTTGTGGTGTGATTGGGGAAGCAAATTGTTGAGTTATCCCTCTTTTCGAGCAGAAGTCAGCAAGAGCGGCATTTTCAAACTCCTTTCCATGATCACTTCGTACTTGCACAATGTGTTCATTCTTGTCCTCTCTTTCACGCTCCAGGCGAGTGCATAGTTGGACGAAAGCCTGAACCGCCTCGGATTTTTCCCGCAGGAAACAGGACCATGTGAACCTGGAGAAGTCATCAACGCAGACAAGGATGTACCTCTTCCCAGAGTAGCTTTCCACCTGCATAGGTCCCATTAGGTCGATGTGAAGTAACTCCAGGAGCATGTGAGTGTTGATCTGAGTGATGCTCTTGTGGGGAACTTTAGTTTGTTTTCCAATCTTGCAGTCTCCGCAGACAATGCTTAGTTCTCCTTGGACCTTTGGGATTCCACGAACAAGACCATCGGAGGCAATTTTCTACAGACTCCTTAGATTCACGTGTCCCAACCGCTGGTGCCATAGGTTCATTTCATCAGTTTTGCTTAGTAAGCACGTAGTTTTACCATTGGGTTTACCTAGATTCAAAAGATAACAGTTGTTGGAGGATCTTCTTCCAGTGAGGACTGGTTCGTTGTCATTGTTTAATACTACACACTCATCCTGTGTGAATTGAACCTGGTGCTCTCCATCACACAACTGACTAATGCTAATCAGATTTGCCTGTAAGCCTTTGACCAAAAAGACTTCTTTTAACCTGGGTAGACCTTGAACATTTAAGATTCCTTTCCCAAGGACTTTTCCTTCGACTCCATCACCGAACGTCACATTCGAACTTCCTTTGTGTTCTTCAAAGTTGGTCAAGAACTTGGATTTCCCTGTCATGTGTCTTGAGCATCCACTATCAAAGTACCACTTTTCTTTCTTCAGATGACTGGTAGAGCTGAACGCAACTAAGCAAGTCTCACCTTTTTGTTTGACTTTCCAAACTTACACAGCTCGAGGTTTCTGAACATGCTTCATCTTCCTGAGAGACATGTGGAATTCATGACACCTTGATTTGATATGTCCAACTTGATTGCAGAAGAAACATCATCTTCCGTCAAGTTGTTCTGGGCGATATCGAGTTGTTCTTCTTTGCGAGCGATCGTAGGCTGGAATAGGGCTGCAAATGAGACGATGTACTCGTGAGCAACTCGTGAGACTACTCGGTCAAAACTCGGTCAAAGCTCGACTCGATTATAAATGAGTCGAGCACGATCACGATATTTGAGCTCGATTATTAAACGAGTCGATCACGAACAAAGTGATACTCGACTCGTTTAAACTCGTGAACAACTCGATTAAGTACTCGAATAATACTCGAATAAATACTCGAATATTCCACATATATCTTGAAAATTACAATTTTAATTTTAACTAGATTAGGTAGAATGAGTATATTAAATTTTGGATAGAGTGTTCATCTATATATATTCTCATCTTATTTGTTTTGTAATAAACATTCAATGTGGGACAAAAGTAAACATTATAAAGAAGCATGGAAGAAATCAAAAGGCAAGTGAATGTCCTTGTATCTCACATTGCTTGGTGTCAAAGAGTTTGATGCACAAGTGATTATAAAAGAAGAGAGTAAAACCCAATCCATCTACAACACCAAAATCCTAATTTTTGGGCTAGACTAATCTTGGGCCTTGGGGTCCTTGAGTTGCCCTTTGGATTTTAGTGTAAAATGTTTAATATTTTCCTATGTAAACAAGCTTTGAAATTGAGGCTTGTCATTGGGGAATTGAAATTTGAGTTTTAATACTCGAGTATCGAGTCGAGCTCGAGTATCATTAAAACATTTCGAGTCGAGTTCGAACAAAATTTTTGAAGCTCGTCGAGTTTCGAGTCGAGTTCGAGTTCGATACATATTCAGTCGAGTCGAGTTCGAGCAGCTTAATACTCGACTCGACTCGGCTCGTTTGCAGCCCTAGGCTGGAACAACTGGTGGTCGAGTCTTGCCAACTAATTTTCTTCGTGTGAAATCATTAGTAGACACATCACGTGGACATGACATACCAACGGTGTTTCTTTGCGGGCGATAATCAGTTTGAGCAGGCAGCAGTTTAGAGGTGGCTTTGACAAAGATTGATTTACCAGAGCACTGTTCTCCGGAGAACCCGAGACCCTTGTGGCCGCCCCCAATCCTTTGTGCTCCCAGAATAGAGTCTAAGTCTTTTGTTCCAGAATTCAGCATTTTGACCGATTTCATCAACTTGGTCAGTTCCTCCGTTGTTTCTTGATGAGCGATATTCTCTGTTTTGATCTCACATTTTAGTGCATCCACAATATTGATGAGATTCACCTCTCTTCATTTTAGGGCATCATTCTCTCGTTGTAGATCATCCACGAGCTCTGGCTGTTCTCCCTTCTCCCTTTCATTCTGGATTTTCAAGGATGAAATGACTGCAAGTAGCTCTAATTTTTGAGAGATGAGCTCAGCACGATCCTTCTTTGCTTCAACTAACTGAGCTTTAAGAACAGTGATTGTCTGAAGTTGTTCCAGCTTCACGGCATCCGCGGTCCTGAGCGTTTCTTCAAGATTTTCAACTGACTTCTGAAGGTTTTTGTTTCGCTTGACTTCTACTAACCACTCCTAGTATAATTCTTTGTAGTTATTGGCAATCTCCTCATCAGTTATTTCTTCATTGTCACTACAGTCTGAATGAAGGTCATGATCTCCAGAAGGGTCCTTCTTCTCTTCTCTGCATGATTGATTTTCTGCTGGAACAACACTACTGGACAGTGCAACAAAATTGTTGGTTTCTCCTTCTGAGTCACTGTCGCTCTAGTTGACGGTATAGGCATTTTTCTTCTTCTGCGTGTTGATACATTCTGCCCGAATGTGTCCATAGCCTTCGCATTCTCTGCATTGAATCCCTTTGCCTTTGTTGTTAAGATCGGAGTCTCCAGATTGGTTCCTTTTAAATGCTCTATCATTCTTCTGGAACTTTGAGTTAAACGGTTGGACTCAGTCCCTTTACCATACTGCTTCCTCATAAACTTCCCAAAGTTTTTGGCAAACATGGCAAACTGTTGTTCGGACGCTTCATCTGTCTTGTCTTTAACAACTTCAGCCTTCAGACTGACGCCAGTGGCCTTTGTAAGTCGGTCTTCCTCATTCATGTCCATCTCATGGGTCTGTAGGGATCCCATCATTTCATCCAGTCTCATGTTTTTCACATCATTGGCTTCTTTGACGGCCAGGGCTTTCATGGCGAATCGCTTTGTGAGAGATCTCAGCACTTTCCTTACCAGCGTTTCTTTGGTCATTGGTTCTCCAAGGGCGAAAGCTTCGTTAGAGATGTCGAGAATCCGAGTATTGAAGTAAGTAATGGTCTCATCCTCCTGCATTCTTAGATTTTTCGAATTTTGACGTGACCGTCTCCATTCTAGAGACTTTAACTTAGGTTGTGCCTTCATGAGCCGTTCGCAGGATGTCCCAAGCTTTCTTAGCAATCTCACAGTTGGAGATCATCTTGAAGTTCTTCCCATTGACTCCTGAAAAAATAGCATTCATTGCTTTGGAGTTTGCTACTTCAGCCATCTTCTGAGCATCAGTCCACTTGTCTTTGGTCAGAGGACTGACTTCATCGTCTTTAGATACAACTAGCTGCGTCCACCCGTTTTCAACCGCTTCCCAAATAGATTCATCCTAAGACTTTAGGAATGCCTTCATCCGTACTCTCCAATATCCGTAATTATTTCCTTCAAGCAGTGGTGGGCGAGTGATGTTCTGCCCTTCTCTTAAATCCATCTCAAACACCGTCTGGATCCTACTTTGTGTGTTGAGTAACCGGCTCTGATACCAATTGAAATCTTCCCCTGGTAGATGAGATGTTATTCTGGTCGAGATCCAGAGCAAATCCTAAAACAACTTATGCGCTAAAACAAGTAGTGCGGAAATAAAAACGACACGCAAAGTTGTTACCCAGTTCGGCGTTAACGAGCCTACGTCTAGGGGCGTTCTCTAGCCCAATGGATAGCAATTTACTATTATTGAGTATTGCGAGTACAGGAATTACCGTTTACAGAATCCATCTTAAACTACCCGAGCCTTGGACACTCTAGTAATTGCAATCTAGGTCTCCCCCTAGATCTTCGCTCCCGCTCCGTATCCACCAGAATGATCCTCCGTGAGAATCAGCGCCTTCTCCCGAATGCGCAGGTTGAATAGTTGTGCTTGATCCTTCAGCTTGTTCCACGATCAATCTGCTGAGCACCAGTGCAGATTGAATCCGAGCACCTTCGAGTAACCAGTGAAGGTTAGCTCTCCAACCGAGCGTAGTGAATAACCAGTTACGATTATGTCACCGCCTAAATCCTTCACCTCCCTTCAATGAGTATGAGCGTGATAAGTTTCTCCGTGAGTGCTACTAATAACCAAGTATTGGCACTCCTTAAATAGGGCAGAAGAAACCCTAGAATGATTAGCGTTTCCGGTCATAAACCGCCTCTCATTATTAGGAATCCTTTCCTAATAGTTCGTGTGTATCTTAGAAGATAATCCTCTTTGTTGAATCTTCAATCTTGATTTAGGAATCTTCGAATATCTTCATATCTTTGTTAGCTTCATACGCAAGCAACCGACTTGCCAATTCTGATATTGGAGATATATTCTTGCAAAGTTGTGCTGCGTCGATCTTCGTCGGTTGGCACAACTTTCCAAATCTGAATTTGGAAATAACCGACTTCTGTTCTTGGAAGTGAAACTGCCTAGCTCTTCCAACAGTCGGAAACTTAGGAAACATTCATCCGTCTTGAACTTATTCCAGGGACTGTTGTCGCACCTAGACTAGAACATCAGCTAGCACAACTATTCTAAGTTTTGCCAAACTACATGCCATAAAACTAACAGTCTACACTGGGCACGGCGCGCTAATGTCTGAATTGGACGCGCGTCGGACAGACATAGACGCGTCTTTCAGCTCAGGCCGCATCTGTTCTTTGTCTCGTTTGAGTCTATATATACCAGAAGATATCTGATATATGGGGCACGAAAAAGCTCGGGGCAATTTCTACATACTACAATTCCATCTTTGATTCTCAAATTACTTCTGAAATTATATCCCCTGTTCAAGCTAGTGTTCAAGGTGCTGTTGCAACACACCTAGAACTGCTCTACAACTATTTAGCACACAGAACAAAACAAAGCAGTACGCACAGAATGATAACCCAGTTCGGCTTCGCCTACTCTGGGGGGTTTCCCACACCCGAAAAAGGGACGGAAAATCTTTATTACGTGATTAGAGCTATAATGGTCTTATGCTTACACAACTCCTCGCCTGTAATTGCCTAGCCTCTAACTCCCGTCTCTCAGACTTGCAACCGAGGTTCATAGCAATGAGCCCTCGATCCCCTCGTTCAAACCTTCTGTCCGAACGTTCTCGAACTCCTCCTCGAAGCTCGGATGCTTTCTCTCGAAAGCGTTTGATCACCTTTGTTTGTGTGCTTCAGTTTGATCGCTTCCAGTCAGTCTTCGTTGCACTTGTTCAGACTGATCTTCCACCGATGTGCTTTCAATGTGAAAAACACAAACGGCCGTCGCTTTCTCCTTTCCAATCGATAGTGTATACTCGTGTATAATATGATCTTGAAAGCGATGGAAATTAGGGCTGCTCTTGCATTGAATTTATATGCATCGAACGAAACCCTAATTCGCCCAAGATATTCCCATCAAATATTTCGGAAATATATTCCTAAATATTTGATGTATATCTTTTACCAATCTTGGAAGAATATACGAAGATGTCTTCCTCCCAATCAAGTTGCGCCGTCTTCAATGTAGATATTCATCTGAATATCTTCTGCTCAAATAAGTCGCACGTCGTCTTCAACTTGATGAGATCTTCGTTGCCAAATATCTTCCGCTCAATATCCTTGCGTCTTGATCACGCTGTACTTGAGTTCCAGGATATTGTTCAAACTCCCCCTGAACACATGCTCGAACAGTCTAACCACGTTTTGCCAAATACATTCCAATTCAAGGGAACATCAATCTCCCCCTTGGCATTTTGGCAAAACCAGATCATCTAGATAACTAACTACTAGCTAACTATCTAGACACAACCAAACTTTGAGGAACACAAAATCTGTTCTCCCAAATTACACTCCCCCTTTTTTCCATAAACTGGCAAGGGGTGCAACTGTTCAAGTCATCCCAGCAAAAACATAGTGTGCCAGAACAAGCACATCAAGAGTAAAAGTTCAACAGTTCAGGGGTAAAAGTTTTTTCAGAGGACCTTTAGTCGGAAGTTTCTTCAATAGAATCTTCTTCAGAGGTAGTGGCTTCCAAATCATCATCGCTGGGATAGCTCTGGGCACGAGCTAGCCTGTTGATTCTACGACGTTGCTCCTTGTCCGCAGCGATGATCACTTGAAGGTCCTTCAGCAGCTTAGTCCGCTCATTTCCACACATCTTTGCTCCCCCTCGGCTGGATTCTCCCAGTTCTTTCCCTTTCTTGCTCCCACCACTCCTCAGATCGTTCACGTGACGCCCTTTGAAGAGCTTATGGTCCACCGTGAACTTGCTGGGGGCTTTGGTCAGAAGGTCCGCCGAGACTTGCAGATCGGGGGCTTGATGGATTATCAGCTCATATATAAGAGAAGGGAAACATATTTGGTGCAGCGTTCTCTTAGAGGTAGCGTGTTCAGCAATCTGTCTGAACATTATTCTGCCCAAGTTTACCTTCATCTTGTTTCCTATTTGATAGAGCAGCTGAGCAACATCCTTGTTGACTGTGGAGTGATGAGTGGAAGGCCTCCAGTTGAACACAGCAATAAAGTACAGCATTGAATAGAACGTCGAGAGTTCTGCTGTGTTCACAGTCATCTCAGGTCGCCATTGAACAGACCCGGCGGTAATTGTCCTTACCACCTTCTCAAAGCTGGGCTCTTCCTCATCAAGCACTGGGTCGTCCATTGAAAAATAGACAATAATGAGCTCAGGATCAAGAGTGATCCTCCTTCCTCTCACGTAGAACGCCCCAAACTCAGCATCTCCAACAGTCCCAAATCCAGGAGGCAGATTTACAATAGCCTCCCTCACCAACTGTTCGTTGAACGGCTTGCACCTATCCAACGTCCAAATCAAATCTGAACTCTTCAGTAGTTCTATAACCTCCTTTCCCTTATACCGGGATTCTTCCAGCAGCCTTTCAGGGATAATTTTCCTCTTTAGAACACAGTTCCACTTCAACACAGCATTTTTATCGACGAACCATACTCCTTTCTTAACAATTCCGACTGGGGTGGTGACAGCGTCGGGAGACGGGATCTCACAATCTCCAGCATCTTCTGAGATGGGGACTGCTGCACTACGCTTTCTCTTTTTAGGAGTACTGACTCCCCCTGCACCAGCGCTGACTTCAGTGTCCTTCTGAACTGGTTTCTTGGTAGACTTGGCAAAAGAGACAGTTTTCTTCTCTTTTCCCTTAGCTGACTGATTTAGCTCGACCAGAGGAACATCATCCGGGTCCTCTTCTGGATCAGTTACCTCCTTTGAGGCTGGCCTCACATCATCTTTACGAACAGATGCACTAACTCCCTCCAACTGATCGCCACTGTGATCTTCTTGATCAGTAACCAATCTTTCACCAGCATCTACTCCTTGACCTGCGTTAGTTCCATCTTCTGCTAAGACACTTTGCTCCATTCCCTGAGCTTTTCTGGATTCTACAACATCAGCTTCTTCTGCCTCATTACTCTGGACAACTGGAACCTCTTCTGATCTCTCCAAGCCTTGATCGTCGATGTCCTTGTACACCTTTTCTAATTCTTCATCCTTCTCTGAAGGGTTAGACTTCTCTCCTGTGACTTTCTTCAGCACATCAGGCTCTTCTGGAACACCTTCCTTTACCACAGCCTCAACATGATTTTTAGCAGAGTCATCATCAGAAGCTTCATCAATCACAACCTTCCTCTTTCCTGAGGAATCAATAAGCTTCTCAGTTTCTTCATCGGACATTGCTATCTTCCGACCTTTAGTAGCATATATCTGTGCTAGATATTTTCTGGGAGAATCACGAGCTCGCTTTGTCTTCCTCCTGCTTCCAGCCTTTGGAGGAATGTATCCAGAGGCAAAGATCTTTTCCCTCCGAGTCGACTTCCTTCCAGCCACTTTGCTGGATTCTCCATCCTTCACAGATTTATTTTCAACCACCACTGTACTGGTTTCATTACCAACTTCAGCCCTCCTGGCTTCCACACTAACAGCCCTACTGGCTTCACCCTTCAAACAAACACCTTTCTCGACTCCCATATTTACTTCTTCATTCACAACCGGATTTTCAATAATTGGAATTTTCTCAGAATAAGGAGTAGTAGGATTTACCTCCGATTGTGAATCAACTTGTGGTGTTGGTTCCGCTGTAGTCTGCTGAGGAATTTCAGCGGTGACTCCTTCGACAGACTTCTCTTTGGTCATAATCTCAGTGTCAGAGCGTAAAGGCGACGCCTTTTTCGACTTTGCAGCTTTTGATTTCGGAACTTTGGGTTTCGCCGCCACCGCCTTAGAGAACTGCATGCGTTCTTTGCCTTTCTCCACATATTTTGCGAGGGACTTCGCCGAATTTCTGGTTTTCACCATTGTCGTTTGAGAGGCGGTTGAGCGAGAGTTTTAGGGTTTCAGAAGTGGGCGAACAGTACTCGAAGCAATTGATTTGTTTCAAAAGAAACAATTTTCTCTATGAGACGCTTCAGCTTTCTAAAAACTGTCACTTCCCGCATTAACTCAGGAAATCGAATCTTCAAAAATATTTCAAATATATTTCCAATCTTTTGAGACTTCTGTTCCAGCTTCCTTTCATAGGTGGTCAGTCCAACTGTTCTGCTGGAGTTTCGACTATGACTGACCACCGTCAGATGCATTCAGTGATCAACACCACAAAGATCCACAGAGGATCTGGGTGTTCCAAGCCTTGAGATGCCATATGAGTTGTGCCAAGTCTTGACATATCTCTGAGTGACCGTCTTCTTCGACCCTCCATATTCATCTCTCCTGGTGTGATTCCAAGCATGTTTCTGAAACTGTGTTACCCCGTGTTTCGACAGTTTCCTGGGACAGTTGTCAGCATGGATTTGTGTGCAGCTCCAATCAGACCTCTTGTGCAGGGTCTTATCCACTCCCCCTCGCAGAGATCTATGCTTGACATTTGCATCATGTGAAACCATCTGATGCCTCCCACAAATCTGGACGCCCTTTGAACATGTTTGACCCGTCGTGATGGAGTAGCAGTTCTTGGCATCCCTTTTCCCTTTCATCAGTGTGTCTCCAAATTTGTCTAGAACAAGACATGAGTAGCTGGAAAACGACACATAGTTTCCATCGTCGCACAATTGACTGATGCTGATGAGGTTCATTGTCAGTCCTTTGACAAGAAGGGTGTTCTCGAGTACAGGGAGATCCGGAACCATCAATGTCCCACAGCCAATCACCTGACCCTTTCCACCATCTCCGAAGGTGACAATCCACATTTTCTCAACAGGTCTAATATGAGTTAGATATTGAGGGTTACCTGTCATGTGGGCAAAGCAGCCGCTGTCAAAGTACCAACTGTCAGGGTCTGTGCCGCTTGAGAAGCAAGCCATCATGCACGCAGCTTGATTTGCCTTTGGTGTCCAGACCTGATACTGTCTCAGTTTGGTCTGTTGTTGGTACGTTCATCGTTCGGCAAGAAACAGGCGACACTTCTGTCTGATGTGTCCCATCTGGTGGCAGTACCAGCAAGTGCGAGTGTCCATCCTACGCATCAAGGGTGAGTGTTCACGGCTTTGGGTACGTGATCTTCTTGGTGTTTCAACAGTCTTTCTGTGGTCAGCAACCTTCTTTCCTTTGGACTGTTTCAACTTCTGTTCAGCCGACTGTTCCAACACTTACTTTGCCTTAACAAGTGTAGTCCCCCTTGAAAAACTTCCTTCACTGAACCCCAGGCCACGATATCCAGACTCCATTCGTTGAGACCCTAAAATATCATTAAGGTCATCCGTGCCAGAATTCAACATTCTTACCGATCTTTTGAGTTCGTTGAGCTCCTTCTGAGTATCCGAATGGTCCTTCTTCTCCGACTCTATCTGGAGTTCCAGTTGCTCTTTCTGTCGCAGTTGGAACACTTCCTTGCGTTTCAGATCGGTGATGGTCTTTCTCAGGCCTGCCATGCCAACTGGATGCATCTCCCGATCTTTCTCCATATCCAGTTTCAATGTGGAAACTTCACCCTTGAGTTCCACATTTCTTGTAAGCAGGTTGGCTCTTTCCTGTTTCGTCTCAGTCAGTTGAGTAGTCAGGGAGGCTACTGTGACTTCGAGTTCCACTTTCAGTGTAATCAGTATCTCAGCCTCCTGCCAGATCTGGTCCTTCTCAGCTGTGACACTTGCAACTGTGTCGTTCAGCTTCTGGTTGACATTGATCAGAAGAAGCCACTTCTCGTATAAATCCTTGTATGTCTGAGCTAAGGACTCTTGTGTGAGTTCTTCATCATCACTATCTGAGAGATTGTCAACCGGGAGTTCCAACTGTTCTGGAACAGTATCACTGGAGTTGCTGCATTCTCCAGTTGTAGCAACGAAGGCCACAAAGTTGGTGGTCTCTCCTCCTCTGGTTTCTTCCTCCGACTCACTGTCGCTGAAGCTGGCCACCATTGCCTTCTTCTTCATGAGTGTATTTGCACATTGTGATTGAATGTGCCCAAAGCCTTTGCACTCATGGCACTGAACCTCCTCTCTTCCTTTGTCAGACAGCTCTTGTCTTGTCTCACTGGACCTTGGCCTACTGGATTTCCAGTTCCGGAAACTTGTAGATGAAGATTGACCTTGTTCTGAGCCTCGTCTGTTGATTTTCCTCACCATTCTGCCAAAGTTCTGAGCCATCATTGCCAGCTGTTCAGTGGTGCAACCTCCATCCATCTTGTCGTCTGGTATGTCAGCCTTTAGGGCAATTCCCTTCACTTCTCCGGTTAGGAAATTATGATTGATCTCATAGGTTCTGAGAGAACCGGTCAGCTCGTCCAGTTTCAGCTTGGTGATATCATGCATTTCCTCTATGGCCGTCACCTTCATGGAAAATCTTGGAGGGAGTGATCTCAGGACTTTGCTCACCAATCTTTCCTCGTCTATGGCTTTTCCAAGAGCAGATGCCTCGTTGGCCAGTTCCAGAACCCGGGTGTTGTACTCTGCAATGGATTCATTCTCCTTCATCTTCATCTCCTCGAACTTTGTTGTAACAGCCTGCATGAGAGAATTCCGTACTTTGTCAGTACCTTCAAAGGCTGTTTGAAGGATGTCTCATGCTTCCTTCGCCACTTCACAGTTGATGATTAGCTTCATGACGTTTTCATCTACTGCCGAGAAGATTGCGTTCATCGCCTTTGAGTTTCCCACGGAGGCTTTGTCCTCGTCTTCTGTCCACAGAGCTTCTGGCTTTGGAACAGGTTCGCCAGTGAGGTTAGTCATCGTTGGTTCCGTCCAACCTCTCAGAACTGCCTTCCAGGCCTTCTCGTCCAGCGATTTCAGGAAGGATCTCATCACGGGTTTCCAGGAAGCAAAGTTTGTACCTTCTAGCAGCGGAGGTCTTGTGATGCTTTGCCCTTCCTTCAGAGTCATCTTGAACAGTACAGGATCCCACTTAGTGTATTGAGTGTTTGCTTTGATACCAATTGAAATTATATCCCCTGTTCAAGCTAGTGTTCAAGGTGCTGTTGCAACACACCTAGAACTGCTCTACAACTGTTTAGCACACAGAACAAAACAAAGCAGTACGCATAGAATGATAACCCAGTTCGGCTTCGCCTACTCTGGGGGGTTTCCCACACCCGAAAAAGGGACGGTAAATCTTTATTACGTGATTAGAGCTATAATGGTCTTATGCTTACACAACTCCTCGCCTGTAATTGCCTAGCCTCTAACTCCCGTCTCTCAGACTTGCAACCGAGGTTCATAGCAATGAGCCCTCGATCCCCTCGTTCAAACCTTCTGTCCGAACGTTCTCGAACTCCTCCTCGAAGCTCGGATGCTTTCTCTCGAAAGCGTTTGATCACCTTTGTTTGTGTGCTTCAGTTTGATCGCTTCCAGTCAGTCTTCGTTGCACTTGTTCAGACTGATCTTCCACCGATGTGCTTTCAATGTGAAAAACACAAACGGCCGTCGCTTTCTCCTTTCCAATCGATAGTGTATACTCGTGTATAATATGATCTTGAAAGCGATGGAAATTAGGGCTGCTCTTGCATTGAATTTATATGCATCGAACGAAACCCTAATTCGCCCAAGATATTCCCATCAAATATTTCGGAAATATATTCCTAAATATTTGATGTACATCTTTTACCAATCTTGGAAGAATATACGAAGATGTCTTCCTCCCAATCAAGTTGCGCCGTCTTCAATGTAGATATTCATCCGAATATCTTCTGCTCAAATAAGTCGCACGTCGTCTTCAACTTGACGAGATCTTCGTTGCCAAATATCTTCCGCTCAATATCCTTGCGTCTTGATCACGCTGTACTTGAGTTCCAGGATATTGTTCAAACTCCCCCTGAACACATGCTCGAACAGTCTAACCACGTTTTGCCAAATACATGCCACTTCAAGGGAACATTAACTTCAAACCCTAAGCCTGCTGTAATTTCATTGCCTTGAAATACAGTGTTTCAATTGGATTATCCCACTTCAAGTTTCCTGTAACCCGAGGCAATTATCTATAGGGTGGAAATATTGATTTCGGAAAGCGAAACTACGCGATCCAATCTGATATCCAAGTAACTATTCTATTACAACTGAAGATAGCTACATTTCAAAGATTCTGTTTGCTGCCATTGAAGACCCTGACTAAACTTGTTGCTGTGAAAGTGAAGACGAAGGCTACCTAGCAACTACAAACGAAATCAATATTATACTAATTGATGGCGAGCGTGAGAGATATGATGCATCAGTTCCAGAAGCTAGACAAATTTGAAGGAACTGATTTTCGGCGTTGGAGAAAGAAGATGCACTTTCTACTGACAAATTTGAAGGTGGTGTACGTGCTGTCTACACCATGCCCTGAAGTTGGATATAATGGACCGGTGGTTGATTTCCGGCAACGAAGCAAGTGGGAAAACGATGACTACATCGCTAGAGGACACATCCTCAACGGTATGTCCGATCCTTTATTTGATTTATATCAAAATGTTGAATTTGCAAAAGAGTTATGGGATTCTCTTGAATCCAAATACATGACTGAGGACGCTTCGAGCGTCAAGTTTCTTGTGAGTAATTTCAACAATTACAAGATGGTGGACTCTAGGCCGGTGATGGAATAGTTCCATGAGATACAGCGTATCTTGGGGTAGTTTGCTTAAAACAATTTGAAGATGGATGAGTCCATCTCGGTGTCAAGTATAATTGACAAGTTACCACCAGCATGGAAAGACTTTTGACGTTCCTTGAAGCACAAAAACGAGGAGAAGTGTCTTGTGGAACTTGCAAAAGAGTTGCGAATGGAAGAGGAACTTCATGCGCGGGAAAGCGACACGATGGAAGGTGATGTGAATTTACCTAAGGTAAATGTGATGGAGGCTAGTTCTCAAAAGATGAATAAGAACAAGGGCAAGAAATGGCCAAATAGTTATGCTAGCAACGGTCCGAACAAGAAGCATCCTTCAAAAGGATACGTATGTTAGACTTGCGGAAAAGCGGGGCATTTCAAGCGTTATTGCCGCTTAGGAAAGGGAATGAGCGAGAAGGCTCAAGGAAATGCTTTTGGTGCTAAGAACCACGAGCAGAAATCTCAAGGTCAGAAAATTTTAGTTTCAAGTTTGGAAACTAAGTTAGACACATATTCTAATATGGATTATGTTTCTAATTTTTCTGAAATTTTTGCTATGCAGGATGATGAGGCTTCATGGTGGGTTGACTCCAATGCTACGACACATGTTTATAGAGACAAAGGATTGTTCAAGTAATTTGTCGCTACAAGTGAAGGAAGAGTTCTTCACATGGGAGACGAGTCAACCGCCCCTATTCTAGGACTAGGCCGAGTAGAGTTAGAGTTAGAGTTCTCTTCGGGAAAAACTATTGTTCTCAGTAATGTTTTGTTTGTACCAAATATTAGAAAAAATATTGTGTCGGGTACTATTTTGAATAAACAAGGTTATCGGCAAGTGTATGAAGCCGATAACTATGTATTAGCAAAGGGTGGTCTATTTGTCGGTAAAGGATACTTGTGTAATGGAATGTTCAAGCTAAGTAATAATAAAGTTGTTTCTTCTCTTTATATGAATTGTGAGCATGAAATTTCTACTCAATCTATGAATTCACATGTTGATATTTCTACATTATGGCATGCACGTTTAGAACATGTTCACTACAAAAGATTGCGTTATATGTCCAAGCATGATTTAATTCCTTCATTCAACATGAATATTGATAAATGTAGAACTTGCATGCTTACTAAAATTACTAGGCAACCATTTCATAAAGTAACAAGACAAAGCAACATACTTGGTTTAATACATAGCGATTTGTGTGATTTCCATGCATCACCATCTCTAGGAAATAAGAAATATGTAGTAACATACATAGATGATTGTTCTTGATTTTGCTATGTTTATTTGTTGCATTCCAAAGATGAAACTCTTGATAAATTTAAAATTTATAAGAGTGAAGTTGAACTTCACAAGGGAACTTCTATTAAGAAGTTGTACACCGATAGAGGTGGGGAATACTTCAATCCTAGTTATTTCCAAGGTGTTGGTATCATTCATGAAACCACAGCTCCCTACACACCACAACAAAATAGTGTATTGGAGAGGAAAAATAGAGCCTTGAAAGAGATGGTTAATGCCATGCTTTCTTACTCAGATCTAAATGATGGATTTTAGGGAGAAGCCATGTTAACGGCTTGTTACTTATTAAATAGGGTTCCTAATAATAGAGGCAACATTACTCCTTATGAAATTTGGCATAAAAAGAAGCCAAATTTGGAACATGCTAGAGTTTGGGGTTGTAGAGCAGTAGTGAGACTACCTTTACCTAAACTTAAAACTTTAGGAGAAAAAAGAGTTGAATGCATATTCATAGGATATGCTGAACACTCTTTGGCTTATAGATTCTATGTTATAGAATCTAATAAGCACGTATCGATTCATACTATTATTGAATCGAGAGATGGCATATTCGATGAAAAGAGATTTTCATCAATTAGCATGCCTAAAGATTTGATTCTTGCGCCTAGTACAACTCAAGAATCAAATGACACCCAAATTTCTGAAAGTAGGAGTAAAAGGGCTAGGAAAGAAAAATCATTTGATAAATATGATTTTCAAATGTATCTAGTGGAAGGAACTAGGAATGATATTGGCTCACAATATCTGTATTGTCATGTCATTGAAAATGATCCTAAGATATTTGATGAAGGCATGAAATCCTAAGATGTATCATTTTGGAAAGAGGCAATAAATGACGAAATGGACCCTATAATAGGAAATAATACCTGGATTTTGGTAGATAAATCACCAGGACATAAACCATTGGGAAATAAATGGATCTTCAGAAAGAAGATGAAAGTAAATGGTACCATTGACAAATTTAAAGCAAGATTGGTTATCCAAGGCTTTAAACAGAAATACAGTATGGACTATTTTGATACCTATACACCGGTTGCAAGAATTTCAACAATCAAATCGTTGATTTCCTTAGATTCTATTCATAAGTTGCTAGTACATCAAATGGATGTAAAAACCGCTTTCCTAAACGGTGATTTAGAGGAAGAAATATACATGAAGCAACCAGAAGGTTTCGTTGTAACGGGACAAGAGCATAAGGTATGCAAGCTTGTTAAGTCACTATATGGACTTTAACAGGCACCTATGCAATATCATCAAAAATTTGATGAGGTGGTGCTTTTCGATGGATTTATCTTAAATCAATCGGATAAATGCGTATATAGCAAATTTGACAACTCCGGAAATGGAGTTATCATTTGTTTATGTGTAGATGATATGTTGATTTTTGGCACTAACATTGAGTGCATAAATCAAACAAAGGAATTTCTATCATCTAAATTTTCCATGAAGGACATGGGGGAGGCGGAAGTCATTCTTGGTATAAGAATAAAAAGAGTAGAGGGAGGTCTAGCTTTGACACAAGCTCATTATATTGAGAAAGTGTTAAAGAAGTTCAAGTATTTGAACTGTCATCCGGTAACTACTCCTTTTGATTCCTCCAAACACCTTCTTTCTAATAAGGGAGACCCCGTGTCACAGATTGAATATTCAAGGGTCATTGGAAGTTTAATGTATGCAATGACAAGCACAAGACCTGACATAGCTTTTGCGGTGGGCAAGCTAAGTCGATATACTAGTAATCCTAGTGTGGATCACTGGCAAGCGGTTCATAGGGTACTATGGTATCTTAAGGGAACGATGAACCTAGGTCTTGTGTATTCTGAATTTCCTTCGGTCATTGAAGGATTTTCGGATGCAAGTTGGATCTCAAACGAAGAAGATCATTTGTCTACAAGTGGATGGGTGTTTCTACTTGGCGGAGGTGCCATCTCATGGGCATCTAAGAAACAAACTTGCATGAGTAGTTCTACAATGGAATATGAATTTGTTGCTCTAGCCGAAGCTTCGGAAGAAGCGGAATGGTTAAAGAACATGATACATGAAATTTCGTTGTGTGAGAGACCGATATCACCAATATCGATTCATTGTGATACCGCTGCAACATTGGCTAAAGCATATAACCATGTATACAATGGGAAGTCTAGACATTTAGGTGTTAGACATAGTGCGGTAAGAGAGCTCATTACGCATGGGGTGAGATCTGTGGATTTTGTAAGGTCACAACAAAATTTAGCCGATCACTTCACGAAGGGATTAGCTAGAGAATTGGTCTCTAAATCTGTGAAGGGGATGAGACTGAAACCCATATAAATTTTTCTAGTCGTGGGACACTCAATTCATATCCAACTAACGTTAGAGATGAATTCAATGTGGAAAGCCTATTTCTAGAGAATTGATGAACACAAATATGCATCCCTAAGTATGTGTTCATGACCTACGAGTGATAGGATGAAGAGGGACTATTCTTAATAGATTCTTTGAAAACGTGCTAATTGTAGGAGCACAATCGGGTGGTGTGACCCACCAGAGAATCTACCTATATAAACGTGAAGTTTCTGGTCGCTTTATGATATATCGGGTTTAATCTCAATACGTTTATGAATGGATAGGGACTCAAGGGTGATTAAGAGTCAAGTTAGCTTAACGTTTGTATATTGTATGTGTGACTACACTACGCGGAAATTCAATCATTTTCGACATTTCCGTTTATTCATGTTTTACTTAAAAACAAAGGTGTTTTGTGGTTCAAAAGAAAACCCCAAAATGGGGGAGGATTGTTGTTGATTTTAGGGTTTTTGAGTTTGGCAACGTGCTCTAAACCATTGGAACATCAAGTTCTAAAAGAATCAAGCAAAACAGGATGAAATCAAGGCAAGTTGGGAAACTTGATCAGTGTGGATCGTGCCCAGCGTAGACATTAAGTCTGGGTGCGTCTAGCGTAGACACTAAGTTAACGTTTACACTGGGCACGACGTGCTAATGTCTGAACTGGGCGCGCGGTGGACAGACACAGACGCGTCTTTCATATCAGGCCGCATCTGTTCTTCGTCTCGTATCATTTTCTATATATACCAGATGATGACTGATATATGGGGGACAAAAAAGCTCAGGGCAATTGCTACATACTACAATTCTATCTTTGATTCTCAAATTACTTCAAACCCTAAGCCTGCTGTAATTTCATTGCCTTGAAATCACTACTACAGAAGGGAGTTTATGCAACGGTTCTGAGATAGCTTATGCAACGGTTCCTCATCCGTTGCATAAGGTTATGACCTTATGCAACGGTTCAGGAAAACCGTTGCATAATGTATGACTTTATGCAACGGTTTGTTATTAGAACCGTTGCATAAAGTCATACATTATGCAACGGTTTGGTGCTCGAACCGTTGCATGATGGTATGATTTTATGCAATAGTTAGACCAAACCGTTGCGTAAAATTTGAAAAAAAATGGATAGATTTCAGCTGTTTTAGCTCAAATCCGCCTGAAAAACTGAATACAAATTCTATATGGAAATACTTTCATTTCACTCAAAATACAACCATATGCATTCATACAAGTCATTATGTACTGTACAACCATCCATACACTGATTTATACCAACTTCACATAAACAAAATCACATGTAAACACTATTTTTGAATAAGTAGTTGTACAAGTAGGCGGCGATCTCATCTCGCACGTCTTGTACCTTTCCCAACTCATATGCTCGTGCCCCATAAGGAAAAACCTATAACAAATAAGAAGACGATAACATGAATATGTAAAAAATAGAGTTAGAACAAACCTAACTAGAACATGGATTTAGAACAAACGTAGATAGCTAAAACATGGATTAATAACAAACCTAACTTGAACATGGATTTTGAACAAACGTAGCTAGAACATGGATTTAGAACAAACGTAGCTAGAACATGGATTTAGAACAAACCTAACTAGAACATGGATTTAGAACAAAAATAAATAAGAAAACACACAACCTAGCTACATTTGTCACCATTCCAATAGAGTAGGACGAGACTAGCGTACTTACTTGGTCAAAGTTCTCCACATATGCACCGTTATTAGCACGAACAAATTCCATTATGTCCCGAATATTTCTCAGAACATAATAACCGCATAAATTACTATCCTCGGGTTGTTTCGGACTCTGCATTATAAGTAATCTCAGTTAACACTTTATTAATGAAAATTACAAGAATATATTAAAGGAATGCTTTGTCTATGAATACCGTCACTATCTTCCATTCGACTCGACGATCAATCCTCGGATTACATCCTTGATAGTATCGTTGCAACCCCCTAAAATAAATAATAATACGTAATTAGTGACTTTCAATGCAAGTTGCAAAATAATAGTAAGTTTGAAACTTACGAGTCCACTAAAGCTTTCGCATCACTGTGTATAACGGTGGCGCCTTTTGAGGAGTTGAACCAATGGACTACACTTTGGTTGGGGAAGATAACGCACAACATCCAATGAAACCTACATCAACAAACTAAATCATACAACCCATATTTCAAAAAACATGTAATATAGTACAAGTATTTTATGTACTTACTCTGCATGATTTATATAAGGCATAAAGTAGCAATAATTTCGATCTTATGCCCTTTCCATTAAATCGATCAAAATGACGTGTCCTGGGAATCCCAACTGCGGCTGTATTTTCAAAAAATTAGTGCAAAACTCGACAGCCTCTTCAGTTATGTATCCTTCCACTATACACCCTTCGGGACGATGTCTATTTCTCACGTAGCTCTTTAGAATCTTCATGTACCTCTCAAAAGGGTACATCCATCTCATATGAACTGGTCCAAGAATGCAAATCTCGCGCACCAAATGAACAGTAAGATGCACCATTACATCAAAAAAGCTAGGTGGAAAAAACATCTCTAATTGGCATAGTGTAACAACAATCTGGTCTTGTAGTTTATCAAGCTCTGATGAATCAACAACCTTAGCAGACAAAGAGCTAAAAATGGCGCAGAGTCTTTGTACAGCGGACCTCACTTTAGGAGACAATACACCTCTAATTGCAATAGGCAACAGCTGTTGAATTAATAAATGATAGTCATGAGATTTCAATCCATTCAACCGCAGATCCTTCATTGAAACCAAGATGGCAATATTCGAAGAGTACCCATACGGAACTTTAACTCCTATCAGACATCCGCACAAAATTGTTTTCTCATTCTTAGAAAGAGTTCTGCATGACGGAGGCAAATATGTACGCTTTCCTTCAGTTTGAGGTGCTAATTTGGTACGAATGTTCATATCCAACATATCCAGTCTAGCTTTCAATCCATCCTTTGTTTTCCCGGGAATGTTTAATAAAGTACCAATAAGACTGTCACATATATTCTTTTCAACATGCATCACATCAATGCAGTGTCTGACGTCAAGTGTATGCCAATAAGGGAGATCAAAAAATATTGATCGCTTCTTCCATGGAGTACCTTCAATGCGTGCATTGGGCTTCCCAAATCGATTTGTAATATTCTGAATTTTTTGAAGTATTTCATCTCCAGAAGCCGGTCGAGGTTCTATTCCATGTTCGGTCTCATCATTAAATGTAGCTTTTTTCCGCCTGTAAGGATGATGCCTCGATAAAAAATGTCGATGTCCCATGTAAACCATTTTTCAACAATTCTTTAGATGGCGTGCATGTGTCTCTTCCCTGCAAATTAGACAAGCTTTGTACCCTTTATTACTGTACCCGGATAAGTTACCATAAGCTAGGAAGTCATTGATGGTACACATTAGCATGGCACGCATATTAAAATATTCCTATCTTGATGCGTCAAACGTCAGTACTCCTTCATTCCATAAAAGCTTCAAATCTTCTATCAAAGGAGTTAAGTATACATCAATATCGTTTCCGGGCTGTCGAGGACCCGATATCAACAGAGAAAGCATCATATACTTACGCTTCATGGTTAACCTGGGAGTAAGATTGTAGATAACCAATATCACAGGCCATGTACTATGCTGAGTACTGAGGTTTCCATGTGGATTCACCCCATCAGTAGAAAGGCCAAGGCGTAAATTTCTACACTCTGCTCCAAATGTCGGGAATGTGTTGTCTATTTTTGCCCATTGTAGTGAATTAGCAGGATGACGCATTTTCGTATCAATAACTCGT
Organism: Rhodiola kirilowii; assembly: GCA_033675215.1. NCBI lineage: Eukaryota > Viridiplantae > Streptophyta > Magnoliopsida > Saxifragales > Crassulaceae > Rhodiola > Rhodiola kirilowii. Next base: position 11,551,787 of record CM066197.1, on the reverse strand, counting down.
TTCTCAACATGCCAACGCATATTATCAGAATCTTCCGAGCTAGCAAACAATCTCTGAAACCTAGGGATCGGTGGAAGATACCATAGTACTTAAGAAGGAGTGCCTTTGGAACCATTTTTTGGTTCTTTATTTAACTTATAACGAGGAGACTAGCACACCGGACATTCAACCATATCTTTATAGGAATTTCGATACAATATACAATCATTAGGACAAGCATGTATCTTCTCGTAATCGATACCCATCGGACACATAACTTTTTTAGCCTCGTAGCAACGGTTAGGTAGGGTGTTATCCTCTAGAAGCATATCTTTCACCAGAGTTAACAATTCAGTGAAACTTACATCACTCCATCTTTTTTTTGCTTTCAAGTTGAATATCTTCAAAGTTGCAGATAGCCTTGTGTATTTGGAGCACCCTTCGTACAATGGTAATTCTGAATCATTCCTCAATGACTCCAAAACTTGAGGTCTAGCAACAAAATCTTCGGCAACATTGTTGACCATGTCAATTATATTGTCCTCCTCCCAATCATCATTATCCATCGGCAAACTTTCTACGGGCTGAGGTTGAACATTGTGTGGTTCAACCTCGCCATGCATATACCAAAACTTGTACTGTGGGTCAATTCCCTTTAACAGAAGGTGTTTCCGCAATTTCTTGGGTTTGACCTTTTTGTTATTCCAGCAACCCATACATGGACAATAAACACGTTCAATGTTGTTTGTGGATGCATACAAAGATGCAAACGCACAAAATCCATAATCCCTTGATCGTACTGAACACTTAACCTACTACCGGACACCCAGTCTTGATTCATTATATCTACATGAAGCATTATATACTTATAATTAGAAAGAGATCATATAAGTTCACTATATAAAGCACACTCTAACAATTAAAAAAGTTGTAAATGAGTTTCATAGTGCATTTTACCTTAGAGTAGAATCTCTAGCAGAAAATAGTCAAAGGTTGGATGCAACATCGACTCTAAAGTTATAAACAATAACAACAAATAAGTTAGTGAACGAAGAAATATCAAATATCCAATATGAATGGAAACGTAAGTAGTAAACTAGTTTAATCGGGCAATTTACCTTAAAAGTAGTAAACCTTATCATAACGATCTTAAGTGGGAGAAGTGAAGCTTCCTCTTGCTAATCGACTAACAAGTACTACAAGTAGTGAACAAATATCGGTAAGAAATTGAGAACAAATCGATGCAATAACATGTTGCCACAAGAAAGGTATACAAGTATTTATGGACGTTTTATGTGGGGACTAAGAGATGTGAAATCTTCCCCTGGTAGATGAGATGTTGTTCTGGTCGAGATCCAGAGCAAATTCTAAAACAACTTATGCGCTAAAACAAGCAGTGCGGAAATAAAAACGACACGCAAAGTTGTTACCCAGTTCGTCGTTAACGAGCCTACGTCTGGGGGGCGTTCTCTAGCCCGGTGGATAGCAATTCACTATTAATTGAGTATAGCGAGTACAGGAATTACCGTTTACAGAATCCCTCTCAAACTACCTGAGCCTCGGACACTCTAGTAATTTCAATCTAGGTCTCCCCCTAGATGTTTGCTCCCGCTCCCTATCCACCAGAATGATTCTCCGTGAGAATCAGCGCCTTCTCCCGAATGCGCAGGTTGAACAGTTGTGCTTGATCCTTCAGCTTGTCCCACGATCAATCTGCTGAGCACCAGTGCAAATTGAATCCGAGCGCCTTCGAGTAACCAGTGACGGTTAGCTCTCCAGCCGAGCGTAGTGAATAACCAGTTACGATTATGTCACCGCCTAAATCCTCCACCTCCCTTCAATGAGTATGAGAGTGATAAGTTTCTCCGTGAGTGCTGCTAATAACCAAGTATTGGCACTCCTTAAATAGGGCTGAAGAAACCCTAGAATGATTAGGGTTTCCGGTCATAAACTGCCTCTCATTATTAGGAATCTTTTCCTAATATTTCGTGCGTATCTTAGAAGATAATTGACAGAGCCCACCGCACTATCGTTAAGGTGCGGTGTTCTCTGTGCAAAAGAAAATTTGTATTCCGCTACTCGTGACCTTACTACTGGGTAGCAAGTGGTAAGTAGGGGTCGAACCCAAGGGAATTAGGGGGATAAGCTATTCTTTGAGGGAGTTGTACAGCGAGGGAGCGTGTTTTAGGTTGATTGAGGTTTTAGTGCGGAAAAGTAAGTGATTGGTTGGTTGGTTTTTGTTTTTAGTGCAGAAAAGTAAATGACAGAAAAGTAAAGTACTGAAAATAAAAGTAGAAGACTTACAGCGGGTGATGCGTGATTGGCAAGCCTTCCGGAACGTCAGCAGTTGATAATACAGTTTATACTAAAATTGAAAGTAAGTGCAAGGGGTTTTTTAAATCTAAGGAAAGCATTCGGTTTCTGGGGCCTTGTATCATAGCCTGTTTATCATTGACCTTTAGTGATCCTTCTAAGTATTCAAAAGTGTATCAAGGCCATTTCAAGCACTCGATTTGCACACACCGTCTAGCCCATTTCAAGGTCGTAGCACACTTGTTCTATTTAGACTAGCACCCCATTTCAAGGTATACTAGCCTATGTGCATCCATTTGATCAATCATTTCCGATCAAACCAAATGGTGTTTAAAAGAGGTCGAACTCCACAGATAAGCTTTGCCATTTCAAGCATCCACTTACCCGAGTATGTTCACGAACCCCCACGGAAGAGTTTTGCCATTTCAAGCATCCACTCAACCTTGGAAGTTCTGGCCTAATATATGGCACATAGAACAAGTTTTGAATAAAAAGAAGAGGCACTAAAAAGATGGCCTAAAACATTTTATAATACAAGTACACCCCTTCAAACGAATGAAGAGTTTAGCTACGAATATCCATAGAGGTGGATACCATAGCTAAGTACTTACGGTTTTTGAAAGACAGTAAGTAAAGGAAAGGGTTGAGTACTTCAAGAACCGACAAGAGTACTCAAGAATAGAGAAAAGTAAAGCTTGAGTACTACAAGAACCGACAAGAGTACTCAAGACCGAACTATAATACTCAAGAACCAACAGGAGTATTATAGATATAGAACAAAAGCTTACAAAGTACCAAATCTTAGAGAGAGAAGTGTTTTTGATTTTGAGGATGATTTACAAGTGAAGGGGAGAGGCTCTATTTATAGCCATGGGAGGAGGAGATGTGTGGAGGAGGAGGAGGACACATGGCACAAAGCCATGGTCTCCTCAAAGCCGCCGGTGGCCGGTCATGGAGGAGAAGCCGCCGATCATGGAGGGGAGGGGAGGGGAAAGCCACCCCATGAGTCATCCTTCTTCCCCAAGTAGCCGGTCATCTAGAGTGGAGAAGAGGAGTTTTGTGGTTTTTGTGATGTTTTCACAAAACTATCGGTGTATTTCAGCTCCGGACTGACTTTGGTTGCTCCTTGGTTGGATTTGTTTTGAGTAATTCAATGTCAAGATCTTAAGATTTCTTCAGTCGGCGTCTGATCGTGACCTTGGAATGACTTGTAATATATTTTCAGCGTAAAAACTCCTCCTTAGTGTGTATTCTCTCTAGTCTGCAAAATACCCTGTAGATAAATATCGGAACTAACAAGCAAAAGTTAAATAGACAAACAGTCTAATTTGGTGGGTTTAACTGTGTTTATGATTCGTATAATTATGGTCCATCAATAATCCTCTTTGTTGAATCTTTAATCTTGATTTAGGAATCTTTGAATATCTTCATAACTTTGTTAGCTTCATACGCAAGCAACCGACTTGAGTAATGCCTTCAATTATCTTTAAGCACCGACTTGCCAATTCTGATATTGGAGATATATTCTTCCAAAGTTGTGCTGCGTCGGTCTTCGTCGGTTGGAACAACTTTCCAAATCTGAATTTGGAAATAACCGACTTCTGTTCTTGGAAGTGAAACTGCCTAGCTCTTCCAACGGTCGGCTCGGTTTCCTAATTTGAATTAGGAAACATTCATCTGTCTTGAACTTGTTCCAGGGACTGTTGTCGCACCTAGACTAGAACATCAGCTAGCACAACTATTCTAAGTTTTGCCAAACTACATGTCATAAAACTAACAATCTCCCCCTTGGCATTTTTGGCAAAACTATCTACTGTAAACTACCTGCACTATTATTACAGATGAATCTTTAAGGAGATTTCAAACTCCCTAGCTGTGCTGCTTACTAAGCTACCAAACGATTAAGCATACAATGAATCTTTTAAAGAGGTTTCAAACTCCGAACAGGTCAATCAATAAACGCACAGCAGAATCTTTTAAGGAGCTTTCAAACTCCGAACTTCTCCCCCTTTTTGCCATAAAGTAACAAGGGAGTAGCAAGAGTTCAACAAACACCAGAGTTCAACAAAAAATAGTAATGTATAAAAAAATGCATCACCAGAACTAGTAGTCGGACTCCTCTTCACTGGCTTCATCACAAGCCGAGTCACCATCATCTTCTTCCTCTGGATAGCGCAGGCTCACCAAAAGTTTTGTGATCTTTTTCTTCTTGGCCATGAGCACTACCATCCTCTCATTCGCCTCAGCAAGCTCCTCTTCGAGATGTGTGATCATCCATTTCCGAGTGAAAGCAGGAACATGAGAACTTGATCCATCCAGAGATTGCCCAGACAACTTTTTCTTAGGCTTGATGGGGGCATCCAAGTCTAGATCCACAATATGTGACCCAGAAAAGTGCTTGTGATCTGCAAGAAAAGCCTTTGGATCTCCAGTCAATTTGTCCTGACTTGTTAAGATATCTGGATGTTGTCCTACCACTAGTTGGTGAATCAGCGAGGGAAATCCAATCGGATGATTGACTTTGACAGAAGTTGCTTGGCTAGCAATTTGATCAAAAATAAGACGACCAAGGTCAATCTTCGTCCCACCTCCAAGAGTCTTCAGAATAGCGCCAATTGAATGGCCAAGAGTAGTATGGTGATTATTCGGCAGCCAGTTATGAACTGCAATGCTATGGAGCAAGGAGTGCTTTGAAGAAAGGTCCTTCACTGGGAAAGTCATGGTGAACCACTTTGAGCGAACACCGCCAGTAAGTGCAGCTGCAACCTTGTGCCAATTGGGGTTGTCACCCAAATTCAGCGCTCCGGCCTCAATGCCAAAGAAATCATTAATACCATCAGGAGTGATGACCACCTTCTTCCCTCTTACACTTACCATTCCAAAAGAAAAACTCTCAATGTTCGCAAAACATTCTGGTAGATTCACAATTACCTCCCTTACGAGGTTAGCAGAGAATGGTTTAGCCATTGACACAGACGGCCACACGTCAAGATCCTTAATCAAACTCACAATTTCCTTGGCTGCATACTTATCAGCCTCTAGCACCCTTTCAACAACGATCTTCCTCTTTTGAACAAACTCCCACTTCTTAGCATGATCGTCTGACACAAACCATACACCATTCACCACAACTCCAGATTCAAACTGGACTTTCTTGGCCTTCACTTTCGATTTCCCAGAGGGAGAGCTTGCCTTAGCTTTCTTTGCTGTAGGAGCAGCAACTTTCCCTGGGACATAGGCATCACTCTCAACTGGTGTTTCTCCTGAGGTAGGGGTAGACTCCTTTCTTTTCTTTGACAATTTCTTCTCAGCAGCAGTAGAGACTGGTTTAATAGAAGCACCCTTCTTAGACTGAGCAACTGGAATTGTCTTGGGAACTTGTTCCTTACGAGCTGGAACATCTTTCTGAATTTCTTTAACCAATTCAGACAGCTAGATGGAATCATCTGTCACTTCACCATTTGCACCCTTCATAGTTTCATTGGCAACCTCTGAACGGACCTCTTTTGCGCCAGCTTTAGTGTAGTTCTCAACATCATCAAGCACATCTTGCAGGGCTTCCTCCAAATCTTCTGATTCATGTTGTGAGAGAGCTTCATCCTCAGGGATTGGTTTGTCAGCAGCTTCTTGGGAAGAATGTGACATGCTTTTCTAAGGGGAAACAGATTCAGATAGTTCCTTTGCATCAGAACTACCACTGATTTCTTCAGAATTCTTAACCAAAGCTTCACTCTGCTTTTCCTCCTCCCTATCAGAGTCTGCTTTACTTGATTCCTCAGCCGGTACATCAATGTCAACTTTTGAAGAAGCATTAAGACCTGCTTCAATGCCTTCAGAGACTTCATCCTCTGACTCAGAAACAACGATCCTTCTTTTTGCAAGACGGAATCTTTCTTTTACGGGAGTTTTCTTACCGACCACTACTTTAACTCTCCCTCCTTTCACCACAGGTGACTTTTCATCCATCACATTAGCCGCAACTTTTGGCTTTTCTCCAATCACATCCGACCCAACCACAGAAACAACAGGTAAACTAGCACTACTCACATTAGTAGACTTGGAAGTTTTAGAAATTGCCTCTTGAGTCTTCTTTTTCACGGGATCTTTGGCTGTGATGTTTTTCGGAATCATTTGCTTCACCGGAATTTGGGCAGGAACAGTCTTCAAGGAGGACTTTGCGTTTTTCTGGTCGATGGCATCCGTCTCCTTTGCTGGCATGACCAAATCCTTCTTTTCTAGGACTGCTAACTTCTTAACCGTTGTTGCTTTGGATTTCTTAGGCGCAGTCGCCTTCTCAGCGGCCTTTGGATTGAATGCTGTTTCGATAGTTGACAATTTAGGGTTTTCTTCGGTAGACTTTGGTTCAGTGATTGGAATTGAAGACGCTTCCACGATTGTTGCTTTAGAAGCATTGTTTTTCCTTGTGGCCACCATTGTAGAGAACCGACAGACTTCTGAATTCGACTAGGGTTTTTCGTTGAGAGAGACGAGAGAAAACGAACAGTTGCTTGGAACGGGACTGATTTTGGAAACCCATCAGTTTTAGTAAATAGAGGAGAATGCTCCCCATGCTGCCACGTTGCCACACAGAAATATTTGAATATATTTGAAAAAATCTTCGAAGACAAATCGTTTCCTATCAAGCCAATATATGAGATACACATCTTCCTTCCTTCCACGTCAGCCCTTAATATATATCTTGTCTGAGCTCTGGCTGACCACTTGTTCTGAAACAACTTAGTTGTTGGTGACACATAGATCTGGTGGGGGTCTAAGTGTCCGAACTTGAAGGTTGTTCATCTCTTGATCTAATCTATGCTGTTTCATAATGGACTTCAGCCACAACATCTTCGTGTAACACCTCTCAATATCTACTTCTCTCATCATTAGCTTTTTCGATAATATTCTGGCGTAATAACTCTCAACCTCTAATATTGGAGTTTTGGTGAAGTTATCTTTTGTGCTGACATTTCTTTGAACATAGCCACGGTTGAGACAATCTTCATGAGCAGAGGACGCACTTACCCAGTGTGGGAATCTTCCGCCATTCCTCTTGAAATTAGTAAACTTCTCAGTGAATGGACGGTCTGTAGAGAGAATCTGACCTTTCTGAGTTTTTCTCAGCATGCATGTTTGAGAGGCAGTGGGTTGACTGAGATCCAAAAGGTAGCAGTTGTTTGAGGCACGGCTTCCAGTGAGGACAATTCCATTCAGGTTGTTGAATACAACACACTTGTCCTGAGAGAACTGAACAAGATTCTTTCCATCGCACAACTGGCTAATGCTGATTAAATTTGCATGTAAACCTTCGACAAGAGAGACGTCCTTCAATCTAGGTAATCCTGAAACATTTAATGTTACTCTTCCGAGAACTCTGCCTTCTACTCCATCTCCAAAGGTCACATAGTTTCCCTCAACTTTTTCAACCTCGATCAGAAACTGCGGATTACCAGTCATATGTCTGGAGCATCCACTATCAAAATACCATCTGATGTTCCCTTGTGTGGCATGTGTTTGGCAAAACGTTGTTAGACAGTTCGAGCAGGAGTTAAGGGGGAGTTTGAACATATCCTAGTACTTCTGTACAGCGTGATCAAGACGCAAAGGATATTTTCTGGAAGATATTGGCAATGAAGATTTCGTCAAGTTAAAGATGGCGTGCGACTTATTCGAGCAGGATATTCGAATGAATATACACAATTGAAGACGGCGTGACTTGCTTGGGAAAGAAGACGACTTCGTATATTCTTCCAAAGATTTGTGAAAGATATACATCAAATATTCCAAAATATTTGATGGGATTAGGGTTTCGTCCGAGCCTATAAATATGAATGCAAAGGCAACCCTAATTCCCATCGCTTTCAAGATCAAAATACACACGAGCACATCCTGCTGATTGGAGAAGAAGGAAGCGACGGCCGGTTGTATTTTCTCATTGGAAATACATCGGTGAATGTGCAGTATACTCAAGTGCAAACACAGACTGCCTGACACGATCTAACTGCTGCACACAACAAAGGTGAACAAGCTTTCGAGAGAAAGCATCCGAGCTTCAAGGGAAGGTCGAGAACGTTCGGACTGTCTGTTCGGACGAAGGGGATCGAGGCTTACTGCTGTGAACCTCGGTTGCAAATCTGAGAGACGGAGTATTAGAGGTTGGCAATTACAAGGTGTAAGTGTAAGTCCCTGTGGAAGCCCTATACTCGTAATAAAGATTTGCTGTCCCTTTTTCGGGTGTGGGAAACCCCCCAGAGTAGGCGTAGCCGAACTGGGTTATCAGTCTGTGTGTTCTGCTACTTTTGTTTATTTGCTGAACTGTTGTGTCGAGAGTGCAAGGTCTGTCTCAACTGAGCCTTGGACTGTTGTGAAAGGAGTTCAAGGTCTGTCTCAACAGTACCTCGAACACTAACTTGAATAGGGGATAGAACTACAATTGGTATCAGAGCAAACACTCGACATACTGAGTGGGATCCTGAACTGTTCAAGATGACTCTGAAGGAAGGACAAAGCATCACCAGACCTCCGTTGCTTGAAGGATCAAACTATGCCACCTGGAAGCCCGTGATGAGATCTTTTCTGAAATCTCTAGACGAAAGGGCTTGGAAGGCAGTCATGGGAGGTTGGACTCAACCCATGATGAACAATCTCACTGGAGAATCGGTTCCGAAACCAGAAGCCCTGTGGATAGAGGAGGAGGATAAAGCGTCCATGGGAAATTCAAAGGCTATGAATGCGATTTTTTCTGCAGTAGATGAGAATGTCATGAAGCTAATTATCAACTGTGAAATTGCTAAAGAAGCTTGGGATATCCTCCAAACTGCTTTTGAAGGAACAGACAAGGTTCGCAATTCTCGGATGCAGGCGGTCACTACCAAAATCGAAGAGATGAAGATGAAGGAGAGTGAAACTATCGCTGAGTACAACACCAGAGTTCTGGAACTGTCCAACGAGGCGTCTGCACTAGGGAAACCTATCGATGAAGAAAGACTGGCGAGCAAAGTACTGAGATCACTGCCTCCAAGATTTGCAATGAAGGTCACTGCCATTGAGGAAATGCACGACATCTCCAAACTGAAGCTGGACGAGCTGATGTGTTCTCTCAGAACTTACGAGATCAATCACGACTTTCAACCCGGAGATGTGAAAGGAATTGCCCTCAAAACAGACACATCAGAAGACAAACTGGATGGTGACTGCACCACTGAGCAACTGGCTATGATGGCTCAGAACTTTGGCAGAATGGTGAGGAAAATTAACAGACGTGGTCCAGAACAAGGTCAGTCTACATCAAACAGTTTCCGAAACTGGAAATCCGGCAGGTCAAGGTCAAGTGATATAAGGCAAGACTCCTCTAATAAAACTAAAAAAGAGATTCAGTGCCATGAATGCAAGGGCTTCGGTCATATTGCTTCACAATGTGCAAATACCCTCATGAAGAAAAAGGCAATGGTCGCTAGCTTCAGCGACAGTGAGTCAGATGAAGAGAAAGGTGAAACCACCAAATTTGTGGCCTTTACCACAACTCTGGGTAAATGTAGCAGCACCGATGCAACAGTTCCATCTCAGTCGTAACTCCCAGCTGAAGACCCCTCAGACAGTGATGATGAAGAACTCACACAGGAGTCTCTCGCTCAGACATACAAAGATCTGTATGAGAAGTGGCTGCAACTGATCAAAATCAACAAGAAGCTGAATGACACAATTGCAAGCATCACTGTAGAAAAAGACAAGGTCTGACAGGAGGTCGAGATATTACTTACACAGAAGGTTGAGCTCGAAGGCACGGTCGACTCACTGAATACTCGACTAGCTGAGATGAAACAGGAAAGGTTGTGTCTCCTTGCTTAGAAAATAGAGCTCCTGGGTACGGTCTCCTCACTGAAAGTCGAAATGGAGAAGGACCGTGACACTCATCCTGTAGGCATGGCGGGTCTAAGAAAAACTATCACAGATCTGAAGCGCAAAGAGGTGTTCCAACTGAGGAAGGTAGAACAGCTGGAACTTCAGCTAGATTCTGAAAGGATGGATCGCTCAGACACTGAGAAGGAACTCAACCACCTTAAACAGTCGGTAAGAATGCTGAATTCTGGCACTAAAGACTTGAATGATATTCTCAGGTCTCAAAGAACGGAGTCTGGACATCGTGGACTTGGTTTCACTAAAGAAGGATGCTCAAGTGGTACAGTGGTTGTTAAAACCAACCCAGTGGCTGAACAGTACCCAGAACAGCAGCTGAAACTGCACCAGAGACAGAAAGTGAATCAGCATCTGGGAGAAAAAGAGCCACGATACCCAATATCTCACTTGAGACAGCACCCTAGACAGAAAGTGGATCTGTCCCAAGACAAGTCTAAAGGTAGTCAAAGACGGACCGGGAATGCTTACCTCAGTTCAACTCCCAATCAGAGGGAAGATTTGCGTGCATGCTGGTACTGCTATCAGATTGGACACATCAGACGGCAGTGTCGACTGTCTCTTGCTGAACGTCGAGGACATCAACGACAGACCAAACCTCGACAGAAACTTGTTTGGGTCCCGAAGGAACAACAGACAGTATGCATGATGGCCTGCTGCTCATCACGAGACACAGTGCAAGACAGTTGGTTCTTTGACAGTGGGTGCTCTACCCACATGACAGGTAACTCTGAATTTCTCTCTCATATTAGACCTGTTGAGAAGATGCGTTTTGTCACCTTCGCGGATGGTAGGAAGAGTCAGGTGATCGGCTGTGGGACATTGAAGGTTCCGGATCTACCTGCACTCGAGGACACTCTCCTGGTTGAAGGTCTGACAATGAATCTGATTAGCATCAGTCAACTGTGCGACAATGGTCACTATGTGTCATTCTCTCGTGACTCATGCATTGTCCTCGACAAAAATGGATGTTCTGTGATGAAAGGCAAACGGAGGGCAAATAACTGTTACACCATCAGAATGGGAGACGAAGACTTTAACAAGCCGCGGTCTACTCTAGACTATGTTCAAACCAAACATAGAGTTGTGCGAGGGGGAGTGAATAGGACCCTGCACACAAGGTCAGATAGGAGAATCGCACAAATCCAGTTTGGTAAGTGTACCAGGAGACTGTTGGATCACAGGGTGTCACAGTTACAGAACGAGTTTGAACAGAAGATAACAAAGTTGCAAAAGGAGTTCAAAATGTATCATCAGATTCATGCCACCTCATCAGACGAGAGATTGAACCAGATTGCACAGTTTGGAACACCCAGATCCTCTTTGGGTCTGTGTGGTTTCAAGCACTAAGCGTTCCAAGCGGTGGTCAGTCAAAAGCGAATTTCCAGCTGCAACAGTTGGACTGACCACCTAAGGAAGGGAGCTGGAACAGAAGGTACAACGCGTGAAGACAAATATTTTTGAATATTCTCGAAGATTTTTCCTGCCGTTATTTGAAACGAGAGTTGACCAATTTGGGAAGTTGAAAAGGCTGGAGAGTTATTTCTTTTGAAACACAAAGCAGTTCGTAGTCTACTCTCTCTCTCTCTCTCTCTCAAACCCTAGAACTGATTTCTCTCTCAACCGCACATCCTCCAAACGGCGATGGTGAACACAAGGAAATCTGTGAAGTCCGGCGTCAAATCCGCTGAGAAGACGAACATGCAGTCCTCAAAGGCTCTGGCGGAAAAACCCAAAATTCCGAAGGCAAAAGCTCCGAAGGAGAAAAAGGCGTCGCCTTTACGCTCTATCTCCGAATCTGTGGCCGTAACAAAGAAGACTGCCGGAGGAATTACAGTCAAAATCCCTCAGTCGACCACGAAGGATTCGTCCTTCTCATTAGATGCTGGTGTGTCTCAAGAAGACCGTCCCCAATCTGAGGTATTTCAAACTGTTCCTTCAGTTTCTGCAAATATTCCTGTTATTGACAAGATTGTGGTGGTCAAAGATATGAATATGGGTGTTGAGAAGAAGGATAAGGTTGTGGTTGATGGCGAAGCCAGTAGGGCTGTTGATTGGAAAACCAGTAGAGATATGGCTGGTAATGTCGCTAGTAAGATAGTTATTGGGGATGAAACTATCAAGTTTGTGGAAGACATCAAGATTCCCAGCAAGGTGGCTGGAGGACCAGCAGCATGGAGGGAGAAAATTGATGCGTCTGGGTATGTTCGCCCAGACGGTTTACGGAGAAAGAAGGGGACTCGCCGAGCGGTTTCTCCAAGACAGTGCCTTGCCAGGATCAGCTCTGTCAGAGGGAGGCTCATTGCAATGTCTGATGAGGAGACAGAAAACCTTCTTGATGCCTTAGGGAAAAAGCCTGTGATGAATGAGGAGTCTGATGTTAGCTCAGAGAAGAGCATTGGAGGTTCAGAAGGTGAACAATTCAGTAAACAAAAGGAGGATGTTTTCGAGATGATTCTTCCACCATAAAATCCTGGTTTATTGAAGGAAGCCACAGTAGAGGAGACTCTCCTATAGAAGAGGATGAAGAATTAGAGAAGCTGTTCAAAGACATTGACAATGTCATGGAGGTTTTGGAAAAGGAGAAGGATCTCGAAGTGATAAGATCAGAGGAACCACCTCATGCTCAGAGTGTTGGTGCAGAAAAGTTTGTTACTGAGATAGTTGCTAGTGCTCCAACTGTGGAACCTTGTGCCCAGTCTGAAGGTGAGACAGTGGGTGTTCCAGAAGAAGGCGCTAAGGAAGCAATGGCTGCTCCAGTAGCTGGCCAAGGTGATCTTCATAGTGATCGTATAGAGGATATTGGTGCATCAGTTCGTGAGGATTCTGCAATGCCAGCCTCAAAGGAAGGTACCCTTTCAGAAGATGACCAGGACCTTGTTCCTCTTGTCAACCTCAAAAGGACAAAGAAGGACAAGGAGAAGAAGAAGGTTGTTTTTGCAAAGTCTTCAAAAGGATCAGTTCAGAAGGTTGCTGAGGTCAGCATTGGTGCAGGGGGAGTCGGCTCTTCCAAGAAAAGGAAGCGCGACGCTGCAGTTCCCATCTCTGAAGATGCTGGGCGATGTGAAGTCCCAGCCCCTGAGTCTGAGACGGTTCCAGTGGGTAAGGTCAAGAAAGGAGTATGGTTCGTAAATAAAGACGCTGCGGTGAAGTGGAGCTGTGTGCAGAAAAGGAAGATCATTCCTGAGAAGTTGCTGGAGGAGTCCCGGTACAAGGGAAGGGAAGTGATTAAGGTGCTTAAGGAGTCTGATCTGTTCTGGACGTTGGACAGATGCAAACCTTTCAATGAACAACTGGTGCGTGAGGCTATGGCAAACTTGCCCCCTGGATTTGGGGTTGTTGGAGAATCTGAGTATGGGGTCTTCTACGTCAAAGGGAGACGGATCAAGATTGATCCTGAGCTGATCAATGTATACTTCGCCATGGACGACCCAGCTGTTGATGAAGAAGAACCAAGTTTTGAGAAGGTTGTGAGCACCATCACTGCAGGCTCTGTTCAGTGGAGGCCTGAGTCAGTTGTGAATACAGCGGAGCTATCTACGTTCTATTCCATGCTATTTTTCATTAATGTCTTCAACTAGAGGCCGTCCACTCATCGCTCTACTGTCAATAAGGACATGGCTCAACTGCTTTATCAGATAGGGAATAAACTGAAGTTCAACCTGGGCAGAGTGATGTTCAAACAGATTGCTGAACATGCCACCTCGTCGAGATCTCTGCACTAGATTTGCTTCCCGTCCCTGATATACGAGCTGATCATCTATCAAGCCCCTGATTTGAAGGCCTCGCCTGACCATCTCACACAGGCTCCCAGCAAGTTCATCGTCGACCATAAGTTGTTCAAAGGTCATCACGTGAACGATCTCAAGGAGGAACACCAGAAAGGAAAAGATGTGGCAGAGTCCAGTCGAGGGGGAGCCAGAATGGGGCGGGATGAGCGAAGCAAGTTGCTCAGGGACCTTAATGTCATCATCGAAGCAGACAAGGAGCAGCGCAGGCGCATGAACAAGCTCGCTCGTGCCCTCAGCTATCCGAGTGAAGATGAATCTGATGATGCAGATTCTGAAGATGCCACTAATGATGGGTCGTCTGCCTGAAAGTCTCCTGAAAACTCTATCTCTGAACTCGTTTTTCGTTGAAAACTTTCAGTAGTTTGTGCTTGTTCTGGCACAGTTTGATTTGCTGTTCGAACTAGATCGGACCCCTTGCCAGTTTGTGGCAAAAAGGGGGAGTATTTTGAGTGGCGACAATTTTTGTTCCCTCAATTTTGTCTACTATCTAGATAGATAGATAGATCTAGTGATTTGGTTTTGCCAAAATGCCAAGGGGGAGATTGATGTTCCCTTGTGTGGCATGTGTTTGGCAAAACGTTGTTAGACAGTTCGAGCAGGAGTTCAGGGGGAGTTCGAACATATCCTAGTACTTCTGTACAGCGTGATCAAGACGCAAAGGATATTTTCCGGAAGATATTGGCAACGAAGATTTCGTCAAGTTAAAGATGGCGTGCGACTTATTCGAGCAGGATATTCGAATGAATATACACAATTGAAGACGGCGTGACTTGCTTGGGAAAGAAGACGACTTCGTATATTCTTCCAAAGATTTGTGAAAGATATACATCAAATATTCCAAAATATTTGATGGGATTAGGGTTTCGTCCGAGCCTATAAATACGAATGCAAAGGCAACCCTAATTCCCATCGCTTTCAAGATCAAAATACACACGAGCACATCCTGCTGATTGGAGAAGAAGGAAGCGACGGCCGGTTGTATTTTCTCATTGGAAATACATCGGTGAATGTGCAGTCTACTCAAGTGCAAACACAGACTGCCTGACACGATCTAACTGCTGCACACAACAAAGGTGAACAAGCTTTCGAGGGAAAGCGTCCGAGCTTCAAGGGAAGGTCGAGAACGTTCGGACTGTCTGTTCGGACGAAGGGGATCGAGGCTTACTGCTGTGAACCTCGGTTGCAAATCTGAGAGACGGAGTATTAGAGGTTGGCAATTACAAGATGTAAGTGTAAGTCCCTGTGGAAGCCCTATACTCATAATAAAGATTTGCTGTCCCTTTTTCGGGTGTGGGAAACCCCCTAGAGTAGGCGTAGCCAAA
The DNA here is from genome assembly GCA_033675215.1 of Rhodiola kirilowii. Taxonomy (NCBI): domain Eukaryota; kingdom Viridiplantae; phylum Streptophyta; class Magnoliopsida; order Saxifragales; family Crassulaceae; genus Rhodiola; species Rhodiola kirilowii. The sequence goes on along the minus strand of CM066197.1, from coordinate 11,536,468 downwards.
CTGGGTTATCAGTCTGTGTGTTCTGCTGCTTTTGTTTATTTGCTGAACTGTGGTGTCGAGAGTGCAAGGTCTGTCTCAACTGAGCCTTGGACTGTTGTGAAAGGAGTTCAAGGTCTGTCTCAACAGTACCTCGAACACTAACTTGAACAGGGGATAGAACTTCACCATCGTAGTTTTTCCAATCCCTTGTGGAGCTAACCGCGACATGGCATGCCCCCCCCCTTTTTGCTTGGCCTTCCAGACTTGTTTCTTGAGAGTTTCTGACATTCCTTGACGTTGACTCATCATCCTGTGAAGATCAGGGCACCGTGTCTTGAGGTGTCCCACTTGATTGCAGTGAAAGCACCTTCGTTCATCCATCTTCTTTGTGGTGAGTTGAACGGATTTTCTTCGAGCGATATGATCTTTTGGAGCAACATGCTTGCTTGATTCTCCTATCTCCAATGTTGTCTGTATGTCTTCACTAGTTCCCATACATTCTTCTATCTTGACAGACTTCTTTAGATAATTGAGCTCTTCCAGAGTCTTGACATGAGTATCCTTGTCCATCTCAATCTCAATTTTCAATGCATCAATAGTATTAAGTAGGATTACCTCTTGACGTTTTAAAGCAGCATTCTTCTTCTTTAGATTCATTATGTCTTCTGCATGATTGCCTGGACTCCAATCGATCTGTTGCTTTAGAGAGGAGATAACTGACAGTAGTTCAGATTTGTGAGCGAAAAGATTTGATTGCTTGGTTTTTGCTTCTTTCAGCTGAATTTGGAGATCAGTGACAGTCTGTTGTAGTTCCACCTTCTGAGTGACAAGAATAGTGGCTTCTTCCCATAGTTTTTCTTTTTCCTCCGTTAGGTCAATCAGATCACTGCGAAGGGCCTTGTTCTGCTCAACCTCAATAAGCCATTACTGGAACAACTCTTCGTATTTCCTGGCATAATCTTCCTCCAGGACTTCTTCATTATTACTGCAGCTTGAGTACAAAGTGAGGTTTTCTGAGGATGACTTTGACTCGGCTTCTTGACTCGTTTCTTCTTCCTGCCCGATAATGGACGTAAGGGCGACAAAATTATTTGTTTCTCCCTCTTGATCAGATTCACTATCGCTCCAGCTAATAGCGTATGCATTCTTTTTCTTTAGATTGGGACATTCTGCTCGAATGTGACCAAAGCCTTCACATTCTCTGCATTGAATACCTTTGTCGTTGCTGTCCTTATTATGGTCTCCAGATTGATTTCCCCTTTTAAATTTCCCATCCTTCTGAAATCTTGAATAAGAGGACTGACCAGTATCAGCTCCTTTGTCATACTGTTTTCTCATAAACCTGTCGATATTTTTCGCAAACAAAGCAAGCTGTTGTTCTGACAGCTCTCCCATCTTGTCTGGAACAACTGAGACTTCAGCTTTCAGTCCAATACTTTTATCCTTTGTCACTAGATCTTCTTCATTCAAATCAGACTCATGTGTTTGAAGGGATCCCATAAGTTCATCCAACCTCATGGTCTTAACATCATTGGCTTCCTTAACAGCAAGTGCTTTCATGTCGAACCGCTTTGTTAAAGATCTCAGCACCTTCCTTACCAGTTTTTCTTCAGATATGGATTCTGCAAGGGCGAATGCTTCGTTAGCGATATCGAGAACCCGTGTGTTGAAGTCGGCAATAGTCTCATCCTCTTGCATTCTCAGATTTTTGAATTTTGATGTGACCGTCTCCATTCGAGAGATTTTAACTTTGGTTGTACCTTCATGAGCAGTTTGGAGAATGTCCCAAGCCTTCTTAGCATCTTTGCATGTGGAGATCATCTTGAAATTTTTCCCATCAACTCCAGAAAATATGGCATTTATCGCTTTGGAGTTCGCCGCTACAGCTTTCTTATGTGCCTCAGTCCACTTGTCTTTGGTGAGAAGACAGACTTTACCTTCTTTGTCAAGAGCCACTGGGTCCGTCCATCCTTGTTCAACAGCTTCCCAAACTGATTCATCTTGAGACTTTAGAAAAGCCTTCATTCGAACCCTCCAGTAACCATATTTGTTTCCTTCAAGCAAGGGGGGACGAGTGATATTCTGCCCTTCTCTCAAATCCATCTCACCTTCGGATCTTACTCTGTATGTTAAGTATTTGCTCTGATACCAATTGAACTCTTCCCCTGGTAGATGAGATGTTATTCTGGTCGAGATCCAGAGAAAATTCTAAAACAACTTATGCGCTAAAACAAGCAGTGCGGAAATAAAAACGACACGCAAAGTTGTTACCCAATTCGGCGTTAACGAGCCTACGTCTGGGGGGGCGTTCTCTAGCCCGGTGGATAGCAATTCACTATTAGTTGAGTATAGCGAGTACAGGAATTACCGTTTACAAAATCCCTCTTAAACTACCGGAGCCTCGGACACTCTAGTAATTGCAATCTAGGTCTCCCCCTAGATGTTTGCTCCCGCTCCCTATCCACCAGAATGATTCTCCATGAGAATCAGCGCCTTCTCCCGAATGCGCAGGTTGAACAGTTGTGCTTGATCCTTCAGCTTGTCCCACGATCAATCTGCTGAGCACCAGTGCAGATTGAATCCGAGCGCCTTCGAGTAACGAGTGACGGTTAGCTCTCCAGCCGAGCGTAGTGAATAACCAGTTACGATTATGTCACCGCCTAAATCCTCCACCTCCCTTCAATGAGTATGAGAGTGATAAGTTTCTCCGTGAGTGCTGCTAATAACCAAGTATTGGCACTCCTTAAATAGGGCGGAAGAAACCCTAGAATGATTAGGGTTTCCGGTCATAAACCGCCTCTCATTATTAGGAATCCTTTCCTAATATTTCGTGCGTATCTTAGAAGATAATCCTCTTTGTTGAATCTTCAATCTTGATTTAGGAATCTTTGAATATCTTCATAACTTTGTTAGCTTCATACGCAAGCAACCGACTTGAGTATTGCCTTCAATTATCTTTAAGCACCGACTTGCCAATTCTGATATTGGAGATATATTCTTGCAAAGTTGTGCTGCGTCGGTCTTCGTCGGTTGGAACAACTTTCCAAATCTGAATTTGGAAATAACCGACTTCTGTTCTTGGAAGTGAAACTGCCTAGCTCTTCCAACGGTCGGCTAGGTTTCCTAATTTGAATTAGGAAACATTCATCTGTCTTGAACTTGTTCCAGGGACTGTTGTCGCACCTAGACTAGAACATCAGCTAGCACAACTATTATAAGTTTTGCCAAACTACATGCCATAAAACTAACAAGATGACATACCACCAATTATTCAAGTCAACTTCAGCCCAAATGAGAGGAGTTTTTGTTTACATCAAATGATATCAAGTCCTGCATATAAATATATACCCCAGGAGAAAATTTGATGAATGAAAACTTATAACACAGCTTCAACAAGAGTCGACGGACTGTACAAAAGGATATGTGAAGCTTGGGAACTAACCGATTTATGGATTGGTGCGGAGGGTCGACGGACAGGGCGAGGACGCGGACGCGGACGACTGACTGGGCGACGAGCGATGGACTGACTATGCGTACGAGGGCGGCGGATTGGGCGAAGAATGACGGACGTCGACGGACTTGGCGAAGAGCGACTGGCGAGCAGAGGAGGCGACAAAAATTGTTCGAGCGGGATTGGTAGAATTATTTAAAGGACATATAATTAGTACCTATATATTTTTGATCAAGTGTTCAATAGAGTTATTAATAATAATATACCTTTATAGGCGCATCAGTCTCACTATATAGGGGTATCTGTTTGGAAATATAATCAGGCTGCTTACCTTGTCAATGCCTTCATTACTCATGACTCTGTTTTCTTGCTTGCAGAGATTCATCAAGTACCAACTTTACATTTCAGCGTCTAATCCCAGAAAGAACAGCTTCCAACGTCTTCAGTTCCCCTTCCTTAGAACACTTCTACGGGTGCATCTAAATTCTAAGGTAGCTCATCGTTTCTGCGACTAATCACCAGCTTCCCTAGTCTCACCGTTTCTGTTTGATCATTCTTCACGCAGCAAGTCATGACGACGGAAGTAACTGAGTTCCTAAGGCATGTATTTAGCGACTCACCACCGGTGGCTATGTAGTATTTGATAACCCAGACAAGAGACGACCTGTTGGACCCTTTGTGTTTTGATGATAACAAACACTTATCTAATATTTCACTTGAGTATGCAGAAATCACACTGTCTGACAGAAACGATAACGGGATATCTCTGAGAGAGCTCAGCGCTACGAGAGAGATGAGATCTACGAGAGAGATGGGATCTGCGTGAGAGACGAGATCAGCACCGACTTTGGATCGGATCAGGGAAGATATACTCGAGATACAAATTGAAGATATACGAGTATATAAGCGTAATATTTGATGAGAGATATTGATATCGGTATATACACAAGATATACGACTCAATATATATGACGGGAAGATACGCGCCAGATTTAGAAAGGAAAAAAGTGATATGGTTAAGATATGGAAATATCTTAACCAAATCATATCTGCTGGATAGCAATCGGATCTTAGACAGAGATCAGATCTGCCGAGTGAAGATGACTATAAAAAGAGAAGGAGTCTTCAGTTTCAAGTTCGGCTTTTTGATGAGAGCAATCGGAGATTGAAGCGTGATCAATTCCGGAGCTGACGAAGTGCTGCTGTGTGCGGACAAGATCAAGATCGAGTTAGGTGATATTAGAATTGAGTAGAACTGTTAACTGTCACTGAGTGAGACAGGTTGTAACGTTCTACAAGCATATTCGTTAATCAATAACATCGATCTTGTAGCCCTTCTGGAACTGTCCAGAAGGCAAGTGGTTTTCAGCCTGTTGCAAGGATTGCAATAAGGTTTCCACTCTAAATCTGTGAGCATTTACTTTCCGTACTATTTCCTGTACTTGTGATAATTTCCGCTGCCATCTGTCTGAGGGATATGACTCTGGGATCTCCCTCACATAGACGGCTAACCTAACGATCCAACAATTGGTATCAGAGCCGAGGCTCTAGATTTGTGTTAGCCTTTGCAGGAAATCATGTCTGGCGTAAACGATTCATTCTGAAAGCCGCCAGTGCTCAGCCCGGGAGAGTACAACTGGTGGAAGGATCAGTTTGAAGCCCATGTTTGTTCCCTGGATGGGAAGCTATGGCGTGTGTTTGAAAAGGGTAACTTCCCTATTCTGGATGTAATAGATCCCGCCAATCCAAAAGAGAATGAGAAAGACAAATACACCGAAGCTGACTACAAAGCTCTCAAACAGAATGTCAGGGCCAAGAAGGTTCTGTACATGGCCCTCTCACCGAGAGATCAAGTGAAGATGGATGTGTACAAGACTGCTAAGGAGCAGTGGGATGGTCTTGCTAGACTATACGAGCGAAATGAGGACATAAAGAGGAACAGAATTCTAGCAGCCACAAAGGACTATGAAAAAGTCGAGCAACGTAAGGACGAATCCCTGGAGGACTTCTACACCAGATTTCAAGTAATCGTCGCACAGCTGAACTCCCTGGATGAGAAACTCCCACAGTGGAAAATAACACATCAGTTCATGTAAGCTCTCAGCTCCAGATGGGATACAGTGACTACAGCCCTCCAGGCTCAAAAAGGGGATCAAAGATATCACCCTGGAAGAGCTGGTGGTGAATCTGCAAAGCCAAACTGGGATATCAGAGAGAAAGATGGCCAGGAGACAAGCTGGAAAATCGTAAGCTATAGCACTGAAAGTGGAGAAGGCCTTGGACATAGCCCAAGTAAGCCTGCCATCTAAAGGTGAGGACGAGGAGATAGCTCTTCTCTCGAGAGCCTTCAAGATAGCGAACACAGGCATAACACAAAACAGAGGTGTCTCTGGTGGAGGAAGAAATACCCAAAGGTGGAACAAGGGAGCTACCTCAGAGGAAAGCAAGACAAAGGTAGGAGCAAAAGAAGAAAGAACCTGCTATCACTGCCAGAAAAAGGGGCATCTTGCTAGAGATTGCTACAGCAAGAAGAAGGGTGAACCACCAGCCCCGAAGGAAGCTCAAGCCATGTTCGCTGCCTGGGGTAACTCAGACGAGGAACACAGCGATAGGAAGCAAGCTAAGGAGCCATGTTCGATGGCAAGATCCACGAACGATGAGGTAAATGAATCTGATTCCTTTATCGATCAAGTCTTTAGTGAATCTGACTTTGTAAAAACTATTTCCGAACTGCTAAAGAAGATCACAAGCCTTAAGGAACAGCTTGAGATCATGAAAGATGAACATGAAGATGACATGGAGAACAACCGCCTCTGGTCAACCAAAGCTATGCGACTTGAGAGAGAAATGGAGCACGTCTGCAAATGCCACACTTGTGACGAAAGAGACACACAAATCAATATTTTGAGTGATGAACTGAGGTGCATGAGAATTGATGACACCAGGCCAATAGACGTCAGAACCAAGATGGTAGGATCAATTGCAGAATCAGTCAGGATCCAGTTGGATAATGAGGAACTCCATCAGACAGTCACAGATCTCAGACAAAAGGAGACGGAAAGAAAGAAAATCCGGCTACGAGAACTAGAAGCCAAGAAGGTTGAAGAGGTAAAATAAGATTACAAAAGAAAGTTTGTCGGACCTGGACTTGGGTATATGGAAGAGACTGACAAAGAGGAAGCAAATAGAAGGATTGCCAAAGGAAAGGGATTGATGACTGAAGTCGGTGAGAGCTCCCGCCAGGTGAACAAGCCGGAAGCCACAAGACAGTTGGGAAGAGCAGCCACATCTCCAAAGGAGAGCCATCTCTATGACAGAGACTCTGTACCTTTCAAGGCTGGGAAAGCCTTTGAAATTTGGAAGAAAATGAGTTCCAACCGTCAACCATTCACGATTGACCCTCAGACCCAAAGAAATAGGAGACCCATGCCTTTAGAAAGAAATAAGAAAACTGGGGGGCTTTACTATCGTGTCTGCTGACACTGTGGTCACTCTGGTCACTACAGATCAGACTGTAAGAAACTGAAAGAAGCCAACGAGAGGTATCACAGTCATCAGAAAAAAGCCAGTACCGCTTCTGTCCCTAGGAGAAAAGTTCCTCCCCACGGAAGGGAAGATAGAGGTGAATGGGCTCGTCCTCACCACGACACATCCATCTACGGACGACCCAGGAAAACTCCCAGGAGGAGAATCAATCTCGCTGATGATAACAATTCATGTCCTTTAAAGTTTCCTCCTGTTGTTAAAACTGTCCCAAAACCCAGTAAGCCCAAGCTTGTCTAGGTTCGTAAAAACAGATTTCTCTCTTGCAGGACGGAGTGAGGAGCAAGCTATGGTATCTGGACAGCGGATGCTCCAAACACATGACATTAGAGCCAGGATGGTTCATCTCACTCCAACCCTACTCCGGAGGAAGCATTATCTTCGGAAACAAGAGTACAGGTAAGGTCATTGCAATAGGAGAGGTAAGAATTTCAGAAACAATCAAAGTTCGACAAGTTAGTCTGGTTTAAAACCTGAATTATAACCTGCTGAGTATATCACAATTGTGTCAACATGGTAAAAATCAAGTGATATTCAACTCTACTGACTGCTTTGTGAAGTGCATTGAGACATGAAAGGTAATTCTCAGAGGCATCCGTGAGAACTAAATATACACAGTGGACCCAGAGATCGTCCCTGAAGAGGAGCTATGCTTGGCAAGCATAACCGCTGACACACTGCTGTGGCACAAAAGGTTTGGACATGCAAGCACGACACTGATTCATAAGCTGCATCAGAGTGAACTGGTGATTGGATTACCCAAGGTAGAAAGCTCAATCGATCAGGTGTGCAGTGCTTCTGCCACCGGCAAGCAAGTACGCACTTCGTTCAAATCAAAACAATCAGTAAGTACTTCAGGTCCTCTTGACATGATCCACATGGATCTATGCGGTCCAGTGAACGTCGTCAGCCATGGAGGCAACATGTATATATTAGTCATCGTGGACGACTACTCCAGGTATACTTGGACCATTTTCTTGAGCTCTAAAGATGAAACATATTCTGAATTTGTCTCATGGTTGAAATTGATTGAAAACAAATTGAGTAAGAAGCTGGTATCTATTCCTACTGACAATGGAACCGAGTTCCGGAATTCTCAGTTTCTCTCCTTGTGCAGGACTGCAGGAATATATCACAACTTCTCAACACCACGAACTCCTCAGCAGAATGGGGTGGTAGAGAGAAAGAATAGGACACTAGAAGACATGTCCAGGACAATGTTGATTGCCTGTGGCATTCCCAAGGGGTTCTGGGCAGAGGCTGTGCATGCGTCCAGCTACATACTGAACCGAGCATCTCTACGATTTTTGATAGGAAAAACACCGTACGAGCTGCTGCGGGGAAGAAAACCTAACATTGCTCATTTGAAAGTATTTGGCTGTAGGTGCTACGTGCATAACAATGGAAAGGACAATCTGGGAAAGTTCGATCCGAGGAGCGATGAAGGCGTGTTCATGGGATATTCAAGCCATAGTAGAGCCTACAAGGTGTACAACCTGAGAATGGAACGGGTGGAGGAGAGCATCCACGTAACCTTTAATGAGTGCACTATGACAGGACACCTAGTGAAAGATCCTTCATCACAGGATGATGGAGAACTTCAGTTCACTGATAGAGCTGACCCTGACTGGGAACCCACTCAAAGTGAGGTCATAGAACCAGCTCAAGAGACTGCTCAGATAGCTGGTCAGGAACCCATAGATGCTCAGACATAGATGCACGCTCAAGAACATGTTCCTGATGTCCCAGTGACAGACATCAACGCTGAGCCTCCCAACGAAGAGGAGATTGCTAACAATCTCCCGCCTACAGGCACTGAGGAGGAACCCAGAACTACAAGGAGTGAGAGCGTTATTCTGCCCCCATCCAGGATGAGGGACTACCAATGTTATACATCGCAGGATCAGGTAAGTCTGGATGATTTATGTCATTTTTGTGGATTTGCATCTTTTGTCTCTATTGCAGAACCAAAGACAATAGCAGACGCGCTGAAAGACCCTGAGTGAGTGAATGCCATGCAAGAAGAGCTACATCAGTTTGAAAGGAACAAGGTATGGCGACCGGTTCCTAGGCCGAAGGACAAGAATGTAATTGGAATGAAGTGGGTGTTTAGAAACAAGATGGACGACAAGGGAGTCATTGTGAGAAACAAAGCCTGCCTGGTCGTCAAAGGATACAACCAACAAGAGGGGATTTACTACGATGAGATGTTTGCCCCAGTCGCAAGGTTAGAAGCGATCAGACTGTTAATTGCTTATTCGACTTACCATGGTTTCACTCTACAATAGATGGATGTGAAAACGGCCTTCTTGAACAGAGTTTTGAAAGAGGAAGTGTACGTGAGCCAAACATCGGGGTTTGAGGATCACACTCACCCTGATTATGTCCACATCCTGGACAAGGCACTGTATGGGCTGAAGCAAGCACCCCGTGCGTGGTATGAGAGACTATCACAGTTTCTACTATCTCATGGTTACGATAGAGGGGAGGTGGACAAAACTCTTTTCCTTCTGAAGGAAGGGAAGGATACCTTGGTTGTTCAGGTATATGTGGACGATATCATTTTTGGTTCAACTAACCCTAGACTTGTCAAGAATTTTACAGATTTGATGTCGAGCGAGTTCGAGATGAGCATGGTGGGTGAGCTCAAGTACTTCCTTGGACTTCAAGTTGCTCAAAGAGAGGATGGCACCCGAATCCATCAGCAGAAATACGTGAAGGAGATCCTAAAGAAGTTTGGAATGGAATCCGCCAAGACATGCACCACACCGATGTCCCCAAATGACACCCTGACAAAGGATGAGTCCTCACCACGGGTGGATCCAACTTTATACAGGGGGATGATTGGTTCACTTTTATATCTTACTGCTAGTAGGCCTGATATCTTATTCAGTGTTTGCCTTTGTGCAAGGTTTCAGGCCGATCCAAGAGAAACCCACGTGAAAGTAGTAAAAAGGATACTAAGATATCTGAAGGGAACAGATGACTTATGCCTGTTCTATCCAAGGCGAGGATACTTACGCCTGGCAGCGTACACTGAAGCAGATTATGCACGATGCAAGACAGACAGGAAGTCCACGTCCGGGATGGCTCAATATCTCGGACCATGTCTCATCTCTTGGGCTTCAAAGAAGCAGTCCTCAATCGCACTTTCCACCGCTGAGGCGGAATACATCGCTGCTGCTGCTTGTTGTGCGCAGCTCCTGTGGATCAGGCAACAGCTAAGTGACTATGGTGTTATTACTAATTGTACAAAAATTCTGTGTGATAACACTAGTGCTATTAACATCTCTAAAAATCTAGTGCAGTTCTCACGCACTAAGCATATAGAGATACGATATCATTTTCTACGAGACTGTGTAGAAAAGGGAACAATAGAAATGGAATATTGCAGAACCGAGGAACAGATAGTAGACATATTCACAAAGGCATTGCACTGGGAACCCTACGAGAAGCTGAGGCTTGAACTAAGTATGGTTTCTCTTCCTTAGAGCCTTGTTCATATGTTGCTCCCTCGGTGATTGGCTAGACTAGATGCATACAAGTCACGTCTGATGGAGAATTTAACATAGATGTTCTGTGCTAGTGAAAAAAGTAGGTTGTGTTCATATTGTATCCATGCATGCTTGCTATGTGATTGATGACTGCATTAGGGACTAAAAAACATGAAATTCTGATTTCTTTCTGCCCAAAAGAGACCTCCGTAGTTGATCCCATGCTATAAGCCCAGAAGGTACTCTAGACCAACCTTAGCCTGTCTTCATGTGCAGGGCTCCTATGAGCCCATTGATATGTTTTTCTGGAGTTATTCCACATGAGGTACGAAGACAATTAAAATGTGTTTGGATGATCTTATTTCTTTTTGCTTGATTGTGTGTGGTGTTATTTGTACCATTTGGGTAAAGTTAGCACACCATATCAAAACCTTGTGTACCCATGAGACAAGTCAGACTGAGCTATCACTATGGAAGGTTCAACTCTGGCTGGGAAACAATTTATGTGACAGTTGTAGAACTGAGGAGATATGTGTCTTCCGATAAAGATAATTTTGCAGTGGGAAGAGTTGTATCAGTGCAGAAAGGTGAACTGTTTTTGCTGCAGGCAGTTGTCCCGTCTATCGCATTTATGAGGAGAAACGCACGCCTTCGATGGAGACACGTGTAGCCACCCCCTCACACGTGGAACGGCTTAACGTGTGAGTGGGTGAATTTGACGAGTTTATTTATGTGAACCGTCTTTGGAAGGGATGAAACGATGGAAATTCCAAAAACTAGTGGGTAGGATATTTATTACTAAAAAGTGACGAGGCGACGTTTGGGCATTCGGTTGTCCCTTAACCGCTAGGGTTTGTAGAGGGTATAAGAAGAACGGAAGTCGAGTGTTTCGCCTCATCAATCTCAGATGACTATTTTCACTCTCTCACAAATCAAAGTTCAGAAAGTTTCCATGGCCGCCTCAAACCCTAGTTCCAGTCTCTCACCTGCGGCCGCCGCAGAACTTGCTGCTCAATTGATTGCAAGGGGAGTCAATCCTCTCAGTTTGGAGACCATTCTCCAGTCCGTCACGCCGCCTACCTCCACTCCGACGGACTCTACAGTGGCCAGAGACCTTGCTATGCTCGAAGAGCTTCGAGAGGATTCTCACTCCCAGCGCCGTGTTCGAAAAGAGTCCTCGATTGCTGAGCGGTCCGCTGGCAAGCGCACGAGGAAATCTGCTCTTCCCTCGGCCCGAAAAAGTCACAGATCTGCTCGGTCATCTGCTCCGTTGGTTGACGAGGATGGCGAGTCGGATGGAAGTGCGGAGGAATCAGAAGAAGCCGGGAGGGGTTTCACTCAAGAGTTAGTGCTCAACCGTGAATGGCTTGTGGAGTACAAGCTGAGAGAAGTTGTGCAGTTGCTGGAAGCCCAGGGTTGGGGTGACTTGTTCAGGAAGCCAGTCCTCGTGGATGAGAGGCTAGTGAAGGAGTTTTATTCAAAGTTCATGCTGGAGGAGAAAAACAAAGAAAATTTGGAGATTTGTGTAACTGTGAAGGGAGAAGTGTTCACATTGAACCTGAGGGAGCTGGCCACTATTCTGAAGGTGCCTAGGGTTGGGTACGCTGAGTACGCCAAGGGCACGTGGCCGAACTCAGTGGCTAAGCTAGATGTGTTCGCCCGGCTGGGGATGGATCCCGCTGCGAAAGGGATAAGGGAGAATGTTAGCATGGATATGCTTCCAAGGATCCTCCACAGGATCCTAGTATCCAACATCACTCCAAGGAAACAGAAACATAATGTGGTAGTGTTTCAGGACATGCTGCTCGTGGACCAGATCATGCAGAGGAAACCGGTCAGTCTGCCATTTCAAGTGATGCACCACATGGACAACAACAAGGACAATCCCTCGAATGGACTGCCCTATCCTCAGTTCGTAAAGGAAATCCTGCAGTACTGAGAGATCTACAGCCCCACCTCTGAGAAAGTGATATCCTCAGTTTGTAAAGGACAAGTGATGCACCACATGGACAACAAGGATGGATTGTTCCGCGCTCCCCAACCCCGTCCCCTATTGAAGAAGATGTTGTTGAAGTGACCCCCATTTCTGTTCATATGGTTGAAGAAACTGTTCTCCCTGCTGATGGTTTGGGTGAAGTGGTGATTTTGTTGAAAGAAGTTTGTTCTGAGTTGAAGGAAGTTAAGTCTGAATTGGAGGAAGCCAAGTCTGAGTTGAAGGATGTGAAGGAGAAGTTGGCAGCCCTGGAGGTGGCAATAGAGGTTGATTCGGCCGCTGTATCGGCGGCAATTGAAGGGCTCACATTGCAGATCAAGAGCCTTTCCACAGAGATTGTGGAACAGTTGAAGGTTCCGCTTCAGAGTGATGCCTAGTCTGGACAGTCTCATGGATCCCCCTCTTTGCCAACCCTCCCATATCTCTCCCTGTTTTTTTTAAACTGTTTTTTTGAATTTCATGTTTAATGGCTCTGTGCATTTTTGATTTCCCTGCCTGCATGTGTGGTGTCCGCGTGACACACTTCTGATTTGCTGGCCTGAATGAAATGTTCTTCTTTCCATTACTCCGTGTTCTTACTTGCAAATCTTTTTGATGATGCCAAAAGGGGGAAGAGATATATGTGCATACACTAAGGGGGAAAAATAGTACCAAAGTTTAAGCGGATGTTTATCTGAGGGAGAACTACACTGGCTAGACTTTAAAAAAAAATTAGTGAATAAATTCTGAAGTATCTAGCTGCTGTAGGGAAGTGTAGATGTGATTTCCTTACCATCGCTGCATGTGATTTCTCATCTGTGAAGAAGTGTTTGTCATCATCAAAAAGGGGGAATTTGTTGGACCCTTTGTGTTTTGATGATAACAAACACTTAGCTAATATTTGACTTGAGTATGCAGAAATCACACTGTCTGACAGAAATGATAACTGGACATTTCTGAGAGAGCTCAGCGCTACGAGAGAGATGAGATCTACGAGAGAGATGGGATCTGCGTGAGAGACGAGATCAGCACCGACTTTGGATCGGATCAGGGAAGATATACTCGAGATACAAATTGAAGATATACGAGTATATAAGCGTAATATTTGACGAGAGATATTGATATCGGTATATACACAAGATATACGACTCAATATATATGACGGGAAGATACGCGCCAGATTTGGACAGGAAATAAGTGATATGGTTAAGATATGGAAATATCTTAACCAAATCATATCTGCTGGATAGCAATCGGATCTTAGACAAAGATCAGATCTGCCGAGTGAAGACGATTATAAAAAGAGGAGGAGTCTTCAGTTTCAAGTTTGGCTTTTTGGTGAGAGCAATCGGAGATTGAAGCGTGATCAATTCTGGAGCTGACGAAGTGCGGCTACGTGCGGACAAGATCAAGAGATCGAGTTAGGTGATATTAGAATTGAGTAGAACTGTTAACTGTCACTGAGTGAGACAGGTTGTAACGTTCTACAAGCATATTCGTTAATCAATAACATCGATCTTCAAGCCCTTCTGGAACTGTCCAGAAGGCAAGTGATTTTCAGCCTATTGCAAGGATTGCAATAAGGTTTCCACTCTAAATCTGTGAGCATTTACTTTACGTACTATTTCCTGTACTTGTGATAATTTACGCTGCCATCTGTCTAAGGGATACGACTCTGGGATCTCCCTCACATAGACGGCTAACCTAACGATCCAACACGACCAATGTATTACATGGAAGAAATTTGGTTCCACATGCAAATTTTTTTTTTAGAAAAAGAAAAGGATCGAACAAACCCGGGCTCAGTCCTTTATACCTTATTCTACCCCTCTAATTCTATCCACGGGAGGAAACCTAATAATCAATTTCAATAGTAGTAGAGTTTAATTGACACTTTATGAGTAAGGATTCGGTGCAAAGTTAATTTTTTGGTATAAAATATAAACAAATCATAGACCTTGATCTTGTGATTTGAATGGATGAGATTAAATCTTGATTTTTTTGGTGTTTTTCTTGGTGACGAATAATAAAATGAAACTGACGAACTATGTCGTATTTTCATTTTTCGGCTCGTCTTTTTCATTTTTCGGCTCGTCTTTTTCATTTTTCGGCTTGAAAATTGACAAAGTATAAAATAAGTTTGACGAACTATAAAATAAACTGATGAATTATAAAAAGAATTTGATGAATTTATATTTTGTACCAAAATTTAACTTTGTACCTGATCTTACCCGATACTTTATATCATTTTCTCGAAAACAAAGACTTTTAGAGATTTAGTTGTCTGATGATGTATACAGGCACGCTGTGTTATTTGATTAATAATTAGGACCTGGTAAAATAAAATTACCTCTTTCTACAACCTCCTTTTTTTTTAAGTAGCTTTATCTCACTGACTTTTAATCATTCAAACAATTGCCTAGTTTATAAAGCTAACTTCGCATGTAGTTAGCCTAATCAGGGTTATAGAGGTATTAATCAATTAATAGTGTCATGATCAGCTTATGGCTTCCATTACAAAGTCAAGTGACCTGTCTTGTTCCGGGAATTGTTAAACTTAGTTTTGAAAACTCATTACAAAGTCAAGTGACCTGTTTTTTTTTTTTGAAAACTTGTTCCGGGTATTAATCAACTTGCGTTATCACCCCTTGTGCTTCGCAGAGTGGCTAGAAATTATAGTCCATCAATTGTTTTACTTGGAAACATCCACTGTACAATACATACAGCTCCGAGTTGTGCGCAGATGGTGTGATTGACAACATGGTCAATGCACTTTGCTACATCATCAAGGAATTTCAGGTAACTGATGTCAACTACTACTGTTCAAATACCTCTGTTATGATCAATTTTCTTTATTGCATCATGAAGATAAAGCTTACATGGCTGGTTATTAAAATAAAGTTAGAGACATCTTTGACCGAGTAATTTTTGTATAATTTATTCAGCAGCTAAAGTTGTATATGTAATGACCGATTCGTTATAGTACCATGTTTGCCATCAGCTGAAGGTGAGAAGGGAGGAGTACAATGGCAAAAACAAGAAGATTAGACTTTGTGCTACTATATGCATGCTTTCTTGCAACATGGATTCTGGTTCATGCTCAGTCTGATCAATCAGGTTTGCTTTGTGAATATTTGTGCTCATATATGCATAACTGAGTTTTATTTTCTGTTGCTTCGCATAAAGGAATAACTAAAATCAAAGTTGGGTTTGTGTTTGGTTTCCAAGGACTTGTGACATGATACCGAAACTGCATGACACTAAATAATGAGATGTTGGCTTTATTTGATTTTCCATGTTGTCTGCTGTGTTTTCAGGGTTTATAAGTATAGATTGTGGGAGCAGTAACTCATACTCGGATGTCACAACTGGTATAAACTATGTCCCAGATACAGAGTTTATAGACAGTGGCATAAGCAGGGTGATATCCAAACAATATCAGACTAATAGTCTACAGACTCAGTTTCAGAACGTTCGGAGCTTTCCCGATGGCGACAGAAATTGTTATACCCTCAGACCTCGACAGGTCGCAGATACTCAGTATTTCATGAGAGCCCAGTTTATGTATGGCAATTATGATTCAAAAGGTGTGTCTCCACAGTTTGATTTGTACATTGGAGTGAATCTTTGGGACACTATTACCTTCAGCTCCGTGTCTGAAGTTGTGACAATGGAAATAATACATGCTCCTTCGAAAAATGTAACAAACGTATGCTTGGTGAATACAAAGCTTGGCACTCCATTTATATCTGTTTTAGAACTGAGATTGGTGGACAACAGTGCCTACAAGTCACAACAAGGTACTCTAAATATGCTATACAGGTTCAATCTTGGATCAGAATCTGGAGCTGAAATAAGGTAACTTTGTGGAAGTCCTACTCAAGTTAGCTCGCTTGCAGCCACTACAATTAATTCAGCGTTGGATCAATAGTACTGTTATTAATACCATTCTTCTTTTGATGAACAAATTGTATTGCAGGTACGGAGATGATTCGTATGACCGGATATGGAAGCCTATCGACTGGACTAGCACTGCGAATTACCTTAGCACGAATGAAACTATTAACAACAATAACATCTATAAACCACCAGTTTCAGTTTTGAAAACAGCTGTGACAACAAAAAATGCTAGTGAGCCGTTATTATTTTACTGGTCTGCTGACATAACGACCGGGCATTACATCTACTTGCATTTTGCAGAACTGCAAGATATATCAGCGAACCAGTCCAGACAATTTAATATATTTCTGAATGATACTTTATTTTATGGACCATTTACTCCTCCCAAGCTCGGTGCATTTACAGTTTATTCAACGAGGCCAGAGTATGGGACCTTGTTCAATTTTTCGCTCAGGATGACTGAGACCTCGACGCTCCCTCCTATAATTAATGCTATTGAGGTCTTCAAGCTCAACCATATGCCACAGGCAGAGACTAACACAAAAGATGGTACATATCTTGTCCTTTGCAGTTCACTGTTGGAACCCTTTCTTATTTGCAACTGAAATATGTTTCTTTCGTGTAGTTTTATATATTAACAGAGTCAAGTCAACCTATGGTGTGAACAAATCCTGGCAAGGAGATCCTTGTGCACCAAGAAATTATTCATGGGACGGCACGACCTGTAGCTTCAATGGATTTGATGAACCCAGGATCATAGCCTTGTAAGCCAAAATACATGTGTTTTCTTAATCAAACCCCAGTTTTCAGATGAAATAATTTAGAGACTTCTTTTACAGGAACTTATCCTTTAGTAACTTGGTTGGACGAATATCAGTAAACATATCTGGTCTTGAAATGCTACAAAGCTTGTAAGTAATTTGTTGATTTATTTCCGACTAACTTTTATTTAGTTAGAGCAAAAACAAAATGTTGTCACGAACATAAGTTCTTTTTATAATTCCAGGGATTTGTCCAACAACAACTTAACAGGAGTCATCCCTGACTTTTTATCGACAATGACATTCCTGAAAGTCTTGTAAGTGATGATGAATGAAAGATGCAAATACTCCTATAATTTAGTTGCTGTGATTGTATAAACAAACATATATATGCTTGCAGAAACTTGACAGGCAATAATCTCACCGGCCCTGTACCAGCAGCACTCATCAAAAAATCGCAAGCTGGGATCTTAACTATAAGGTATTAGCAGCTTTTATGCTTCGGTATATCTAAAAATGAGTTGAAATCAATTTTCAAAATTTTCTGATTGCCATGGCATGGCAGTGTTGATGGAGGCCTTTGTTTATCCGATTCGTGCAACGGTACTACAACAAATAACAAGAAAAGTAGTGTGCTCATTCCAGTAGTAGCTTCGGTTGCAGGAGTGCTTGTTCTATTAACTTTGGGACTTGCAATATTTTATATTTACAAGCGAAATAAATCGAAAGGTACATTTTGCATGATCAGCTTTTTATTGATGCTTATCGTCTATACTGCGCTACAATCTCCCTATTGATGTTTTTCTGCAGATGCGCGGGGTAAGAAGGTAGGGTCAGACACATATGACAATGAAGCCCCAGGAGCGAATGTAAGAGAGAAGCTGGAGCCTGGAAATCACCGATTTACATACTCCCAGGTTCTGAATATGACCAACAACTTTGAGAGAGTCATCGGTAAAGGAGGATTTGGTACCGTTTATCATGGTTGTTTAGACACAGTCCAAGTGGCTGTTAAGATGCTGTCTCCTTCATCATCCCAGGGCTACAAGGAATTTCAAGCTGAGGTAAACCAATACACAGGTCCTTCAAATATGTATCCCAGGTCCATTCCATGGAAAAGTTGTCATTCTAACTAATTGCGCTGTCTTCGATTTCAGGCGAAACTGTTGCTAAGAGTACATCACAGGAACCTCACATCTCTTATTGGATACTGTGATGAAGGTGATAAGATGGGACTCATCTATGAGTATATGTCCAATGGGAACTTGGAAATGAACATATTGGGTATGTAATTAACAACTAAGCCCTTTTATAATTAACTACTTTTACAGTCATCGGCGGAGAGCAAGTTTTATTACTCTGTTGATTAATTTCAGGTAAGAGCCGTGAATACTTGACTTGGGAAGACAGATTATATATAGCAGTGGATGCAGCTCAAGGTATATATGCATTTAGGTGCTCTAAATACTATACACAATATTTTATTCAAAGCTAACACAGACTTAAAATGCAGGACTGGAATACTTGCACAATCATTGTATTCCTCCCATAGTGCACCGAGACATCAAGTCTACCAACATCTTATTGAATGATCAATTTCAAGCAAAACTAGCTGATTTCGGGCTGTCTAGAATTTTTCCAACTGATGAAAGCCATGTGGCAACTAAAGTTGTTGGAACACCCGGATATCTCGATCCTGAGTATGTGCTTAAAAAAAACGCTGTTGTTAGATCATCTACTAAAGTTTTCACTTGGGCTGATGAAAACCCACTTTCCTCTGCAGCTACTACAATTCACAAATGTTGAGCGAGAGAAGCGATGTTTTCAGCTTCGGCGTAGTGCTGCTGGAAATCATAACCAGCGAGCCAGTAGTTGCGAAAACTCCAGACAAGACTCACATAACCAAAAGAGTAAGTCATGTTCTTTCCACTACAGGAGATATCAAGTCCATCATGGATCCGCGCCTCCAAGGACAATATGCTATAAACTCGGCTTGGAAGGCTGTTGAAATTGCGATGGCTTGTGTTTCACCCTCATCCATCAAGAGACCAACCATGACCGAAGTGGTGATCGAGTTGAACCAGTGTCTGGCAATGGAGAAAGATGGTAAGACTGAGAAGTATACAAATGAAACAGTGGATTCAGTTGTCATGGCATCTGTGGACATGAGTAATGGATTCAGTAGTCCATTAGCAAGGTAGAGTTGTACTTATTGTCCATGTCCTGTTTCGGTCATAAAAAGTTTTCAATATATCTGCTTGTTTATTAGTCGGAACATATTGTCTGAAGGGGTGTAATAAAAATGTAGGATTAATCTTGGCCTATAGCTGATTAATTTTTTAGTTCAATTATGCCATCCACGATTCAATTCCAATAATAAAGAAATTAAACAGTACGTTAACTAAGCCATAAACTAAAGTGTGCACATAGAGTTTGTTAGTTTTATGGCATGTAGTTTGGCAAAACTTAGTATAGTTGTTCAAACTGTTGTTCGAGTCTAGCAGAGACAACTGTCTGTCCTGGAACAAGTTGAAGCGGATGGAATGTTTCCTAATTCAAATTAGGTAACTCAGTCGACCGTTGGAGTAGCAAGTCGGCCACGCGCCAATGGACAGAAGTTGGAAGTTTCCAAATTCAGATTTGGAAACTTGTTTCAGCCGACATAGCACAACTTCGCCTGAGGATTTTCCGAGATCAGTTCTGGCAAGTCGGTGCATATGCTTATCGAAGATATCAAGAAGTCGGTTAGAAGGTTGCTTGCCCTTGAAGCTATCTTAGTTGAGAAGATAATCGAAGATTGCCTAATCAAGATTAAAGATTCGAATGGAGGATTATCTACAAAAGATATGCGCAAGAGATTAGGAAATATTTCCTAATGATAGAGGCGGTTTAGTTTAGGAATCCTTATTGTTTTAGGGTTTCCACCGCTCTATATAAGGAGGGCTAATGCTTAGGTATTAGTAAGCACTTACGGAGAAATTAATCACGCTCATACTCACTGAAGGGAGGAGGAGGCAAACGGCGGTGAACTAATCGTAACTGGTTATTCACGACGCACGTAATTGGCCGGAGAGTTAATCATCACTGGTTACTCAAAGGTGCTCGGAATCAATCTGTTCTGGTGCTCAGCAGATTGATCGTAGAACAACACTGAAGGCACACGCACTATTTTTCTGTTACTACGCATTTGGGAGAAGGCGCTGATTCTCACGGAGGAATCAGATTTGTGGATACGGAGCGGGAGCAAAGATCTAGGGGAGACCTAGATTGCAATTGCTAGAGTGTCCGAGGCTCAGGTTGTTTAAGAGGGATTCTGTAAACGGTAATTCCTGTACTCGTAATACTCAACTAATAGTGAATTACTATCCACCGGGCTAAGAGACGGCCCCCCAGAGTAGGCTCGTTAACGCCAAACTGGGTAACAACTTTGCGTGTCGTTTATTTTCTGCACTGCTTTTAAAATTACGCATAAGTTGTTCTAGATATTATTCTGCACCCGACCAGAACAACATCTCATCTACCAGGGGAAGATTTCAATTGGTATCAGAGCAAATACTCGACATACAGAGTAAGATCCGGAAGCTGGTAAGATGGATTTGAGGGAAGGGCAGAACATCACGCGACCTCCTCTGCTTGAAGGAAATAAATACCGCTATTGGAAAGTACGAATGAAGGCGTTTCTGAAGTCCCAAGATGAATCAGTTTGGGAAGCGGTTGAATAAGGATGGACTTACCCGGTGGCTACCGACAAAGAGGGTAAAGATTGCCTCCTTGCTAAGGACGAGTGGACTGAGGTTCATAAGCATACTGAAGCGGCAAACTCTAAAGCAATGAATGCCATATTCTCGGGAGTTGATGGAAAGAATTTCAAGATGATTTCTACTTGTGAAATTGCAAAGAAGGCTTGGGACATTCTTCAAACTGCTCATGAAGGTACAACCAAAGTAAAAGTTTCTAGAATGGAAACGGTCACATCAAAATTCAAAATTTAAGATTGCAGGAGGATGAGACCATTGCTGACTTCAATACTCGGGTTCTCCATATCTCTAACGAAGCATTCGCCCTAGGAGAACCAATAACCAAAGAAACGCTGGTAAGAAAGGTACTGAGATCTCTTACAAAGCGGTTCGCCATGAAAGCTCTTGCCGTCAAGGAAGCCAATGATGTGAAAAACATGAGACTGGATGAACTGATGGGTTCCCTGCAGACACATGAGATGGACATGAATGAAGAAGACCGACTTACAAAAGTCACCAGCATCGGTCTGAAGGCTGAAGTTGTTTAAAAACAAAATAGAGGAAGCGTCAGAACAACAATATGCCATGTTTGCCAAAAACTTTGGGAAGTTCATGAGGAGGCAGTATGGTAAAGGGACTGAGTCCGGTCAGCCATCTAACTCAAGATTCCAGAAGAATGATAGAGCCTATAAGAGGAACCAATCTGGAGACTCCGATCTTGACAACAAAGGTAAAGGAATCCAATGCAGAGAGTGTGGAGGGAATGGACACATTCGAGCAGAATGCATCAACACCCAGAAAAAGAAGAAGAATGTCTATGTCGTCAGCTGGAGTGATAGTGAATCTGATCAGGAGGGTGAGACTAATAACTTTGTCGCCCTAGCTTCCTATGTTAAAGAAGAAATAAGTAGCGAAGTAGGGCCAGAGTCATCCTCAGAGAATCCCACACAGTACTCAAGCTGCAGTAATAATGAAGAAGTCACTGATGAAGACTTTGCCAACAAGTACCAGGAGTTGTTCCAGAAATGGTTGAAGGAAGTTGAGAAGAACAAGACTCTTCGCGGCAATCTGACAAATCTGACGAAAGAGAAAGAAGAGCTATGGGAAGAAGCTGCTGTCATTGTCACTCAGAGGGTGGAACTTCAACAAACAATCACTAATCTTCATGTCCAGATGATTGAAGTAAAAAATGAGCGAAATGATATTATTGCTCAGAAGGCTGAACTACTGGGAGTTATCTCATCCCTGAAAATACAGATTGAATGGAGTCAAAGCGATCATCCAGAAGTCATGACTGATCTAAAGAAGAAGAATGATGCGTTGAAACGTCAAGAGGTAATTCTTCTTAATACTATAGATGCGCTAAAAATTGAGATTGAGACAGACAAGGAAATTCATGCCAAGACCTTGGAAGAACTGAATTATCTGAAGAAATCCGTCAAGAAGCTCAACTCGTGTCTAGAAGATTGTCTGGGTACTGATGAGGACGTGCGGACAAAATTGGAGAAAGCTGAATCGAGCACATATGATGTTCCAGAAGAACATCTCGCACAACAACACTCTGGTTGGTCCACCACAAAGAGGCAGGACAAACGAAGGTGCTTCTACTGTAATCAAGTAGGACATCTCAAGTCAAGATGCCCTGACTTTCACAAATTTCTAAGGAAGATGAGTCAACGCCATGAAGTATCAAAACCCCCCATGGAAAAAGTTTGGAAAACCAAACAAAAAGGGGATGTGTGCCATGCTGCTTTCAGTTCCATGAGTCATCTGGAGAAGCTACGATGGTACTTTGACAGTGGATGCTCTAGGCACATGATTGGTAATCCAGAGTTTCTAACCAAGGTAGAGAAAGTTCAAGGAAATTTTGTGATTTTTGGAGATGGAATAGAAGGCAGAGTGCTCGGAAGAGGAACATTAAATGTTCCTGGACTACCCAGATTGAACGAGGTTCTTCTCGTCAAAGGTTTGCAGGCAAATCTGATCAGCATAAGCCAGTTGTGCGATGGGGAGAATCGTGTCCAGTTCACACAGGACGAGTGTGTTGTGCAGAACAACCAGAGTGAAACTGTTCTCACTGGAAGGAGAACCTTAAACAACTGTTATTTGCTGGATCTTGATTTACCCACTGCTACGAGTACATGTCTTCCAACCACTATGTCTCATTATTTTACGTATTTTCTTTTTTTCAAACAATAAACGGGTTGAAAAACCGAACATAAATACCATACATGAGTGCACATACAAAACTAAGATGGATTTGGTATTTCAATTTTTTTTGGATAGACTAAGCTTCAAATACATAACTAGTTATAAAATAATATTGGACAGGTCTGAAGAGATAATGTTGTACCTTGTGTATGAAAAAAATCGATTGGAACCTTTGGGTGACTGAGAGGATTTGGTTTTGTTGACCTTTGTGATGGTTTTGTATCTATAGATAAAAGGAATTTGTTATGTTTCATGCTCAACGGTTGTCTTTGTTTATATTGACATGGAATGATCAATCGCAGATAAGTAATTAGTTATCTCAGGTTGTGCACATCGCACTTTCCTATTTAGATCTTACATCTAACCCGAGTTGGTTATTATTTTATAGCGACGCAGCTTGATATAATAATCCCTCTGGGCTGTTGCCTGTTGATTCAGTAAATGCCTATATACAGACTAGATATGGTAGAACATACATACTGAAAACATTTTTGAATTCCATGTGGTGCATAAAAGAATAATATGGAAGATGATACATTGGATTCTATCAGTGACGGACCCAAGAATTAACACAGGGCGGTCACAATTAAAAATATATTGTATCATTCAAAAAATTTAACAGCCTTTAGAAAACTTCATTATATTAAAACAAAACATGTGTTGTTTATCTGTGTCATCAAAAATATTTTTCATTAGTGTATCTAGAAAGGATACGGTGCAAATGATATATTTTTGTAAAAAACAAAAACCAGTTACAGTCATTGATTTGGTCATTTGGACGGATGAGATTAAATCTCGTATTAAATTTCATTTATAGTTAATTTCTCGGTGACGAATTATAAATTATTCGTGACGAATTATGTCATACTTTTGATTTCTCGATGATGAATTATAATCCAATTTTGACGAAACTTATATTTTGTACCAAAAATATACTTTTATTCCTGATTTTTATCCAATATATTTAATTTAGTATAGGAAATAAAATGATAATTTGAGTCCGAACCCTACACTAAACCTAAGGGGCCGGGGTCCGGGCGGTCGGCCGTTGTCTGGTTAAGTCAAGTTTTAGCTCGATCGGACTCGGGGTCGGCCTTTTGAGTTTGTGGTCTTAAGCTGAGTTCAGGGCTCAAGTCAATTTTCGTGCATTGGGGTCATGACGTCACTTGAAGAGGCCCAAGTCAGCGTCAAAACATGACTAAACCTAAACGAACGAACCTCTCACTATCTAGAAGCCAGCAAGCAGACAGATCCGCATGGGGCATCGGTCCATGAAACGCCGACGTCCCGTTGTGGGATTGAGGGTTTGACTTTTGTTTTACCTCCCTAGGGTTTGATGAAATAGAAGATTACTCGATTCCCAATAAAAAAGGGCCTTTGAATTTTTAGCCTGGAGACGCGCATTTAATATTAAAATATAAATCTTAACGTCTTCCCTAATTAGGGTTACATGAGTTATTGAGCGGTGAAGTTGGATTTCTAAATTCCAAGAGTAGTGTGTACTGTGTAGCGTTGGTAGTGTGTCTTATATTCGCAGTCCACGAATAAATAAATGAATCCATGATGCTACTTTTCTACTTAACTTATTGACTCGACTACTGCTTATTATGCTAGCTAGTAGCATTAAATATGATTTGGCAACCATTCCATTACTTTCAAGTCTTTTTTCTCATTACGTCTCTTACTTTTTATCAAAGCATGGAAAATACAAATAATTTCTTTTCTTTGATTGTGGGTTTTACATCTCAAATCAAGTAATACATGAATCCATCTTGTACATATTACATGAACACTTTTTACTACTCGAGTACATATGAATCATTATAAGAGCACGGGCCACGTAAGACACCAACCCGGATTGATACTTGAATCGTCCATTGAAGCACATGCCATCATAAGGCACCTCTATCTTGAAAACCCACGAACGAACACCTCCACACAACCATGAAGACTTGCAGCTCTGCAAGACAACACATCCACAAGGGATGGTCAACACCTCCACGCCGAAACGGACGAAGAACACCTCCACGAAAGAGGAACAACGCGTTTACGCATATGCGGGACGAAAAACACTCCTCCACAAAAGTGAGGAGAATTATGCTACTCAGGGGAGTCGAACACTTGACCTCTTGACTAAGCGTCAAGATTTCAAGTCACTCGACCAAACCCATTTCGCAAAAAAATACAAACGATTTCGAATATTTGATTTTTATGACATTTCTTTTTATATATATCATCGGAACACGCGTTTTAACAAACTTTTTTTACTGTCCACTTGAACTATGCTAAATATATAAAAATGAAGGAAAAATGACAAAGAGGGGGTATGAACTATCACTCATTGACAATTCACGGTACGAACTATGACAATTCACAATTAAGAGCAATTTCAAAATATTTTAATCCCCATATAACACTTAATTGACGGAATATCACTCTGTGTTTAACAAAGTTAACTAAACGAATGAATTGAAAAAACCTGCTTGCCCTTAATTGTGAAATTGAGGATTAAAATATTTTAAAATTGCCCTTAATTGTTAATTTTTATAGTTCGGACCATAATTTGTTAATGAATGATAGTTCATACCCCTCTTTGTCATTTTCACAAAAATGAATGTTAAAGTCTGCTGAGTTTAAGATTCGACTTTTTAATTAAAGTATAAACATCATTTGCAATTGCAACATAAAAAGTTTCCTTGCATTTCCATGTGTAATTTACTAAGAATATAAATATATGTTTTTTATTAAAGTTCGAAGTCTTATGTATAAATATGTATTGTAGTGAAACTTCTCCCAAATAATTTTCAGCCTTCTTCAACATATATGTGAGTTGTGACCTTTTTTTATTCGAGTATTTTAATTGATTGGTTGATATGTGTGTGGTTATTTACTTGTTTAATATATAAATGCGTAACATTTTTTGCTGAATACGAGAGACACAAATATGTTGAATTGGTGGGATGATAGAATAATTACGGAATATTATTATTGGTTTGTCTACTATTGGCTTTTGAGGCATTATACAAGTACCCCAAAAAAACATATATTCCGTGCCATAATTATTTATCAGACATCGGTATTAATCGTGGCGCGTCCACCGAGTCTTGGCGGCACACCTGTACGCACATGAGCATTCTTAAGGGCCAAACAGAAGTAAAGTGTGATAACAGAATGAACAGAAGCCAACAAAAGAAATTAGTACAATCACCAAGAATCGAACCAAAAGACCTAAGACATTGCAAGCAACACCTTAACCAACATGACACTACCATTTTTTTATGAGAACATGACACTACCATTTGTTAGCCACAAATTGACTATTAGTTAATGAAATTTTTTGGAATGAGTCTTTCTTTTAAAAGAAATAATTTACTATGAAAGGCAAGAAAACGACCTCATCTACGAAATATTTTTAAACTTAAATAGAATTACTTTTAAAAAAACACTTGATTTCAAAACCTAGAAATTATTTAGTTTTAAATTATTCTTAATAATGTACATCGAGTATCCAGACACTAATAAAAACCTATACATAAAGTAATTTATTAATGTAATGTTTTAAGGGTGCGGTTCAGGTACAAACCTGTTTATTAATAAAAATTACAAACCGATTATTAAGCCGATACGTGTCCCATTTTAGTCGAAATCCCGTACAAAATACGGAGGGGTATAATAGTCATTCCACACGGATGGGTAGAAAACCTAATAATGTTATTTTCAATTTAGTCCAAAATTTGTTAATGATCAGACTTAAAAACTTAATGATCAGACTTAAAAATAGCCAATGATCAGACTAAAAATACTTAATGTTCAGACTAAAAATTTGTAATGTTCAGACTTAAAAAGAAGCAATTATCAGACTTAAAAACTTAATGATCAGACTTAAAAATAGCCAATGATCAGACAAAAAATACTTAATGATCAGACTTAAAAATGGTAATGATCATACTTAAAAACTTAATGATCAGACTTAAAAATAGCCAATGATCAGACTAAAAATACTTAATGATCAGACTTAAAAATGGTAATGATCATACTTAAAAAGAAGCAATGATCAGGCTTAAAAACTTAATGATCAGACTTAAAAATAGCCAATGATCAGACTAAAAATACTTAATGATCAGACTTAAAAATGGTAATGATCATACTGAAAAAGAAGCAATGATCAGACTTAAAAACTTAATGATCAGACTTAAAAATAGCCAATGATCAGACTAAAAATACTTAATGATTAGACTTAAAAATGGTAATGATCATACTTAAAAAGAAGTAATGATCAGACTTAAAAGACTTAATGATCAGACTTAAAAATAGCCAATGATCAGACTAAAAATACTTAATGATCAGACTTAAAAATGGTAATGATCATACTTAAAAAGAAGCAATGATCAGAATTAAAAACTTAATGATCAGACTTAAAAATAGCCAATGATCAGACTAAAAATACTTAATGATCAGACTTAAAAATAGCCAATGATCAGACTAAAAATACTTAATGATCAGACTTAAAATTTGTAATGATCATACTTAAAAAGAAGCAATGATCAGGCTTAAAAACTTAATGATCAGACTTAAAAATAGCCAATGATCAGACTAAACATACTTAATGTTCAGACTTAAAAGACTTAATGATCAGACTTAAAAAACTTAATGATCAGACTTAAAAGACTTAATGATCAGACTTCAAAATAGACAATGATCGGACTTAAAAGACTTAATGATCAGACTTAAAAATGGTAATGATTCGACTTAAAAAGCAGCAATGATCAGACTTAAAAGACTTAATGATCAGACTTCAAAATAGACAATAATCAAACTTAAAAGACTTAATGATCAGACTTAAAAGACTTAATGATCAGACTTAAAAGACTTAATTATCAGCCTTAAAAACTTAATGATCAAACTAAAAATAGCAGCAATGATCATTGTTTTTTTAAGTCTGATCATTGTATTTTAAGTCTGGTCGTTAATGGTTTAAGTCTGATCATTGTTTTTAAGTCTGATCATTACTGGTTTAAGTCTCATCATTATTATTTTTAAGTCTGATCATTGTTTTCTTAAGTCTGATCATTGTTTTTTTAGTCTGGTCATTACTGGTTTAAGTCTGATCATTGTTTTTTTAAGTTTGATCATTACTGTAGCAACAAAAGTCAACAAAAGTCAAAATTTATTCTTAATGATCAGACTTAACGCATGATGATCAGACTTAAAATAGTACTGTAGCGAAATCTGAATTTTACTGTAGCGAATTTTCGGACGATTATACCCCTCCTATCTTTTATATATTTTTAAATAAGTCTATGTGTTTTTTTATTTACAGAAAGAACCCCGACGGGATGAAAGTTTGGATGAATTTTGATTGGTTAATTTTGACACGTGTCAAATTTTTTATGGATTTGTAGTTTTTATTTATAATAGTGGTTTGTATTTGATCCATACCCATGTTTTAAATGACATAATTTTTTTTTACTTGTGCTCATTTAATTAAATGGGAGCTTAACTAACCTATACAATAACAAATTTTCAATGACTTAATTTACACCACATACAATTAGCATGCATGGGGTACCTGCACCAAATCAACCCACGTACTTTACAACTTTAATTAGTTTATACCTAGGACACATTAACTCATGATAATGGGAAGTTTGTATATATGCATGTCCTAAGAAGTGAGGGGTACATTATTGTAGTAAATTAAATACGAGAAGCAAAAAATTAAATAGGTCTCCAAGAAAGGCATGAGTCGTAGTTAATGCCCCATTTTTTTTACTCGTGGGTTGTGGCCATACACACACACTGACCTGCAGACAGACACTCATCAATCTCAGTTGATCGTTGATCGGTGTCCCCTTATTTGCATTTTAATTAGTAGATAAAGTTACAATTAAAATTGTGCAAGCATGTCAAGAAAATATTGGTGTCCTTTTACACACGAATTAAATGTTCAAAATTGTAATAGCACTAGTGTAACAGATTGGCTTCCAAGGCAAAATCCAAACAAGCATGGATAATAATCGTTGGGAGTTTCAAAACACGCAGATCAAGCCTTATTATGTGAATTTTAACTTATACATAGAGAGACATGCGCCGAAATGACCTTAATTTTTTTACAAATTTAGTAACAATGTGTTTCGACTTCACTTGTTACTCAGAACTTTAAAAAGTCATGGTGCGGTTCAATAGTGTATATATATATATATCTCCCAATCTCAAAATAAAATAATAATTTATCTTGTGATTTTTTTATATTTACGAGTATAAAAATACAATACATCACTCTACTCGAACTAATAAAATTTCAAATTGTGGAAGGAAAATGTTATGATGGAGTTTGAACCCTTGATCTTGCTATTGCAAGATAAATGTTTTACTATCACTCAAGCACCACCTTTTTTTGCCATAAATTGATCTCTACTTTATCATAATTTATTCTTTAATTAATTGAATTTGTTTTCTCATTTTTACTTGGTGCTTCGTCACACATTTTTGGGAATAAATAATTCTATTTCGTTGTAAAATTCAGTAATGTCCATGTCCTATATATTTTGAAAATTATGTCCGTTTTTATCGCATTTTTAAAATTATTTACGGATTTGTCCATCCTTGTAGAGATATTACTATGATGTGTAAAAAGACCGTTTCTAATTCAACTTCTTTCTCAATCAAGGCTTGTTTGATGCTGAGTTAATGCTGATGTGGTGTGTGTGTGTGTCACTAGTATAAAAAAATGGGATATATTGAAAAACATAATCGTCAATAATGCTATATGAATAGTTTCTTATATTTCATAGTATTAGATAATGAAGTGGAACTGTATAGTGTATTTTTTTGCTACACTATATAGCGTAAATTAGGGTCAAGATCAGGTACAAAGTTAAAATTTTGGTACAAAATATAAAATTTGTCAAAATCATTTTTAATTTGTCAGTTTAGTTTATAGTTCGTCAAATTATTTCATAGTTCGTCACTTTTCGAGCCGAAAAATGAAAAGACGACATAGTTCGTCAGTTTCATTTTATAATTCGTCACCAAAAAAACCCTAAAAAATCAAGATTTAATCTCATCCATTCAAATCACAAGATTAAGGGCTATGATTAATTTGTATTTTGTACCAAAAAATTAACTTTGCACCGGATCCTTTTCCGTATAAATTAAACAAACTGAAGATTTGTATTAGAGACATTTTAGTGAAACCAACCGTGTAATAATACAAACAACAAAATTATGTAATTTATAAATATTAAGGGGTGGTTGAGTTGGTTGAACGATTGCCTTGCAATTGATAAGGTTAAGGGTTTAAACCCCACCATGACATTTTTCCCTTTCCTCCATCATTTGTGGATGTTTTCTTCTTCTCATTTCTATTCCTCGTCCCTTGTGGACGCTTGCAGGTATTATGAATATACCCTCTGCGAATGCGCGCTTAAGACGCTACTGTTCTACTATGGAGAGGTGTATTGACTCGTGGATTTTAAAGTCAGATGTGCCATGACCTGTGCTTCAAACGAGATCTAGAAATATATATGTACCCGAAATATGTAATGTGTGTGATGTATTCATTGCATGTAAACCCACAATAAAAAAAAGTGTAAACACATTATTTCATATTATTAGAAATTATAAATTTAAATACGTTTCCAACTTGGGATAACGTCATGACTTGGAAATGACACAAACTTTCCAAATTTTCAAAAAGGATCCAAATGTTCATCCTACGAATTGAAAATAAGTTTAACGTTTGTATACTAGCACACCAAAAATGTAAAATCAAACATACGTTTGGCATGAACTCGGAATTATTGCAAAATCAAATCCCAAAAATATACAATTTCTTTTTTATATGGCCTGACATTCAGATTATAAATGTTTTTTATTTTACTTTGTGTAACGTTATGGAGAGGAATAGCAAACAATGCTTTCTTCCTTTGCCATATTTAATGCTGTTCATCTACCACCACCTCATATCTTTCTCTCTCTCTCTCTACATTTAATCCCTTCTTCTCCGTCAACATCTTTTCTCCTCCTCCGTCTTCTTCTTCACTTCATTTGCTTCAAGCCCAGATCTGATATTCATTCATAACTCATGAGTTACAGCTCTATTTTCCCGTCGTTTTAGAGAGAGAAGACGCGCACTCAATTAGGGTTTTTATATATTTATTATCAAGAGCATACCCGCAAGGATCAATGATGATTCCGGCGACGATGATCGGAATCAGTAACGGCGGCGACAACATCAACAACAACCTTGACGGCTTTGCCAACTCTTCACTCGGCCAGGTCAGTTTTTAAACTCATTTATTTATCACGCTCAGTTTTTAAAATCTCATTAATTTTTATTTTTCATCCTAAAATATTGTAACTCGATCTGGGAATTTGATCTTGCATATAAGAAATTAAACGCACGCTTTCATGGTTTTTGAGGTAGAGTTTCGATTTAAAGAAGAATCTGAAACCTGATGAATTAATGGGATTTTTTTAATTCCGCTTATTTGTTCAAAATGATGTTTAATAATTTTCTGGAGCCATAATTACTGTATTTCATTAATTTAAATGGTAACAAATTACTGTAATATCGTTCTCGATAATATGTAAACGCGTTGTCAGGGTCTGTGTTTTTGGACTTATGTGAAATCGATGCAATTTTAAATAATTACTGTAGTAATTTTGGACACATAATATATATATATATATATATATAATGCTAGGTCAAACATGTTTTAGTCAATCCTAAGTATCTCTACTTCCTAATTTCTGCCAATGAAAAAATTCCTTAATTTCATTTTAATTACTTGATTAAGAATATCCAGGAAAGATAATCTTAATGAGCTTAATTTGTGATGGTGTAGATGAACATGTACCACCAAAGCATGCTGATGGACCCTCAGCAGCAGCCTTATCATCACCATAATTCGATGGACATGATGATGAACAGTCATAACAACAATGGGCTAGAAACAGACCAGCTTAATGAGTTTGAGAGCAAATCTGGGAGCGAGAATCTCGAAGGGGTCTCTGGAGAAGATCAAACTGACCCCAACCAGCCACCTAACAAGAAGAAGAAGCGCTACCATCGACACACTCAACACCAAATCCAAGAGATGGAAGCGTAAGCATAAAATTATATATGTAGTTTAATTTCTCTACGTCCTAGCTAGCTGCATGCATTGTCTTAACTTTTAATAAAGTTGGCACATTTTATCGGTTTGGTTACGTATTTCCGATTTGATTTGTTTCCTGTATCATCAATTTAATTTTATGTAATTTGTTTGTTTGATTAGTTTTTTCAAGGAGTGCCCACATCCCGATGACAAGCAACGAAAAGAGCTTAGTCGGGAATTAGGCCTCGAGCCGCTGCAAGTGAAGTTTTGGTTTCAAAACAAGCGTACACAGATGAAGGTATGTTTCATATATATATATATATATATATATATATATATATATATGATATCAGTGTGATTTGTGAGTAGTATAAACCTATAAATATTAACATGATTATATATATTATGGACCATCGATCTTAAAATAATTATGATGACAAAACTTGAACAGTTCATTAAAATAATGTTGTTGTATGTACTACTGGGTCATTAATATGTTTAACTGGTGCAGACACAACTTGAGCGTCATGAGAACACACAACTTAGAAATGAAAATGAAAAGCTGAGGGCTGAGAATATGAGGTATAGAGAAGCTCTTGCCAATGCATCATGTCCACAATGCGGTGGCCCAACTGCCCCAGGAGAAATGTCCTTCGACGAGCATCAGCTCAGACTAGAGAATGCTCGTCTACGCGACGAGGTAATTAATCAGAAGCTAGCTAGAATGAATTCCAAGTGATAAGTGATGTAATTAATATAATATTCATGGGATATGTGTTGTTTTGTAGGTTGATAAAATATCTGCTATTGCTGCCAAGTATGTAGGCAAGCCTTTAAACAACTACTCGACTGGCCCTCTCCTCTCTCCACCCATTCCCTCCCGGCCTCTAGACCTAGCTGCTTTCCCGTTTAGCGGTGATGCAACAACCATGGGAGGCGGTGAAATGTTTGGGCCTGATCATCTCATAAGATCAATCAACGAGCAGCCTGCAACCGAGGCTGACAAACCTATGATAGTTGAACTAGCTGTTGCAGCCATGGATGAGCTTCTTAAAATGGCTCAGATGGGAGAGCCATTGTGGGTGCCTAGTGCTGATGATGGTAGCTCAAGCAATTATGTGCTGAATGAGGATGAGTATAACAGAAACTTCCATAGATGCATTGGCCCTACCCCTTCTGGGTTTATCACCGAAGCGTCTCGAGACAGCACTGTTGTGATTATGAGCCATGTCAACCTGGTGGAAATTCTCATGGATGCAGTAAGAAGAAGGCCTTTGCTAGCTGTCTAGTGAAACTTTTCATTACTATATTTATTTGGTACTTAACCCTTTTTTTGGCTTTATAGAATCAATGGATGGCTATGTTTTCTGGAATTGTGTCAAGAGCTATGACACTGGATGTGCTCTCTACAGGAGTTCCTGGAAACTTTCATGGAGCCCTACAAGTGGTAATTACCAAGAAAATAATGAAAATTTATGTCTTGTTATCAAAGCCTTGAAAATTTTGATATATCATATAAACACACAATTGAATACCAGATGAATGCTGAACTACAAGTAGCCACACCGCTGGTTCCAACAAGAGAAGTCTACTTTGCTCGCTACTGTAAACAGCACAGCGAAGGAGTTTGGGCAGTCGTGGATGTTTCACTGGACAATCTTCGCCCTAGCCCCATTTCAAGATGCCGCAAAAGGCCTTCAGGATGCTTGATTCAAGAAATGCCTAATGGCTACTCTAAGGTAAATATTACAGTCTGGATATTATTATGCTCCACTTCGTTTGAACATTATGCATCAGTTCTTAGAGTAAGATCTGCTGCATACTGTTTGTTCTCCCTCACACTAAAGTAAGCACAATCACATCCATTCTACTAATTTCCTTGAGCTTGAGTTAACTTGATTCATCAGGTTACATGGGTTGAAAACGTAGAAGTAGACGACAGAGGCGTACATAACTTGTACAAACCTGTAGTCACCTCTGGATTAGCCTTTGGCTCTTCAAGATGGATTGGCACTTTGGACCGTCAATGTGAACGTCTTGCTACCTCCATGGCGACATATATCCCTAATGGCGAAGGAGGTATGAGAGTTTTCTGTACTAGCTCCACCCTGCAAAAAAAAAAAAAGTTTCTTAGAACATCTATTGAACACAAGAAACCTAACCTTAACCTAATTTACCATATCAGAACTCTTTTACTACAAAATATTCTCCAAATGATGAAAAATTGTAGGATTGTGTTTTATGAGCCTATGCTTGAACTATTTACCTTTGGTTTTATCTTTGTAGTGTTTACAAACGAGGACGGTAGGAGAAACATGATGAAACTAGCGGAGCGCATGGTCATGAGCTTCTCAGCCGGTGTGAGTGCGTCCATAACTCACACCTGGACCACCCTATCCGGAACAGGAGCTGATGATGTTAGAGTGATGACCCGGAAGAGCATTGATGACCCCGGAAGGCCTCCAGGCATCGTCCTCAGTGCAGCAACTTCCTTCTGGGTTGCTGTTCCTCCTAATACAGTCTTTGACTTCCTGCGCAATGAAAATCATCGAAATCAGGTACTTTAAATTCAATGTAAAACACATACTTTTACCGCCATTTTTATCTAAGTAGTTCAATCATGGTGTAAGCCCTAATTAATCTACAGTGGGACATTCTTTGCGATGGGGGAGTTGTGCACGAGATGGCTCATATCGCTAATGGCCGAGACCCCGGAAATTGCGTCTCGCTTCTTCGTGTTAATGTAAGCTAAGCTCTGATATAGATTCCAGCCGTACACTTTTACATTCACTGTAATCTCTGATGAAAGTGAAACCTGTTTTGTTTTGTCAGGGTGCAAATGCCAGCCAGAGCAACATGCTGATACTCCAAGAGAGCTGCACCGACGCAACATCGTCGCTCGTAATCTACGCTCCAGTTGACTTTGGAGCAATGACTTCTGTCTTGTCAGGTGGCGATCCGGACTACGTGGCCCTTTTGCCATCTGGGTTTGCTATCTATCCAGACGGCCCTGCTGGCGGATCGTTGTTGACTGTTGCATTTCAAATCCTGGTTGACTCGCAGCCTACCGCCAAGTTGTCACTTGGCTCTGTTGCGACAGTTAATCAGTTGATTTCCAGCACTGTGGAAAGAATCAAGGAGGCCTTAGCAGCAGGTTCGTCTTAGACTAAAATCGCTACGTAAGTCGTACCAAGTTTTTCCTTTATTTTATCCGATGCCAAATGATTGCAGTCTCTTAAACCCAACCCTACATTTCACAGAGCTGTAAAAGAGGATGGAATCGAAGAAATGGAACTGGATAAATTCGTAGAGATTTATAGAAGAAGAAGTCAAGAACGCACCCTATTCATGATCCTTCTTTTGAGTGTGTGTGCGAAGTTGGGACGAAGGTGTTCGGGTATTGACTTCCTTTTTAAGAAAACACAACTACTCGCATCAGAAATTTGAACTCGTAATTGGCTTACTCTGTTGTTGTGCCAAGTCTTGTTTGTCCAAGACTTTTCATCCCATCACCAAGATTATGGTTTCCGGAATCCGGTTGGCCTTCGGACTAACGCTGTATTTTACATTCTGAATCCTGAAAAATGCATACATATTTGCTGAGATACCATTTTTGATTCCCAGACCATTCTCTTGCACTTTTGAGCATGTAAACACATAGTTTAGAGCAAAATCGAACAAATAGCATATAACAAGTAATTAGTGTTTGAAACTAAGAAAAAAGGAATTTGCAGAGGCACATGTCAAGAAGAGTTGTGCAAATCTGTTCGATAATGGCAGAGCATATAGATTAGAAAAACGTCAATGAAAAAAGTAATGTAGAGGAAAATCTGTTACAAGAGATGTCTTCATTACTATCAAAAGATGAAAACAACTCAGAACTATGGCAGGAATTGGGACTTATCCCGCCAATTTCCGGTTGACCTTCGTGTTAAAAATTACCTCCAAAAACCAGAGCAAACTTGGTATGTACAAAATCTGCAGGGATTGGTGAGGATGGTGACAACAACGTTTCCAAACTACTTACCAAATGATTATATGATCATTCATCCAGCTCTTCTAGAAATCAATCAGCGGCTCCCGGATCGTGAGATTCCTCTCCACTGTCCATGGAAGATTGAAAAGTTCTGCGGCTATAAATTTGAAAATTGAATTCACGTTTATGTTGTATATGTAGCACTTGAGAAGAAAAATGTTGCATTGTATGCCTTCACTTATGACCTCGCCTGTCAAAAACAGAATTAAAGAAAATCACAACACTGTATAAAATCAAATATATCGAGCCTCGTGAAAATCACAAATCTCATGAGAAATTATTGCCTCACTTGCAATAGTCCGTTGCAGATTGATGAGGAGCTAAATGAAGTCGTCAAATTTAGTGCCGGAATTGCTGCCTGATTCCATCTCCTGGCTTGTTTATACCACTTGACAACACTGCAACGTAATACCATTATAGAAAACAATCCAACTCTTAAAAGGAGCGTATAAATTGTGAGAACAAGCAAATAAACCTGTTTAAGGTACAGCGGCTGGTCAGATCAAATTTGAAGAAAATAGCTACTAAAGGAATTGGAATTGTAATTTATTTTGGAAAACGGGACAAGAGAACAGACTTCCAAATGTTGTATGAGATTTGAGCACCTTTGACAATCAGAGTCTTGTCCATCAAATATAATCCCCTCATATGATCATCTCCTTCTTCCTTCTCATTCCCAATATATCTAGACTGCAAAATGACAAATTAAATCACCTCAATATAAATCATTAATCCTAATTCAGAAAGAAAAAAAGAATAAGCATCTATATCATTACCAAAGATTAACATATTCCATCATTTTCAAAATAGAATTTCAGATCAAAATTAAGAAAATAAATATATAATTAATTACCAGAAAACTGGTCTTCCCCGAATCAGAATCACAAAGCAAACTGATCTTCAGATCAACCAAATCCGAATTGGATTTTCTCACGAAGACGGAGACTCCTCCTCCTCCGTTGCCACCGCCACCACTCTCGTCTCTCGACATCCGCCACTTGGTTTAGCAGATCAACACTTTGGTACTCTAGGACGCGGAGGCGAACGGCGGAAGTTCTGGGAAACTGGGTGTATTGAAACAGACTAACCTTAAATTCTTGCTCCAGAACATCCTGAAAGAACGCCTGAGGATCGCCAGCTCTGTTTCCGGCTAAGCTGCTGTTGAGGCGTGGAAATGGAAAGATGAAAAGGAAGGATAGTGGAATGAGAAGAAGATGATGGACGTAGTTGAGGATGAAGATGAGAGAGAGAGAGCTTTTCATCAGATGAAGCAAATCACTTTTATTAGTAACCAATTTCTCCGTATAGTGTGGTTGCAGAAAGGTTTGACCAGATCGAATGGTCAAAATTATAGATTTCGCATTTTATATGATATGGATGCTGGTCAAATATTTTTAGGTCATATTTGTAAAATTCCTCAAAACTGAATTATAATTTATCGTAAAAAAATGAAAATATGACATATTTCATCCAAAGCAATTTATGATTCACTAAAAAAAACCATCCATATGTCCATATCAAGATAATATTGTTTGGACACATCTCTTCACTCTCTTCTCTTCGATTCTTATCTTCTCCCGGCGCCGACCCTCCTATCTTCCTCACGGGCGCCGGTTTTCCTTCTTGCGTGTTTATGGTCGAGATGCTCCAGTTGGGAGGAAGCTCCGGCAACTCTGTCCGCGACCTTAAGGTCCCTTTTGTCGGTGGCCGGTTTCAGCTATGGTGAGGGTTGGGGAGTGGTTTTGCTGCCGGTGAGAGTGTTT
This sequence comes from Rhodiola kirilowii, assembly GCA_033675215.1. Classification (NCBI taxonomy): domain Eukaryota; kingdom Viridiplantae; phylum Streptophyta; class Magnoliopsida; order Saxifragales; family Crassulaceae; genus Rhodiola; species Rhodiola kirilowii. The sequence goes on along the minus strand of CM066197.1, from coordinate 11,498,520 downwards.
AGGATGAGGGAAAGGAGAGGAGCAGTTTTGTGAACGCCAATTTTGCTGCCGGTGGTGGGTGTTCTTTGGCCGGTTTCTACCGGGTTTCTGTACAGCGGCTTTTGTACAGGTGGTGGGTGTTTTTTTGGCCGGTTAGACCGGGTTTTGTACAGACGTCTTCGGTTTCTTTGCCAGCTTCGTCCGGCTTACTTGGTGGTGCGGTCATCCGGCGTGACGCCAAGTTGAGTTGTTTGTGCTAGGTTAGAAGGACTGTCGTGCCGGACGGACGCTGCGTCCATGCTTTTCAGAGTGGTCCGGCCTTTTTTTCCAACGATGGGATGATGTGTCTGCGCCAAAGCGAAGTGATGCTGCGTACTTTCGTTTTTTCATGTTTTATCTGTAATGTTTTCAACTGGTTAATTTTTCTCAGTTTCAACTTTTAAGACTTCGATTCGCCAGTGTGTCATAGGGCTGGGCTCGGGTCGGTTCGGGTCGGTTTTTTGTCAAACCCGAACCGAACCCCGAAAATTCGGTTCGGTTCGGGTTCGGTCCTTCTCTAAATGAAAACCGACCAAAGCCCGAAAATTTGAGGAAGGACAACAGGTGCTAGACGAAGCTCTTTGGGCGTATCGAACGGCATACAAGACACCAATTGGAACCTCCCCCTTTCGACTAGTTTATGAGAAGGCATGTCACCTTCCGGTGGAAGTAGAACATAAAGCTTATTGGGCGCTCAAGCAGTGCAACCCGGATTTAAAGGCTGCCGGACTAGATAGGAAACTTAATCTATGTGAGCTTGAAGAGTTGCGGCTTGAGGCCTATGATGGGCAAACAGACTACAAAGCACGGAGCAAGTTGTATCATGACAAATTCATCCTCCGCCGCTCATTTGAGGAAGGACAACAGGTGCTAGTCTACTCCTCACGACTGAAGTTAATGCCTGGAAAGCTTAAATCTAGATGGACCGGCACCTTCACAATAACTAAGGTATACAACCATGGGATGCTTGAGTTGGAAAGCCCGGACGATGGAAGGAAATTCACGATAAATGGGCAACGAGTCAAACATTACCATAACGAGATCAACTTGATAACACAGAAGTTTGACTTGAGCCACCCATGGGACCCAAACCAGTAATCCACAACGAGGTACTGTCGAGCCAACGACGTTAAACAAGTGCACTGGTCGGGAGGTAACCCGACACTATCTTACTTTTCCGCACTTTAATTTCTGTCATTTAAATTCAGTAATTTAGTTTTAAGCTTGCATGACTTTTGAACTAAGGCACGCCTTCGTTCAAAAGTGGGGGGTGAGAACCACCTGTGTACATAAATAACATGCAGCTATTTTTTCTTTTTTTTAATAGTATCTTTTTGAAAATATGAACTTAAGAATGTGAAAAAGATAGATCACAATTCATGCATTAACCTTGTGAAAATTCAAACTGTTTAAAAACTTAGAATGTAACTTTTCATTTGTCCTTTGTGCTAAGATAACTAGGGATGTGGAGTTGATATAAACTGCCCTAGAGAGGCTTGGCAAGCAATCGAAGGATCAGATTAAACTATATGGTTTTCGAAGTCAGTGGAGGCTGCACTTCGGGTTTCAGTGAAGATTGAAGTCATCTCCGCCATGCAGTGTTTATGCAAAAGGCGAGGACGGGAATCAGAACGTCCTATCTCCGGTCAAAGTAGCCGAGAAAATAGATGAGCGACCCTCATCTTGACCCGCGCGAAACGACAGTCAAAGTAGCCGAGAAAATAGATGAGCGACCCTCACCTTGACCCGCGCGAAACAGCAAAAAATAGAGGAGCGGGGAGGTATTTCCATAGGCTTGCGGGCGATGATTGGACCTCCCAAAAGAAAGACTTGAGAAAATGGACTTGCAAGCCACAAAAAGGCAAAAAGCTCGAAGAAGCAAATCAAGAGGCCAAAGGCCCAAAATTGTGAAGGTTTTAACCGAACAAAAAGTGAAGTACTCAAAGAGTCAAATCAAAGGCCAAAGGCCGATTCACTACAAAAAGCAGTCCCTCGCCAAAAGAAAATCAAAGTACTCAAACCATTGAAACCCGAACCGAATCACGTGCTAGAGAAAGCTACCAGAAAACCATATAGTGCGAGACGATCCCGAGATTGCAGTCCAGGAGCCTAAACAGGGCTATCTCCCGAGACATCCAATATAATTTGCATCTCAGCACGAAGGTACAAGTATTAAGTTTCTTCTATTTATTTACGCAGTTTAATTTGGTAATAAGTAGTAATGCATGAATTAGGATAGATCAAGTACCACAGTCTAATTTTCATATTTCAAAGCCAACTTAGAGTACATCCCTTGAATAGTATTGTTCGGGGCGAACAACTAAAAGTGTGGGGTGATCTGATGGACCAAAATTATACGAATCATAAACACAGTTAAACCCCCTTAATTAGACATTTTGTCTATTTAACTTTTGCTTGTTAGTTCAGATATATTTTTGCAGGGTAATTCAGAGCTTAGAGAGAATACACACTAAAGAGGAGCTTTTAAAGTAGAAAAGATGTTACGAGTCAATCCAAGGTCAAGATCATATGCCGACTGAAGAAATATCAAGGATCCTGACGTTGAATCACTCATAACAAATTAATCAGAAGAATCAGGAGAGGAATCAAGACAGCCCGGAGAAGAAACACATTGACAGTTTTGTGAAAAGACTGCACAAAACTGTACAAAACTCACACATGGGGCTAGGATGACCGGCGGCTTTTGGCAAGGGGTGGCCAAAGCCACCCCTCCTCCTCCCTCCACCACCGGCTATCGGCGGCTGCAACCTCCTCCTCCTCCTCCTCCAAGTGGCGGCTCCTCCTTCCTCCTCCATGGATGGCCTCCACTTGCAATCATCTCATCCATCCATTCTCCTCCATTTTTCCTATAAATACCACCCCTCCTCCCCTCATTTGTATCAATCAAAAATAAATATTCACTTCTCTCTCTAAGTTTTGTAATTGTAAGTTTGGCTTTGGAAATAAAGGATTGCTCCCTTGGCGCTTCAACGGTTGTAAGTATTATTTTTAGTATTTATTCAACTGTTTTATTTCCTTAGTTATAATGTTTAGCGTGATGAATAGTAGCTAAACACCTCATTCGGTAGAAGGGGTGGACTTGTATTATAAAATGTTTTAGACTATTAACTTAGCGTCTCTCCTTAGTATTCAAAACTTATTCTATGTGCCATATATTCGGTTAGAACGTCCAAGGTAGAGTGGATGCTTGGAATGACAAAACTCTACAGCGGGGTTCGTAAACTTGTACAGATAAGTGGATGCTTGGAATGGCAAAGCTTATCTGAGAAGTTTGACTCATCTTAAACACCATTTGGTTGATCGGAAATGATTGATCAAATGGATGCACATAGGCTAATATAACCGGGAATGGAGTATTAGTCTAAATAGAATAAGTGCTCCACGTCCTTGGAATAGGCTAGATAGTGTACGCAAATCGAGTACTTGGAATGGCCTTGATACACTGTTTGAATACTTAGTAGAGTCACTAAAGGTCAATGATAAACAGGATATAATACAAGGCCCCTGAAACCGAATGCTTTCCTTTAATTGTAAAATTATAATTTATTTTCCAGTCCTAAAACCAACCAACCAACCAACCAACCAATTAGCTGGTAGCTTTAAAACCAACCAACCAACCTAAAACACGCTCTCTCGCTGGATAAACCCCCTCAAAGAACGACTATCCCACTGATTCTCTTGGGTTCGACCCCTACTTACCAAGTACTACCCAGTAGTATAGTTGCGAGTAGCGGACTATTATAAATTTATTTGCACAAATTGCTTTGACGACGAGCGATCTGTCAAATTGGCACCGTTGGTCATGGTGGAGGAAAGCCGCCGGATAAAGTTCTTTGAATCGTTACGCGCTTCAAAACAACCATGTCTCGCAAAGAAAGTCACCATGACTACCAGGATGACGAAGAAATAAACCTGTACGATCAAAATGATGAGGTACCGTTTCCATTCGTCGACGATCCGGAACAACTCATCAGAAACAGAAGAGCTCGTGATAGGGAAGCAGTCAGAAGAAACCAAGAATAACCCGAGGACCGAAATGCAGCTGGTCCAGTACAACCTCCTATCCATCCCCCACAACCTCAACCTCGATACATGCCAAGAAGAGAACCCGCTTTCGACGACTACTACGGGGATAACTACTACCGTGAACCAACTATGGGCGAGTTAAATGCCCCTAATTTCGAGACACAGCCGTGGTGCATCTATGAGAGCCCTGAATTAGAGAACGTAACCATCAACGCATCAGTGGCGCACAGCTTGCCCAAATTCTCAGGAGCTCTTGGAGAATCTGTGACCACTCACCTCCAACGCCTACATGGCATTTGGCAGAATCTAAAGCCCAATCGAGTGAATATGGACGACTTCAAATTAAAGGCGTTCTATTTTTCCCTCATAGACTCGGCAAGCGACTGGTTCCTTTCATTGCCTTCCGGAAGCATCAGAACATGGGCTCAGATGCAGAAGAAATTCTTAGACAAATACTATCCGGCTGGAAGAGCAATGCAAGTAAGGAGGCAACTACAGGAAATCAAACAAGGTCCCAATGAAACCATGTACGATTACCTGGAAAAGTACGATTACCTGGAAAAGTTCAATCACCTAGAAAGGAGCTGCTGTACCCTTGGACTGCCCGAGAAACTCGTCATCGAGTACCTCATTGATGGATTAAGACCCTTAGACAAAATGCTCTTGGATGCCTCAGCGGGAGGATCCATGATGAATCTATCATTAAGTGACATAAGGAATCTCATCGCCAATGTTGCTGAAAATGCCCGATTTAGAGAAGAGACTACTCGTCAAGATGAATTCTCTCGATCAAAAAAGGTAGCACAAGCCGAAACATCAGTAAACTCCATGACTGAAGAGATGAAACAGTTAAAGGAGATGATGATTCAGATCATACGAAGACAGCCAGTTCCAGTAAGACCCTGCGAATTTTGTGGTTCTACGGAGCACAAAACTGACGCATGCCCAACTTTGATCAAAGTCAACCCGGGTGAGGCCAATGCAGTGGGAGGATACCAAGGATACAACAACAACAACTATCCTCAGAAGGAGACACAACCGGCTATCCCTCAACTAGCCCAGTTATTCTATCAACCGTACAACCAGAACACCCCACCAGCAGGTCAATACCAACAGGAGGAGCCAAACCAGTACCATGCAAGCGCAAGCAATTATCAAGGGGCAAACAAATCACTTGAGGATATGATGCTGCAATTAACTGGAACTGTGCAGCAGTTGAATACCACTATGCATCGAAACCAAATCGAAACAAAAGAAGAATTATCAGACTTGAAGAAGCACATCGCCCAACTCGCTGCATCAGTATCCACACTCCCTAGTATGCCCGGCAAACTCCTGTCCCAAACTATTCAAAGCTCGCAGGAAAATATGAATGCCGTAACTCTTAGGAGTGGAAAAACGATTGTCGGCAAAACTATGGAGCAAAAGAAAGACGAAGACCCAAGGTCGCCCGGAGAAGAGCAAATAAGGCCCGAGCCTCTCGAAATTCTAGATGTAGAAGAGACCGACAAGGACGACGACACATTTGAGGAAGAGCGGGACGCAACCGAAGAAGAAGAGAATACGTCCAAGGAACACGTGCCTAACCCGGTTCCCAGAACCGAAACCCCTAAAATCAGCACGACACTTCCATTTCCGGTACCAGGTCGCGTACAAAAACAACATGTCATGGATAAGGAAGTACTTGAGTTGTTCAGCAGGGTCGAGATCAACATCCCCCTTTTGGAGGCTATCAAACAAATTCCTCGGTATGCCAAGTTTTTAAAGGAACTCTGCACCAACCGGAGAAGGAATGCTGGACATGACCAAGAACTGATGAGTAAAAACGTGTCGGCCGTCATACAACGAAAAGTCCCCCCTAAATGTGGAGATCCAGGAACTTACACCATTCCGTGCACGATTGGTAACATAAGGATCGAGAATTGCATGCTAGACCTTGGAGCATCAATCAATGTTCTCCCATTCTCTATCTACTCATGTCTTAAGATTGGACCACTCAAACCCACCGGTCTCACTATTCAACTGGCAGATCGGTCCTTCAAATAACCCGAGGGCAAAATAGAAGACGTCCTGGTTCAAGTAGGCAAGTTAGTGTTTCCAGCAGACTTCTACGTTTTAAAAATGGAAAATGGCGAACCTACTGATCATGAACCTATTCTTCTTGGCCGTCCATTCCTAAAAACATCAAAAATGAAGATAGATTGTGGAAGTGGAATGCTTTCAATGGAAGTAGAAGGAGAGGTCTACAACTTTGACATAATCCGAGCAATGAAGCACCTTATGGAATTCGAGGAAATACACGCGCTCGATACTTTGGACGATCTGGTCCAAGAAATTCGACCAGAACTTAGAACAGATTCCCTAGAAGCCGTACTCAATGGAGCCATAAGCCCATACGAATTAACTGAAGACTTACGTGAAACGGTGGTCCATTTGACAATCTCGGAGCCTCTTACACCAAAATTCGAAGTCAACGAGGTAAAATTATTCAAATCGAATACTTTTCTGCCCTCGGTGGTGCAAGCCCCCAAAATAGAATTAAAGCCCCTTCCTGGACATCTGAAGTATGCCTTCCTGGGGAATAATGACACACTCCCAGTAATCATCAAGAGTGGCTTGGAAGCAAGCCAGGAACAAAGTTTAATAAAAGTCCTGAAGCAACACAAGTTGGCTATTGGATGGACTCTGGCCGACTTAAGGGGAGTCAGCCCGGCTGTATGTATGCATCGTATTCTACTTGAGGATGGAGCAAAACCATCAAGAGAGCCTCAACGACGACTCAACCCAATCATGATGGAGATCGTCCAAAAGGAAATACAAAAGCTACTAGATGCAGACGTTATTTACCCCATTTCAGATAGTCAATGGGTGAGTCCTGTCCACGTAGTACCAAAGAAGAGCGGGATCACAGTCGAGGAAGATGCCGAAGGAAACATGGTGACAACAAGGATCAAGAACGGCTGGAGAATGTGCATCGACTACAGGAAATTGAACGCCGTCACAAGAAAAGACCATTTCCCTCTACCATTCATCGATCAAATGCTGGACCGACTGGCAGGCAAATCATATTTTTGCTTCCTGGACGGGTTCTCGGGATATAACCAGATCCCCATAGCACCTGAAGACCAAGAAAAGACTACATTTACCTGCCCATTCGGTACATTCGCCTTCAGAAGAATGTCATTCGGCCTGTGCAATGCCCCATAAACTTTCCAAAGGGTTGTGACCAGCATTTTTTCAGACATGATCGGAGAATTTATTGAAGTCTTCATGGACGACTTCACCATCCATGGAGACACATTCGACGCTTGCTTAAGCAATTTGAACACAGTTTTGGCACGATGTGTGTCCATGAACTTAGTGCTCAATTATGAGAAGTGTCACTTCATGGTAACACATGGAATAGTCTTAGGACATGTCGTCTCAAAAGAAGGCATGAAAGTAGACAAGGCAAAGATCGACCTGATCACGACTCTACCATACCCATCCACGGTCCGAGACATCCAATCATTCCTTGGCCATGCAGGATTCTACCGACGATTCATCAAAGACTTCTCCAAAAAGGCATTGCCCCTATCCTCTCTTCTGCAAAAAGAAGTTCCGTTTGAATTCACCGACGCATGCAAAAAGGCCTTTGATGATCTAAAGAAAGCCCTCACTAGCACACCCATCATCCAAACACCAAATTGGGAACTACCATTCGAAATCATGTGCGACGCAAGCGACTTCGCTGTAGGGGCAGTTCTCGGCCAAAAAATTGAAAAGAAAGCGGGTGTGATCTATTACGCCTCACGAACCCTAGATCCTGCCCAACGGAACTACTCCACCACTGAAAAGGAACTCCTTGCAGTAGTATTCGCTCTGGAAAAATTTAGACCCTACTTGCTTGGAGCAAAAGTAATAGTTTATTCCGACCATGCTGCCATCCGTTACCTAATGAAGAAGAAGGAGGCTAAGCCAAGGCTTATTCGGTGGATATTACTACTGCAAGAATTCGATGTGGAAATAAGGGACAAAAAGGGAATCGAGAATACTGTAGCAGACCACTTAAGCAGGATTGTCCGAAAGGAAGAGGAAGGGCACATAACCGAGTCATTTCCAGACGAGCACCTATACGCCGTCTCAACCAATGTGCCCTATTGTCAACTACCTTGTAGGAGGTACATTTCCTCCTTCTTTTACTAAAGCACAATGCATGAAACTTAGACATGATGCTAAACAGTACTTATGGGATGATCCTTATTTATGGAAAATAGGACCAGATCAAATACTTAGGAGATGCATCCCTGATAATGAAATAGCTTCTGTTATTAGCTTTTGCCATGAGTTTGCATGCGGAGGACACTTTGGGCCTAAGAGAACCGCTAGAAAAATCCCAGATAGCGGCTTTTTCTGGCCGGGAATATTTAAAGATGCCAATAAAAAGTGTAGAAAATGCGATAAGTGTCAAAGAGTAGGAAATGTGTCAGCTAGAAATGAGATGCCTCAAGTACCCATATTAGTCAACGATGTCTTCGACGTTTGGGGTCTTGATTTCATGGGACCATTCCCAGTTTCATGCGGTTATACTTATATTCTAGTTGCTGTAGATTATGTGTCAAAATGGGTAGAAGCCAAAGCCACAAGGTGCGACGATGCAAAGAATGTCATAGAATTTTTGCGCACTAACCTGTTTTGTAGGTACGGGGTACCCAAGGCCATAATAAGCGACCAAGGAACTCATTTCTGCAACCGCATGATGGCTGCTACCTTAAAACGCTACCATGTCCTCCACCAAACGTCTACGGCATATCACCCCCAATCCAATGGTCAAGCAGAGATCTCCAACCGCGAAATCAAAGGAATCTTAGAAAAAATGGTGAAACCTGGCAGGAAAGATTGGAGTCAGAGGCTAGACGAAGCTCTTTGGGCATATCGAACGGCATACAAGACACCAATTGGAACCTCCCCCTTTCGACTAGTTTATGGGAAGGCATGCCACCTTCCGGTGGAAGTAGAACATAAAGCTTATTGGGCGCTCAAGCAGTGCAACCCGGATTTAAACGCTGCCGGACTAGATAGGAAACTTAATCTATGTGAGCTTGAAGAGTTGCGGCTTGAGGCCTATGATGGGCAAACGGACTACAAAGCACGGAGCAAGTTGTATCATGACAAATTCATCCTCCGCCGCTCATTTGAGGAAGGACAACAGGTGCTAGTCTACTCCTCACGACTGAAGTTAATGCCTGGAAAGCATAAATCTAGATGGACCGGCCCCTTCACAATAACTAAGGTATACAACCATGGGATGCTTGAGTTGGAAAGCCCGGACGATGGAAGGAAATTCACGATAAATGGGCAACGAGTCAAACATTACCATAACGAGATCAACTTGATAACACAGAAGTTTGACTTGAGCCACCCATGAGACCCAAACCAGTAATCCACAATGAGGTACTATCGAGCCAACGACGTTAAACAAGTGCACTGGTCGGGAGGTAACCCGACACTATCTTACTTTTCCGCACTTTAATTTCTATCATTTAAATTCAGTAATTTAGTTTTAAGCTTGCATGACTTTTGAACTAAGGCACACCTTCGTTCAAAAGTGGGGGGTGAGAACCACCTGTGTACATAAATAACATGCAGCTATTTTTTCTTTTTTTAATAGTATCTTTTTGAAAATATGAACTTAAAAATGTGAAAAAGATAGATCACAATTCATGCATTAACCTTGTGAAAATTCAAACTGTTTAAAAACTTAGAATGTAACTTTTCATGTGTCCTTTGTGCTAAGATAACTAGGGATGTGGAGTTGATAAAACTGCCCTAGAGAGGCTTGGCAAGCAATCGAAGGATCAGATTAAACTATATGGTTTTCGAAGTCAGTGGAGGCTGCACTTCGGGTTTCAGTGAAGGTTGAAGTCATCTCCGCCATGCAGTGTTTATGCAAAAGGCGAGGACGGGAATCAGACCGTCCTATCTCCGGTCAAAGTAGCTGAGAAAATAGATGAGCGACCCTCATCTTGACCCGCGCGAAACGACAGTCAAAGTAGCCGAGAAAATAGATGAGCGACCCTCACCTTGACCCACGCGAAACGGCAAAAAAGAGAGGAGCGGGGAGGTATTTCCATAGGCTTGCGGGCGATGATTGGACCTCCCAAAAGAAAGGCTTGAGAAAATGGACTTGCAAGCCACAAAAAGGCAAAAAGCTCGAAGAAGCAAATCAAGAGGCCAAAGGCCCAAAATTGTGAAGGTTTTAACCGAACAAAAAGTGAAGTACTCAAAGAGTCAAATCAAAGGCCAAATGCCGATTCACTACAAAAAGCAGTCCCTCGCCAAAAGAAAATCAAAGTACTCAAACCATTGAAACCCGAACCGAATCACGTGCTAGAGAAAGCTACCAGAAAACCATATAGTGCGAGACGATCCCGAGATTGCAGTCCAGGAGCCTAAACAGGGCTATCTCCCGAGACATCCAATATAATTTGCATCTCAGCACGAAGGTACAAGTATTAAGTTTCTTCTATTTATTTACGTAGTTTAATTTGGTAATAAGTAGTAATGCATGAATTAGGATAGATCAAGTACCACAGTCTAATTTTCATATTTCAAAGCCAACTTAGAGTACATCCCTTGAATAGTATTGTTCGGGGCGAACAACTAAAAGTGTGGGGTGATCTGATGGACCAAAATTATACGAATCATAAACACAGTTAAACCCCCTTAATTAGACATTTTGTCTATTTAACTTTTGCTTGTTAGTTCAGATATATTTTTGCAGGGTAATTCAGAGCTTAGAAAGAATACACACTAAAGAGGAGCTTTTAAAGTAGAAAAGATGTTACGAGTCAATCCAAGGTCAAGATCATATGCCGACTGAAGAAATATCAAGGATCCTGACGTTGAATCACTCATATCAAATTAATCAAAAGAATCAGGAGAGGAATCAAGACAGCCCGGAGAAGAAACACATTGACAGTTTTGTGAAAAGACTGCACAAAACTGTACAAAACTCACACATGGGGCTAGGATGACCGGCGGCTTTTGGCAAGGGGTGGCCAAAGCCACCCCTCCTCCTCCCTCCACCACCGGCTACCGGCGGCTGCAACCTCCTCCTCCTCATCCTCCTCCAAGTGGCGGCTCCTCCTTCCTCCTCCATGGATGGCCTCCACTTGCAATCATCTCATCCATCCATTCTCCTCCATTTTTCCTATAAATACCACCCCTCCTCCCCTCATTTGTATCAATCAAAAATAAATATTCACTTCTCTCTCTAAGTTTTGTAATTGTAAGTTTGGCTTTGGAAATAAAGGATTGCTCCCTTGGCGCTTCAACGGTTGTAAGTATTATTTTTAGTATTTATTCAACTGTTTTATTTCCTTAGTTATAATGTTTAGCGCGATGAATAGTAGCTAAACACCTCATTCGGTAGAAGGGGTGGACTTGTATTATAAAATGTTTTAGACTATTAACTTAGCGTCTCTCCTTAGTATTCAAAACTTATTCTATGTGCCATATATTCGGTTAGAACGTCCAAGGTAGAGTGGATGCTTGGAATGGCAAAACTCTACAGCGGGGTTCGTAAACTTGTACAGATAAGTGGATGCTTGGAATGGCAAAGCTTATCTGAGAAGTTTGACTCATCTTAAACACCATTTGGTTGATCGGGAATGATTGATCAAATGGATGCACATAGGCTAATATAACCGGGAATGGAGTATTAGTCTAAATAGAATAAGTGCTCTACGTCCTTGGAATAGGCTAGACAGTGTACGCAAATCGAGTGCTTGGAATGGCCTTGATACACCGTTTGAATACTTAGTAGAGTCACTAAAGGTCAATGATAAACAGGATATAATACAAGGCCCCTGAAACCGAATGCTTTCCTTTAATTGTAAAATTGTAATTTATTTTCCAGTCCTAAAACCAACCAACCAACCAATCAATTAGCTGGTAGCTTTAAAACCAACCAACCTAAAACACGCTCTCTCGCTGGATAAACCCCCTCAAAGAACGACTATCTCACTGATTCCCTTGGGTTCGACCCCTACTTACCAAGTACTACCCAGTAGTATAGTTGCGAGTAGCGGACTATTATAAATTTATTTGCACAAATTGCTTTGACGACGAGCGATCTGTCAGTCTGTAACTCAACAGAAAACACATATTTTGTCTACGTTTTTGTACCTGCTGGCTGCTACAGTCCATGATACAATATCAAACACAAAGTCACAAACACAGATTACAAGTTACAACTCAACTCAAATACTAAAGTTTGGACTTATGGTGGACGCGACGGTGGTTGGCTATCTCTTCTCAAGTTTGCGCAACAATGAAAGTGGTCATTGAAGTTGGAGTTGGACTGCTCATTACGCGACAAGCTCCTGAAAAAATTAGTACATCATGATCAAACCTAAGAAGAAAACAAAATAGAAGATGCTAAAAAGAATGGATAAGAGTAAACACTAAACACAAACATCTCATATCACAGTCACAACTCACAGTGCATAATATGCATATCACAGTCATAGTGCACAATATGAAAGTGTATATCACAGATATGGATATCAATATATCATCATTTGGAAAGATATGGATTCAATTCATATATCACAGATTCACAGTGCATACGAAAGTGTATAATGCATATCATCATTTCATTCATTTGGAAAGAACAAGGATTCAAATTCTCATTCTTCACAGTTCACACTTCACAAGTTCACATAGCATATGTCATATAGCATAACTGCATATCACAGTGCATATCTCAAGCATATCATTCATTTGGAAGGATTCAATTATCAAATATCAACTATCAAATATCAACAAGGATTCAATTATCAAGTTAGCCAAATTTAGAAATAAGTACCTTAGGTCCTTAACCCCTTATGATCAATTTTTTGCTCCCTTGATTCCCCTTCTTCAAGGTTGTGGTACCGGTAACTTTACCTTTTCCCTTATCAACTTGAGACACTTTAGTTGATTTTGAGGTAGAATGCATCTCTGGATTCTCTTCATTCTCCTGTTGATCAACTGTAGCATTATCTTCTTCCCTTGCTTGTTCTATCATTAAACAAGATAACAAGTTAACAACCAAAATCACTCAAATATAAACAAAATTCAGATAACAAGTTAATTACCTTCCTCCAAAGCTTCATAAAACTCAATGTCCTCAACAGTTGGAATGTATTGAAGGCTATGGATACTTTTAGACCGTATCCAGTTTTGGTAGCAGATTAATGCTTCCACAGTTTTGGGAGATAGAGAGCTCCGAAATGGATCAATGACCCTTCTGCTGGTGCTAAATGAAGACTCGCTTGCTACCGTACTCACTTGAATTGCCATAATATCTTTGGTAAGAGTAGCAAGGCTAGGATACTTGTCACCATTTGTCTTCCACCATTCCAATATGTCATAATCTAAAGGGTTTACAGCCTTCACAATCGGGTCTAGAAGATACATGTCCACTTCATGTCCTACAACTCCCTCATCAGAGTCTTCCAATTCTCTCTCCTAATCTTCTTCCATGTCCTTCATAATTCCAGTAGGCTCTATAGTCCTCTTCTTAGATGAGGATTTGTTCCCTTGGCTATCTCCACTCCGAGATTTTGTTACCTTGGAGGATGCCTCAACAATCATGGAGTTGTAAGCATCACAAAGCTGAATCAGAAGATCTTTAAGCTCAGCTGACTTCTTTTTAATATCATCAATCTCCATCTTCGCCATTTCTTGCATGTAGATTCGAAGTTTCTGAGCTTGTACCTTGCGTTTAACACCAAGGCAATCAACAAAAGCTGATTGCAGTCCTCTAAGGTGGCAAAGTATTTCTCATACTTTCTCTTCATACTTACTGCCATATCCATTAAAATCATTTCAGTCTCCGACCCGGTGCTCATTCCCTCCTGAGGAAATAGTCCATCAATCTCAGCTCTGATACACACAATATCATGAAAAGCTTTCCACGATGTTGGTTTGGTTGAGGCACTGATCCTCATTGTCACATCGTAGAATATCTTCAGAAACCTCACAAAAGTTTCAGCCTTCTCCCAATCATGTGTAACCGGTGGTCCTATACTCTTTTCCCTTTCCCTTTCTTCCTTGCCTGAGTTCCCTCTGCTGCATTACTTTTACTTGCATCACCAGTCAAATTCACATCTCCCAACCCAAGCACCAAGTCTTCTTCGAATTCAAGGTCTTCATCTTCCTCAAAATAACCCCTGTACTTCGTGCCTTCTTCCCTTGCCAATCTATCAAAAGCCTTTCTGAGTTCTAATGTAGTTGATAGCATTAGATAGGTGGAGTTCCACCTTGTTGGCACATCGAGGATGCACACCTTCTTACACTCCACCTTCTCTTTCTCCATACACTTTTTGAACTTCTGAAGTCTAGCCCCACTACTCCTCACATATCTCACGGCATTCCTAATTGAACCAACTGAATTTCCCATCATCAAAAGACCAGTTCGGACAATGAGATTCAGAGTGTGTGCAAAGTTCTTGATATGCAAATACATCCCACCAACCAAAGGTGATATCTCCCACCCTAACATCCTCTCCCTGATGTAATCAATCGCCACTTTGTTGGCGCTAGCATTATCAACTGAAATGGTCAACACTCTATCCACTCCCCATTCTAGCAAACAATCCTCCAACAAACACCCTATGCTTTCTCCCCGATGGTTAGGAATCACCTTAAAACTAAGAATCCTCTTCTGCATTTTCCAAGCTGAATCAACAAAATGGGCAGTCACCACCATGTAGTTGATGTTCTGCACCGATGTCCAAGTATCGGTGGTCAAGCACAAGCAATGACCCTTAAGCTCTTTCGTGAGCTTTGCCTTTTCAGCAGCATACATCTTCAAAAACTGCTTGCAAATCACCCTCCTCGAAGGTACATGCCAATCAGGCACAGCATACCTGAAAAAACAACATATAAATTATAAACATGTTCAGTCCAAGCATAAAAAGTTAAAAACAATTCATACAAGCTCACACTTCATCAATGTGACAATATACCTGCAAAAATATCTAAACCCTTCTTTCTCGATGAAGCTAAACGGAAGTTCATCTATGACTATCATCTTCACATCTGCTTCTCTACACCCTTGTTCACTCCACTTAACAGTCACCAACTCTTTAGCCCCACTACGGCCAGTAGAAGTGAGTTTTTGCTGCCCATCATTTATCTTCACTCTCCCTGGATACTTCTTGCAAACATTATCGATATGTCGAAGTAGAGAACTCGTCCCATTCCCATACGTATTGCAAGCGAAATTCGTATCACAGTAGTTACACTTAGCTCTAACGACTTCATGAGTTTGCAGCTTCTTACCATTCTTCATCTCATATACTGGCTTTTTTATCTTCTTGAAGTGCGCCCAAACCCACGATCTTCCAGCAGGCTTTTCAGCAGCTTCTGGCGCTTCAGCAGGTTCACCAAGTTGTTCAGCTTCTTCAAATTGTTCAGCTTCACCAATGTTATGCAATGCTACTGAAGAAGAACACTTCCTTTTAATTCCAGAGCCTCCAATTGCGGTACTATCGACTGTCAGAACATTTTTTGAAACATCCGCACCCAAATTTGAATCCGAATCTGAATTGGAGCTCGAAAATTGTGATGCATCCATCTCTGCACAATATACAAATCATCGAATGAACAAATGGATTCAAAACAATCAAAATGGTTCGAATTCAGTGAATTCACTGAATCCGAATCTGACTGAGACCGGAGTTTAATAAATGGAATTAACCGAATTTCAATTCACAATTTCGAATTACCTTAAAGGCTTGAATTTGAAGGCTTGAAGCCTTGAACTCAGATCGGGAAACGACCGGATACACCTGGACAGTCGGACAATCGGACAGTCGAATATGCGAATTGCGAGATGCGGGACAGTCGGACCAGTCAGTCGGACAGTCGGACCAGTCAGTCGGACGCGACGGTGGTTGGCGGGATGCGACGCTCGGAGCTCGGACAGTCGGTGCCGCTGTTGCGAATTGCGAAATGAAGTGAGGTCTGAGTCTGAGGCGAGAGCGACGAGCGAGAATGCGAAAAGGAATTAGGGTTTTTTTTAATTAACCAATCATATGCTGCCACATGTCCACTTCATTTTCCAATCGGGTCGGTTCGGGCTTTCGGGCCGAGAGAATTGAAAACCCGGGACCGAACCGAATTTCAATATTCGGGTCGATTTTTTTTCGGTTCGGTTTTCGGGCCGATGAGAACCGACTCGTTCGGGCTTTTTCGATTCAGTTCGGTTCGGTTTTCGGTTTTTCGGATCTGGACGCCCAGGCCTAGTGTGTCATTCACAGCTTAAATGGAAGAAAAAAAAAGATAATACTGTTTGGACGGGACCTTTTTCGTATTGTATATAACAAATAATTGAAATATCTCAGCCATTACAACCTGCAGATTCAGATTCTCTAAACTACAAATATTTCTTTTTCATCTTCTTCTCTCTTTTGAGATCATCTCATTATTCATGCTTTTACCTGAGGAGCATATTTCATGAATTTTGACAATATGTATACACAAAAAAAATTAAAAAAAGGGGTATGATTCAGCTAAGCCGGAGAGATGGAAAAGTCTCCGGAGCTCTGTGCAGGCCGCTTGCTTTCAGAAGCCTTACGCTTGAGAATCTCTTTGATCTCAACCTCTTTCTTGTCAACAAACTCCATCAAGTTCTTGAAGCTCGTTGTTTTCGTAGGCCGTCTCGAGGGTCCAGGTGGCTCCAACTCGTGAGGCGCAGCCTCCACTTCAGCCTCCGGGGTGAATCTCTTGTACTGGCAGAGAACTCTATACCAGAAAATGGATAGTGCAAGTACGCAGACTATAAAGCAGATTAAGAAGAGGCCCCAGAAGCTGTTGAGCGACAGCTGACTTGAGTCGACTTGGTTGGTTTGTACAGAACATGCGCCGTTGGTAAGCCATTTGTCGTGTATTCTTTGCAGATCACCGTTCTCTGATAGCTGAAGGATTGCTGTAGATAAATCCAGCGCTAAGGGCGAGTCACGCTGAAATGCCTGAAGAAGAAAAAAAATACTGGTATAAATTGTTAATTGCGTAACACTAAGTTCCTCAAAAAAAAAAAAACACAACCTCAACAATTGAAAATAAAATAGGAACGAGAAAATTAAATTTGGTACTTACGAATCCCCAGCCGCTTTTAGTGAACTCTTGCCCAACAGTCTTGAATGTGCAATCTGTTTGGCTTAAAAAGACCTCGATATAAGGAAGCTCGTCGACAATGGCAGCTACTCCTCCGATTTCATCAGGTCCTTTTCTAAGGGCTGTCTGATAATCTTCCATGGTCTTTAGCTTAACAAGTCGGGAAGCTGCTATGTTCAGTTCGTCAATCAAATAGTTCCAAGCAAATGATCCGTCTTGGACTCCAATGGGCTGCGTGCTCTTTATCAGGCTATCGATCCCGTCTATTTGCGAGGTCAATTGTCGGACAGTGAGGATTGACGTAAGACTAGCTGTGTAACTTGAATTGATAATTAGGACAACAAAGAGCCATAAAATCAGCACTAAGCGTCCTAAGGTGCTTACAGTGTTCTCCCCTGTATGAAAATACCAAATCAGAATATTGACTTGAAGAAGTGTGAGTGTTAAAAGTATTTTCAAAAAAGAACAAGACCAACTTACTATGCGCAAAAAACATTGTGGATAAACTGAACCTGCAAGGCGTCATAATACATCAGTCACTCAGATATGATATTTATCGATGAAATAGATTTTATTTTTGAAAGATAGAATTTTTAGCAAATAAATAAAAGAAGTAAATATTCATCTAATGCACTCACCAGAAGACCGTTATAATTTGCTTCCTTGGTGGACCACGGAACTCATGATTCGTCCGATGCTCGAGAATCCATACAACGGCACCCACAAAGAGGAAAAAGATCCCAGTAACACACCACATTTCAAGTGTGAAAGGGCTGAGGAAAGCCCAGGGCTTAGATTTTGCAGCTCTTACTGGAGCAACGATGACCAAACCCGACTCCAAGTAAGGCTGAGTAAAATCAACAATCTTTGTTCGATTTGTGACGATCGTAATATCCCCTACAGCCGCATCAAATTTCTGACAGGCAAAAAAAACGAATGATTATGATTCTAATTCCGAACAGTAGCAAATTGTTGAGGTTGAAGCTATGATGGGGAAACTCACATTCTCCGCAACAGAAGACACGAGATCATTGTATTCAGGGTTTCGTAAACCATCTCCGAATAAGACATATGTGTGTGGCACAGGGTAGGGCAATAAGGCCACGGCAGCCTCAAATACGTCAATGCAGTAGCCTCTGACTCCTAGCGGGCTCTTATCCTTTTCTGCATATTCTTGGTAACTAACGCGGTTGGGAACAGCAATTCGCAATGGCTTACCGTTGTTTGGGAACACCCATCCTTTAGGTTGGATCGTAGTTTCTCCAGGCCATATTAAACTATAAAGACGCTGACTGCTCGCAGATATGTTTGGAGGCTTCTCGTATAAAATCTCTGGAACTGTTGTTGAGAGCTTAGAATAATTTGACCAGTAGCCTATTAATCGAGATCCTGTCCCGCCTATGCTGATAATGTCGTAAGCAGGATGAATGAGACTCTTATCTCCGTTGAACATAACCTCGCCACTCAAACCTGTGAAGTTCGTCGTTAATATTTTGGCAAGTAAATGATACCCTCCGTCAAAAATTTGAAGAGTCGATAGGTTGAGGGTGCTTCCTCGAGTATCACTCAACTTCAGATCATCAGAAAATGATACATTTCCGCCTTCGTTGAAATAGGCATCAAGTGCACGAGCAGCTAACCAGACCGAGTCATACGCATAAAGAGAGTAAGTATTCAACCCCTTGCTTTCCTTCATGGAGTTTTTCCATTTGGCCATGAAATTCTTTTTTGATTCAGTCTCCGGGATGTGATGGCGAAGAGCGATTACCCCTTGCAGCAAATCCATTGTATCTGGGTTGACAGCTTCATTTATATCAAGATATGAAGGGAGCCAATCTGTTGCAATCCATACATAGCCGCTGGTCAACATCTTAAGCTTCTTTGCGGCAGAAAAAACTTTGAGGCCAGAGTCAGGATTTACATGCACAACAAATACTCGGGACTCCATAAAATTTACTTCAACAAGCAATTCACTGATTTCACTTATGGATGCTCCAGGAGGGAAATTGGCTTTATAAGAAATCTTGGCACGGTTAGCAGCAAGAGCGTCTCCCAGGACAGAAATTCCATTTCTTCCATAATCATCATCTACATAAATGGAAATTACTTCCCTCCACCCAAAATACTCCACCATGTCAGCAATTGCTTGCATTTGAAAATAGTCACTTTGTGTGGTGCGAACAAAATACTGATACTGTAATGCTGAGAGCGTTGGATCGGTGGCCAGCGACAGAAGTGGCACGTGAAGCTCGTTCACTACATGTGAGATCACATGGGCTATTCCAGATGATTGAGGTCCGATTACTACGACCACATCTTTCTCCAGTAGCCGCAGAGCTACAAGACAAGAAGAATAGCATTTAAGATTCTGATCATGTTGATTTTACTAAGTTATATTTAACAAGAGCACCAAATTTATGTTAGGAACAAGAGCACTAAATTAAGTGGCGGAAAGATTCATGGGTCTTAAATACTTGGTAAATCAGTTACACAATACCTTGTATGGTCCCGAGAAACCCGCTGCAATTTGTGTCATGTAAGATAAGATTCAGTTTCATCCCCACGAGAATATTTGGGTCCAGATTGACATCATCAATAGCAGCCAACAGCCCCGGCTTAGTTGCCTTGCCAATGACCGAACCATAAGTAAACAATGCACCAATATTCACAACAGTCGGCTCCAAAACCTCAGTTCCATTTCCACCGGTACCAAAGACCTTCCATGGACTACAAGCGCACAAAATCAACAACACCAATCCTACCCTTGAACCCAATGTCACACCAACATTGACATGGAACCATCCCATGTCTCTTCAATTTACACCACAGCTAACTAGACACCATGCTTGGGAGGATTCTCAAGTTAACCCAACAGATCTAATAGCTGAAAAGTCATCAAAAAATCAAAAGCTTCTTAAGTAGCAGCAGCATACCAAAGTCAACTCAGGTCACACATTTATCAAACAATCAAGCCCAGAACCACGGAAATCAAAAACAGTAAACTTCATCAAACACAAGGTTAACAACTCCAGCAAGCAAACCCGAATAAACAACTCAAAAAACGAAAACCCCTCTTTTTCCAACTTATGCCATTTGCATAAGAAGAAAAGTTGGATACTGGGAGCACTGAGAAGGTTTATCCAAAAGGGCAATAAGTAAATAGAAGCTAAAATCAAGACCAAGTAGTTACCAGGAAGAAGAGGAGGAACTCAGAAGACCCTGAAGGCCATGCCCACCAATAAAGATCTTACCTTTACACATGTTGTCTATTAGGGTTATGAACACCAGATACATAAGAGAAGAACCCACAAGAATACAACAAAAATAGACTTGTGCTCTCAGTAAAGCATCAATCTTTCTTCTTTACTTTAACTGTGTTGTTGAAGTTTAACTTCATTTCAGCTCACTTATTTTCTTCATTCCTCCAAATCGGTGTCATGTTTGTAAAGAAAAGGCATTGCTATCTTTGTTTTTTTTTTCTTTTCTTGGAGCCAATGAGTTGACTCTGATTAAGAAAGTAGACATAATGAACTAATGATATAGTATCAGCAGTCATCATTGAATATTTAAATAGCAAGTGTAGTGTAGGACTACCATACCACCCCACAACATGATTATTTCTTCTTATATTATGCTTAAATTAAATCCAAATTGGGGTCATTGATACAATCATAATAAAGACATTGTGTGCAACATGTTATCTTTGATTCTTCATCTCTTTTGTTTTATTCATTTTGTGTTCATAATTGCTGAAGAAAAAAATGTGACATTCATCTCTCTCATTTAGTCATGGCTCAAGACCAATTTGATCATGTAACCTTATCAATGGAAATAAAATTATTTAAACATACATCAAAATATGATAATATGGATGTCTATTTGTAGAGCTCATAAAATTACGAATTTTGACATTTTCTATTTTATTTTCGACTCTTTAATTTTCAAGATAAATGTGTTACAAGTTATGAATTTAATCTGAAAAAGTTGTAAAATAGTACATGTGGCATGTTCTAATTGGTTGCTTATCTCATGACCCCAAAAAAAATTTGGTCATCTTGTGACCTTTTTTGCGTTTGGTCATCCCATAATCAATTTTATGATAAAAAATCATGATGGGAGACATGCTTTTTAGATATGAGTTTTAGTATAAATAATCCTCCTTACACATGAATTTTCATCAAGCAAAATAACAAATCATCCTTGAGAGTTGAGAGTAAAGAAGAAGAGAGGTGTAGTTCTTTCTTGTTGAGTGATTTCTTGTTTTCATTTTGTGAGTTTCACAGTACAAGACTGTTGGTGTATGGAATGCTAAGGGAAGCATACTCCTGAAGCACGAATACTTCAACATGTTTTGATGATACAAACATCCAACTAACTTGTTACTTGGATGTGCATATGAGGGTACAGGTACTCAGAAGGTATTGTTACCTTCGCTGTCGAGAATATCTACAAAGATATTCTCGAAGGATCTTCGGCTCCCAAGATCCTAATCTAGCTAATATGTGTTGGATGACCAAAAGATCGGTTCTGTTATTCCATGATCAAATAAAGAAATAATCCAATATTTGGGAAAAGGTTGTGAGAGATTTTAGGAAGCTATATCACAAACAAAGATCCAATTAGATCGGAATGGGACGATCTCATTGGAGTGCCGACGAAGCCAATATGGGATGGATAAGTCGGTTGGAATATCTTGTGCCAACTTGGTGATCAAGACAAGAGATTTTCGACTAGAAAATCTAGGGCTACCCAGAACAAATACTCATATAAAAAGGATGCTATGGCTACCCTTTCGGAGTGTGTCGTTCTACTAGGATATCCTTGGTTGCGTACTCGCGAAAGCAAGAACGAACGGAGATTGTGTTTTTGGAAGCAGCGGCCCAAGACAATCGATCGCATAACTCGAAGGGAGCCATACCGCAATTTGAGCCAGAAGGGAACGGACACCTTTTGTGAGTGGTTGCAAATAGTGGTGTCATCACTTGTGTTTGTCTGAGAGCACGACGCAACACCACTACATGTGGTTGGGTGAGCGCTACAAACCATTGTAATTGAGTACACATTAATAAAGGTGCTTTGTTCCAAAATCCTTCTAGTGGAAACTATAAAGTAGTGGTTTTTCCTAATTGCTGTTTCAGTAGTTGGGTTTCCATTATATATCACTGCATCGTACTTATTTTTTATTTTACCTTTGATTATCACTGACTATATACCTGCTGAGTAACGATACTCAATTAAAATAACTAACTAACGATCCTAACAAAGACTGATTGATTTTCTCATAACACAATCAACGTATAAATGACGTACGTATTCTAAATATGTGTTGTGTGGCTTGGCAATGGATTTACCTACGCCTTCCAGACCCTACAATCTACCTGTGTTTTTAATTCCCTATAAATTTACTTTTCCTGCATTACCTTGCTTCATCTACGTCATGTTTCACATGCTTAAATATACTAATTCCTAACTCACACTACTACAAACGATGCATTATGCATCGGTTTTTTTAACATTATGCATCGGTTCCCAAACCGATGTATAATCAACCGTTGCATAATGTCTGAACATTATGCATCGGTTCATTACAAATCGTTACATAATGTCTGTACATTATGCAACAGTTTCTTAGAAAAACCGTTGCATAATCCTTCAAAAAAACTGGCAGATTTAGCTTTACAAAGCTCAAATCCACATGAAATTAAACATAAAAATATACCCTGCTGTTCCAATTTTTAAATACAATGCAATGCAGCTTACATTCAGAACATTATTTCACTAATTCTGCAATACAATCATTCATACACATATATTTGTCTTTGGTACAATTGACAATATGCCACAAAATATTACATAACAACTATGTCTAAGTTAATGTCCTATACCGCGAAATGATTGGTCCTATACTCATGTAGATAGCTGGAGATTTCATCCCGAACTTCAAGAATCTTGTTGTGTTCGTATGACTCTACTCCATTAGGAAAACACTATAAAAACATGAGAATTAAATCAACAATTAAAGAGTGAAAACGATTAAATTAACAAAAAATTATAAATACACATATTTTATTGATTAAACAGTTAAATGAATAACATATGTATATATATCTCTAAAAAGCTCACTTGGTTAAGGTCTTCAACTTCCGCACCATCATTAGCCCGTACAAATGCTATAATGTTCCGAATATATCGAAGGACATAATAACCACATAAATGGCCAGGTGGTTGTCTTGGACACTGCACGATCAAGAATCTCAGTTGACATACTTTATAAATGAAAAAAAATATTTAATAAAAATGTTTAATTTGTGAATACCATAACTATCTTCCACTCTACTTTACGTGTACTCCTCGGTACACATCCTTGGTAGTATCGATTTAATCCCCTAAACAAACACCATAATGTAATTAGTGACTTTCAATACAAGTTATAAGATAAAAGTAATTTCTAAACTTACGTCTCCACCAACTCTTTTGCATCATTGTTTATATCCTTCTCTTCTGTCGATGAATCAAGCCAAAGAACTTTATGTTGTCTCGGAAAGATAACGCATAACATCCAATGCCACCTAAAAAACCCCACTAACTTAAAAACAAATGTGTTCAGAACAGAAGTTAACAACTTATAAAATAAGTGATGAACTCACAATATGTGATCAACATAAGGGAGGAAGTAGCAAAAAAGTTGGTCTTTGTCTAACATATTCAATCTTCCTACAAACGTCGTCAATCTCTCGATTTTCTCCATGCTTGGGGTCATTAAAGACGGAATAAAAAAACCAAACTTAATATCCGAACGAAGCATCTGATCGTGTAAATAACTACAAAGTAAAAACTTGTGTTAGTGAGACTAATTGTAAAAAATGATTATAAATATAAATATTACCATATATTTATAACTCAGATGTTGAGTTCCCCAACGCTTTTAACTTTAATAGATCCGTGACTTCCTCTTCACCCACTACGATATCGTAGTCGTCACCGAACACCTCAGCGTCGGCATGTACTACAATCGTATCTCTACTCAGGTTCTTCCACACCTCACGTAGAAGTCGACAGTCCACGGACATTTCATCTACATCATCTTTGCCAGTAAGTTGCAAAGACATGTATAAGTGTATGTCATATGCCTGCATGATAAATTTCCGTTAAGATTAAATATCTTATTTTATGTCTAACATAACACAATGAAGCAAATGAAGTTATAGTCTTCGATTATCTCACCCTTTTATTGACAACGACCAAGTCTTTCGGCCATGCCACGTGATGGTCAACTGCAGCTAGAACATTCGAGTGCTTTGGATGGGGGTGTTGGCAATGCTGCACCTCGACCTCAAAAAAGTGCTATATTGACCTTCACTTTCACGTTATCTTCGGATATTGCTCGAAAGTTAACAAAACGACCATTTATGACTCGACTGATAGCCACAAGCTGTTTGTCACCTTCAAGTTGCCCCTCGATGTATAATCGGCTCTTCAGGCTACCCTGTTAGTAGAAATAATAATTTGTAAACCAACACAAAAAGTATTACATACATTTAACCAACATAAATAATAAATTTAATAATTGTAAATGTACCTCTGGTATGTTCTTCCACGGGTCTGAATCAATGGGACAGTGATGGCTGAAGTGATCGGACGCATCTAACCGAATATTACTTGAACTGGGTGTGCCACCCGAGGAGGTGGAGATCGGTAACCCAACCCTCCACGAAATGTGTGACCCGACTCTTCAGGTACGTCCTTTGGGCTCAGGCGTCCCAATCGCCTCAGTCAGTATGTCATGTTGTCGATTCTTAGATGAGAACTGTCCTTGAGAGGATTTTGCCACTAACTCATCCTATTAACAATCATTAAATACCAAAAGTTAGTGTATGATATTAACTATTGAAATTGACATAAGAAATAACTTAGAATCTTTGTTGCCACTCGCTGGGATGCCTCGGTGACGAACTCGTCATTTTTCATTTTTCGTCCCCTCTTCCACAACTCATGTCTCTCTATAGTGACATTAGAAGACTGCACCTCTTCAATTGAGCCTTGTGCAAATAACTCGGCTATTTTCTCAGTTTTCAATTTATCTTCAAGTTTTCTGTAGCCTCCTCGACCAAGGATGTGCGCATATACATTCTTCTTAACAAGCTCTTTGTTAGTATCTCTTAACTTCATAGCATTTTCAGAGAGACACTGCTCCTTAAATATCCTCCAGGTCTCTTTGTCAAGATACTTATACTCAACCAAAGGATCTTCATTTGCCTTGTCACCGTGGATGTAATTTT
Organism: Rhodiola kirilowii; assembly: GCA_033675215.1. Classification (NCBI taxonomy): domain Eukaryota; kingdom Viridiplantae; phylum Streptophyta; class Magnoliopsida; order Saxifragales; family Crassulaceae; genus Rhodiola; species Rhodiola kirilowii. The sequence continues at coordinate 11,473,027 of CM066197.1, read as the reverse complement.
TTGCCAGTCTTGACTTGAAATTCTTCCACGTGCTACCAGCGACCTTCAACTCATGCTTTTTATGCGGCTCACATCCCTGAAAAATTACCTAAAGAGAGATATAACAAGTTATAATTAATACAAAAAATAATCAACATCACAAACACGTAAAAGTTTCAATTAAAGAAAAACTTACAGTTGCATCTCTCCACAAAGTTTGATTATAATGGTCAGGAACTTTCCTCCAATCGTTGTAAGTGATAGGAACTCGAGAATGAGCTACCATACACAAGAAGCTTCTCCAAGTGTCTCCCTTCTTCCCTTTGGGATTACCCTTACTATCGAAGTTGATCGTGATCTTGGTACCATCGACTGTGTGTTGCTTACACAACTTCGCCATGTATGCATGGCCTTTCTTGTGTCTCGGTGTGCGGGAAGAGACACAGTAGTCATCCTCACCGCTGCTGCTGCTACTAGTCATGATTCTGTAAAGGAGTCACATTAAATGTCAAATTAAACACATTAAATATATGAACACATAAATGAACACGATTGATAGCCATGTTCATAGAAAAATAAGAAAGATTGATAACCATCAAATACCAGGAATTGAAGAAGCGAAGAACCACCAAAGGGAAGAGGATGTAGATCGCAAATGTTAAGTGTTAACCCTAAACAAAAGAATATCAATAAAATTAACATACTTAAGTCCAACTAGTTATTAACATCATTCAATGATGAAAGAGTGACAAAAACAAAATGTCCAAGTTCGAAAACTATAAACAATTAACACAGTAGAATGCCTTATATGAAATGATGTTTGAAGGATTAAAAAAATGCAACTTCCACCGTATACGAGTACCACTGTTGGAATCTATGTTTAAAAAAAAGCTATAAGCATACATGAATCCAATAAGTTATTTATGTCATTCAACAATGATAGAGCCAAAAAAGATAATTCACCTCACAAATTCAAGTTGGAGAGGAGAAGCTTTCTCTTGCAAATCGACTAACAATAACTACAAGCAGTCAACAAATACAAGTAAGAAATCGAGAACAAACGTATTCAACAACATGTTACTATAAATACATATAACTTCATATATCCAAACAATCACATTGCCAAAACAAGTCCAACAAATTTTGCAGGGGATAAACTAAGAATATACATTCTACAACTACAAAACGGCAACAGACATGACGCAAATTGAGAACCCTAACCCGCTGAATTGGAGTGAGGATTAGTGAGGGACGACGAGGCGACACAAAGTGGACTGGGGGTGAGGCAACACAAGGTGGACTGAGGGCGAGGCGACACAAGGCGGACTGAAAGCGAGGCGACACAAGGCGAACGACGGGGATTGTGGAGCAGTGACAGGGTGCGTCTGAAGAACGACGGGGAGCAGGCGGACTGTGCGTCTAAGCAGGCGGAGAGCGTCTGAGCAGGCGGACTGTGCGTCTGAGCAGGCGGAGAGCGCCGAGAAGCAGGCGGACTGAGTATATTTCAAAATAAACCCTAAGTCTTCTTTTTACTCACTTTATGCATCGGTTTCAAAAAACCGTTTCTTAATGGTACACTACTAGAGACTGGGGAATATGCATCGGTTCCGTGTTAAACATATCGCATCAGTTTTGATATTATGCATCGATTTTTTCGAAACCGATGCATAATCTTGATTTAATGCATCGGTTTTAGACCAACCGATGCGTAATGGGGAGGAATATGCATCGGTTAGACCAAAACCGATGCGTAATATCAAATCAAAATTAACCCTCATTTCATTTTTACTTCTGCGAATTCATCCTCCGACTGTCACTGTGATTTCTTACTGGAGATTCAAAGTCGTCATTGCCCGCCTTTGCCTCTGACTGTCACTGTTGCCTCCGACGCTCCACTTCTCGCTTGCCTCCGACGCTCCACTCCTCGCTTCTACTCCGACTGTCACTGCTCCACTCCTCGCGCTTTGCCTCCGACTGTCACTGATCCACTCCTCAAAACCAATAATAGTCAAAGGTATTTATGATTCAGGTTGATTGATGATGTATTTGATTGATTTATTAGGGTTTATAGGGTTTATGCATCGGTGCTTTGAGTATGAATTAGATTTATTAGGGTTTATATTTCATTCAATATGAATTTGATGGATTTGGTAGGGTTCTAATGTCATTGTTGGGTATGATTCCTTGTTAGGATGGGATACATTAATTATGAATTGGGAACTTGTCAAGGATTGGATACATTGTTAGGCGATTATTTTTTTTGTTATATGTCACTATTTTTGTATTTTAAGTTCAAGTATTTTGATATCACTATTTTTTGAATGAATGTTTTAGGAATCATATTTACAATCCACGTCTCTTGCATCCATGTATAGACGATTTTGAGTTTCATGAAGCCAAACATTGTTAGGAAGGTTAGTGTACATGTTATTATTAGAGAAAACATGTTTTTGTACAAACACATGTACTCATATTTGTACAAAGTGTAGTCACATAATTTTTCCTATCGGTTATTGATGTTTTGTTTCATTGGTTTAGGTCTTGAATTGTATTCTCGTCCCTCGCATATAAGTCATATTGCTCTTTTTATTCTCGGAGCACCATCACATAAGGTATGTATATGTTTAGTTGTTTTTGTTCATGTTTCATGATTTCCGCTTGTCAATTCTTTCGTAACTTGTGTTTTTGAAATCTAGCGTACTTCAAGCCTTTGCTCATTGGCTTCCTCAACCTACTGCTACATTTATCCTCTCTCGATTTCACACAAGGTTCACACCCTCCCAAACTTGTTTTTTTCTTACCTTTGCATACTTGTTCATATTCCTTATGTTATTTTTTTTATTTTTACTTGTTTATTTTTTGAAAATGAACATTTTAGTTAGCTAACTTGTTCTTAGTCTAATAATAATGTTTACATGCTTCATGTAGTGGATTTATGATGAGTAGAGAGTGGATGTCCGGTAATAGGTTAAGTTTTAGTATGAAAAGGGGATAATGGATTTCTGTGAATTTGCATCAGCGTATGCATTAAAAAATGCACTTGAACGTGTCTTCTGTCCGTGTAAGGCGTGTTTCAATAAGATAAAAGTCAAAGTGGAGGATTTGCATAAACACCTTTTTTTAAAGAGAATTGATCCACTATATAAGGTTTGGTACATGCATGGTGATGCTGAACCGCAAGACGTTGAACCTCAACCCGTAGAAAGTTTGCCTGAAGATAATGATGATTGGGAGGAGGACAATTTAATTGATATGATTAACAACGTTGCCGATGAGTTTGATTCTAGACCACAAGTTGTGGAATTATTGAGAAATGACTCTGAATTACCACTGTATGAAGGTTGCTCCAAATATACAAGGTTATCTGCAACTTTGAAGTTATTCAATTTGAAAGCTAAAAATGGATGGAGTGATAAGAGTTTCACTGAAGTGTTATCGTTGGTGAAAGATATGCTTCCCGATGGAAACACTTTACCTAACTGTACTTACGAAGCTAAAAAGGTTATGTGTCCCATGGGAATTTGGGTACAAGAAGATACATGTGACAAGCGTATTTTTAACCCTTTATAGTTGTCAAATTATGAGTTTTAGGGGTCAAATTGCAGTCAAACAAAATTTATAACCTTGGTAAGCCAAGGGTCGATCCAAGGAACAGTGTGTGAATATTAGCTAACAAGCGACCTATTTAGCTATTCCGAATTGACAAAGGTTTTGTTGTGATGTGAATTGCAGAAATTAAATAGCAGAAAAATAAAGGTTTGTGTTTTATCAGAGAAAGAATTCCAGAATCATACTTCACCCATGCTAACCCCAACAATCATGCAATCATGTCACGTAAATTATTCATGCCATCGAATAAACCAAAATAACACTAAGCAAGCCGCCCATCCACGAATCATTGTTTAGATTAATCTTAATCGTTGAACGCCGTCCATCCACGGATTATCAACGATCTCGATTTATTAGACTTAAGGGTTTCATACAATTTCATAAAATCCGATTAATACCTAGGACCCATCCATCTTTTGATAATTAAACTAAATATGTTCTAGCATGCAAACATCCCATTCGATATAAATACTTGCATAGAACGATAAATTAAGCACAATGAAATTAAATATTCGAATCGCATAAATAAAAATGTTAATTGATCACATGAGAGTTGGGTACATAGCACGGGATCCGTAGGATTCCGGAATAAAGAAGACTACTCGATGTTCATGGCGATTAGACCACAAATAGTGTAATAAGAGAAATTCAAGGACGAGTTAACCGTAGACGATGTAGCTCGATGATCCTCAATCTCTTGCGATGTTCTCGTCTTCTCTCCCAAGTTAGGGTTTCTCTATCTCAAAATAAGCACTCTCCTCAATTCGTCTCCCTTGATTTAAATCAGCCAATCCTCTATTTATAGCTTTCCAAAAGGCCAAAAAGTCTTAAATCGAAATTAGGAAATAAGTCCAAAAATCTGTCCAAAAAGCCCAAAAAATAATTTTGGAAATTGTCTTCGACGGGGCTGTGACACTTGTGTTTTGAAGAAGTGTAGCCTCGATTCTTGGTCTTTCTTGAGCTCTTAGTCGTCCTCTTTCTTCAATTAAGGTCAAGATCGATCCCCAAAGTCAGCGTACTCAAAATTTGGTCCGAAACTGCTATTTATAGCTCAAAATATCCGCTGAGGTCGTGACATACGACTTTGTCACGGCTGTCACGACCCCCCAAAACTCTCTGGGCTATTTAGAGGTCGTTACACCCGTGACATGTTGGTTTGTCACGGCTGTCACGGCCATGAAAAATGGCAGAGACTTCGTATGTCGTATTCATGGTCTTAACCTCCGAATTTGATCTTGGCGTAAACTACAAAGTTGTAGCCCTTTGAATTAGCTTTCCAACAAGCGTTGAATCAACCAATTTGGACACCATATGCGATCTGTGCGTGCAAAACAAGTCGAAAAGATCAATCTGCCCTATTTTATCCAAATCTATACTAAATGTTTTGTTTTGCTTCAGATCAATCCAAAAGTAATAGGAATGTGATATATGGCCTGAAACACTAGAAAAGAGGTTAAATGATAACAAAATGTCAGGAAAACAAACATTATCCATCATCGAATGAAGTGAATAATAGGTCAAGAATTTGACCGATCAACATGTGATGGACCATAATTGTAATAACATAAATGCAGTTAAACCCACCAAATTAGACTGTTTGTCTATCTAACTTCTACGTGTTAGTCCTGATATATTTTTGCAGGGCATTTTAGAGACTGAAGTGAAAACACGCTAAGGAGAAGATTTTATGCTGAAAAGATAACAAGAGTCAATCCAAGGTCAAGATCATATGCCGACTGAAGAAATATCAAGGATCCTGACGTTGAATTGACCATAACAAATTAATCATAAGAATCAGGAGTGGAGTCAAGACAGCCCGGGGAAGAAACACATTGACAGTTTTGTGAAAAGACTGCACAAAACTGTACAAAACTCACATATGGGCAAGGATGACCGGCCACTTGATGAAGTGGTGGCCAAGGGAGGAGCTCCTCCTCCTTGGCCACCGCCTACCGGCGGCTTTGAGGGGTGGTGACCGGCGGCTTCACTATTCCTCCACATGTCACCTCCTCCTCCCTTCTCCTCCCTTGGATCAAATGCACATGTCCACCATCTCCACCACCCATCTCCCCCCTTTTGGCTATAAAAGGAGGAGCTCCTCCTCCTCCAAAAACACACCTCAATCTCATTTTCACTTCTCTCTCTAGAAGTTGTAATATTTGTAATGTTGTAATTTCGCTTTGGAAATAAAGGAAAGCTCCCTTGGCGCTTCAACGGTTGTAAGTAATTCTTAGTATTTATTCAACTGTTTTATTTCCTTAGTTATAATGTTTAGTGCGATAAATAGTAGCTAAACTTGTAGTTCGGTCTAAGGGGCGCACTTGTATTATAAAATGTTTTAGACTATTAACTTAGTGTCTAGTCTAAGTATTCAAAACTTATTCTATGTGCCATATATTAAGTCAGAACGTCCAAGGTAGAGTGGATGCTTGGAATGGCAAAACTCTACAGCGGGGTTCGTAAACTTGTACGGATAAGTGGATGCTTGGAATGGCAAAGCTTATCTGAGAAGTTTGACTCATCTTAAACACCATTTGGTTGATCGGGAATGATTGATCAAATGGATGCACATAGGCTAATATAACCGGGAATGGAGTATTAGTCTAAATAGAATAAGTGTTCTACGTCCTTGGAATAGGCTAGACAGTGTACGCAAATCGAGTGCTTGGAATGGCCTTGATACACCGTTTGAATACTTAGGAGAGTCACTAAAGGTCAATGATAAACAGGATATAATACAAGTCCCCTGAAACCGAACATTTCTCTTTAATTATAAACTGTAATTTACTTTCCAGTATTAAAATCAACCAACCAATCAATCAATCAAAATAGCTGGTAGCTTTAAAACCAACCAACCGACCTTAAACACGCTCCCACGCTGCGTAATCCCCCCCGAAGAACAATTATTCCCCTAGTTCCCTTGGGTTCGACCCCTACTTACCAAGTACTACCTAGTAGTATAGTTGCGAGTAGCGGACTATTATAAATTTATTTGCACAAATCGCTTTGACGACGAGCGGTTCTGTCAACATGCTAGTCCCAATGATTGTATATTATATCGTAATGCTCATAAGGATTTGACTGAATGTCCGGTGTGCAAATCTTCTCGCGACAAGTTAAACAAAGGACGGACAGATACCTCAAAAGGCACTCCGGCCAAAGTATTGTGGTATCTTCCACCGATTCCCAGGTTTCAACGATTATTTGCTGACCCGAAAGATTCAAATAATATGCGATGGCATGCCGAGAAACGTGTCATTGATACCAAAATGCATCATCCGGCCGATTCACTGCAATGGGCCAAAGCAGACAACACATTCCTAGAATTTAGATCAGAGTCTAGGAATTTACGCCTTGGCTTGTCTACTGATGGGGTGAATCCGCATGGAAATCTCAGTAGTCAACATAGTACATGGCCCGTGATATTAGTGATACACAACCTACCTCCTAGACTAACCATAAAGCGCAGATATATGATGCTTTCTTTGTTGATATCGGGTCCAAGACAACCTGGAAATGACATAGATGTATACTTGGCTCCCTTGATAGATTATCTGAAGCCTTTATGGAATGAAGGAGTACGGACATTTGATAAATCTAGGCAAGAATATTTCAGTATGCGTGTCATGCTAATGTGTACCATCAATGACTTCCTTGCTTATGGTAACTTGTCCGGGTATAGTATTAAAGGGTACAAAGCTTGTCCAATATGCGGAGAAGCGACACATTCACGTTATCTAAAGAATTGTCAAAAAATTATTTACATGAAGCATCGGCGTTTCTTACCGAGGCATCATCCTTACAGGCGAAAGAAAGCTGCATTCAACGGTGAGACCGAACACGCAAAAGAATCTCAACCATGTTCTGGTTATGAAATACTTGAGAAAATTTAGAATATTACAAATCGATTTGGAAAACCCAGTGCACGCACCGAAAGTGCTCCATGGAAGAAGCGATCTATATTTTTTGATCTCCCTTATTGGCATACACTTGACATTAGACACTGTGTTGATGTGATGCATGTAGAAAAGAATATATGTGATAGTCTGATCGACACATTATTAAACGTTCCTGGGAAAATGAAGGATGGAGTTAAAGCGAGACTGGATATGCTAGATATGAACATTCGTACCAAATTAGCACCAGAAACCCGAGGGCAACGTACATATCTGCCTCCATCATGCACCACTCTTTCTAAGAGTGAGAAATCAAGATTTTGCGGATGTCTTAAAGGAGTTAAAGTTCCATTTGGCTTCTCTTCAGATATTTCTAGTTTGGTTTCGATGAAGGATCTGCGTTTGAATGGATTAAAATCTTACGACTATCACACTTTAATTCAACGGCTCTTACCTATTGCAATTAGAGGTATATTGCCTCCAAAAGTGAGAGCCGCTATACAAAGACTTTGCGTGATTTTTAGCTCTTTATGTGCTAAGGTGGTTGATCGTGCAGTGTCCAAAACAACTGCCGGGTCATTTATGCGGTTATTATGTTTTGAATTATATTCGGGACATAATCCAGTTTGTACGAGCTAATAACGGAGCGGAGATTGATGATCTTAGCCAATTAATCTTTTAGACTTGTATTATTCATTAAGTAGTAGTTGACTTTGGTTGGTTTTGAACTAATTGGAACTTTATTATATTGATTTACTTTTCTCTTGCTTTTCATTATTTTATAGTGTTTTCCTAATGGAGTCGAATCATACGAAGACTCGAAGATCGATGAAGTAAGGAAAATAAGCGCCGCCTACTTGTATAACTATTTAAGCGATCGTTACCCAGTCGGTGTAGGACATCAACTTTAGATTTGTTGTTTGTATTACGAATATTAACTTTTGTTTGACACTGTTGTATGGAAAGAAGATGTACTTGTATATTCTATTTGATCTTTGAAATGAATGTATGTCGATGTTGAGCAACAGTGTAATTTGTAATAGAACAGCAGGGTATTTGTAATTGGTGTTTGTAAAAATTTCAGGTGGATTTGAGCTAATAAAAGCCAAATCTGCCAAATTTTTTAAGACATTATGCATCGGTTGGGACTAAAACCGATGCATAAGGTCGAACAGTATGCATCGGTTCGTTGGCCTAACCGATGCGTAAGGGTCAGACATTATGCATCGGTTTTTAGAAACCGATGCATAAGGTCCAACCCTTACGCATCGCTGGCTTATGCATCGGATCAAAACCGATGCATAATCCCCCTTCTGTAATAGTGGTAATACTTATGCATCGGTTATTTCTGAACCGTTGCATAATGTACGCATAAAGCAAACCGATGCATAAAGTGTATGTTATGCGACGATTTTTGTAGAACCAATGCGTAATGTTCAGCTTTAAGCAACGGTTTTCCAAACCGATGCACAAGGTACACATTATGCAACGGTTCATCGAAAACCGATGCATAATAATGTGTACCTTACGCATCGGTTTCCCAGAGAACCGATGCCTAATGACGAACCGATGCATAATGCATTTTTTCGAACCGACGCATAATGCATCGTTTGTAGTAGTGTCACCAACACAACATGTAACATTTGAACGCCCCCTATATATTACAATAGAAATGAAAAATAGGATCAATATTGATGATGTGTAATGAAAAAAATAAAACATTATATATATAGAGCCCTCTCCTTTGATTTCATATCTATTTCAAGGCATTACACATCTACATGATATGCGTCTATGCCTCAGAAATTAAGCACAAATGATCACCCTTCCCAACATCATGCATGCATATCACACAGTTGGCCGGAATCTAAGACTAATATACCAAACCCCTGCCAGACATATCATCAGCCATCCCATCAGCTCACACTACATTAGTGTGTTTTCCGGCAGTAAAGTCACACAAAGCTCAACCAAAACTCATCTGAAACTACTAAGTCGTTAAACAGCAGTTGTGCGCATAGAGTGGGCTCGTGTTTTTATTAGTATCGATCACACGGCAGATCACATGCTAGCAGTACATATACTAACTGAGCAAGGGCTGCTTCTTGTCGTCGTCCCACTTATTTAGCCGAATGGCAGCTTGTTCAACCTCTTTCTGCCAATCAGTTCTAAATGTGGTCCATGATAGTATTAGGGTTTGCATTAATGTCCCGCCAATCATGCCTGACCATATACCCTAACATCACATGTACAAATCAATTATTAGCAATGCACTACTGCAGGTTAGTTAATTTAGGCTATCATCATCTACCTATACGTACCTTTGCACCGAGGTTGAAGTAAAACCCTAAGAGAGCACCCAAAGGAATTCCAAAAACGTAATAACATGTCACATTCACATACGCAACAAATGTCTGCCATCCGCATCCAACAGCCACTCCTGCAGGCAGTTAAGATAATCAAAAGAGTTAATTGAGTGTTTAATTTTATGGTACATGGTCAATTTTTTATCTGGACAACATAACATACCTGATAGGACTGGTTGAACTCCGTTCAAAATAACTGTAACGGCCAACAAGGGGCACAATTCTGACACTGCTTCAGCCACGGCTTTACCGTCGGTGAATGCATAGCTAATCACATTGCGCAGTCCCATTAAAATTATGGCCGCGATTAGTGATAGAATGAAGGATGCTAAATTCACCATTATCACTGAGAACTCTGCTGATTTGTGATTTCCAGCTCCCAGCTCGTTGCTCACTCTCACACTGTGATCAATATTAGATATTAGCAAAAACTTGATTTACATCAATGGTCAGATGATTTCTTATATGTAAATCATTGAATAAAAGTCAATTGTATGGACAAATGTTTCACATTTTCCCAGAAAAAAATTAGTTAACTTATATAGTTTTATAGAATCAACTCACAAATTTGATCTTTTGAATAATCCTAATAATCTTATACAGTATGAACTAACGAAATTCAACAATAGGCAAAAACTGGATTTACATTAATATGGTCAGATGGATTCTTGATTTAAATTATTACCTTGCAGCAGCGTTGAATCCAACTGAGATCATGAATACCCATCCTGATAACGTCATACTGGACCAAAAAAGATGAAAGTCACAGAACTTAATTACGTAATATATTGGAAATGAGATTTAATATAATTATTGATATCAGGAAATATATTCGACGACAAATGGAGTGCAGACTGCAGAGTAATGTCGTGTTGATATTGGGACCCATTGAAAAGCAAACCCTAGTGCCTAGACGCTCTTACACATGTCAGCATGAATTTTCTGAAAAAGGATTTTAGCATCTTTTCAATCAATCATTGCTTTTTCATCATTACCAAAATTGCTGAAGTACCCCCACAGGCCACATGTGAATTCTGATGAGAAAAGGCTGGAATTTTTTTTCCAAATAGAGACCTTTTTACTCTTGTTCACAAGTATTTTCACTTTTTTTAAGAAGTGTGAGATGTTAGTAAAATTTAAAATTCCGAGTTGCTTATTCTCCATGAAGCATGTTTTGTGCTAGGAAAATACAAAACAAAAATCTGATTTCAAAACCCTAATAGTACTAATTTGACACCCAAATGAAAATACCATATTATAAAAATGTGGAATATCTTAAAAGAGAAATGCTACAAGAACAGGTGTTACTAACTATTTTTATGACAACAATACCCCTCAAGCTAAAAGACAATGCCTGGAAAAGTAAAATCAATTATTTTATTTTTCTCATAATTTCTAGCATTTTAATTCAAACAACAATGAACTACACACTGTGCGACCTTAGAGCATGGCCTAGCTATCATACAGATCAGTACTTAATGTCATTAACTTGGCCTTGGACCACAAAAAATGTTAGTAGTAGTTAGTTGTCATCATTTTAAAGTGTTAAAGGACGAATTATAATCAAAATGGAAACTCTGCAGCCACATCACAATAATCACATGCATGAATGAGCCTAATTATTTACATGTACGGCACAAGATCTGAGAAATCGCATCTTACCAGATGGATAGCGAGTCGAGAGCCAACTCAGGATGAGGAAGCAATCCAGCAAGCAGCACCATGATCTGAAAGTACCAAGCTTCAAGGCAGAGCATGACCGCAGAAGCCGCTGACAGCCTAAAAAATCCCGGCAGGCCGGAGAAGGCCTGAGTGGTCAGCCCCACCCATGTCTGCTTACACTTCTCACTCTTCACTATATAAACTATCTGCGCTAAAACAACGATCCACCACGATAAGCTGAGGATCAACGACGTGCCTACCAACCCTAATCCGAGTTTGTACACGGCGAGCCAGCTTAGGAGCAAGTGGACGAAGAAGGTAGCGAGGGAAATGTATGCGCCGGGAGCGACGATACTCTGTGCTTGGAGGAATTTTTGGATTGGGAAGTTGAAGGCGTAGGCGAAGATTTGTGGAATGAGACCGTAGACGAAGAGGGCGGCGGCTGAGGCGATGTTTTCGGGCTCGCCGAGGAGGAGGAGGATGGGTTTGGAGAAGATGTAGATTAGAGAGATTGGGATGCTGGTTAGGGTTAGGAGGATGATTGAGCGTTGGAGGTACGTGCCTAGCATGCTGTATTTATGTGCACCGTACGCTTGGCCGCATAGCGTCTCCACTGCACTCCCCATTCCAAGCTACAAATCAAAACAAAGAACATTTTCATAATCAATTCTCAGTCAGCTCATCAATTTGATTATTTTACTCTCATTCTCTCACTAAATCCTAGAGTTTTGATTTAGAAATGAGAAATCAGATCACGTGCAAATTATATAAATCGACGAATTATGATACACTTTTTACATATTATACTATAATTCAAAAAAGTGATTTATAATTCGCTGGACAAAACCACAAAACCATTATATAATTCGTAGGAAGTATACCAAAAATCAAATTTGCAACTGATGAGAACATTACATGATGGTAAGATAAAAGAACAAAAGAATCCAAGAGTTAAAAACACTTTTTGATATATGGAACAGAGTCAAGTTTTAATGAATAAGAGATAGAATAAAAGATAAAAAAAAATTGTTGATAAATTTTAAGTAGAGAGCTGATGGGACAAATTACCAGGAGGCCATAAGCGATCATTTGAATACCAGTGTTTCCGAGTGAAGCAGCAGCTAGTTCCAAGTTGCCAAGATGACCAGCAAAGATCTGACTGGACATGGACATTACATAGTTAATCATGTACACAACAATAGAAGGCGCTGCGAGATGAAACAAGAGTTTTGTCTCAATCCAGGAAGCTCTCTTCAGCCTCTCAAACAAGCTCAAACTCGTATCATTCAGAATCTTCTCAATCCGCCCGTCCGAGCCATGCTGATCCACCACCTCTTCCTCCTGCTTGTTTTTGTTGTTCTCATCAACTTGGTCGTGTTCCATGTTTTTAGACTGCGCTGCTGGAAAATTGTAAATGTTGGGAAATTTATAGAGAGGTAGAGAAGAGTCTAGCTAGTGAGAGAAGAATCCAGATACATCAAAAGATGAATGTATATGTAATTAATTTAGATATAGACAAATCAATAAAAGATAAGTCAAAATGGTTTGGTGTTACGTTACAGATATGTGAAATGTGGCCACAAGGCCAAATGCTAAATTTCTCCAACATTTATGGTATATATAAATACAACAAACAACGATCACCAAACCCAAAAAAAAAAGGGAAAAGTACAGAGGGGTGCTTCGAACTACCAGCGTTTTCCATTTGAAGGTCCGAACTATTACTTTTTCCACTCAGGGGGCAAATTCAAAAAAATTTAACGATTTAGTTATTTAATCTAACAGAGTTAAACCAAATTTAAACTCTGTTACTCTTGGTTTAACCGCAACTAATAAATATATTAAAATATTATAAACATTATAATTTTATGTCATAATCTGCGTTCTTGTTTCCGCAAACCCTAACTCCAAAAGTCATCGGAGACCATGGTGTTCTGATTGTAGATCCGGCTGGCTCGTTTCTCAGACTTCAAGACGTTGATGAATATTCGATTGATTTCGAATTAGCTTGGTCGAATTAGCTTGACGATTTAGCTTTATTTCCAAAGGGGTCTTGTGATGAATTTTGATTATCAAAGATTGAAAAGGGACAGAAGAAGAGCGCCAAAGCAGTAATGGAGATTCCTTGAATCGCCGGTCAACAATTCTCGTTCATGGAGTGAGAGTGTTGCCATGAAGAAGCCTTTTTGTCTGATGGTGCACTAATGATTGTGGATAGTTTCTTGATTTTTACAGCACATGTCGCCTTTGCGCAAGCTCCTATGATTTCTCAAAATGAGTTGGCTAATATGCTAGCTGATGATAACTGTAGGCCGTATGTTTTAGAGATAATGGATGGACATGTGCTTATATAGCTGACATTCTGAACAGAACAAAGTTCAAGCAAGCAAATAAGAGTCTGCCAACCCTTGTCTTTTGATCTAATTTAAAAGCATAAAGAAGAGCTGCTGCTCATACAAAATGGGTTTCATGATAAACAGGTTCCACTGGAAACAAGACTGGTTTGTAGAAATCAAAAACAAAAGAGCCCATAAAGAGTACCAAGTTTTGGTTTCTCTTAAGCTCATACAAAATGAAAAATTAAATTTTAAGGTTGAGCACCCTAAGGTTGAGCACCATTGGATGTTGAGGCATGAGTGACCCTTGTGAAGACAGCCATTCCTCCACGTACTTGAACTTGTGAAGGACCGCTCGATACAAGCTTTTCATAAGGCACAGCATTTCCAACGTTGTCGTATTCCGTGTGCCAATCTCGTGAAGGTTGATCATTAATAGAAGCCTACATAAAATAACACGAAGAACAACATTCATTATGTGACTTGCTGTTTGTTTCTTCTCAGATAAAAAGGGATGAAAAGGCAATGAAAAAGCAATAAAAACAACAATACTTGCTGTTTGTTTCTTCTCACATTCAAAACAAAGCAATGAAAAAGCAATATTACCTGACTTTCTCTTAAAACTATCGGTTGTATCGGTTTCTTCTTCCTCCTCACCTGCAATTAAAATAGAAAGAAAATCAGATGCATTCGGGAAAGATGAATGAAATAGATGAGGTAAAAGAATATTTACATTAGCTTTCTTTATTTTTTTAGAGTCGGTGCTTGTGTTGCATCCATCTGTCATTGTCGTCTTTCGCTTTAATCGATTTCTAGCCGCTCGTTCAGCATCTTTTTTCCTTATTTCTGCTTTCCTTGGATCTGCTATATCACCCTTACAACGGCGTGCATTGTGGCCTGTTTTCCCGCAACGGCTACAAGTGATCATGATGCCACTCTTTCGTTTTCTATTTGGATTAACAGGCTCATCAACCTCTCGGATTCGTTGACGCCTTGGTCTGCCCGCCTGTCTTTTATACATCGGAGGTAAAACATATTCTCCTTCATGTCGTGGCCAATCTGATGGTCCAGGAATAGGTGAGATATATGGCTCGTAAGCATTCATGAACTCAGATTTTCTGTAAGACTGGTGAACATAGTCTGCTGGATTTCCTCGCATATGTCTTATAGCTGCACAAGCGTGGTTACACGGGATTCCAGTCAGGTCCCAAAGCCTACAAGTACACGATCTTAAAGCCAAATTTGATACAAAAGTGCCCTGAGTTGTGTGCTCTACTTCCATAGCTGGTCCACCGCCATAGTAGACATTACAGTGCATTGAGTCTCTTTTATTCAGCTCTAGTTTTTTCCAAATGCGAGGGCATATGTCACCATCATGTTTTTCCATTCCTGTTCTCTTATCATAAAACCTTTTCATCAAGAGTTTCCGAATAGTCTCGAGACATGTTATTATAGGCTGATCTCTCGCAACTCTGATGAAGGAATTAAAACATTCTGAAATGTTACTGCACAACGCATCACTTTTGACAAAATATGAAAAACCATGCCGACTCCAAACTGCGGGATCTAATTTTGATAAATAAGCATATGCATCTTTATCTAAACCTTTCACGTGATCCATAGCTTTATGAAATTGTGCAAGAGTTGCTGCGTGTGCACATGCCCACATACCATCTTTTAATTGCTTTCCCTTGAACACTTTTCGAAAATTGGCATATAAATGCCTCACACAGAATCTGTGTTCAGAAGTTGGTGCCAATTCTTTAATAGCTTCTTGTAGACCCTGACAATACAAATAAGAAAGAATCAAGTTACTTTATAATGCAAAACATAAGCTGCAAAATCACATTTCCACCATTCCAAGTCAATTAGTCACAAAACAGTCAGTTAGTCACATTTCCACCATTCCAAGTCAATTAGTCACAAAAAAGTCAGTTAGTCACAAAACAGCAGCAAAATCACATTTCCACCCTAACAAAAAACCAAATCTCTTTGTATATGCATTACCTTTTGTTGGTCCGAAATAAAACACCAGCCATTGTCTCTTGAGTTTCCAATGTCAGTCAATAAATTTTCAAGAAACCATAGCCAAGTCTCTTTGCTCTCAGATTCGCAAATCCCGTAAGCAATGGGAAACATGTTATCATTTCCATCTCTCCCTATGGCTGAGTGAATTTGACCATTATATGCGCCTTTGAGATGACAGGCATCCAAACTTATAATTGGTCTGCACCCGGTCAAAAAACCTCGTTTGCAAGCATCCAAACAAATATATATACGTTGAAAATGACCTGCATTTGTGGTTAGATACACCAAACTTCCAGGATTAAATTGTCTTAAAGCTGCGCAATAATCCCTGAGCAAGTTATATTGCTCACCAACGGATCCTTCAATAATTGTCAATGCTTTGTTCTTAGCTCTCCAACACTTCTTATACGTAACTTCAACCGCAAATTCTCTTTTGACATGTAGCTTGAAAGCCTTTATATCCCAACTTGGATTATCTCGAAAAGCCTCCAAATAGTATTCAGCCAAATATGAAGAAGATAACCTTGAGCCTGTACAATCTCTACCACAATTCAGGTCATCATGAGGGCACATTGATTTAATTTGAAAACAAAAATCTCCATTTTCGTCAACTTGGTGTGATGCATGAATTCGCCACGGACATGCCTCTGTTGTGCATTGTGCACTGATTCTATCCTTCTTATTGTTGATGTAGTCAAAATCAAATCCTTTCCATATCGAAAACTCCTTCAGTGCACTTCTAAATACTTCTTTATTTCGAAATTGCATTCCAACAGTCAATGAAATATTTTTTCCAAAATCTGTCTTCTCGTTAAAAACAGGATACTCTCTTTGACAATTTTCATCCTCGCTAAAATCAGAAACAAGATCATCCGACGGTTGATAATCGACATCATCATCATCAATTTGCCCAGACATCAAAGCACTTGTAGAAAAGATTTCGTTCAATGATTTACTGATGTGGATTCTAGCCTGTTCAATTTTCTCATCTTGCCCACAAAATAAGTCAATCTTGTCATGTTCCATTTCAGGATCAGAAAAATCCGTCAGTTCGCCATCAATTTTATCAAGTCTATCGCAAGACCTGCTGTTGCCAACATTATCAAAAGCATCTACACTTTCTGCCTCATTCACTGCCCATTTATCTCTTGCCTTATCTGCAATATCAGCTGTAAAAGTTTGACCTTCACATTCAACCTCATTCATGCGTCCATCCAAATTTGTAGCACCTGGCATGACATTCACTTCTGTTTCATGCTCAACATATATCTCTATTAAATCTCCATCACACATCATATCTGTCATGTCATTCACGTCAAGATCCGTTACTAATTTCTGTCGAAATGCAAGATTCGTCTTTGGAAACTTGTAGTAGATTGCAACCACATCAGAATACCCGGCCCTCACAACTACATCCTTTAATTCTATGATGGAAATATAATCTGGATCAACCCCTTTCATAAGCTCTTTTACACCTCCTATGTATTGAAGATCAGTCTCTTCTATGAATTTACCGCCATAACTTATCTCGAAATTCACCCTCTTTTCCATTATACTACCAAAGCCTACAATGGAATAATGAAATAGTAAACCTGATGCACACTGAACAAATAATTCAAAAAGATAAATTCTAACAATTATAATTGAAAAAAGTCAGGAGCTAAACCACTACCATGACACAACAAGAACCTGAAAACATCCAAATATATGACAGTAGCTGAATCGATTTTATACAGACGAGAAATCGCTTCACTAGTTCAATCTGATACATCCCCCTCATTCGCACAAAAAAACTTGCAAATAGAATAATACCTGAACCCAACTCTCTGACCAAGCTAACTATGCCACCAAGCTAATTCGAAATCAATCGAATATTCATCAACGTCTTGAAGTCTGAGAAACGAGCCAGCCGGATCGACAATCAGAACACCATGGTCTCCGATGACTTTTGGAGTTAGGGTTTGCGGAAACAAGAACACAGATTATGACATAAAATTATAATGTTTATAATATTTTAATATATTTATTAGTTGCGGTTAAACCAAGAGTAACGGAGTTTAAATTTGGTTTAACACTGTTAGATTAAATAACTAAACCGTTAAATTTTTTTGAATTTGCCCCCTGAGTGGAAAAAGTAATAGATCGGACCTTCAAATGGAAAACACTGGTAGTTCGAGGCACCCCTCTGTACTTTTCCCAAAAAAAAATACAACAAACAACGTTTACGGCGTTTATTATTTTGTGCAGATTTGTGTTACTTTTTTTGTAACATTTAGGGTACACATGCCAGCATATATATTTACGAAATTCACATGGTAATTTCGGTAATAATTTGTCAACAGGATGATGACCTGTTGGTTAAGAAATCACATACGATTCCTTACATTCCGGATTCGAGTCCTGTGGACACCATTTTTTCACAATTTGTGAGATTTTTCCTCTTCATTTTTCTTCCTCCGGCCATCAAGGTGCCGAACTCGGCCTGCGCTTCAGAAGTGGAGAAATGTACCATATGATTTCGGATCCGGTCAAGATGCCTTACTACAGCTTCATATATCATGTACTAGATGATAATGTGTCATATGCATTGTATTATTCCTAATTGTTATAACCCATTATATAAAAAAATCGGCAATATATTAATAATTTACGATTTTTTTGAAATATATTAAATTACGGTTTTAAATTAAAGCTATAGCTAGCGTATCCACATTCCAAAATAAGTACCAAATAAAATCAATATATGTGGTGGATGCAACTGTAAATATTTTATATGAGATCTAAATTTAGTACAAAATCAATCTAACAATAGAGATAACAACTAAGAGAACCTTTAATTTGGTGCATACAACTGTAACATTTTTAGACCCCTGAATTTGATTCGATTTTATGTGAGTGTCAAAAAGGATATTTTATAGGGAAAATGACAAAGAATAGGTATGAACTATCACTCATTGACAAATTACGGTCCCAACTATGAAAATTGACAATTAAGGGAAATTTCAAAATATTTTAATCCTCAATTTCACAATTAAGGGCAACAAGGTTTTTTCAATTCATTCGTTTAGTTAACCTTGTTAATTGACGAAGTGATAATCCATCAATCAAGTGTATATATGTATCAAAATATTTTGAAATTGTCCTTAATTGTCAATTTTTATAGTTCGGACCGCGATTTGTCAATGAGTGATAATTCATACCCCTCTTTATCATTTTCCCTATTTTATATTAGTGTTTCTCAAATAATTCATTCAGATTTCAAAATAAACTATAATTGGCTACACAATCTCCGTGGAACTGGATATGACGAGATCGATACATTCTCCATGTAGATTTATTTAGATAAGATTATGAAAATATCCAGTTATAATGTTAATATTTTGTTTATATTTTATTTTAACTTGAATCATTTAGTTCTCAAATTTGTTGAGATAATAATTTGGAAATGGCTGATTAAAATCTGAATATTTGATAATGGATTAAATATAAATCATAATTTAATATGTTAACTATATATCCCATAAGACACTACAAATTTGGACGAAAATTACAATGGTCGATTTTCAAAGGAATACGACTACAAAATCACTGGAAAAGGTGAAAATGTGATGAAAATACAGCCCTAAGCTTACCATCGTATTTCTCATCACCGCAAAAAAAATTACGATGGTTTTTCCATGCACTTCCAGCGGAATCTTTCAGCGGTTTTATAGTAGTAACAAAAACCATTGAACAATCGTGGAAAAATCAATGCAATTTCACTGAAAAATCTACGGGAATTGTGCAATAACTTTACAGTGTACAAGTTATTTCACGGTTATTCGGGGGTTTTACAATAGTTGTTTTCCTTTGGCTTTGCGGTGATTGTGCTAAGGTATATATAATAACATTGCCTGAGGTATGCCATGGCATTCCTGCTATTTTACTGTGAAAAAAGGATTTATATAATTACAAATAAATATTTTCATCAGTGAAATTAATAGATTCATTATTTACAATTTTGAATCTTAGAATATTTAAAATGAAAAGGCATGCATAACATTAATTCTCAAAATGTTTCTAATATCTGAAATCCAGCACTTCAAATGTTTCAACATATATCAACTAGGTTTTGTTCTCATCTAAATCCATATATGTATTTGATGCGGATACGACTACATTTGCTGTGAGTGCTAGCAGTAACTCATTCACCTTTGCCGGGACATCAACACCACCTCATCGACCTCGTACATGGACTTACAAGCTCTACAAAAAGTCGTAACTCTGCAACACAATTTTCATAAAAATTTATTAAAATAAATATAACCTCTGACATCATATACAACTATCTAAGTAAAAAATGTATCATGACAAGCTGTAAAGGACCAGAAGATGAAAATGCATAATGCAAGTTTGAAGTTCTCACATAGAACCAACAACGATGAGCATTTTTTTAAAGACATTTGGAGACATCTTACCAATAAAACACTTAAAGTTTAAACCAAAGTACAAGGACTACATCTGCTCACTTTTACACATATACATTCACTAACTTTGCACTTTTCTCACCAAACAACAATCGAGATACTATCAGTACCAAACAACACTTCAAACGACACAAGTCAAAGCAGTAAATCATATCAATTTTAACCAACATACTGTCTCAAGATTTGGACTAAAATCCTCTTAGTACCCAACTACACACAAATTTAACCAACTCTTTCTTGAAAAACAAAATCAGACCTCGCAAGCAATCACAATTCTCAGCCTCCTTCCTGCTCCTTCCCGACAACATCAAGCACAGCATCAATCAACTCGGCACCTTCAGTGTAATGCCCTTTAGCCCAGTTATTATCAGCCCCAGCTTTATTGTCCAAAGACAAATTTTTTTTTGCTTTAATCAAGTAATACACGATGAAAATCACAACTACTTAAGCAGTTAGCAACAATTACACCAATCCAAAGTTTAATCAAGTAATATGATGACAAAAAGCTGTAGAATAGTTCACTTAAAAGTTACAAATGCAATGAACTGAGCGTCTTTGCTCCTTTCTCCAGCGTGATATCATACGTAATATGGTCACATGCGAAAAGAACTCCAAGACTTTCGCTGCACGAATAAAATCAACTGAATAAAACAAACCCAAAAGAACTTAAATAACTTAAACATACCACCAGCCACCATAATTCACAATCGATCACCACCCAACCACTACCCCAAATCCGACCACCACCACCAGCACCCAAATCCACTGATCCGACCACCACAAAACCACTACCACCCAAATCCCCCCAAATTCAATTTCAATTTCAATTTCAAAAAAACCCTAAAATCACCTTGGAGAGATGTGCGGTGGGTGGCGGATGAAGAAGGGTACGCCGGCAGGGGGCTAGCAGAGGCGGCATGGGGCTAACTCTGTTGGGAATCAACACCAACACAACCGAACTAAAAATAAGAACGCCTAGACATCACATTGGTATTCATGGATGTTTAAACCACCACGACAAATAACCAAATCCATACCTCAAATAATCCGAAGGATGGCTAGATGTGGACAATGCGGATGGGCGAAGCTAGGCGGAGAGGCCGTAGAAAACGAGTGGAAACGAGGCAGACCTCGAGCTGCAAAGTCTCGATATGTTTCTAGGGAAGGGAGATGGGATTAGGAGAAAGGGGGTAAATAGAAATTATATGGTTTTTAATTTACCTTATTTGTTGCGGTTTTATAGTGAAAATTTACCACTGAAAAATTACTACAGCAATACTATTGTAAATTCATTGAAACCTTTGATTTTTGCAACGGTAATTATCACTGTATATTTTACATCGCAAAATATGTGTAAAAACTGCTGAAAAACCCAACGGAAAATCTGTTTTTATAAAAACCCCTACATAAGCATTGCATTACCTTTGCATCAATTGTCAGCGATAAACAAACCATCGCATAATTTCATTGCATATTTGAGCTAAATTTGTAGTGAGAATTCGATACGTGGCATTCAAAAGTCAAAAGGACATGGTCGAATTGGTCGATTCGGTCCGGGTTTATTAATTATGTTGAAACCCAATCATAATTCGGGGCGCTTTTTATAAATAAATAAATATTAAAACAGACTTATTTAAGAATATATAATAGATGTGAGGGTATAAACATCAACAAAAAATAACACCGTTAACAGTAGATTAGACCTTTGATACTTCGAACGAATGCTGGAACAGCCTAAAGATCCGATAAAGATGAACAATACGTCGTTGCGTAGCTAACTCACAGATCTACACCTCTCAAGTTCACAACGAGAGCATAAATTGTATTTAAAAGATCGAAACATGAGTCGAATTCAGCGCAACGATAATATATCTCTCATCTCATCAAATATCAACTGAAATGAGAAATTTCTCTTACTTCTTTAACTAAAATCTTCATAAGTTTTTTTTGATAATGGGGTACAACAACTCAGAACATTACAATGCATATAAATAAAGTTTTATTATCTAGTGCAAATAAATTGATCTTGTAAAGCTCTAGCAAGGCATCTCGTTCGGATCCGAAATCATCTAATACATCTCTCTACTTCTAAAGCGATGGCCCATGTTCGACACCTTTTACCATAGATCCGCATATCTGACGAACTATTCTTTTTCACCTCTAAATAGTATCAATGAAGAGATGATCGAATATAGTGTCAAAACATTTATATTGACCGGTAAAGTACCGGGTCAAACCCAAGGGAGCAAGCCAAGCGCATGCACTATTTAAGATTGTGTTTCTATTCGGCTATTCTAAACAAAAATGTATAAAGAGCGAATATATCTAAATCCTATGTGGTTAGTAATTGGGGAAAAACGTTAAGTAAGAGGTGTTTCGAGGACTTACTCCTCTCCTTGGCAAATTCTCAATGATCATGCATACAAGAGTTCAATTAAGTATGAGTTGATAGGTTTTAAACCTAGCTTAGACTAAGAATTAGGCAATCACGCATATCTAATCCTAGTCAAGCCATCTTAGTTAGGATCTCACTAATTAAAGGGTGTTGATCCACTATATAGCATTTACTCTCATAAATGCTATATGCATAAAGTTCTAGTTCACCTCTCACCATGCATTTACTCTCATAAATGTAGGTTAAGTTCAATTTTACTATATCCAAACCATCACTAAGATCTCTCAATACTTAGATCATAATTCTAACATAAACATGTCACTTAGGCATTTTATCAAACACTTAGAGATACATGTCAATCATGAAGATCATAGTAAAATGAAATCAACTTTTTAAGGTTCATATACATGATTCAAGATATAGATCATTTTCTCCATCCTAGAACTATCCCCAAGGGTTTCCAAGTCCTAGGTTCGAGTTTTAGGTCCAAATTGTCACTTAGGCATTTTGTCGAACACCTAGAGTGCATAACATTCATAACACAAGAGAAAATGAAATCAACAATCATCTATATGAATATCAATGTATATACATGATCAAGAGTACCAAGGAGAGTCATAAGACCCTCTAAACACAAGATCCACTACTCACACATCATGTAAGACAACATGGTGTGAGTAGGGTTTTTACACAACAAGTAGAGTAGAAGAGGGATAGAAATAGGATGATTAATCCTTGAACTTCCTTGATCTTCACTTCTCCTTGGTTGGATGATGTTGAATGACCTTGTATGAGCCTCTTTTCCAATGTTCTTTTCCCCAAAAACCTCCACACTTGGTCCAAAACCCTTATTTTCCCTTTATAGATTCGGCTGAAATTTGGGCATTAAACCTGAGTTTTGCATCCAGTCGATCGACTGGGGAGAGGCTTGACTAGCCTTGACTCCCAGTTGATCGACTTAATGAAGTTTCAGAGCCCCCCACATTCTTCGTTTTTCCAGTCGACCGACTGGAGTTTCAGTCGATCGACTGGGGCCTTTTTGGTTGCCTTCCCGGCTGAATTTGGTCTTGAAGTCTCTTAGAGAGTTGTAGCCCTTTGAGTTAGCTTTCCAACAAGCTTTGAATCAACCAATTCGGAGGTCGGACGAGCCCTCTAAGTCCAAAACAAGATGCAATGGTCAATATGCTCGGTATAGCCCGAAAATCCTTGTTTTGCGCCGAAACTCAATCAATCTTCATATTTAGGCTTTGACCATGGGGGAAACTTGTTTTATACCTGAAATGTAGATATAGAGGTCAAATGACATCAAAATAATGTCGGAAACGATCAAAAACTATAGTGAAGAATGATCATAAATCGGTCGAAATCTCGACTGATCAACACTCCACACTTAAGTTTTGTTCGTCCCGAACAAAGTATGAAAATATGTCAAGGTCATGCAAATGTCGAAATGCTAGTGGTGCTATGTTTTTCGTATATTTGCCACACTAGATTTCACTAGGTCTCGATCATTATTTCTAAACATGTTATTGAAAGAAAAATGACAAGTATGTACGATCTAACTGGCTCCTTTTCGTAGGCGTTACCAATGCATTTAGCGTATGCATTAAGCCTTTAAACCCCTAGGCTACCCTAGTGGACGAGTTATAGTCTCGTGAGAGTTTTCAGAAAAGGGAATACTCACAAATCCCATATGCACTTATCCCATGAGAATTGAATTCAAGAGTGTTTAACCGAGGCTATGATTTATCAAAACAAATTCCTCACCCCACGCTAGGACTATCATCACGATATCATCAAAAGAACTTTTGAACCATTTGAGTACCCATGAGGTTGTGCATTCAAGATCATCAATACTAGAGCTATCAAATGTCTCATCCAAAGTTCCACTCATTTTCAAGGCAATACAATGAAGTCGTAGTTTAGTTTGCACAAAGGAGTGTCAACCGCTCACCTATGCTAGCTAGGGCTAGTCCAAGGGCTCGCGACACGAAACTCATTCCCAAGTTTTAGGCGCTCAAGCCATAATCCATAAGGGAAGAGGAGTTCAACACTATGAGTTCTTAATAAACATGCATAGACCAAATGATAGTTCCCGTGCAAGCACAAGGGTCGTCCAAGAGTTCTTCTAACTAGCACACAATGCAAATGTTGAATCCCGCACAAGTGACTAATGATGGAAGAACATAGAGTCAAGTTTTAAGTGTTTCTTTATTTCTTTTTCTTTTTTTTCTTTTTTTTGAAATGGCCTTTGGCCTACGAATGCTTTCGAGGGGGGACTTACCTCCCTAACCCCCGGCATTTGTATCATTTTTTTTTCTCTTTTTTTTTTCTTTTGAATGGGGCTTCGCCCTCTTTTATTTTTTTGACTCCACACTTAGAACTTGACAATATGTTCAAAAAGTGTATGGAATGTGCGGGACACAAACATAAGCAATGCACAATGTAAGAGAACTCAAGTCACCAAAGAGCATACACAAGGTCTAAGTTTTTCGTTAAATGTTCAAAAGGTGCTTGCTATACTTAATCCAAGGTATTTCAACGAAAATACTTAGAAAATTAGATAGGCAAGGGATAGCAATGATATTGGTTCACAAGAATGCACATTCATAGGACTAGGTCGGTTCTAAGTTCAAGATCCAATAAGTGACAAATAGGCTAGATGTGATTTATAGGAATTTTGAATCGATAGTCACAAGCCTATGTGGTTAAAAACACTCTCATGTTAGGGATAGAATACATGAATGCAAGTGCTCATTCAAACATGGTATGTACGGCATGAAATGAGTGAACTATGCGACTAAACCACTCCACACTTAAAGCATAGCTTAGTCCCTAAGCGCAAACAATGAAGAAAATGAGATAAAGGCGCATAGGAACTCCCTTCGTTTGTAGATGTGCCCCACCAATAGAAAAGATGCCATTGTGCTAAACGTGATTGTACATGATGCAAATAACTTCCTTGATGACAAAAACACATGAGAGGTTAAATGTAACAAGTGGCATACAAGGTTATGCAACGCAAGTATGAGCAAGAGAGCATCACTAGTCATATGATAACATCATGATATAAACTTCATAGAATTTAAACAAGGAAGTTGATCCACACCCTCTAAAACATGCACAAGGTTTCCTAAGTGCCCCAAATGTGAAACTAGAGTCATAGTATCATATAACAAATTAGTTCCACTCTAGTAAACACCAATAAAGCATATGAGCACTATGGGCAACATCATTAAGCATAGATAAATCAAAGGGAAAGTTGGAAGGGTGTGGAGTTGTGAAGTGGGATTGGAGTGAGTAAAACTCACTCCACACTTAAAATCTTATCCACTAATAGCACATATCACACTCCACACTTTAGAACTTTAGTTGCTCATAATCATGCCAAACATTTAAATACATAAAAGAACAAGAATGAAACACTTACAAACCGGGTTACCTCCCGCGAGGGCCTAGTTTTTTCCGTCTTGGCAAAGACGTAGCAAAGCGCCCCATAGAATCACTCGTTGAGAAGTCCTTTGCTAGGATCCCTTCTCACGGGGCCTTGGATTTGGTCGTGTCAATCCACCTTCAAATCCCATTTGAATTTCTTCCCATCAAGCCTACAATGGACTTTCCTTTGGGAGCATGACCCCTTCAAGTATGAAGATCCCTTAAGAATTAAGGGGTCATGGGAGCTTTTTCCAATTAATCTTTGAACATAAGGCAAGAAGCTCCAAAAATTGTCTCGAGACGAAGTAGTGAAGAAGGGGTCTTCATAACTTGTCTCGAGAATAATGGGCATCCTTTCTTTTAATTTTTCAATCGGTTCCTTGGGTGCCCACTCCTCAATATCTCTTTCTAAACTCTTGTCTTCTTGAGTGCGGGATGGTTCCTTAGTTTCTTCCATGAAAACCTCAACAAAGTCTCTATACCCTTGAAGACTTTCAATCTCTATACGCTCTTCCTCTATCTTATCCTCATCAAGGAATTGGGATTCACATTCAAGCTCGTTTGTAGCGGGAGGAGGGAGTTCTTCATCATCAACAAAAGGTGTTTCCTCAATGTGAGAGGCATCATCATTGAAGAATTCCTCATCGGAGAGCGTCAATGGGATGGCGTGATCCCATTGGTTGTAATGAGCTTTGGTGGCGGCTCTCCAAAATTCATCCTCCAATTCTTGATCCCGTTCTTCCCTTGAGGCATTAGATTCAAGGACTTCTTCTTCGAATACCTCCTCTTCCTCACTTAAGTTTTCATTTTCCATTGCTTGTAACGCCAATTTGCTTTTCAAAACTTGGTGTTGAGCCTCCAATCTATCAAATTGAGTATCCATCTCTATAAATTGAGCTTGCATGTCTCTATCCATCTTCTCTTGATTTTCAAGGAATGTGGCAAGCATGGAATCTAGATTGGAGGACTCATTCGAGGGTTGAGGTTGTGGGTAGGAGTCTTCGGAAACCTCTTCTTCCTTATTCAAGTTCCCAATTTCTATTGCTTGCCTTTGAGCTTTCCATTCCAAATGATCTCTCTCTTTCTTCTCTTGGTTTGCTAGAAGTCTAGCAAGCATGGATTCTATATTGGAGGGCTCACTTGAAGGTTGAGGAGGTTGAGGGTATGGAGGGTAGGAGTCTTCAACTTCAAAGCATTGGCTATCATCCCAATTCGGAGTATAGTAACTTGTCGGATAGCCATTCTCTTGATAATAAGAATTGATGTGCTCCTCCTCTTGGTAATATCCCTCATTAGAAAAGACTTGTTGGTTGTGGTTGTACATCCAATAGTCTTCACAATGGGCATTTGGTTGATCATCTTCATAATAATCTCCATTGTGCAAGACTTGTTGGTAGTAGGGGTTCATCCTCGCAAAACAAGGTAAACAAAAGCTAGTAAGTGATATGAGTGAAAAAGAAGAATATACAAGTATAAGAAAAAGGAAAAATATTCACAAGAATAGACGGAACTTTCACACAATCTAATCTAGGGATGTGCTAACTAGTTGCTCCCCGGCAACGGCGCCATTTGACGAACTATTCTTTTTCACCTCTAAATAGTATCAATGAAGAGAGGATAGAATATAGTGTCAAAACATTTATATTGACCGGTAAAGTACCGGGTCGAACCCAAGGGAGCAAGCCAAGCGCATGCACTATTTAAGATTGTGTTTCTATTCGGCTATTCTAAACAAAAATGTATAAAGAGTGAATATATCTAAATCCTATGTGGTTAGTAATTGGGGAAAAACGTTAAGTAAGAGGTGTTTCGAGGACTTACTCCTCTCCTTGGCAAATTCTCAATGATCATGCATACAAGAGTTCAATTAAGTATGAGTTGATAGGTTTTAAACCTAGCTTAGACTAAGAATTAGGCAATCACGCATATCTAATCCTAGTCAAGCCATCTTAGTTAGGATCTTACTAATTAAAGGGTGTTGATCCACTATATAGCATTTACTCTCATAAATGCTATATGCATAAAGTTCTAGTTCACCTCTCACCATGCATTTACTCTCATAAATGTAGGTTAAGTTCAATTTTACTATATCCATACCATCACTAAGATCTCTCAATACTTAGATCATAATTCTAACATAAACATGTCACTTAGGCATTTTATCAAACACTTAGAGACATGTCAATCATGAAGATCATAGTAAAATGAAATCAACTTTCTAAGGCTCATATACATGATTCAAGATATAGATCATTTTCTCCATCCTAGAACTATCCCCAAGGGTTTCCAAGTCCTAGGTTCGAGTTTTAGGTCCAAATTGTCACTTAGACATTTTGTCGAACACCTAGAGTGCATAACATTCATAACACAAGAGAAAATGAAATCAACAATCATCTATATGAATATCAATGTATATACATGATCAAGAGTACCAAGGAGAGTCATAAGACCCTCTAAACACAAGATCCACTACTCACACATCATGTAAGACAACATGGTGTGAGTAGGGTTTTTACACAACAAGTAGAGTAGAAGAGGGATAGAAATAGGATGATTAATCCTTGAACTCCCTTGATCTTCACTTCTCCTTGGTTGGATGATGTTGAATGACCTTGTATGAGCCTCTTTTCCAATGTTCTTTTCCCCAAAAACCTCCACACTTGGTCCAAAACCCTTATTTTCCCTTTATAGATTCGGCTGAAATTTGGGCATTAAACCTGAGTTTCTTGACTAGCCTTGACTCCCAGTCGATCGACTTAATGAAGTTTCAGAGCCCCCCACATTCTTCGTTTTTCCAGTCGACCGATTGGAGTTTCAGTCGATCGACTGGGGCCTTTTTGGTTGCCTTCCCGGCTGAATTTGGTCTTGAAGTATGTTAGAGAGTTGTAGCCCTTTGAGTTAGCTTTCCAACAAGCTTTGAATCAACCAATTCGGAGGTCGGACGAGCCCTCTAAGTCCAAAACAAGATGCAATGGTCAATATGCTCGGTATAGCCCCGAAAATCCTTGTTTTGCGCCGAAACTCAATCAATCTTCATATTTAGGCTTTGACCATGGGGAAACTTGTTTTCTACCTGAAATGTAGATATAGAGGTCAAATGACATCAAAATAATGTCGGAAACGATCAAAAACTATAGTGAAGAATGATCATAAATCGGTCGAAATCTCGACTGATCAATATCCACCCCATCGGGGCCACCTTGGACATCTTTATTGTTACAAGACATCTCCACGAGGGAGGAAGAACACATTCACTCGCGGGACGTGAATAAGAAGGCATCCACGAGGGATGTAGGAAGCATCCACACGCGAGGTGGGACGAGAAAGGAAGAGGAAAAAAGAAAACAATCTCACAAAATTATGAGGAAAATTGGTGATCACAAGATTTAAACCCGATGTGTAAGGATCCATGACAAACTCGTTAACCAACATGCCACTACCTCTGTTGGGAAAAAAATATTACATTACATACTATTTCAGATTTCTCACCAGCCTGTATGCTGGGATTGGGGTTGTCGAGATAATGCTTAGAGGAGAGAAGTGGTATACGCAGGGACGGCCCAAAAAACGGCCCAAAAATTTATAATCAGGGTGACAAATTAATATTAACTAAAAAATTAATAATGAAAATCTATTATACTAAAACGGACAATATTTTATCACCGTGGTACGGAAATGATTTATGGTTGAATTAATACTAAGCATTACGATTATTTCTTCTTGATGCGGACAACCAAAGAATCCGAGAAAGAATCATACCATCTTGTTTGCGAGGTACACTCTTCACTGTTGGTTTAAAAAAAACTCTTTAACATATTTATTCACCAATTTTTTTTGACATCTGCATCTAAAAAAAGTATATAAAATCAAATATTAGAAATCCTAATGTAATTGACTCGAATACAAATTTACAATACAAAATTTCAACACAAATTTCCAACTTGAACATGAGTTGTTTATATATTTACAAAATTCAACTAAGTTTAATTATTTAATATAATTCACTTTCAACACAAACTAACAAATTATAATTCTCTCAATACGGACAGATGAATGTCAAACCGACATAAACCATGACTCCCAAAAATCACCCCACATGGCTCCAATATACTATTTTAAACGGTAAACTGATTGTAACATATAAATATTAAACATTATTGATTTTATTATTTATATCATAATTTAATTATAAATAAATAAAGAAAATTGGAAAAAACCTAGAGGTGACAAGTGTCATCACGGTTAAAGCTCCTTTCGGGACGGGTCAAGTAGGGCTTTTGTTGAGCCCTAGCCCTTTATACATTAGGGCCGGGCCCTGAGAAAATTTATCAGCCCTAAAATCGTTATCGGCCCTTCGTTTCATAAGTCTTTTCGGGCTAGGGTCGGGCTCAGTCTAATTTCGACCCTAAATGAATGACTAATTAATCGACAAATAACTCTTTAAACGCAAATACTACTAGCTTAGACGTGTGAGATTTAATAAATGTGAAAAAATACATTCTTTTCAAATCAAGAACATCCTTAAATTAATAAATATACGATTTTAAATCGGGCCCGTATTTCGGACCGGGCCAAATAATTGAAGTCTTAGCCCGATCCTAAATCCTTAGGGTCGGGCCAATAGGACTTGCGTAGGGCTAGGGCCGAGCTCGGACACAGGGCGCCCTAGGACTTATTTCGGCACATGACTAAATACCGACCCCTAACTGGGGGTATATGATTTATTAATTTGTGTGGTGTAAAAGAGATCCACGATCGGTAAGTCAGCACCAGAAGTGTGGACGCCGAGATTGGATGGACCTAAAAAATAAGGCTCATCTCATCCGTCAACTTGTAAAGTAAATTAGCGCAAATTACATACTTTTTTATTGTCAAGTTAAATACTTTGAAAATCAGATTTTAGAAGGTTCACGACGTTTTTGAAATAAGCATCCGGTTCTAACTATTTTTGTCTTTTCACATCAGCTAAGATTGTTTTGTTGGATTAAGTTATATGAGTCATGAGTGCACATGTCCAAGCGTTCAATTGTTGGATTTTACATTAAGTTATACGAGTCATGAGTGCACATGTCCAAGCGTTCAATTATTGATTATCGAAAATGTTGACGATTCAAAGTCTTTTTAATAGGGGAGCGCTCTATTGAGATCCTTAAAAAATTTGAGACACTGAGATTCAAATTTTCATTATTATATCATAATGCATCTTTAAATTTACATATGATATTTGTTCAAAAAGCAAAGTCAAAGTTGGTGGCTTTGACTCTGCATTAAATGTATATTGGAAAATGCGCATGGACATATGTCACCACCCCAATGACTTGATGATGCATTTTAGAATGTGAAGATTAAGGTCTCAAGGTTTTGAAAAAAAGATGAGGTCTCATCGAAGCGCTCCTCCCCTTTATTATATTTAAGGCTTGAGTGTGGAGATATTATGCGATAATTTTGACCAGTATTCAAGAAAACTGTGCCTGGTGCGCCTAGGCGCCCATTTTCGTAAAATCGTCCCGATTTCTTCAAAATGGTGAAATCAATCGGCAACTTGATGGATTCTTGTATTTTAGACCGATTCTAATGCATCTAGGCCAAATTATCGCTCAAAATTCATATATTTGAGGATGAAAAAGCTTAACAGTTGTCTACAATGGCATCTTGTGTGTTGACGGCACGGTCTAGGATTTGTTCTATATTTTAGATGATGATCAATAATTTTATAAAATAATAATTTATTTTATTTGAATCCTTAGAGTTTGAAATACTTATAATTGGATCCCTTTTTTTAAAATAACGTTTTAAACTTATCCTCCAAGGTATTAAAATTATTAAAATCAAGTTAAATCAAATTAGATAATATATTAAGAGTGCGGTTCAGGTAAAAACTCCTATTATTTATAAAAACCGAATTTCAAGCTGACGCGTGTTCAATTTTGTCGAAATCTCGGATATAACACTTAGGGGCATTATGGTCATTTCACATATCTCAGAATGATCAGACTTAACATGGAATGATCGGACTTAAATAATCAGAGTTAAAAATATTACTGTAGCAATGGTCAGACTTAAAACATCAATGATTAGACTTAAACTACAATGATTAGACTTAAAACTATTACTGTAGCATTGATATGACTTAAAATAATTACTGTAGCAATTTTTAGGACGATTAAACACTCGCATCCATTATGTATTTTTAAATAAGTCCGTTTTAATTTTTTATTTACAAAAGCGCCTCGAATTACGATTGGTCGAAATATATACGTGGTAATATTTTATTTCTTTTTTAGTTTTTATTTATAACTATGATTTTTATTTGATCCGTTTC
Source organism: Rhodiola kirilowii (assembly GCA_033675215.1). Taxonomy (NCBI): domain Eukaryota; kingdom Viridiplantae; phylum Streptophyta; class Magnoliopsida; order Saxifragales; family Crassulaceae; genus Rhodiola; species Rhodiola kirilowii. The sequence goes on along the minus strand of CM066197.1, from coordinate 11,440,533 downwards.
CATATATTAATACATATATATTTATAAAAATTCAAACCGATTAATTCTTTAACGTCCCATCCGCCCGATTACCACCTAGCGTTTTTTACAACCTTGCTTTTGACATGAGTAATTTAAAAAAAATAAATATCAAAAATATAATAATTTCTTTTTAAAACATTTGCCCGATATGAATAAAAGTAATTGATAATGGAAGTGATTTGTTTATAATTTCTAAAAAAATGTTAAGTTCCCATCAAACAAAAAAATGTTAAGTTTATCTCAAATCACGAAAATTTGATGTGCCTAGACACGAATATTTGATGTGTCTCACAGGTCACACGTCACGAAAATGTTAAAAACCAGTACCATAAGCCACGCTTTTTATTTTAGAAGTTATTTAATTACTTTTCAGGAGTTATTTAATTACGTTTGACCTCTTTTCTTGAAAGGTGCACAAATGATTGACTTTAATCATTTGTTTCACATCATTTAATGCACAAATGAAGAACGTTTTTGTTAATGATAATGGGTACAACAATTACAATGCATATGATGACGATGTAAATTTTTATATACATTTTTTAGGGTGTAATAGAAATACTTGTCAAAAGAATTTATTATTAGTAAGACTAAATCGAACACAAGGGAGCAAAACGTGATTATGCGCTAAGAGAAATTGTATTGGTAAGACCTTTGGGTTTGAACTTGATATTGTTGCCCTTGAGAGTGATTTCTAGGTTGGAATTGATTTCTCAATTGAAAGGATTAATTATTTGAAGCAGGCCTAGGACCAAAATCGGGAGGGGTAGGATTTGTGGTCTTGTATTAGAAGTTTGGGTGGTTTTTCCAAGTCGATGAGAACCTTGCCGTTGTGTAATTGGATTGGGAGTCTTGTTTTTTAGGGGACTAGCATCAAACTCTCTTCCTTGATTTCCTCCCATGAAATTAGCTTCTTCATATCCAACTTCAATCCCACTTGGTTGAACAATGGGACAAGAATTTGTTTCATGTTGGTTCACCTCGCAAATGTCACAACCTTGGGTCATTAAATGGTCATTCGACAGGAGGTGCAATCTATCAACCTTTTCCGAGAGGTTTCCCAGTACCTTAATCAATGGCTCGTATTCACTTGCACTTATGGCTTTCACTTCATAACTTCCTCTTTGGTTCCTTGGATTTCCTCTTTCACTTGCCCACATAAAGTAGTTCTTTGTGATCTTTTCAATTACTTTAAACCCATCCGAAGGTTCAAGATCTATTATGGCACCTCCCACGGCGGTATCAAGTTCAAGCCGCGAGGGACTATCAGCTCCATTGTAGAAGGTATGAAATAAGAGGAAGGCATCTAGGTTGTGGTGTGGGCAAAGTCTTTGATACTCCTTGTATCTCTCCCAAGCTTCATTGAGCGTCTCTCCACCCATTTGCTTGAAATTCAATATTTGATGACTTCCAATGTGAGCCGTCTTGGATGGAGAAAAATACTTGTTAAGATATGTGGTTGCAAGTTCTTCCCAAGTAGTAAAGCTTACCGGTGTTTGGCTCCTAAACCAATCTCTACCTTTCCCCGTGAGCGAGAAAGGGAATAATCTCAAGTGTATAGCATTTCTTGAAGCCCCATTTATCTTGAAAGTGTCACATATCTCGAGGAACAAGGTCAAATGGGAGTTTGGGTCTTCGTTGTCTCTCTCCGAGAATTGGTTTGATTGAACCATTTGGATTGTGGAGGTCTTCAAGTCAAAATCATGGTTGTCCACCACGGGAACTAGAATAGGAGACCGATAACCATATGCATTGGGGGCTACACATAGTCCTTGAGAGCTCTACGAGCTTGAGGGAGAGGAGCCACGGGATTTTGTTGAGGAATGGAGGTGAGACATTGTGATTGGCGGGTGCGGGAGGTGTAGGGGGTCTTTCCGCCATATCCAAAGTGGGTGTCTCTTGAGAGTTAGAAGATGATCCTTTTGACTTAGTTGCCTTACTCCTTGTAAAATGGGGATCAACGATGTCTTTTATGGGTTGATTCAAGTCTCTATCCACACTTTCAATAAGCTTCTTTGTTTTAGGTGGCATAAAAGAAATGCACCTACAAGAAGAAAAGCAAGGAAGACAAGTAAGGATAATATGATAAGCTCGAGAAACACAAATAACTAGATCAAGAAAATAAATGAAGTAGTTGAAGTGTCATACAAATTATCCTAGGGATAATCTAACCATTGCTCCCCGGCAACGGTGTCATTTTGACGTTGTAAATTTTCGTATACACTTTTTAGGGTGTAATAGAAATACTTGTCAAACGAATTTATAATTGGTAAGACCAAGTCGAACCCAAGGGAGCAAAACGTGATTATGCGCTAAGAGAAATTATATTTATTACTTGGCTACTTCTATCAAACTGAGTATGAGTGAAGTAATTAAGATACTAGCAATGCAAAAGTTTTAGGGGGATTAACTTCAATTTAAGGATGTTTCAAGGGGGCTACTCTCCTCCTTGGCATTCCCCAATGATCACATACATAATTTCTAAACATATCAAGGTGATAAATTGTCTAAAACCTAGCTTATACTAAGATAGATCAATTTTAATGTAAATCTATTCCTAATCAAGCCATCTCAAATAAAATCTCACTTTTTCAAGATATCGATGTACTCTATAACTCTTATTGACGTGAAATTTCTTCCTAAGTCAATAAGTGAAATACGCATGAAGCACTAGGTAACATCAAATCCATGTTTTCACTTTTATGAATACTAGATATGATCATTTTCACTACATCCAAATCATCACTAAACTTTTTCAACACTTAGATTAAGTTTTAAGGCAAACAAGTTACTTAGGAATTTCATCAAACACTTAGTAACATGTCAAACTTGAAACATGACGTGTAGTATTTTATCGTCAAAAATAATTTGTAATGCCGGTAAGAACCGGATCGTCCAAGGGAGCCAGTGTAAACTTATGCACTATGTAAGGTTGAGCTTCTATTTATCCTAGTCGGAATCGAGTGTTTTGTTTGGTTTTATTATCTAAATAAACAAGTAAGAAAGAAAGGTTTTAACAAATTTCGAGAAGTATTTCGGGTTACTTCACTTACCCAACATTAGAATCAAATTTATTAACTAGTATGCAAGGATTTGCCTATATTGATTGAAAAATAGCCGCACAATCCAAGTAAGAACCTCACCCTTTCGGTGATATTGGTTCGAATTGGAATTGTACCTTAATCTACAAACCTCACCCTTTCGGTGCTATTGGTTCAAATCAAGTAACTCGCTGATGTTTACCAACTCCCCATGTTTACACGATGAGTACACCCTTCGCTTGTCGTACACCCTCATTGCTTGTCCCCACGTTACGATGAGTACACCCTTCGATGAGTACAAGTAACTCTCATCGTGTAAACATGGGGAGTCCTTGTCGTAAAACTAACATTTCCCATTACAATCTCGGGCCACTCTCATAGTCACGCAGTTCGTAACGTGTATTTTACTTAATAGTCTGACGTTTGGCCTCACCCTTTCGGCGCTATTGGCTTAACGTCTCAAAGTAATTCACTTAGGCATTTTCTCAAACACCTAGTATGCATCGCTAAGTTTTAAGCGCTAAGTAAAACACAAATCATGTAAAACAATCCAAATCATGCAACGGTTAATACATTAAACGATTCATAGTCGAATAAGATTAGTCCAAAATATGGGTCACTTACTCACTATCCATCGTCATGGAAATACAAATCATGTTTTGTTCGAAATGAAAATTACAAAGAGAAAAAGGAATGACTACACCCTTCGCTTCCCCTCCTCTCTTTTTCGTTCTCTCCAAGTGTTTAGAATGGAATATGTGCGTACGGAATGTCCAGAATTCTTTGTTGGCGGGCTTCCTCTTTCTTTTTCTTCTTTTTGTAATTTTTGGGCTTTTTGTAAAAACCTAGCAAAAATTACATTTTTGGCCCATTCAGTCTAGGTGACACAAGTGACATGGGTAATTCCAGAGAGGTGAATTTTATGAGTTCTGTCTGATTTGTGTCACTTGTGTCAATTATTTTGGTGACACAAGCGCAGAGTGAGATAACCTCTTGAGCTCAAATTTGGACATCCTTAACGACTGTATCTGCTCTAGGTCCCAACTACAAAGTTGTAGCCATTGTTCTAAGCTTTCCATCAAGCCAGAGAATAATGAATTCAGACACAGTATGAGCTCCAGGCGTGCGCAACAATTAGGGAGGTCAATCTACCAATTTTTGCAGTGTTTTCACCCAAATCACACAAAACACTTATTTTGCCTTGAATTCGTTTTTCACCTACAAATACGAAAACAAAGAGTGAGAGCTCATAAGAATAAAGAAAATGATCGAAAATCGACTAAATGTGGAGCATAAATATAGTACAAATTTATGTTCATCAAAACACTCCACAATTAGAGTTTGTTCGTCCCAAACAAACATGAATTAAATCCTAACCACTTTCGTAGAGAACACAAGTGCATTTAGTGTATGCATGATGGACCATAATTATACGAATCAAAAACACAGTAAAACCCACCAAATTAGACTGTTTGTCTATTTAACTTCTGCTTGTTAGTCCCGATATATTTCCACAGGGTATTTTGGCGCTTAGAGAGAAAACACGCTAAGGAGAGGATTTTACGCTGAAAAGATATTACGAGTCGGTTCGAGGTCACGATCAGACGCTGAATGCAGAAATCACAAGATCCTGACATTGAATTACTCAAAACAAATCCAACAAGGAGCAACCAAAGTCAGACCGGAGTGAAATTGGACCATTGGTTTTGTGAAAATTGCACAAAACCACACAAACCTCCTCTTTCCTTCTAGAAGGGGCGGCTATGGGGAGGATAAGGAGGAGGATGACTCATATCCTCCATCCTTATCCATAAGTGGCGGCTAAATGGACTCCCCACAAGGTGGTGCCAAGTGTCTCCTCCCTTCTCCACACCTTCCTCCTCCCTTGGATGCCAAACCACATGCCACCATCTCCACCCTCCATTCCTCCTCCCTTTGGCTATAAAATGGAAGCTCCTCCTCCTCATTTTATCATCCAAAAAAAACTTGTAATATTTTAGAGAGATAGAGGGCTTAACCCTCTTCTCTTCACTTTCAATAAATATTGTTCTTCATTTTGGAGCTACTTTTGGCGCTTAGATCTTGTCTAGGAGCTCCTCTCCTCCGCTTATTGTAAGGTATAAAATTACTTTCAGTATTATTTGTTTTTACTGTAAAGTTATTTTATTATTCGGTACCCTTGTGCAAGACATTAGTTTGCTTGCATTCCTTGACATGAATACAAGTAGCTAAAAGCTTGTACTCGGTCGCAGGGGTGTACTTGTATTATAAATGTTTTAGACTCTACTCTTAGAGTATCTCTGTATTCAAAACTTGTTCTATGTGCCATATATCAAGTCAGAATTTCCAAGGTTGAGTGGAAGCTGTAACAAGCAAAGCTCTTCCGTGGGGATTCGTGAACATACTCGGTAAGTGGAAGCTGTAACAAGCAAAACTTATCTGAGGAGTTTGACTTATCTAAAAAACCATTTTGGGAAATCGTAATAGAAGATCAAATGGATGCACATAAGGCTAAGATACTTTGAAAGGAGGAATTAGTCTAACTAGAACAAGTGTTTTAAATGGTGTTGCAAGTCTTGCGCTAGAAATAGCCTCGATTCATCTTTGAATACTTAGCATGATCATTTCAAGTGTTCTACGCGATGTTGCAAGTCTTGTGTTAGGAATAGCCTCGATTCATCTTCGAACACTTGGTATGATCATTAGCGGTCAATGATAAACAAATATGATACAAGGCCCCTAAAACCGAATCATTTCCTTATAGTCTATTATCAACTGCTGTAATTTACTTTCAGTTCTCAAAACACACTCAAACCCAACCCCAATCGTATTTAATTTCTGCATAAGCTTCATTAAAGAACAACTAATCCACACTGACTCTCTTGGGTTCGACCCCTACTTACCACTTGCTACCCAGTAGTTAAGTCGCGAGTAGCGGACTTATAAATTTATTTGTACATTTGCTCTGACGACAAGCATCTGTCAAATTGGCGCCGTTGCCGGGGAGTTGTGCATCGGAATAGTTGTTCTTTTTTATTTTTTTCTTTTTTATTTTATCATGCAATTCACTAAGTCCTACTACTACGGAATGGAACCTTGGAACATTGAGGAAATTTCCCCACCACCCTTCGAACTTGAAATCCGCGAGAAGATCAACAATATAAAACAATCCCGGGATGAAACATTGGACGAGTACTTGGCGTATTATGACTCCATGTTGATAAGTTGCCCGCACCATGGATTCACCAACCACGATCTTCTTCAAAGGTTTCTCAATGGGATGATGCCACAAGAGTGGAATTGGCTAAATGATGCAGAGGGAGGCTCGGTGAACGACTTAGACATAGATGATCTTTGGAACTTAATAGATGATTTGGCCGCAAGGTCAAGACAAAGACAAGATCAAGCCATGCGGAGCGAAGAACTGGATAACATAATGCACCAAATCAGGGCCAAAACCGAAGTATGGGCAGCAGAAAACGAGTTGGCAGCTAGCACCCAGCAGTTGGCCGCAGACATACAGTAATTGAGTGCCTCGATGCACCAATTCACGGCCGAAACCGAATCATGGGCAATAGAAAAGACGGCTGAACCCGAGGAGCCGACAGAGAATGAAGAATCATGGGTGGCTCAAAAAGAAGCATCAAACCAGCTCTGGGACCTCATTAACAAGCTGCCCAAAACAGGCCCGGTCCTTATCACCAATCCATCCGAGGAAATCACTGTCCTAACTACCGAGCCAACAGAAGTCCCGAACATCACTACCAAAGCGGCCGAAGAAATCAAGCCAGACCCGGTCCTTGCGCTCAGAACACCCGAGTAAGTCCCGAACCTCATTGCCGAACTATCCGAGAAAGCCCCAGTCCCACTCACCACGACTCAACAAGGAAAACCGCTTGAAAACTCACTCGTTCCAGGACAACCATCCATCACTACCACAATGAAGAGGATTGGCAGAGGTGCATGCTTGATGTCGCCTACAGTTAATGGCACAAAACCAAATTTCCAAACTCGCAAAGGTGCTAACTATTCCAACATGAAGAGGCGGCAAAAACATGGGCCGAAAGAATGGAAACCCGGAAAGAGTAACAAACAAGCACGACTCATTGGACCAGCAGCTATGGTCAAAGAAACCCCACCCTCTCGGAGCAAAAGGGCTGCCGAGAAGAAGTTTGACCTCACTCACCCTTGGGATCCGACCTTATGATCCATGATTGAGGTATCGTCGAGCCAACGACGTTAAACAAAGGCACTAGTCGGGAGGTAACCCGACACTATCTTACTTTCCGCACTTTAATTTTCTATCTTTAATTTTCTGTATTTTACTTTTTCAATAAGTCGCTCTCACCCACTTGGTGCATAGAAGATTTGACTATTCAGGAATCGGACTTGGGTGCAACATTAAACCAGTCAGGGCTACGCTAAGAGTTCAAGGCCCCAGCCGAACTCCCTCGATTATCCAGCCTCGAGCCATGTCGTTCACTCGACACCTTAAAGGGAGTTCTCTTCTTCCCTTTTCCTTAATGTCATTTCCTTCTCGTACAATATCTGCTTGCATGGCTTTTGAACTAAGTTGTGCTGAAAGGCACACCTTCGTTCAAAAGTGTGGGGTGAGAACCACCTGTGTACATAAACATGTTTTTCTTTTTTAATGTTATCTTTTTGAAAATATGAACTTAAGAATGTGAAAAAGATAGATCTAAAATTCATGCATTTACCTTGTGAAAATTCAACTGTCTAAAAACTTAGAATGTAACTTCTCATTTGTCCCTTTGTGCTGAGATAAACTAGGGATGTGGAGTTGATAGAAATGCCCTAGAGAGGCTTGGCAAGCAATCGAAGGATCGAATCAAACTATATGGTTTTCGAAGTCAGTGGAGGCTGCACTTCGGGTTTCAGTGAAGATTGAAGTCATCTCCGCCATGCAGTGTTTATGCAAAAAGAAAAAAAGGCGAGGACGGGAATCAGACCGTCCTCTCTCTAGTCAAAGTAGCCGAGAAAATAGATGAGCGACCCTCATCTTGACCCGCACGAAATGACAAGGATGAGAGGAGCGGGGCGGTATTTCCATAGGCTTGCGGGCGATGATTGGACCTCCCAAAAAGGCTTGAGAAAATGGACTAGCAAGTCACAAAGACGCAAAAAGCTCAAAGAAGCAAATCAAGAGACCAAAGGCCCAAAATTGTGAAGGTTTTAACCGAACAAAAAGTGAAGTACTCAAAGAGTCAAATCAAAGGCCAAAGGCCGATTCACTACAAAAAGCAGTCCCTCGCCAAAAGAAAATCAAAGTACTCAAACCATTGAAACCCGAACCGAATCACGTGCTAGAGAAAGCTACAAGGAAACCATATAGTGCGAGACAGTCCCGAGGTTGCAGTCCAGGAGCCTAAAAAGGGCTATCTCCCGAAACATCCAAAATAATTTGCATCTCAGCACGGAGGTACAAGTATCAAGTTTCTTCTATTTATTTATACAGTTCAATTTGGTAATAAGTAAGCAATACATGAATTATGATAAATCGAGTCCCACAGTCTAATTTTCATATTTCAACAAACTTACTTAGTGTGCCGCCCTTTAATAGCATTGTTCGGGACGAACAACTAAAAGTGTGGGGGTGATCTGATGGACCATAATTATACGAATCAAAAACACAGTAAAACCCACCAAATTAGACTGTTTGTCTATTTAACTTCTGCTTGTTAGTCCCGATATATTTCCACAGGGTATTTTGGCGCTTAGAGAGAAAACACGCTAAGGAGAGGATTTTACGCTGAAAAGATATTACGAGTCAGTTCGAGGTCACAATCAGACGTTGAATGCAGAAATCACAAGATCCTGACATTGAATTACTCAAAACAAATCCAACAAGGAGCAACCAAAGTCAGACCGGAGCGAAATTGGACCATTGGTTTTGTGAAAATTGCACAAAACCACACAAACCTCCTCTTTCCTTCTAGAAGGGGCGGCTATGGGGAGGATAAGGAGGAGGATGACTCATCTCCTCCATCCTTATCCATAAGTTGCGGCTAAATGGACTCCCCACAAGGTGGTGCCAAGTGTCTCCTCCCTTCTCCACACCTTCCTCCTCCCTTGGATGCCAAACCACATGCCACCATCTCCACCCTCCATTCCTCCTCCCTTTGGCTATAAAATGGAAGCTCCTCCTCCTCATTTTATCATCCAAAAAAAACTTGTAATATTTTAGAGAGATAGAGGGCTTAACCCTCTTCTCTTCACTTTCAATAAATATTGTTCTTCATTTTGGAGCTACTTTTGGCGCTTGGATCTTGTCTAGGAGCTCCTCTCCTCCGCTTATTGTAAGGTATAAAATTACTTTCAGTATTATTTGTTTTTACTGTAAAGTTATTTTATTATTCGGTACCCTTGTGCAAGACATTAGTTTGCTTGTATTCCTTGACATGAATACAAGTAGCTAAAAGCTTGTACTCGGTCGCAGGGGTGTACTTGTATTATAAATGTTTTAGACTCTACTCTTAGAGTATCTCTGTATTCAAAACTTGTTCTATGTGCCATATATCAAGTCAGAATTTCCAAGGTTGAGTGGAAGCTGTAACAAGCAAAGCTCGTCCGTGAGGATTCGTGAACATACTCGGTAAGTGGAAGCTGTAACAAGCAAAACTTATCTGAGGAGTTCGACTTATCTAAAAAACCATTTTGGGAAATCGTAACAGAAGATCAAATGGATGCACATAAGGCTAAGATACTTCGAAAGGAGGAATTAGTCTAAATAGAACAAGTGTTTTAAATGGTGTTGCAAGTCTTGCGCTAGAAATAGTCTCGATTCATCTTTGAATACTTAGCATGATCATTTCAAGTGTTCTACGCGATGTTGCAAGTCTTGTGTTAGGAATAGCCTCGATTCATCTTCGAACACTTGGTATGATCATTAGCGGTCAATGATAAACAAATATGATACAAGGCCCCTAAAACCGAATCATTTCCTTATAGTCTATTATCAACTGCTGTAATTTACTTTCAGTTCTCAAAACACACTCAAACCCAACCCCAATCGTATTTAAATTCTGCATAAGCTTCATTAAAGAACAACTAATCCACACTGACTCTCTTGGGTTTGACCCCTACTTACCACTTGATACCCAGTAGTTAAGTCGCGAGTAGCAGACTTATAAATTTATTTTTACATTTGCTCTGACGACAAGCATCTGTCAATGCACCAAGCCTTTAAACCTATAGACTACCCTACATGACGAGTTGTAGTCTCGTGAGAGTTTTCAGAAAAGGGAATACTCACAAATCTCATATGCGACTAGCTAATATGGATGAACAAAACAGTTCGTCATTTATCTAGGCAATACGCAACGAATACCACATGCACATCAACTGAAATAGTAGTCAAAGACCAACTTCTTTTCAAAAGAATTTTGAACCACCAATAACCTTAAAAAGATGCACATTCAAAGACAATCAACATTAGAGTTATCGAATGGGTAACCTAACAATTCATTCAACCTTTTCACAACATACTCAAAACATGAACCTTAGAGACACAAAAAGAATGCCAATCGCGCGCCTATGGTATCAAGAAGGATAATCCATGGTCTAATGATACAAAACTCATTTTCAAGTCTTAGGAGCTACGTCCATAATCCGTAAGGAAAGAGGATTTTGGCACTTCATTTTCAAAACTATCTCAAACATGGTCATGCTCACGTACTAGTACAATGGTCATCCCTCTACTCAAATCGCAATGCATACACACAATAAGAAATGATGGAAAGTACATTGACAAACTTAAGTGTGTGCCTCATCTTTTTTTCTTTTTCTTGACTTTTTGCCCATGATATGCTTCATGAAATTTTTTCTTTTGATAGCTTGCCTTATTTTGGCTTTTGCTTGCATATACAAAATTTTTTGTTGGGGTCAATTTTTCACCCATATTTGACTCCACACTTAAGAGTTGGCAATTTACTAAAGAGATAAATGATGTGTGCATACAAAATGAAAGAATAAAAATCACCTAAGAGCAATGACTAAGTTCTCGAAGAGAATAAAAGTATTCTCATGCTTGCTAATTTCATGCTCAAGTAATGCAAAAAGGTTGCCTAAATTATTAGATAGACAAAAGATAACAACAACATTGACGCCTAGGAATTATGCACTCATAAAAGTCATGGCGATCCTAGATTCAAATCAAGTTATTATTAATAAAACTAGATAATCGAGTAATAGGGTTATACGCATGCCTTGAAAATTCGAGTACTCAAATGTAAGCTAGCGTATAAAATATGCAAGTGCTTAGACATGGATAATTTCAATAGAATGCACTACACACCCACTCCACACTTAAGAGGAAGCTTAGTCCCTAAGCGACAAATATATAAAAATAAGAAGTGTAGTGCAAAGGGCTTCTGAAATTGTAGCACATGGAAGCTTTCCCGCATATGACGATAAAATCTGTAAAATAGACAAAGGACCACTAGATAGAAATTATCAGAATATGTCACAAGTACAATATGCATCATAGTAGGGACTCCACACTTAAATCAAAGGTGTCTAGTGAGCAATGATAAGAGTGCAAAATAAATTTGATAAGGCATCTTTCAAATGGTTTTACTTCCCTCGAAGACCTAGTTTAACGTCTTGGCGAGACTAGCAAAGCGTCCCATGGAGTCGCTTAGGAGAAGTCATTTGCTCAAATAACTTCTCGTGGGGCCAATGGTGCTTAAGGTGTCAAACCACCTTCAAATCCCATTTGAATGTTCTTCCATCAAGTCTGAAATTATGTCCCCTGTTCAAGCTTGTGTCCAAGGTACTGTTGCGACAGACCTGGGACTCTTTGCACAACAGTTCAACACACAGAGGTTGAACTCTTATCACAACAGTTCAGCAAACAGATAAAGGTAGTAGAGACACACAGACTGATAACCCAGTTCGGCTCCGCCTACTCTGGGGAGTTTCCCACACCCGAAAAGGGACAGCAAATCTTTATTACGAGTATAGGAATTCCACAGGGACTTACACTTACACCTTGTAACAGCCTATCCTCAATACTCCGTCTCTCAGATTTGCAACCGAGGTTCACCGCAGTTCCCCTCGATCCCCTTCGTTCAGAACATACAGTCTGAACGTTCTCGACCTTCTCCAGAAGCTCGGATGCTTTCTCTCGAAAGCTTGTTTACCTTTGTTGTGTGCGGTAGTTGATACGCTTCAGGCAGTCTGTGTTGTACTTGAGCAGACTGCACTTGCACCGGTGTATTCTCAATGAGGAAACACAACCGGCCGTCGCTTTCTTCTTCTCCAATCAACAGGATATGCTCGTGTATATTTGATCTTTGAAAGCGATAAGAATTAGGGTTTCCCTTGCATTGTATTTATATGCTCGAGCGAAACCCTAATTCGCACAAGATAATCCTATCAAATATTTAGGAAATATTCCTAGATATTTGATGAATATCTTTTAAATCGGTTGGAAGATAATCCGAAGTCTTCTTGCCCAAATAAGCTTGCTGCTTTGATGTAGATATTCATTCGAATATCTACTACTCGAATAAGTCGTTGGCCGTCATCATATTGACGAGATCTTCGTAGTCTAATATCTTCCGGGAATATCCTTGCGTCTTGATCACGCTGTACAGGAGTACCAGGATATTGTTCGAACTCCCCCTGAATACCTGCTCGAAATGTCTAAGCTACGTTTTGCCAAATACATGCCACTTAAGGGAACATCAATCTCCCCCTTGGCATTTTGGCAAAACCAGATCTACTAGATAACTAGGTCTATCTAACTATCTAGACAGTAGACAACTTTGAGGGAAACAAGAATTGTCTCCTCCAAAATACTCCCCCTTTTTGCCACAAACTGGCAAGGGGTGCGATCCGAGTTCGAACAGACAATCAAAATGTGCCAGAACAAGCACTAAGAACGATAGTTTTAAACAAAAAGTTCAGAGGGTTCAGTTTGTCAATGGACCTTTAATCAGAAGCTTCTTCAACAGAATCATCTTCAGAGACTGTTGCTTCTGATCCATCATAGCTGGGATAGCTAAGGGATCGAGCGAGCTTGTTGATCCGACGGCGTTGTTCCTTGTCCACATCAATGATAGCCTGGAGGTCCTTCAGCAGCTTGCTCCTCTCATCCACGCCCATTCTGGCTCGCCCTCGACTGGATTCCCCAACTTCTTTACCTCTCCTGCTCCCCCCTTTCAGATCATTCACATGATGCCCTTTGAAAAGCTTGTGGTCCACTATGAATTTGCTTGGAGCTTTGGTAAGACGGTCTGACGAGGCTTTCAAATTAGGAGCTTGGTGGATGATCAGCTCATAGATAAGTGAAGGAAAACATATCTGGTGCAGGGATCTCATAGAAGTAGCGTGTTCAGCAATCTGTTTGAACATCATTCTGCCCATGTTAACCTTCAGCTTGTTCCCTATCTGATAAATCAGTTGGGCCGTGTCCTTGTTGACAGTAGAGCGATGAGTAGACGGCCTCCAGTTGAACACAGCAATGAAGAACAGCATTGAATAGAACGTTGACAGATCTGCTATATGCACAACTGACTCAGGTCGCCACTGAACAGAGCCTGCAGTGATAGTCCTTACTACCTTCTCAAAGCTGGGTTCCTCCTCATCAGCAGCGGGGTCATCCATGGAGAAGTAGACATTTATAAGTTCAGGATCAATGTTGATCCTTCTCCCTCTGACGTAGAATACCCCGTATTCTGCATCTCCAACGACCCCAAACTTTGGAGGCAAGTTTGCCATGGCCTCACGCACCAGCTGTTCGTTGAATGGCTTGCATCTGTCTAATGTCCAGAATAGATCCGATTCTTTGAGTACCTCAACTACTTCTTTTCCTTTGTAACTCGATGCATCCAGCAGCCTCTCCGGTATGATTTTCCTTTTCAGCACACATTCCCATTTCAATGCAGCTTCTTTGTTTACGAACCATACTCCTTTCTTGACCTTACCGACTGGGACTGCCTCAGATTCAGGGGCTGGGACTTCACATCTCCCAGCATCTTCAGAGATGGGAACTGCAGCAACGCGCTTTCTTTTCTTGGAAGAGCCAGCTCCCCCCTGCACCACTGCTGACCTCATCAACCTTCTGGGCTGGTTCCTTTGTAGACGTAGCAAAGGCAACCTTTTTCTTTTCCTTTCCCTTCGTTGTCCTTTTGAGGTTGACAAGGGGAACACTGTCTTGGTCATCTTCTGAAAGGGTAACACCTTCTGCTGCTGATATAGGGGCATCCTTACGAATGGATGCTTCATCCTCCTCCAAATGATTCCTACGATCATCTTGAACTGTCGTGGTTTCTTCACTCATTACTTTCTTTGGAACTGCTCCAGTCTTAACTTCAGTTTGAACACTCTGTTCCACTGTTTGAACACTTGAGATCTTTTCAGTACCAGAGTCTTCTTTTTCAACACCTAGGTTATGCAGACCTTCCTCTGAAGCTGGTACTGTTTGAGCTTTAGTCTGAACAGAGGGTTCCACAGACTAACCGCTTGCAACTTTCTCTACAGCTCCTCTAGTCTCAATGCCAGACTGAACACCTGGTTCCATAGGTGGAACACTCGTAGCTTTATCTGCAACCATTTCTTTTGCCCCAACAGCCTGATCATACTGAGCTTCTTCCGGACTTGCCACTTCCTGATCCTTCTCCTTTTCCAGGTCTTCCATGACATCATCAATGTCTTTGTATAACATCTTTAATTCGTCATCCTTTTCTGCTGGGTCTGATTCCTTCAACACATCTGTCTTTCCTGATGGATTAATCTCCTCTGCCACAGTCTCATCATGCAAACCGAACCCTTCTTTAGTGGTTCCCCCTTGATTTTCAGATGGATCAGCATCATTAATCACCAGGTTCCTCCTCCCCGAGGACTCGATAAACTTCTCTGTTTCTTCATCTGACATTGCAATCTTCCTACCTCGAGTGGCATAGATCTGGGCTAGATATTTACTGGGAGAGTCACTGGCCCGCTTCACCTTCTTCCTGCAGCCAGCTTTTGGAGGAATGTATCCAGTGGCGAAGATCTTTTCTCTCCACGTTCCTGACCCACCAGCCCCCTTACTGGGTTCCTTTTCTTCCACGTTCTTGACAGATTGCTTCTTAGAAACGACACTACCGGCTTTGTCAACCGCCCTACCACTCTCATTATCACCATCAAGAACCACCCTACTGGTTTCACCACCATCAGTTGTGACACCACTAACAGACTTACCACCATTATCGTCAATTACAGCCCTTCTGGCTTCATCACCGTCAATCGACTCAACAACCTTCTCACCCTCCATACTTGATTCTTCATTCAACACCGATTTTTCAACAACGGGGATATTCACAGAGGTAGAAGGAATATTGGGATTTACCTGAACATTTGGAGATGAATCCACTGAGCCCGGCTGAGGGATCCCAGTGGTAATTCCTTCCGCAGACTGCTCTCTGGCCAAAGATTCGGTGGCTGAGTGTAAAGGCGACGCCTTTTTCATCTTCGCAGTTTTTGATTTCGGAATCTTTGATTTCGCCGCCATCGCCTTTGAGGTCTGCATGCTTTCTTTGCTTTTCTCTGCAGTTTTGACGCCGGATTTCACTGATTTCCTCGTGTTCACCATCTCTGTTGAGTGTATGAGCGGTTGAGAGAGAGAAGATGCCGTTCTAGGGTTTTGGGGACGAGACAGAGAAGAAATTGAACACACTCAACTGGGTTGTGTTTCAAAATATCCTCCGGCCATTTCAACTTCCCAAATTAGACAACCCTTGATTCAAATAACGACAGGAAAAATCTTCGAGAATATTCAAAAAATTGATTTTCATGCGCTGTGCCTTCTGTTCCAGCTCTATATATTAGGTGGTCAGTCCAACTATTTCATCTGGAGATTCGACTATGACTGACCACCGTTGGATGCTTTTATTGGTTGACACCACATAGACCCCCTGGGGATCTGGGTGTTTCACTCCGTGACCTGCCATATGGTTTCACACAAGTATGCTGCCTCAGAGTTACCATCTTTCGTGAGCATTCATATTTTCTTGTACGGGGCCAGGCACATTCCTGTGTGCAGTGTACGAACTTATTTTACAACTGTACCACCGACTGATTCAACAGCTTCTTGGGACACCCGGCAACCTTGATTTGTGCTCATCGACAATCAGATCTTGTGTGCAAGGTCTTCTCCACTCCCCCTCGCAGAAAGCTAGGTTGTGCGTATGCACATGGGAGAGCAACCGGTTGCTGGCCATGGTGCGAATGCACATTGTTCATCGACTCTGTCAGACCCACCCTAATAGTATAGCAGTTGTTGGCATCCCTTTTTCCTTTCATCAGCGTATCGCCATTCTAGTCTAGAACAAGACACGAGTAGCTGGAGAATGACACATAGTTTCCATCGTCGCATAGTTGACTGATGCTGATAAGATTCCTGGTCAGTCCCTTCACAAGAAGGGTGTTCTTGAGTGCAGGGAGATCCGGAACCATCAATGTCCCACAGCCGATCACCTGGCCCTTTTCACCATCCCCGAAGGTGACAAACCACATGTGCTCAACAGGTCTAATGTGGGTAATATATTGAGAGTTACCTGTCATGTGTGCGGAGCATCCGCTGTCGAAGAGCCAATTATCACGCGATAAGTAGTTTGAGGTGTAACAGGCTACCATGCAAACGGTTCGGTCTGCCTTTTGAACCTAGACTTGTTTCTGTTGCGATGTGGTTCGTTGCTGGAAAGCACGTCGTTTGGATAAAAATAGGCAACACTTTAGTTTAATGTGTCCCGTCTGATTGCAATACCAGCAGGTGCGCCATTCTCCCCTTGGCCTTACTGGTGAGAAATCTCGGCGTTGGACAGGAGTTCCACGAGTCTTTCCACCCCTGAGTGTTCTCTGCATCTCCTTGTGATCAGCTCGGCTGTTTCCTTTGGACTGATCTTGGGACAAATCCACTTTCTGTCTCGGGTGCTGTCTCACCTTCTGTTCTGGCTTCTGTTCAGACACTGGTCTTGCTTTAGTAGACATAGTGCCTTTGGAGCTGCCTTCTCCTGTGAACCCCAATCCTCTATGTCCGGACTCCATTCTCTGAGATCTAAGAATATCATTTAAGTTCTTGGTGCCAGAGTTAAGCATTCTTACCGACTGTTTGAGGTGATTGAGTTCCTCCGTCGTGTCAGAGTGATCCATCTTTTCAGATTCTAGCTGAAGTTCCAGCTGTTCTACCCTCCTCAGTTGGAACACTTCTTTTCGTTTCAGGTCTGTGATGGTTTTTCTTAGACCCGTCATGCCTCCAGGATGAGTGTCATAATCCATTTCGACTTTCAGTGAGGAGACAGTCCCCAGGAGTTCTGTTCTCTGAGCAAGGAGATCCACTTTTTCCTGTTTTATCTCAGCCAGTTGAGTATTCAGAGAGTCCACCGTGCATTCGAGCTCTGCCTTTTGTGTTAGTAGAATCTCAACCTCCTGCCAGACCTTTTCTTTTTCTATAGAGACGCTAGCAATTGTGTCATTCAGCTTCTTATTGATCTTGACCAGTTGCAGCCACTTCCCATACAGATCTTTGTATGTCTGAGCGAGAGACTCCTGTGTGAGTTCTTCATCATCACTGTCTGAAGGATATTCAGCTGGGAGTTCCTGCTGAGATGGAACTGTTTCACCAGTGCTGCTGCATTCACCCAGAGTTGTAGTGAAGGCCACAAAGTTGGTGGTTTCACCTTCTTCTTTCTCTTCGTCCGACTCACTGTCGCTGAAGCTAGCAACCATTGCCTTTCTCTTCATGAGAGTGTTTGCACATTGTGAAGCAATATGACCAAAACCCTTGCATTCATGACACTAAATCTCTTCTTTTCCTTTGTCAGACGAGTCTTGCCTCGAATCGCTTGACCTTGGCCTGCTGGATTTCCAGTTTCTGTAACCAGTTGATGAAGACTGACCTTGTTCTGGACCGCGTCTGTTGATTTTCCGCACCATTCTTCCAAAATTTTGTGCCATCATAGCCAGCTGCTCAGTGGTGCAGCCTGCGTCCAGTTTATCTTCCGTCATGTCTGCTTTAAGGGCGATTCCTTTCTGCTCACTGGTTTGGAAATCACGATTGATCTCGTAGGTTCTGAGAGAACCCATCAGTTCGTCCAGCTTCAGTTTGGTGATGTCGTGCATTTCCTCAATGGCAGTGACTTTCATGGCGAATCTTGGAGGAAGTGATCTCAAGATCTTACTGGCCAATCTCTCTTCATCAATGGGTTTTCCCAGTGCAGACGCCTCGTTGGACAGTTCCAGAACTCTGGTGTTGTACTCAGAGATATTCTCATCCTCCTTCATTTTCATCTCTTCGAACTTGGTTGTAACAGCCTGCATGCGAGAGTTGCGAACCTTGTCTGTACCTTCAAAGGCTGTCTGGAGAATGTCCCATGCTTCCTTGGTGACTTCACAGTTGATGATCAGTTTCATGACGTTTTCATTCACTGCTGAGAAGATTGCATTCATAGCCTTTGAGTTTCCCATGGAAGCTTTATCCTCGTCTTCTGTCCACAGAGCTTCTGGTTTTGGAACCGGCTCTCCAGTGAGGTTATTCATCGTGGGTTCAGTCCAACCTCTCAGCACAGCCTTCCAGGCCCTCTCGTCTAGTGATTTCAGAAATGATCTCATCACGGGCTTCCAGGTGGCATAGTTAGATCCCTCAAGCAAAGGAGGCCTGGTGATGCTTTGTCCTTCTTTCAGAGTCATCTTGAACAGTTCAGGATCCCACTCAGTGTGTCGAGTGTTTGCTCTGATACCAATTGAAATTATGTCCCCTGTTCAAGCTTGTGTCCAAGGTACTGTTGCGACAGACCTGGGACTCTTTGCACAACAGTTCAACACACAGAGGTTGAACTCTTATCACAACAGTTCAGCAAATAGATAAAGGTAGTAGAGACACACAGACTGATAACCCAGTTTGGCTCCGCCTACTCTGGGGGGTTTCCCACACCCGAAAAGGGACAACAAATCTTTATTACGAGTATAGGAATTCCACAGGGACTTACACTTACACCTTGTAACAGCCTATCCTCAATACTCCGTCTCTCAGATTTGCAAGCGAGGTTCACCGCAGTTCCCCTCGATCCCCTTCGTTCAGAACCTACAGTCTGAACGTTCTCGACCTTCTCCAGAAGCTCGGATGCTTTCTCTCGAAAGCTTGTTTACCTTCGTTGTGTGCGGCAGTTGATACGCTTCAGGCAGTCTGTGTTGCACTTGAGCAGACTGCACTTGCACCGGTGTATTCTCAATGAGGAAACACAATCGGCCGTCGCTTTCTTCTTCTCCAATCAGCAGGATATGCTCGTGTATATTTGATCTTTGAAAGCGATAAGAATTAGGGTTGCCCTTGCATTGTATTTATATGCTCGAGCGAAACCCTAATTCGCACAAGATAATCCCATCAAATATTTAGGAAATATTCCTAGATATTTGATGAATATCTTTTAAATCGGTTGGAAGATAATCCGAAGTCTTCTTGCCCAAATAAGCATGCCGCTTTCATGTAGATATTCATTCGAATATCTAATACTCGATTAAGTCGTTGGCCGTCATCATATTGACGAGATCTTCATAGTCCAATATCTTCCGGGAATATCCTTGCGTCTTGATCACGTTGTACAGGAGTACCAGGATATTGTTCGAACTCCCCCTGAACACCTGCTCGAACTGTCTAAGCTACGTTTTGCCAAATACATGCCACTTAAGGGAACATCAAAGTCTACAATGGACTTTTTGATGGAAGTTCAACCCCTTTAAAAGTGCTATTCCCTTTAGAATAGTGGGATCTTGGGAGCTCATTTCTAATAATTTTGCAAAGTAAGGCACAAAGCTCCTAAACTTGTCTTGAGACGTCGTGATGAAGAAAGGGTCTTCATAACTCGTCTCAAGTTTGATGGGCACACCTTCCTTGAGTTTTTCAATAATTTCCTTAGGTGCACAATACTCCAACTCCTTCTCAAAACTTGCATTCTCTTGTATGCAAGGTTGCTCTCTTGTGGCATCCATGTAAAACTCAACAAAGTCTTCGTACACTTGAAATCCTCGTGGCTGCTCGTCCTTTATCTCCTCTTCAGCAACAGATTCAAGCTCACTTGTAGCAGGAAGGGGGAGGTCTTCTTCATGCGAAAAACATATTTCTTCCATGCATGATACATCATCGTTAAAGAATTCCTCGTTGGAGATATAAGGCGTTGATGGAATAGTGAGTTCATGTGTGTTTCCGCCCGAATTATCTTGAAACGTGCTAGTAGTGAAGGGAGATGAACCATCTTGTTCCAACTCATCCTCGTTGAAGATTCACCATCCCACACATCGTTGTAAGCTTGGGTAGAAACTCTCAAGAACTCATTCTCCATTGCTTGATCCCATACTTTTTTGAGGCACTAGATTCAAGGATTTCTTCTTCAGAGTCATCTTCTTCATCATCCAAGTTTACATTTTCCATTTCTTGTTGCGCCAATTAGGTCTCCAACATCTTGTTGTGAGTGGCCAATTCGTCCAATCTTTGAAAGATCTTTTCTTGATTAGCCGCAATAAGGGCTAGCATTTCTATGTCGGAGAGTCCACTGTTAGGTTGAGGAATTTGAGGATATTGGTGGTAGGAGCCTTCAATGAGTATTGTTGGCCATCATCCCAATATGGAGAGTATGAATGTGTTAGATAACTGTTATCTCCCCAATAAGAATTTGATTGCACCTCCTATTGGTCATATTCTTCATCGTACGATTGTTGGTTGTATGAATACATCCTCGCAAAACAAAAAGAACAAAAGTTAGTAAGGAATATGAGTAGTGAATATACAAAAGAAAAAAGAAAATACTTTCAAGACTGGTCGAAATATCCACACAACCTAAGCTAATGACAAGTTAATGCGTTGCTTCCCGGCAACGGCGCCATTTTGACATGTAGTAATTTATCATAAAAAATAATTGTTAATGCCGGTAAGAACCGGATCGACCAAGGGATCAAGCAAGTGTAAACTTATGCACTATGTAAGGTTGAGCTTCTATTTATCCTAGTCGAATCTAGTGTTTTGTTTGGTTTTATTATCTAAATAAAAAAGTATGAAAGGAAAGGTTTTAACGAACTTCGAGAAGTATTTCGGGGAACTACTTCACTTACCCAACATTAGAATCGAAGTTATTAACTAGCATGCAAGGATTTGCCTATATTGATTGGAAAATAGCCGCACAATCCAAGTAAGAACCTCACCCTTTCGGTGCTATTGGTTCGAATTGGAATTGTACCCAGGAAGCTTGTGTGGTTCTCGATTCCAATAGAGGGATAAGGGGCTTCCTTCAATCGCGTTAAACTACGAACCTCACCATTTCGGCGCTATTAGTTCGAAACAAGTAACTCGCTGATGTTTACCAACTCTCATCGTGCAAACATTGGAAGTCCTTGTCGTAAAACTAGCCTTTCCCATTACAATCTCGGGCCACTCTCGTAGTCACCGAGTTTGTAACGTGTATTTTACTTAATAGTAAGACGTTTAGCCTCACCCTTTCGGTGATATTGTCTTAACGTGTCAAAGCAATTCACTTAGGCATTTTCTCAAACACCTAGTATGCATCGCTGGGTTTTAAGCGCTAAGTAAAACACAAATCATGTACAATAATCCAAATCATGCACAACAATCCAAATCATGCAATGGTTAATATATTAAATGATTCATAGCCGAATAAGATTAGTAGGACCCCAAAATATGGGTCACTACTTACTATCCATCGTCATGGAAATACAAATCATGTTTTGTTCGAAACGAAAATTACAAAGAGAAAAGGGAATGACTATGTACACCCTTCGAATTAATGTCGATAATCCTTTTAAGCTCAATCTTCGTCCAATAAAAAATCCTTGCGTTTTCGTTCCCCCTCTTCTCTTTTTCATTCTCTCCAAGTGTTTAGAATGGAATATGTGCGTATGGAATGTCCAGAATTCTTTGTTGGCGGCTTCCTCTTTCTTTTTCTTCTTTTTGTAATTTTTGGGCTTTTTGCAAAAACTTAGCAAAAATTGCATTTTTGGCCCATTCAGTCTAGGTGACACAAGTGACATGGGTAATTCCAGCTAGGTGAATTTTCTGAGTTCTGTCTGATTTGTGTCACTTGTGTCAACTATTTTGGTGACACAAGCACAGAGTGAGATGGCCTCTTGAGCTCAAATTTGGACATCTTTAACGGATGCATCTGCTCTAGATGCCAACTACAAAGTTGTAGCCCTTGTTCTAAGATTTCTATCAAGCCAAAGATCACTGAATTCAGACACCGTATGAGCTCTAGGCGTGCGCGACAATTAGGGAGGTCAATCCACCAATATTTGCACTGTTTTCACCCAAATTCACACAAAACACTTATTTCGCCTTGAATTCATTTTTCACCTATTAATATCAAAACAAAGAGTGAAAACTCATAAGAATAAGGAAAATGATCGAAAATCGACTAAATGTGGAGCATAAATATAGTACAAATTTATGCTCATCAAAACATTTAGTAAAAATGATTCAACACGATGTATTATAGCATCAAATGTGTGTACATGATCATTGAGTACCAAGGAGGGTTATAGAACCCTCAAAACCAAGGGACTGCTCACACATCATGTAAGACAACATAGCAAGAGTAGTATTCATAAGAAAACAACATGTAGAGATGTAGAGAAATAAGATGATCAAGCTTAGTTACTCCTTTAATCTTCTCCTCTTCTCCTTTTGTTGAATCCTTGATGATCACATTGGTTTGAACCTTTTCCTTGGTATTTTCTCCCAAAAATCCAGCACCCTTTTGTCAAAACCCTCTCTTTATATTTATAGTCTCGAGTCCAAAAATTAGGCACATCGGCCGTCATCTGGCGAGTACTGTGGTAGCCGAACTCGCAGGCAGACTTGTACTCAGGCGAGTACTACTATCCGAAGGTGCTCTAGTGCAAGGGAAGCTGGTACTCGGATGGGTAAGGCGTTGTACTCGGCCGAGTGACATGGTCAGAAGAATTTTGAGTTTTCGGGGGAAGTCGGTGCTCAGGCGAGTAAGACGTCGTACTCGACCGAGTGACATATTCAAAAAAATTTTGAGTTTTCAAGGCAACGTGAGTGGAGGTGAGTGACATGGTCACTCGGGCGAGTACCATTCTCAGAGTGATTTTACTTGATAAATCAAGGGTGTACTCGGGCGAGTACGGCTCCAAATAGCTCTAAATAGCTCTAAATAGCTCTAAATAGCTCTAAATAGCTCAATTATCCCTGAATTTATGATATTTCATGCAAACTCGATCTTTAAGGGGATGGACATTGATGGAGAGTCATTTTATACCTGAAATGTACAGATATGGGTCAAATGACATTAAATAATGCAGGAAACGAGACTAGGCTTTAATTAAATGAAGCAAATAATAAGTCGAAAACTCGACTTATTATATGACCACAGCCTTATCATCTAGTATACATATATATTGATCTTTGAAGCACTAGCAAGGCTTCTTGATCGGATCCAAAATCATCTGGTACATCTTTCTACTTCTAAGTGCATGCGAGGTTCGGCTCCTTTAGGTCCTTTACTATGGATCCGCACATCCACCTCATCGGTACATTCTTCGACACTTGGAGCTCAGGCCACCTTGGACACCTTTATCGTTTTGCAAAGAAACCTCCACGAGGAAGAAAGAACACATCCACGCACTAGGCGGAACGAGGAAGGCATCCACGAGGGATGTAGGAAGCATCCACACGCGAGGCGGGATGAGAAAGATGAAAAGGAAGAAAAATCTCACAAAATTGTGAGGGAATTTGGTGGCCCCAGGATTTGAACCCGGGGTGTAAGGATTAATGACGGACTCCTTAACCAACATGCCACTACCCATGTTGGAACGTATTATCCTATTTCACACAAATGTCAGAAATGCATATGCCAATCAAGAATGGTGTGATTAAATGGTCGACGAGATTGTGAAAGGGTCTTTGCTCGAGTGGCTTGATCTCTTGATAATTTGTTAAGAGGTCAAGGGTTCGACTCCCTTGATTAGCATATTTCTCCTCACTTTTGGGTTAGAGTGTTTTCCTCTCTCATGGAGTTGTTGTTCCTGCTTCGCGCGTACGTGTTATTCACCCCTCGTGGATGTACTGAGTTTCACGTCAATGCTTGTGGGTTTCAAGTTCGAGCTGCGCTTCAGTAGACAAAATTTAAGTACCTAATCCGGGTTGGTGTCGTGTGTGGCCCGTGCTCCAAGAGTCTAAGTTCACATGTATCCGATAAAGTTCTCGTGCAATATGATTAAGATGTATGAGTTGTATGAGAAGTGAAAACCCACCATCAAAAAAATGTAAGCGAGATTAATGATATTCTTCCCATTCTGAATTTAAGTTTCCTTATATTTTTATAGTAAACACGATTGTAACCTATCAGGGTGGTAGCCTGATGGTTAAGGGATTCCATCATTGATCTTTATGTTCCGGATTTGAATTCTGGGTTACCAATTTTCTCACAACTTTGTAAGATTTTCTTTCTTCCTCTTTCTTTCGCGCTTCCCTCCTTCCGCCTTTACCGAACCTAGCCTACGCTTCAGGTACACATACATGTACCAGTAAATGTACTTTTTCAATTAAATTAGCTTGTTTGTGGCGTGGCTTCAGTTTTCTACTAAATCTTTTTATGATAAAGGATTGATATTCAAATTCAATAAACAACATGATGAAGAAATTATGCAATGATGCATAAGGAACGTTCAATCGAAAATCATTTTTATTTTGAAAATCTGATAATATTATTATTTGTACCTTAGAAAGTATATGATCAAATCGCAGTGTTGACATGTTTCCCAGTAATTGCATATACAAATTTGCATCTGGTCAAAAATCAAAATCTGTAAGTTTGCATTGACTTTGCTAACGGCACACATGATATATAGCACCATATAGTGACTTGATCATGCATATAAAAATATACATGTGAAACTATCGAAATCTCAAATGAAGAAAAATTCTCAATCTGGCGCTCCTAATATTATATGTATATTAAATGATATACTATGTAATTTTATATGTACGACTAGATGAATAAAACTGTATAGTTTGAGTGTTTATGTAAAATAAAAAAGTTATTATTCTGTGATTAAAACTTGATCGAATATTATTGTAATAGTTATATTTGATAGAGGAGCGCTCAAATGACACATTTAAAAGTCCATCATCGAGTCATTATGTGTTGATATGTGTCTCATATGGATATATTTAAAGTTGCATTAATGTAAAGTCAAAGGCAATAAGTTTGATTTCGCTAAATGGAACATGTGCTACATGCAGTTTTAAAGATGAGATCATGATTAATGGTTAGATTTGAATTCTTAGGTTATCGAATTTTTGAAAGTTCTGGACGGAGGGCATTCACACTAACCATACACGTTGCACAATTAATATTCAAAATAGAAATAAAACATACACATCTTAAAGCTGGACATATTACAACACAACAAAATGAAGTTCTTGGCTTGGATCTACCACAGGGCATCGCTATGTTACCACACACGTAGCCTGGAAAGCAGCAACATTATTTTGACAAAAGTAGTACATGAGTCATGACACTACACTTATAGAGGACAATTATTCATTGTGTTTCCTATTGTTGTGCATTTCTGACCCTACAATTCATCACCAAATCTTAACGGTCGTTCTTCTTTTTTATTATCATAGCGAAATCTAATGATAAGAAGACAGGTAATAATAATGAAACACTCAAGACTTTCAATTTTGTTTAATGATGACATTTATTAATTTGATGAAGTCAGACTAAATTAGTTGCATTAATTCGAGAATCTCTTAAAATTCGAGAATTTAAGAATTCAAATCTCGTCAATAACTCATGATGTAACTTTAAATCTGCATGTGACATTTGTCCCAAAAGCGAAGTCAAACTTGGTGACTTTGACTTTGTATTAAATGCAAGTTTGAATATTCACATTGAACACTTGTCACCACCACAATGACTTAACACTCCTCGATCACACTAAATTAGTTGCATTAATTCATGCCGGACTTGCTACTATATATATAATTGTGTATTCACAATTGAACTTCAAATCTAAGTTCAACCTTTTTTGTGTGCAATTATCCCTCGAGCCGCTAATTGGTATGTAAATGTTCCAGGTATCTCAGGAGCTCGTGAGAGTAATGTAAAAAGTTCAAAACTGAGATTTGAATATGCTTTCCAAGTCTATGGGAGTTGCAATAGCAAATAAATGCTAGCCTAAGTGGCCGGAAACTGAAACTTGGGGCGTCAAATTAATTAATTCAGATCTTATATATAACATCAAATATTGATCTCTTAATGGTGAAAAGGGAAAAGGGCGCGATCAACGATATTTGTTCGGTGCCAATAAAAGGTGGTCTAATGGTTGAATCCTTGCATTATAATCACAGGTGCAAGAGTTCAAACTTCACCCTTATGTCACTTTATTTTCACAACTTGTGTGAAATAGTCCCACTTACTATCCTCTATGTATTTGTGTATAATAATTGGTATATGAGAGCGTTCAGTTGAGAATATTTAAAAATTCGAGAATCCAAATCTTACAATTAGTTCATGATGCATCTTTAAATCTGCATGTGACACATGTTCAAAAAGCAAAGTTAGAATTGGTGGCTTTGACTTTATATTAAATGCAACTTGAAAAATACACATGAGGCACTCACTACTACAGAAGACACCTTATGCAACAGTTATTTGGACCCTTATGCAACGGTTCATGATCCGTTGCATAATATCACACATTATGCAACGGTTTTGAGTAGAGAACCGTTGCATAATGTGTGATATTATGCAACGGTTTTTCATTTGAACCGTTGCTAAATACCGTGACATTATGCAACGGTTTTGGTGAACCGTTGCATAAAACATCGAAATATTTGAGCAGATTTTGGTTGTTTTTTCAGCTCAAATCCACCTGAAAATTTGAACATTCTAAACAAATTTTAATACCCTGTTGTTACACATTTACAAACATCAAAACATTTTCATTTCACTCCGAATACAACCATTACAACAATTCATACAATGAATTGTGTATCATCAAGTCATACAACCATACAAGTCATACACTGATTTATACTTCACATGTAAACACTATGTTCGAACAAGTAGTTGTACAAGGAGGCGGCGATCTCATCTCGCTCGTCTTGTACCTTTCCCAACTCATATGCTTGTGTCCCATTAGGAAAAATCTAGAACAACTAAGAAGACGATTTAGAACAAACTTAGAGAACAAACCTAGCTAGAACATGGATTTAGAACAAAAAAATAAGAGAAAACACACAACACATATTATATTCTAATATTCCCAAAACTAGAATATCAAACGTCCATCTGATCCCAAACTTTGGTCATAACACAGAGTAGGACGAGATTATATTCAGAATGATGAACACTGATATTGAACTACAACTCCAACACCATTCTACATTTGTCACCATTCTAATAGAGTAGGACGAGACTAGCATGCTTACTTGGTCAAAGTTCTCCACATATGCACCGTTATTAGCACGAACAAATTCCATTATGTCCCGAATATTTCTCAAAACATAATAACCGCATAAATTACTATTATCGGGTTGTTTTGGACACTGCATTATAAGTAGTCTCAGTTAACACTTTATTAATAAAAATTACAAGAATATTAAAGGAATGCTTTGTCTATGAATACCGTCACTATCTTCCATTCGACTTGACGATCAATCCTCGGATTACATCCTTGATAGTATCGTTGCAACCCCCTAAAATAAATAACAATACGTATTAGTGAATGTCAATGCAAGTTACAAAATGGTTGTTATCAGAAGGGTCCTTGACGTAAAATACTTGTCTCGCTTGTTCGGCCATAATGAATGGCTCATCCTTGGACCCTTCTCTTCGTAAATCCACAAACGTCATTCCATATTCATTAGTAAGAACTGCCGAATTGTTAACCTATTTACATTTAAAAACAGGCACTCGAAACTTTACGTAATCCAACTCCCATATTTCTTCGATGACTCCAACATAATTAATAGGAGCATATATTGGCTTCTGATCTCTAACATTAGAAACAAGAGTGGTTTCAGCAATAAGTGTGATACTACTATTTTGCACAACGGTGTGGTCGTCTTGAACTTTTGTGTGGAAACAAAATCCGTTAATGTCATAAGCGTTCCACGTGTATACCGTTGGTGTAGGACCAGGCATGAGCCACTTTACCAAGTCATCAGACTCTTCTTCAGAGTTGGTCTGATTATTTAAAATCTCATTAGATCTCAGCCAGTTACAAAATGACCGAATATGTTCTTTTTGCAACCACTGCTCGGATTTTCTTGAGAATGCACTCCTTAATATGTTTAGGTGCTACTCTATGAAAGGCGTGATATCAGGCATATGTGGTAATACATAGAAATGAGCTTTCGTCAACTCATCAAATGATGGGTTCTTATATTTCTGACCACTTATGCCCTTTCCATTAAATCGATCAAAATGACGTGGCCTGGGAATCCCAATTGCGGCTGTATTTCCCAAAAAATTAGTGCAAAACTCGACAGCCTCTTCAGTTATATATCCTTCCACTATACACCCTTCGGGACGATGTCTATTTCTCACGTAGCTCTTTAGAATCTTCATGTACCTCTCAAAAGGGTACATCCATCTCATATAAACTGGTCCAAGAATTCGAAATCTCGCGCACCAAATGAACAGTAAGATGCACCATTACATCAAAAAAGCTAGGTGGAAAAAACATCTCTAGTTGGCATAGTGCAACAACAATCTAGTCTTGTAGTTTATCAAGCTCTGATGAATCAACAACCTTAGCAGACAAAGAGCTAAAAATGGCGCAGAGTCTTTATACAGTGGACCTCACTTTAGGAGACAATACACCTCTAATTGCAATAGGCGACAATTGTTGAATCAATACATGATAGTCATGAGATTTTAATCCATTCGACCGTGGATCCTTCATTGAAACCAAGCTGGCAATATTCGAAGAGTACCCATACAGAACTTTAACTCCGTTCAGACATCCACCCAAAATTGTTTTCTCATTCTTAGAAAGAGTGGTGCATGACGGAGGCAAATATGTACGCTTTCCTTCAGTTTGAGGTGCTAATTTGGTACGAATGTTCATCTCCAACATATCCACTCTAGCTTTAAATCCATCCTTTGTTTTTCCGAGAATGTTTAATAAAGTACCAATAAGACTGTCACATATATTCTTTTCAACATGCATCACATCAATACAGTGTCTGATGTCAAGTGTATGCCAATAAGGGAGATCAAAAAAATATTGATCGCTTCTTCCATGGAGTACCATCAATGCGTGCATGGGCTTCCCAAATCGATTTGTAATATTCTAAATTTTTTGAAGTATTTCATCTCCAGAAGCCGGTCGAGGTTCTATTCCATGTTCGGTCTCACCATTAAATGCAGCTTTTTTCTGCCTGTAAGGACGATGCTTCGATAAAAAACGTCGATGTCCCATGTAAACCATTTTTCAACAATTCTTTAGATGGCATGCATGTGTCTCTTCCTCGCAAATTGGACAAGCTTTGTACCCTTTAATACTGTACTCGGATAAGTTACCATAAGCTGGGAAGTCATTGATGGTACACATTAGCATGACACACATATTAAAATACTCATGTCTTGATGTGTCAAATGTTGTGTACTCTTTCATTCCATAAAAGCTTCAAATCTTCTATCAAAGGAGCTAAGTATACATCAATATCATTTCTGGGCTGTCGAGGACCCGATATCAACAGAGAAAGCATCATATACTTATGCTTCATGGTTAACTTGGGAGGAAGATTGTAGATAACCAATATCACAGGCCATGTACTATGCTGAGTATTGAGGTTTCCATGTGGATTCACCCCATCAGTAGAAAGGCCAAGGCGTAAATTTCTACACTCTGCTCCAAATGTCGGGAATGTGTTGTCTACTTTTGCCCATTGTAGTGAATCAGCAGGATGACGCATTTTTGTATCAATAATGCGTTTCTCAGCATGCCAACACATATTATCAAAATCTCCCGAGCTAGCAAAGAATCTCTGAAACCTGGGGATCGGTGGAAGATACTAGTACTTTAGAAGGAGTGCCTTTGGAACAATTTTTCGGTTCTTTGTTTAACTTATAACGAGGAGACTTGCAAACCGGACATTCAACCATAACATTATAGGAATTCCGATACAATATACAATCATTAGGACAAGCATGTATCTTCTCATAATCGATACCCATGGGACACATAACTTTTTTAGCCTCGTAACAACGGTTAGGTAGGGAGTTATCCTCTGGAAGCATATCTTTCACCAGAGTTAACAATTCAGTGAAACTTACATCACTCCATCCATTTTTTTGCTTTCAAGTTGAATATCTTCAAAGTTGCAGATAGCCTTGTGTATTTGGAGCACCCTTTGTACAATGGTAATTCTGAATCATTCCTCAATGACTCCAAAACTTGAGGTCTAGCAACAAAATCGTCGGCAACATTGTTGACCATGTCAATTATATTGTTCTCCTCCCAATCATCATTATCCACCGGCAAACTTTCTACGAGCTGATGTTGAACATTTTATGGTTCAACCTCGCCATGCATATACCAAACCTTGTACTGTGGGTCAATTCCCTTTAACAAAAGGTTTTTCCGCAATTTCTTGGGTTTGACCTTTTTGTTATTCCAGCAACCCATACATGGACAATAAACACGTTCAATGTTGTTTTTGGACGCATACGAAGATGCAAACGCACAAAAATCCATAATCCCTTGATCGTACTGAACACTTAACCTACTACCGGACACCCAATCTCGATTCATTATAAATTGACTACATAAAACAAGTAAATATGATTATTGTCATTATCAAAGCACACTCCAACAATTAAAAAGTTGTAAATGAATTTCACAGTGCATTTTACCATATCAAAGAATCTGATGTTCCCATAAATGGCATGGCTTTGGCAAAACGGCTTTAGACAGATCAAGCAGAAGTTCAAGGAGTGTTCAACCGACTACTGGAACTCGCATACAACAGATCTGAAGATATGACGTTTCCTAATCTGGACGATCGAAGATCTGATCTGATTGGAGTCGGCTCAACAATAAATTAAAGGATCAGATATTCAAATGAATATCCTCTCATCAATTAGGAGTCGATTTAGAAGATTCGGAATTACTTGGTGATAAAGAAAGATCGAGATCTTCTTGAAGATTGGAATGAAGATCTGAATATCCAGAAGATATCGACGAGATTCTCTGATTGGGATCAATCGACAAGTCATCGTGAGAGAACAAATATTCAGATAAATATTCTCACATCAGTTAGAACCAGATTCGGAATGACTTGGCGAGAAAGAAAGATCAAGATCTTCATAAAGATTGGATTGGAATATCCATCGAATATTTAGGAATATTTCTTAAATATTTGATAAGGATATTTGGATCAGATTTGGACATTCGCCTATGCATATAAATACAAGGCTAGGGCGACTAGATCTGGGTCACTTCCTGAGAGAAAAGAAAACACGAGAGCATTCGTGAGATTGGAGGAGGAGTGACGGCCGGCTGATTATTCCACACCGGAATATCAACGGCAAAGAAGCAGTCTGTTCAGTGTGCTGTTCAGACTGTTCTTGAAGGACAACAAAACGCACACACACACGGTGATCAAGACACGTCTTCGAGAGAAGGCGACTGGACTTCTGGGAGGTCCAAGAGTAGGCCGAGAGGGAAGTCTCGTCCTACCCATAGGGGATCGAGGGGAGCTGCGGGGAACTGAGATTGCAAATCCGAGAGACAGAGTGTTAGAGGCTAGGCTATTACAAACAAGGCGTTGTGTAAGTGTAAGTCCATGAATAGCTCTAAACTCGTAATAAGATTTGTGTCCCTTTTTCAGGTGTGGGAAACCCCCAGAGTAGGCGAAGCCGAACTGGGTTATCAATCTGTGTGTGCCTCTATTTTGTTCTGTTTACGGTACTGTCTGCTAAGGTTTTCCAGTCTTTGGTTGAACACAACATGGAACTGTCCAACAAGTGTTCGAGACGAAGTTCGAACACCATCTGGAACTCGTCTTGACTAAGACAAGTAGATTTCATTTGATATCATAGCATACACTCGACATACAGAGTGTGATCCGGCGACTGTTCAAGATGAGTTTGAAGGAAGGACAGAGCACTAACCGACCACCGTTGCTTGAAGGGCTGAATTATGCCTATTGGAAATCCAAGATGAAAGCCTTTCTGAAATCCCTCGATGAACAGGCTTGGAGAGCTGTAATGATAGGATGGACAGAACCCATGATGGCCAACCCTGAAGGAGCTGTTATGCCAAAACCCGAAGCCCTGTGGTCTGAAGCAGATGATGTAGCGGCTGTTGGGAATTCAAAGGCCTTGAATGCAATATTCTATGGAGTAGACGAGAATGTGTTCAAACTGATTGCTGAATGTGAGGTGGCCAAGGAATCATGGGATATTCTCAGAATAGCCTATGAGGGTCCAGACAGTGAATCTAATGATAAAGAAGAAGAATATGAGAATCTCAATCTCGTCAGACTTGAAGACTACAGTGAGACAAGTGAAAATCCATACTCTAGTACACTGTCTGAACAGGCTGGTGACGATGCATCAAGTAGTGATGACGATGGACTTGCTCATGAGACCTCGGTAGAGACGTACAAGGAACTCTATGAGAAGTGGCTATTGGTGATTGGTCTGAACAAGAAGCTCACAGAAACAGTGGCAAGCCTGACAGAAGAAAAAGATAAAAAGTGGCAGGAGGTTGAACTTCTCATTGCCCAGCAGGTGGAACACCAGGAGGAAATATCTGCTTTGAAGCACGAGATGATTGGAATGAATAAAGAACACTCATCACTTCTTGCACAGAAGGTGAAACTGCTAGACACCGTATCGGTTCTGAAAGCTGAGATGGAGAAAAATAGAGAAACACATCCTGTAGGCTTGGTGGGGCTAAGGAGAAAGAATGCTGAGTTGCACATCCGCAAAGAAGTTCATCTCAATATGACAGGTAATCCTCAATATCTCATCAATGTTAAACCTATTCACAAGCATCAGTTTGTCACTTTTGGAGATGGAGGGAAGGGCCAAGTGATCGGCTGTGGGACATTGAAGGTTCCGGATCTACCTGAGCTCAAGGATATCCTCCTAGTGGATGGGTTAAAGGTGAACCTGATCAGTATCAGTAGATTGTGTGGTGAAAGACAGTCTGTTACATTCACTCGTGATTCCTGTCAAGTACTGGATAGGAATGGAGACACACTGATGGAAGGAAGTAGGTCATCCAACAAAAGCTACTTTCAAGGCACAGTTAGAACAGGAGCTGCCACTGTCTGTCCGACAAATACGATAAATGAGATGGAATTGCAAGGGACAGGTATGGTGTCCTCTTCTGGAAAGGTGAAAGACAAAGTTGCCCTAAACTCAGTTCCGGAAGATGATAAAGTTAGAGGTGGGACATCGTCTGAAACACCCTTTCAGACTAAGTCTACAGAAGATAAAGTTCCAGAGGGAGGTCCAGCTAATGAAGCCACATCTACTCCAGCTGGGACACTTGACAATGCACCTGCGCTGCAACCCTCATGGAGAATTATCAAGCATTATCCGATCACGGAAACTGTTGAAGATCCATCTGAAGTAATGAAGAGTCGAGCAAATGAGATCAAGTATCGAGAACTGACTACATGCTCATCCAGTCTGAAGAATGTCAACAAAGCATTTATTGATGAAATTTGGGTGGTGGCCATTCACGTGGAACTGGGAGAGTTCACCAGATCTGAAGCATGGAAGTCATATCATCTTGCGCATAGTCACGAACTGAAGAAGACTATGTACAAGCTCACACAAGCGCCCAGAGCATGGTACGAGACGTTCCTCATCGACCATGGCTATGAGCGAGGGGGAGTAGTGAAGCATATGTTCGTCACGAGTACATAGAAGCTGTTTGGACAGTTCGTGAGACGGATGCAAAAGGAGCTCCAGCTGATCATGGTGGGAGAGATGAAACACCTTCCTGGAACACACGTTGAGCAGATGCTGGGAGAGCAGAAGAGCATCGCTGCAGGAGAGCAAGAGAGCATCGCTGCAGGGAGGTGCTGCACTCAGTTCCTATGGATGAAGCAGAATTTGTCTGAATACGGAGTGGAACGGGTGAAGAAGTTTCTACCCAAGAACCCAGTACAACACTCCATGATCAGATATCACTTCATCGGAGAGCTAGTGGAGAAGAAGGTCATCACATCGAAACACATGACAAATGCCGCTCAGTTCAAAAAACTTAGATCCTCTCTGGGTCTGCGTGTTATCGCCAACTAAGTGTTCCAGAAGGAGGTCAGCCAAGAGCAGAACCCCAGCAAATCAGATGGGTTGACCTACCATAGAAGAGGGCTGGAACAGATGTTTTTGGCAAGTTGAGGAGTCCAAATATTTGAATATCAAAAGGCAGTCGAATCGAAGTCGGATGAGGATACAATATCAGCAAACCCTAAAATCAGAGAAGGGAAAAAGAAGGGAGAAGAAGCGGCTGTTACAAAACTGAAAGAAGCTTCTTCAAAGGCGTCAAAGGCAGATCCTAATCCAACTAAAGAGAGTGTGCAGACTGCAAAGGAAAATTAGGCAATGGATGAACCACCCCTCAATGAGGTAATCTCTTGTTCTCACTCCTAAGCTACTGCACTCACTTCTGTTGATGAGGAAGTACGGACGATTGGTAAAGATTCGGTGAGTTATAAGGGTGACAAAGTGGTTAATGAGAAGCCGAAGGGATTGAAACCTACAGCAGATTCTGTGGCCGATGTTGCAGAAGAAGGTGAAGCCAGTAGGGCTAAGATTGTGGTTCTGATAAGCAGAAGAATGAGAATGCAAGTGGAGAACAACAAGCTAAGCAATCTAGCAATGTGATGGAAGAGTATCATGCATCCGGCAATGATGAAGAATTGGATGTGTTGTTCAAGGGCATAGATGATGTTGTTGATGAGTTGCAAAAAGAGGAGGTCTCAATACCTGTTGAGACAAGAGCTGATCAGTCCTCAGAAGCCAAGGTCGTAGGGGTTGAGAAGGAGGCAAGTGTGCCAGATGATGCTGTCTAAGATATGCAACAAGGTTATGAGACTGTTTTACCCCAAGAGTCCTCTAGTTCTGATGCAGTCCCAGAGGGTGAGTCAATTGAATCACCGGATGTTGTGCAAGGAGGGTTACATAATGATTTTGTGGAGGATGCACATGTGGTGGTGGATCCCCCAGCTATTCCTGATTTTGAGATGGAGGATGCTACTCAGGCTGCCACCTTGTCAGAAACTCATCCAGAGGATGCTCAGGACTTCGTCCTTCTTTTTGAACTAAGGAAGGCAAAGAAAGACAGAAGGAAGGAGATGTGTTTGTTTGTGTCTGCAGCACAATCAGAAAATGAACATGTTGAAAAAAAGCATCTGATGCACCAGCTGTGTCGACTGAGTTGGAACGTCCAGCTAATACAGATGTAGAGATGCAATTATCTGATCAAGAAGAGGCTAAGAACGAGAACACTCAGAAGGAGGATCATGATACAGTTTTACTGGCTGAGCTCAAGAAAGCTGAAAAGAAGAATCCCAAGAAGAAAGTGACCTTCCAAACATGCTCATCTAAGGCAACTATCAAGATGAATGGGAACATAGACGCAGGGGGAGAGTGTGCGTATAAGAAGAGGAAAAGGTATTGTCCAGATCCTGTTCCTACCCATGTTCCAACTAAAATTGTGAAAAATGGAGTATGGTGTGCCACTACAGAAGGAGCAGCCAAGTGGAAGGCAGTACAGAAAAGAAAGATCATCCCTGAAAGGCCGCTTAATGAGAAGACAGTTCCATCCCAGTTGCAGAACTAACTCTTTTCTTCTCGATGTTGTTCTTTATCACCATAGTCAATTGGAAGCCTACATCTCATAGAACCACGATCAACAAGGAGATGGGACAGCTGCTCTACCAGATTGGAAACAAGATGCTCATTGACATGGGAAGAATTATGTTCGACCAGATTGCAGAACACACCTTTCTACAAAGTCTCTGCACCAGATAATCTTCCCATCACTTATTTGTGAGCTGATCATCAACCAGCATCCAGATTTGAAGACTAACCAAGTCAGACTGTCAAGTGCTCCGTTGAAGTTGGTAGTTGATCACAGCTATTCAAGGGTCGACATAAGAATGATCTGAAGGACCCCGGGCTGAAGAGGAAGGATGCACCTGAGTCTTCCATAAGGAGAGCTGCTGGTGAGAAGTTGTCCCGAGCTGAACGCGGATAGCTACTGAAGGAGGTGGAGATCATATTGGAGGTCGAACAGGAGCAGAGGTCAAGAATCAATCAATTGGTGCACGCTCTGCGATATCCCAATGATGATGAACCAGATGAAGCTTGACAAGATCATGGGGTCACTAAGGACATTTCAAATGAAGTTTGGAGATTATTTTCGAAGAAGGATAGAAAAATGTGTCGCTCTAAAGACTGATGTATCTGAAGAGTGGAACAACGTCAAGGACGAGTCTGAATCAGTTCAAGACATCAGTGAAAATGTTAAACTCTGGATCAAAATACCTAGATACGATTCTGAAGTCCCGGAGGATGAGTGGAGGACATAGAGGCATTGGATACACTGATGGGAGCAGTTAAGGAAAGACCAAGTTTGTCAAAGCTGAACAGTCGGTGAACAGAGAGATGAACAGATACTCTCTGGCCAACATGATGTGTTCTAACGGAGAATGGAGACGAGACTCAAGAACCTGTTGGTATTGTCACAAGAAGGGGCACATCAATTCAAGGTGTCACGAGTTCATGGCTGTGCGCAGAAAGTTGCAGCAGAAAAATACTCCAAGGATGACACGAGAATGGAGAGCGAGAACGTGGGCCGAGAGTCTCTGATACAGGAAACTAGATCATCAAAAACCTGTCAGTTGCTGACCCGTGGTCGAACAGTTGCTGAGACACCAATGCCAAACAAACTCCAGTATGTGTCACTATCCCGGGCTATGTTCGAGGGGGAGTTCACAAGATTCCAGATGCCAAAGAGACCAGGTTGCTCGATTGGACCCCTTGCCAGTTTGTGGCAAAAGGGGGGAGTGTTTTGAGGTAACTGTTCTGGTTCCTCAAGTTGTGTCTAAAGCGTAGATTTGGTTTTGCCAAAATGCCAAGGGGGAGATTGATGTTCCCATAAATGGCATGGCTTTGGCAAAACGGCTTTAGACAGTTCAAGCAGGAGTTCAAGGAGTGTTCAACCGACTACTGGAACTCGCATACAGCAGATCTGAAGATATGACGTTTCCTAATCTGGACGATCGAAGATCTGATCTGATTGGAGTCGGCTCAATAATAAATTAGAGGATCAGATATTCAAATGAATATCCTCTCATCAATTAGGAGTCGATTTAGAAAATTCGGAATTACTTGGTGATAAAGAAAGATCGAGATCTTCTTGAAGATTGGAATGAAGATCCGAATATCCAGAAGATACCGATGAGATTCTCTGATTGGGATCAATCGACAAGTCATCGTGAGAGAACAAATATTCAGATAAATATTCTCACATCAGTTAGAACCAGATTCGGAATGACTTGGCGAGAAAGAAAGATCAAGATCTTCATAAAGATTGGATTGGAAATATCCATCGAATATTTAGGAATATTTCCTAAATATTTGATAAGGATATTTGGATCAGATTTGGACATTCGCCTATGCATATAAATACAAGGCTAGGGCGACCAGATCTAGGTCACTTCGTGAGACAAAAGAAAACACGAGAGCATTCGTGAGATTGGAGGAGGAGTGACGGCCGGTGATGGACCATAATTGTACGAATCAAAAACACAGTAAAACCCCCCAAGTTAGACTGTTTGTCTATCTAACATCCATCTGTTAGTCCCGATATATTTCCACAGGGCATTTTAGAGACTGAAGAGAAAACACGCTAAGGAGAGGATTTTATGCTGAAAAGATAACAAGAGTCAATCCAAGGTCAAGATCATATGCCGACTGAAGAAATATCAAGGATCCTGACGTTAAATTGACCAGAATAAATTAATCAGAAGAATCAGGAGTGAAGTCAAGACAGTCCGGGGAAAGAACACACTGACAGTTTTGTGAAAAGACTGCACAAAACTGTACAAAACTCACATATGGCAAGATGACTTGGTGACTTGATGAAGAGGTGGCCAAGGGAGGAGCTCCTCCACCCAAGGCAACCGGCAACCGGCGGCTGCCACCACCCTCCTCCTCCTTGACCGGCGGCTTTTGGCCCCTCCATGTGGTGGCTCCTCCTCCCTTGATTTGCCCATCCAATCTCCATGCAACAAGTGCCCTCATCTTAGCCCTCCATTTCTCCTCCCCATGGCTATAAATACACCCCTCCTCCTCCTCACAAATGCATCCCAAAATTGTAAATCACTTCTCTCTCTAAGTTTGTTACTTGTAAGTTTGGTTCGATTTTGAAATAATACTCCTGTTTGTTCTTGAGTATTATACTGGAAATTATAATACTCTTGTCGGTTCTCGAGTATTATAATACTGTAGAGAATACTCCTGTTGGT
Source organism: Rhodiola kirilowii (assembly GCA_033675215.1). Taxonomy (NCBI): domain Eukaryota; kingdom Viridiplantae; phylum Streptophyta; class Magnoliopsida; order Saxifragales; family Crassulaceae; genus Rhodiola; species Rhodiola kirilowii. The sequence continues at coordinate 11,401,923 of CM066197.1, read as the reverse complement.
TCTTGAGTATTCAGTAGGAAATTAGGAATACTCCTGTTAGTTCTTGAGTATTCCACCCCTTTCCCTCTTACTGTTTTCAAAAACCCCCGAGTATTTAGCTATGGTATCCATCTCTATGGATATTCGTAGCTAAACTCTTTATTCGGTGGAAGGTATTTTCTTGTATTATATAATGTTGTAATATCTTTTAGTTTCATTTCTTTGTATTCAAAACTTGTTCTATGTGCCATTTATAGTCAGAATTTCCAAGGTTGAGTGGATGCTACGAAAGGGCAAAACTCTTCCGTGGGGGTTCGTGAACATACTCGGGTAAGTGGATGCTACGAAAGGGCAAAGCTTATCTGAGAAGTTCGACTCATCTAAAACACCACTTGGTCAATCGTAACTGTGAGATCAGGTGGATGCACAAAAGGCTAAGATACTTCGAAAGGAGGAATTAGTCTGAAATAGAACAAGGGTTGCTTTAAACGATGTTGCAAGTCTTGCACTACGAAAGGGCCTCGATTCATCTTTGAATACTTAGAAAAGTTACTAACAGTTTATTATATACATGTTATAATACAAGAGTACCTGAAACCGAATGCTTCTCTTAACTGTTAAACCGCAATCACCAACTGCTGATCTACCGGAGGAATTACAATCACGCATCACCCACTGTAAGTCTTCTTTGTATTTACAGCATTTAATTTCTGTATTTACTTTTCCGCTATCAAAACCAAAAACCCCCCAAAAAATCACGTAGTTAATCAGAGCGCTAAAACCTCAATCAACCATAAAACACGCTCCCCCCAGTTCAATCACCCTAAAAGAATAGCCTATTCCCCTAATTCCCTTGGGTTCGACCCCTACTTACCACTTACTACCCAGTAGTGTAGTCACAAGTAGCGGATATTATAAATTTATTTTGTACAGAGAACACTGCACCTTAACGACAGTGCAGTGGGCTCCGTCAAAATTGGCGCCGTTGCCGGGGAATTAGCGAATGGATAGTTGTTCTTTTTTCTGTTATACATAATCCGCCATGCCTTCCTACTACGAATACGAGTCTTGGAACGATGAAGAGTTTTACTCAATACTCCGCGAAGAGATCATCGACACTAAGCAATCGCGGGACGAAACTTTGGACGAGTACTTAGCTTGCTTTGACTCCATGATAGAGAGCTACCCGCACCATGGATTCACCAGACTCAATCTTCTTCAAATATTTCTCGGTGGAATGATGCCACTTGAGCGGAAAAGATTTAATGATGTAACGGGGAGTTCACTCAGGAAGTTAACCATAGGTGAAGCCTGGCGCCTCATAAATGATTTGGCAAAGAACACAAAACAGGGTCAGTGGCACCAAACTGAAGATAAGGCACCGACGATGGAAGTAGACTCAGTGCAAAACGAGCCCAACACCACACCCATTGCGAGCTTGCCCGCAACAAACCTGGAAGAAGACACCAGTACAGGGGCAGTAATGGACGTGGAGGCGGCTCTAAAGGAGCCAACATTGGAGCCCACGAAGCCAACTGAGGATGAGGACTCACAAATAACCAAAGAGGAATCGGCCAAATTAGGCCCGGCCCTCACTGAAGAACTGCTCAAGAAAGACCTAGCCCTTGTGGTGAAAGTCCCCCAACTTGTCCCCTCGGGTTGTATACAGATCACAGCCCCTGAAGATAAAGTGATCAATAAGGAGGTGCAAGGCGAGTTGGAAGCGGGACAAAGGCAAGAAAAGCCAACAATGGAGCACTCTCTCGTCATGAGCCAAGAAAAGCCGGCTGAAAACTCACTCGTTCTAGGATGGCAATTCATCTCTGCCACAAAGAAGAGGGTTAGCAAGGGCGCATGCTTAAGGTCGCTTGGCAAAAGACTAAACTTCCAAAACTACAAAGATGCCAACCGGCCATACACTAAGAAGCGACAAAGACATGGCCCGGTGCAATGGAAGCCCGGAAGGAAAAACAAGAGAGCATGGCTCATTGAACCAGCAGTTATGGTAAAAGGTCCCCAGCCTTCTCAGAAACTATGGAAAGAAAAAGCACCAAAACCGTGGAGTTCCAACCTAAACAAGAAATCAGGAAAAAGCAAGGCGAAAACCAACACCGGGACAGTGGCAAAGTTTGACCTCAGCCACCCATGGGACCCAAACCAGTAATCCACAACGAGGTATCGTCGAGCCAACGACGTAAAACAAGTGCACTGGTCGGGAGGTAACCCGACACTATCTTACTTTCTGCACTTACTTTCAGTACTTAGTTTTAAGCTTGCATGACTTTTGAACTAAGGCACGCCTTCGTTCAAAAGTGGGGGGTGAAAACCACCTGTGTACATAAATAACATGCTTGCTGTTTTTTCTTTTTTAGTATTAGTATCTTTTTGAACATATGAATTTAAGAATGTGAAAAAGATAAATCAGAGTTCATGCATTTACCTTGTGAAAATTCAAACTGTTTAAAAACTTAGAATGTAACTTTCCATTTGTCCTTTGTGTTGAGATAACTAGGGATGTGGAGTTGACATAAACTGCCCTAGAAGGACTTGGGAAGCAATCAAAGGATCAGATCAAACTATATGGTTTTCAAAGTCAGTGGAGGCTGCACTTCGGATTTTCAGTGAACAATTGAGTCAAACTCCGCCAAGAAGCATCTATGCAAAGGCGAGGACGGGAATCAGACCGTCCTCTCTCTAGTCAAAATAGCCGAGAAAATAGATAAGCGACACTCATCTTGACCCGCGCAAAACGACGAAGACGAGAGGAGAGGGGAGGTATTTCCATAGGCTTACGGGCAATGATTGGACCTCCCAAGAAGGCTGATAAAATGGACTAGCAAGTCACAAAGAAGCGAAAAACTCAAAGAAGAAAATCAAAAGAGGCCAAAGGCCCAAAATTGTGAAGATTTTAACCGAGCAAAAGTGAAGCACTCAACAAAGTCAAATCAAAGGCCAAAGGCCGATTCACTACAACAAAAAAGCAGTCCCTCGCCAAAGAAAAGAAAAAAATCAAGAAGGTTCAACTCACTGAAACCCGAACCGAATCACGTGCATGAAAAAGCTACCAGAAGACCATATAGTACGAAACGATCCCGAGGCTGCAACCCAGGAACCTGAAAAAGGCTATCTCCCGAGACATCCAATATAATTTGCATCTCAGCATGGAGGTACAAGTATTAAGTTTCTTCTATTTATTTACACAGTTTAATTTGGTAATAAGTAAGCAATGCATGAATTAGGATAGATCGAGTACCACAGTCTAATTTTCATATGCCAAAACCGAACCTAGAACTTACGCCCTTTAATAGCATTGTTCGGGACGAACAACTAAAAGTGGGGGGTATTCTGATGGACCATAATTGTACGAATCAAAAACACAGTAAAACCCCCCAAGTTAGACTGTTTGTCTATCTAACATCCATCTGTTAGTCCCGATATATTTCCACAGGGCATTTTAGAGACTGAAGAGAAAACACGCTAAGGAGAGGATTTTATGCTGAAAAGATAACAAGAGTCAATCCAAGGTCAAGATCATATGCCGACTGAAGAAATATCAAGGATCCTGACGTTAAATTGACCAGAATAAATTAATCAGAAGAATCAGGAGTGAAGTCAAGACAGTCCGGGGAAAGAACACACTGACAGTTTTGTGAAAAGACTGCACAAAACTGTACAAAACTCACATATGGCAAGATGACTTGGTGACTTGATGAAGAGGTGGCCAAGGGAGGAGCTCCTCCACCCAAGGCAACCGGCAACCGGCGGCTGCCACCACCCTCCTCCTCCTTGACCGGCGGCTTTTGGCCCCTCCATGTGGTGGCTCCTCCTCCCTTGATTTGCCCATCCAATCTCCATGCAACAAGTGCCCTCATCTTAGCCCTCCATTTCTCCTCCCCATGGCTATAAATACACCCCTCCTCCTCCTCACAAATGCATCCCAAAATTGTAAATCACTTCTCTCTCTAAGTTTGTTACTTGTAAGTTTGGTTCGATTTTGAAATAATACTCCTGTTTGTTCTTGAGTATTATACTGGAAATTATAATACTCTTGTCGGTTCTCGAGTATTATAATACTGTAGAGAATACTCCTGTTGGTTCTTGAGTATTCAGTAGGAAATTAGGAATACTCCTGTTGGTTCTTGAGTATTCCACCCCTTTCCCTCTTACTGTTTTCAAAAACCCCCGAGTATTTAGCTATGGTATCCATCTCTATGGATATTCGTAGCTAAACTCTTTATTCGGTGGAAGGTATTTTCTTGTATTATATAATGTTGTAATATCTTTTAGTTTCATTTCTTTGTATTCAAAACTTGTTCTATGTGCCATTTATAGTCAGAATTTCCAAGGTTGAGTGGATGCTACGAAAGGGCAAAACTCTTCCGTGGGGGTTCGTGAACATACTCGGGTAAGTGGATGCTACGAAAGGGCAAAGCTTATCTGAGAAGTTCGACTCATCTAAAACACCACTTGGTCAATCGTAACTGTGAGATCAGGTGGATGCACAAAAGGCTAAGATACTTCGAAAGGAGGAATTAGTCTGAAATAGAACAAGGGTTGCTTTAAACGATGTTGCAAGTCTTGCGCTACGAAAGGGCCTCGATTCATCTTTGAATACTTAGAAAAGTTACTAACAGTTTATTATATACATGTTATAATACAAGAGTACCTGAAACCGAATGCTTCTCTTAACTGTTAAACCGCAATCACCAACTGCTGATCTACCGGAGGAATTACAATCACGCATCACCCACTGTAAGTCTTCTTTGTATTTACAGCATTTAATTTCTGTATTTACTTTTCCGCTATCAAAACCAAAAACCCCCAAAAAATCACGTAGTTAATCAGAGCGCTAAAACCTCAATCAACCATAAAACACGCTCCCCCCAGTTCAATCACCCTAAAAGAATAGCCTATTCCCCTAATTCCCTTGGGTTCGACCCCTACTTACCACTTACTACCCAGTAGTGTAGTCACAAGTAGCGGATATTATAAATTTATTTTGTACAGAGAACACTGCACCTTAACGACAGTGCAGTGGGTGAATGCAAAGGGTGAATGCAGCGTCCGGTCTAAAGTTATAAACAACAAATAAATTAGTAACCAAAGAAAAAAAATCAAAATATCTAAATATGAATGGAAATATAAGTAGTAAATTAGTTTAATCGGGTAGTTTACCTTAGAATAGAAGCTCGCGAAGAAGAATAAAATGGTGGGTGTGCAACAAGTACGGACCAGAGCTATAAAGAACTAAACCAACTTATAAATTGAAAGCTCCATGTTAATAGGAAAAGAAGTAAGAATGATAACCATAAAATACCTTAAAATTGGACAAGCGAAGAACAACCAAAGGGAAGAGGATGTAGATCGCAAATGTTAACCCTAAACAAAAGAACATCAATAAAATTAACATACTTAAATCCAACTAGTTATTAACATCATTCAGGGATGAAAGAGCAACAAAAACAAAATGTCCAAGTTTGAAAACTATGCACAATTAAGCAAGCATACAAAATAAGTTAATTTTCCATTAGAGGGATGAATCTTAACTCCTCTATCTATTTCCTCCAACATCCAATTTGTACACAAAACAAGCATGCAACACACTTCTAAGTCATCTAAAAATTCTTAATTGCCAAAAATCATCAAACACCTGGTGTGCAGCTGCAAACCACAATCAAAATCGCCAACAACTCGTAGCATTGCATAACAAAGCAAAATGGGCAGTACAGCCCTTCAAATTTCCACTCAACCCTTCAAACATCCAAATCCGGATCCTAAATCGATCAAGAAACACCACACCAAATCTTGATTCGGTTTCAGTATCCATAACCTATTTTGTACGCTTGCTTAATGCAAATTTAGAACCCTGCCTGCTGAATCGGAGTGAGAGCGACTGAGGGTGAGGTGAGGGAGTGGCGTTTGAGGGCGGGGCGACTGAGGGCGAGGCGACGGACGTCGAGGAACGACAATGACTGAGAGGAGTGAGCGGATTGACGGACTGGTCGACGAACGACTGAGAGGAGTGAGCGGAGGAGGGGTTCGAGTGGGATTGGAAAACTGACTGAGTTTTGTTTTTCAATTTTAGGTTTAAGTTTATGCATCGGTTGTTCAAAAACCGCTGCATAAGTTTATGTTTTAGGCCACAGTTGTTAATAAAACCGTTGCATAAGGTTCACTTTAAGCAACGGTTCTTAACAACCGTGGCATAAGGTATATATTATGCAACGGTTCTGTTAAACCGTTGCATAAAGTTTAACAACCGTGGCATAATATCAAAACCGTTGCGTAATGATAAATTTGAACTATTGCATAAAGTCCTGTCTGTAGTAGTGACGTGTCACCACCCCAATGATTTGATGATGCATTTTGGAAGGTGAAGATTGTAGTCTTAAATTTTTGAGAAAAAAAAAGAATCTCATTTGAGCACTCCTCAGTTGATATATGTATGAAATGTAAATTCAGAATAGCTTTTGCTTGAAAACAAATGAATAAAACTTATATATAATTTAAAAGTTTATTACATAAATTAGGCCAGTCCAGGCAATGAGTGTTCAATTAGTTTGTGTCAGCAAGGGGCTAGTTTATATGTTTAGTAATAAGAAACAACTCTAATAAGTGATAACTCAGACAACTTTAGTTTTGTGAATATTGTGTTAATTTAAAATATAAAATTTGAATGAAACTGAACAAAAGTGTATATAAAAAATAGGCGCAATGCATTGCCACCACCAAATTAGTTGATCTTCTCCCTAACATTTTGTAATCATAGAAAATAAAAATAACTCCACCTAATAAAAAATCCGCATGATTTTTATTTCCCAAACAATATAAAATATATATCCTATAATTAATTATGTTGCATACATAAATGTGGTCCACGCATGGCCGTATAGATATGGGCAAGGTTGTCAAAATCGCGTTTTAAATCGTAAAATTGTTCGATTTTACGTTTCTAGATATACATTTCGTGTTAACGCGGAGCTAGACTCGTTTTTCCCTAAAATCGGACCTCAAAACAATTTTACACCGAGTAAACTCGTGTAAAATCGCTAAACTCGAATAAAAACGTCCGTTTTTACGTTTTAGTGTCTTCTAATATTTGGGCTGGGCCGGTGAAGTTTCAGCCCATTACTTAATTTTTCTTTAATTATACAAAACCCTACACAGTCGTCCTTCTTCTCGAACTCTCTCGCTTCTCTCCTCTCCAACCGACACCGAAACTCTTCCTTTCCTAATCTTCCACCGACGCCTTGCTTTCTCTTCTCCCCTGCTGCCGCTGCTCTCTCTGTCCATGCGCCGGCCGGCGGTCTTCCGATGGGTTTGAGGTCTTCTTCCCGTCTTGTGCGCTGCCGGACATCATCAGATTCAAAGTTGCAACTCGAGCACGTGAATGTTTATTACAATGAGGCTAGCGGCGGGAGGTTCGTTCCTCGCTCGGTGCTCATGGATCTCGAGCCAGGACCATGGACAACATCAGATCTTCAGGCCGGATAACTTCGTGTTTGGCTAGTCTGGTGCCGGTAATAACTGGGCCAAGGGACATTATATTGAGGGTGCGGAGCTCATCGATTTGGTGTTAGATGTTATCAGGAAAGAGCCTGAGAATGAGAACTGTGACTGCCTGTGTGATCAAGTTTTATGTGAATGTTTCGATTAATTTTTTGAGTTGTATGGGTTTTTTCATTGAGTTGGATTTGTACTATAGGTTTTCAAGTTGTATAGGTTTTCATCATGTTGAGTGTTGACGTTATCTGTGTTTCAAATTGCTTGTAGTTAGTTCTAAGTCTGTATGATATTTGCTTCCGGCCTTCCGCACTCTGAAGCTCACTACTCCCAGCTGTAAGTTCTATCTAACCATTTACATCGCCAATTTCTTGTATTTAGAAATAGGCTGATGCTCCAATCAAAAAAAAAAGAAATAGGCTGATGCTTATAAAAAAATAGGATGATGTTATATTTGATATTATATAATATTATTTTAATAAAATATAAATTCAACGATTTTACGAATCGAATTTACGTTTCGATTCCATCTCGACAAAACGAATCAATATAAAAAATCGATTTTGACAACCTTGGATATGAGTTCTTCGAGATAATGTTCCACCGGTATGTTTTAGGGTTGACAATGGGTGGGTGGGGCTGGATCTACCCAACTCATGTAGGGCTCAGTGTAGTAAAAGTTAAATGGAAAGTCGGTTCGAATTAGGGATGCACAAATTCTGCCCGGACCGAAAAACCGGACCGGACCGAACCGGACCGGACGGGTCGGTCCAGGACCGAATCAAAGTCGGGTCGGTCTACGGGTCACATAATCTGGGATTTTCGGTTTTCGGGTCGGTCCCGGTCCGGTTCGTTATTTCACGGGTCGGTCCCGGTCCGGACCGAATAAAACCATTTTTTAATTTTCCTAATTCCTAACCCTAAATCGAGTACAGACGCAATCGCAAATCACTGAGCCACATCCCACAAACGCCGAAGCCGGAAGACGAACGCGAATACGCGATTACGATTTACGCGTTCACGCTTCACGGTCGCCGAAGCCACAGCCCACAAACGCTGGTCGCCGAAGCCAGAAGCCGAATGCGAACGTCGAAGCCAAAAGTTGAAGTCGCACAGTCGCTCAGTCACGGTCGGCCAATCCTACTTCGTATCCTATCCTTGACAATCGCTAATCGGCAACCGCCTCATCTTCGTCTGCACTGCAGTCGCTCCTGTATCAGGTAGTTTAAACTGCTCTTCATCTTTCTTTTCTTAAATTTTGTATCAGGTGATATGATTATTGATTATTGAGGCTTGTAAATTGTTAGATGAGGATGATGAAGGCACATTTTGTGCTTGATAAGTGGACAGCCACTAGGCACATCTTACTGGGGTAAGAATTCAGCACAAAGGTATAAGTATAAGACACTAGCTTAATTTGAATTGCTGAATCTGAATTGATGGTTGCTGAATCTGAATTGCTGAATTGGTGATTGCTGAATTGCTGAATGCCTGAATTGCTGATTGATGCAATAGATGGTTGATGCAATAGATGCCTGCATTGCTGAATCTGAATTGATGGTTGCTGATTGCTGAATCTGAATTGCTGAATTGCTGATTGCTGAATTGCAAGCTGAATTGCTGAATTGCTGAATTGCTGAATGCCTGAATTGCTGAATTGCTGATTGATGCAATAGATGGTTGATGTAATAGATGCTGAATTGCTGATTGATAAAGCTCATTGCTCTCATTTTATTCATCTTTTAGTTTTAAAGCTCATTGCTCTCAATTTGCAGAACATTCATGCAGTGGTGATGAATTGCTGATTGATAAAGCTCATTGCTCTCATTTTATTCATCTTTTAGTTTTAAAGCTCATTGCTCTCAATTTGCAGAACATTCATGCAGTGGTGAAGAAATGGAAGAGCCGAAGAGGCAGTGGTGAAGGCTGAAGCAATGAAAATGCATAATGAGAATTAGAATTTAGAATGAGTTTTGTGTCACTTTTGTCCTTGTTCTTGTATCAATTTGCAGAATGAATTAGAATTAGGACAGGTTTTTTTGTTTTTTTCAAATTTGAAACATAAACTGTAAACATCAAAACATGTATATGATTCGGTCCGGTTTCGGTCCGACCCGACCCGAATATATCCGGTCCGGTCCGGGTTTCGGTCCAAGTTTTCAAAAAAATTCGGTCTTTCGGTCCGGACCGGACCGTATATAGTCGGGTCGGGTCGGTCCACGGTCCAAATTTCAGAAATATTTCGGTCCATCGGTCCGACCCGGACCGTAAATTTCGGTTCGGTCCGGTCCGGTCCGGACCGGATGTGCATCCCTAGTTCGAATTGGGTTTGGAGGATATTTATTGGTCATGATCAGTTCCTATAACACCAATTTTTTTTAGAGGGCTAGGACAGTGCCCACCCCGACTAAAGTGAATCCAATGTGTTAAAATGTTTATTTTATATTTAAAGTTTATGTTCGTTGGTGAAGAAACACTACAAAGTAAACATTAAATTTTTGTCTCATACCGGATACACAAAAATAAAAGAAGTTCGAACATCTTAGACCAAAGAATCCCAAAGTGTTTAACGATCGATTCAAACTAATTTTGTGTCTTCAAAGTAATAGAAGTAACAATAAAATGACAAGACAGAAGAAATATGATACACTAACAGTTCAAATCAGTAAATGAATGTCAAGGGTTGAGATCATGCACTACTACAGAACATGCATTATGCATCGGTTCAAAAATTACAATAGGCATCGGTTCACCATTATGCCTTTATAATGAAATCGTTGCATAATGGTTACCATTATGCAACGGTTTTATGTAAATCGATGCATATTGTTACTTTATGCATCGGTTTTGTAAACCATTATGCAACGGTTTTCAAAGAACTGTTGCATATGTTAACCATTATGCAACAGTTTCTTTGAAACCGATGCATAATATTCGATAAAAGACTTAGGTTTATTTCGAAATTTCGTCCGTCCGCCTACTCTCCTCCCTCCGACTTCGATATGCTCCGTCGCCTCCGTCGCATCCGATACGGTTTCTCGACGCCTCCGTCATTTCACCCTGTCGCCTCCGTCATTTCACTCCGTCGCCTGCATCTCGAATACGCCTGCTCGGATTCCCATCTGCTCGAATACGCCTGCTCTGAATTCGCATTCCCATCTGCTCGAATTCGCATTTCCATCTGCTTGAATTCGTATTCCCAGGTATGATATTGAGTCAAATGTGTTTAATTTGAGTGTGTGTAGGGTTTATGGTGACATGTAACCCGATTTGGGGTGTTGTGTAGGCTTGGTGAATCCATTTTTTGGGGTATGATTTGGTATGTAATAATGGAAGAAATGGTGTTACGTCCGTCTACTTGTTTCTTATTAATGAATTTTGGTGTGTAATTCTATGCCGATATGGTATACGCATTTATAGTAACATGTTGTTGAAACCATTTGTTCTTAATTTCTAACTTGTGTTCGTTAACTACTTGTAGTCATTGTTAGTCGATTTGCAAGAGAAAGCTTCTCTTCTCCAACTTTATCCAACGAACATCTCCAATTCCTGGTATTTGATGGTTTTCATTCATTCTTATTTTCCGATTAAAATGGAGTTTGAATTTATTTTTCCTTGTTTAATAATTTGTTTTTGTTGTTTATAGCTCTAGACCGTACTTGTTGCAGGCCCACTATTAAGCTTCTTCTTCGCGTGCTTTTTTATCAAGGTAAACATCACGATTAAACTAATTCACTACTTAGGTTTCCATTCATTTGGATATTTGATTTTCTTTCTTAATTTACTAATTGTTGGAGTGATTGTAATTCACTCAAATGTGATTGTTTGTTGGTGTAAATAAGTAGTATGTAACCAAGCTACATTTTTTTATTTCATTTCTTATAAGTTTTTGAGTTATGCAATATGATAATGGTAATAATATCACATTTGATATAATCTTATACTAACAATAATATTTACACGTTTCATGTAGTGGATTTATAATGAATCGAGAGTGGGTGTCCGGTAATAGGTTGAGTGATGAGTACGAGAAAGGGATTGTGGATTTTTGTGAGTTTGCGTCGGCATATGCGTCTAGAAACAACATTGAACGTGTCTTTTGTCCTTGTATGAGTTGTTGGAATTACAAAAAGGTCAAGCCGAAGAAGTTACGTAAACACCTTTTATTAAAAGGGATTAACCCACAGTATACGGTGTGGTATTTGCATGGGGAGGGTGAACAACAAAACTTTGAGCCTCCACCCGTAGAAAGCTTGCCGGAGGATAATGATGATTGGGAAGAGGATAATCTAATTGAGATGGTTAACAACGTCGCTAATGACTTTGTCAATACGCCACATATTTTGGAGTAGTTGAGGAATGATTCTGAATTACCATTGTATGAAGAGTGTTCCAAATATACAAGGCTATCGGCAACGTTGAAGTTGTTCAATCTTAAAGCAAAAAAATGGATGGAGCAACAAGAGTTTTACCGAATTATTGGCGCTGGTGAAAGACATGCTTCCTGAGGGGAACACCCTACCTAACCGTACTTACGAGGCTAAGAAGGTTATGTGTCCCATGGGCCTCAAGTACCAGAAAATACATGCTTGTCCCAATGATTGTATCTTGTATCGAAATGCCTACATTGATTTGAAAGAATGTCCAGTGTGCAAGGCTTCTCGCTTCAAGTTAAACAAAGAACCGAAAGGTAATCTAAAGGCACTCCTTCGAAAGTACTATGGTATCTTCCACCGATCTCCAGGTTTCAGAGATTATTTGCTGACACGAAAGATTCCAATAATATGCATTGGCATGCTGAGAAACGTGTTGTTGATACGAAAATGCGTCATCCTGCCGATTCACTACAATGGGCTAAAGTAGACAATACATTCCCAGTGTTTGGAGCAGAGTCTAGAAATTTACGGCTTGGCCTTTCTACTGATGGGGTGAATCCACATGGAAATCTCAGTAGTCATCATAGTACATGGCCTGTGATTTTGGTTATCTACAATCTACCTCCCAAGTTAACCATGAAGCGTAGATATATGATGCTTTCTTTGTTGATATCGGGTCCTCGGCAACCTGGAAATGATATTGATGTATACTTGGCTCCTCTGATAGATGATTTGAAGCTTTTATGGGACGAAGGAGTACGCACATATGACGCATCGAGGCAAGAATATTTTAATATGTGTGCTATGCTGATGTGTACAATCAATGACTTTCAGCTTATGGCAACTTGTCCGGATATTGTATTAAAGGGTACAAATCTTGTCATGTATATGGGGAAGGGACACATGCATGCCATTTAAGCAATTGTCGAAAAATGGTTTATATGGGACATCGACGTTTCTTACTGAGACATCATCCTTACAGGCAAAAGAAAGCTACCTTCAATGGTGAGACTGAGCACGGAATAGAACCGCAACCGACTTCCGGCAATGAAATACTTCAAAAAATTCAGAATATTACAAATCGATTCAGGAAACCATATTCGCGCACCGAAAGTGCTCCATGGAAGAAGCGATCGATTTTTTTTATCTCCCTTATTGGCATTCTCTTGACATCGGACATTGTATTGATGTGATGCATGTTGAAAAGAATATATGTGAAAGTCTGCTTGGTACTTTATTAAACATTCCTGGAAAGACAAAAGATGGAGTTAAAGCAAGACTTGATATGTTGGAGATGAATATTCGTACCAAATTAGCACCTGAACCTCGAGGGCAGCGTACATATTTACCGCCGTCGTGGACCACACTCTCTAAGAGCGAGAAGTTGTCACTTACTAGCGATGATTTCGTAGATGAAATGTCCGTGGACTGTAGATTTCTACATGAGGTGTGGAAGATTTTAGGTAGAGACACGATTGTAGTACAAGCCAAAGCTGAGGTTTTTGGTGACGACTACGAAATCTACTTGTGTGACGAGGAAGTCACTGACCTATTAAAGTTTCAAGTGTTGGGGAACGCAACAGCTGAGTTATATATATGGTAATATTTATATCTTTAAACTGATTTTTTTGTAATTAGTCTAACTAACACAAGTTTTTACTATGTAGTCATTTACATGATCAGATGCTTCATTGGGATATCAAGTTTGATTTTTTTTATTCCGTCATTAATGACCCCAACCATAGAGAAAAGTGAGAGATTGGCGACGTTCGTAGGAAGATTGAATATACCAGACAAAGACCAACTTTTTTGCTACTTTCTCCCTTATGTTGATCACATAATGTGAGTTCATCACTTACTTTATAAGTTGTTTACTTCTGTTCTGAACACATTTGTTTTTAAGTTAGTGGGTTTTTTTAGGTGGCATTGGATGTTATGCGTCATCTTTCCGAGACAACATAAAGTTCTTTGGCTTGATTTATCTACAGAAGAGAAGGATACACACGCTGATGCAAAAGAGTTGGTGGACACGTAAGTTTGGAAATTACTTTTATCTTATAACTTGTATTGAAAGTACTAATAAGTACATTATTGTGTTTGTTTTAGGGGATTAGATCGATACTACCAAGGATATGTACCGAGGATTACACGTAAAGTAGAGTGGAAGAAAGTTTTGGTATTCACAATTTAGACATTTTTATTAAATATTTTTTTGCATTTATAAAGTATGTTAACTGCGATTCTTGATATCGTGCAGTGTCCAAGACAACCACCTAGCTTTTTTGTGGTTATTATGTTCTTCATTATATTCTGGACATTACAGCATTTGTACGAGCTAATAATGGTGCGGAGGTTGAAGACATTAACCAAGTGAGCTTTTTAAAGATATATATACATATGAAGATCATTTAACTGTTTACTTGTTGATTGTTGATTTAGTTCTCTTGGTTTCAATCCTTAATTGTTGATTTAGCTTTTTAGACGTTAGTCGTTGATTAAGCTTTTTAAGGCTTGATCATTTTCACTCTTTAACTGTTGACTTATAGTTCTCTTGTTTTTTTATAGTCCTGTTTTCCTAATGGAGTACAAACATACGAACACGACAAGATTCTTGGAGTTCGGGATGAAATCGCCAGCTACCTACGTGACTATGTGACCACTCATCCAGCGGTACTATAGGACATTAGCTTAGAAAACATTTGTTATGTGATGTTTTGTGGCGTATTTGTACCAAAGAGACAAATATATGTTTATGAATGATATTGTATATTGCGAATTCAGTGAAATGATGTTTAGCACGTAAGCTGTATTGTATTTGAAAGTGGAACAACAGGGTTTATAATTGATGTTTAATTTCAGCTGGATTTGAGGTTTTGTAAAGCCAATTCTGCCATTTTTTTTGAACATTATGCATCGGTTTCTCCTTGAACCGATGCATAATGTTCATATCTTATGCATCGGTTTCTCCAGAAAACTGTTGCATAATGTGCAGACATTATGGAACGCTTCATTATGCATCGGAACGAAAACCGATGCATAATAACAAAAAAACCTATGCATAATGCATCGTCTGTAGTAGTGATGTGAGAAGCTCAAGTCATGAGAAATGAGAATTTATTTCAACCGTAGATTTGATTTAATCAACGACTCAGAATTATACTCAATTAATACTAATAATTCATTTTTAATTCGTAATAAGGTATAATTGTCTAATAAAAAATTTGACTAACCCTAATCCCAATCAAACTCATCATTGTCATTGCCGCTGCCACCCTTTGAATGAGATTCGTTTAGCATCGCAAAAAAAAATGCACCCTTCAAATTCGTCTTCATCGTCGTCGCAGACATGTCCAAATTGATACTGAACGCAGCGCTCGTCGCCGCGAGTCTCAACATTTTTCCGCCACCAGTCACTACCCTTATTCGCGAATTTGGAGGCGCGGCACGGAGGTGGATTCGGGTCTCGGAGGGGCGGCAAAGGTGGTGGCAGAGGATTCGGATGGTGGAGAATGAGGGCGAGAAATCTAGGGTTTGTTTTGTTGGGTGTTGTATGTGGATAGGGATTCGCAAGTTGGAAGAGTCAAAATAAAAATGATGTTGTGTGGTGTTGTTTAGGACTTGCGCTGGTTGTGGGTGTGATTGAAAAGGGAGCAGCTTTATATTCTTAGGGTTGAGATCTGGTGACTGTTACGTCTTATAAAATGTTCGATTAGCAGAAAATATTTTATACAGAAAGCTACGTATTTTAATTAGAAAGCTACATATTTTAACTAGAAAGCTACGAATTTTAAACGGAAAGCTACATATTTTAACTAGAAAGCTACATATTTTAACTAGAAAGCTACGTATTTTAACTAGAAAGCTACGAATTTTAAACAGAGAGCTGGGAATTTTGACTTGAAAAACTACAAATTTTAAACAGAAAACTACGTATTTAAACTAAAAAGCTACGAATTTTAACTAGAAAGCTATAAATTTTAAACAGAAAGCTACGCATTTTAACTAGAAAGTTACGAATTTTAACTAGAAACCAGAAAGCTACGTATTTTACTAGAAACCAAATCAATTAATGTCATCTCTATTTTTTACATATTAATTATGATAATTTGCTTGACACAAAAAAATTAAAAAAACCTTCAAATTCGAAATGCAAAATTTGTAGAAAAACAAATAAGAAAATAAACGGCGACGATGACAAAAGGCTACGTATTTAACGAGAAAGCTTGTATTTTAACTATAAAGCTATGTATATTAAATAGAAAGCTACATATCTAAACTAGAAAGCTACGTAATTTAACGAGAAAGCTACGTATTTAAACTAGAAAACTATGTATTTTAACAAGAAAGCTTGTATTTTAACTAGAAAGCTACGTATATTAAATGGAAAGCTATGTATCTTAACTTGAAAGCTACGTAGTTTAACTAGAAAGCTACGTATTTTAACTAAAAAGCTACATATTTTAACTAGAAAGACAGAATCTAGTCTTATGAACCTAGATTGTAGCAAAAAATGCATCATAAATTCGATAAAAATCATAACCAAATCGAGCTTTTATATACAATTGTAAGAACCCTAGATTGAAACGTTTCAGATTTCAAGTCCTGGAACAAAAATATCATTGAAATCTGACATGTTTAACCTTTGAATGACTGATCCAGATGCATCATCATCTTGTCTGATAGAGAAAATGAAACATGAATATCACCAAATTAGAGGGAAAATTTTCCAAATTGCATAAAAATCAACATTCAATTCCAATTTTACACAATCTTTAGATTGATTTCCCAATTTACACTAGTTTTTTAAGACGCCGTTGTCAACGGTGTCTTAATATTAAAACGCTCTGGCCAACAGCGGCTTAAGCATCGTGGCGTTTTTGCACAAAAATAAATAGTCATGTGGCATAATATTACCAAAGCCTAAACGATGTTGGTAGCAGCATTTTAACTTAAAGATTTATAAGCAACACAGGCTGCACAGATACATCAGAAAATGGTTACTAGAAAAACAAGCAAGGGTCGGCAGGGTTGAGATGACGAAGATCAAGAACAAAAACCAGCTACAGGTGAGCTTCTCGAAACGCTGTGCGGGGCTATTCAAGAAAGCCAATGAGCTCTGCACACTTTGTGGAGTTGAGATTGCTATCATAGTCTTCTCCCCTGTTGGAAAGCTTTTCTCCTTTGGCCATCCTAACGTTCAGTCCATCGTCGGAAAATTCTTGAAAAACATGGCCTCCTCCAATGTCTCTAGTCCTTGCGTTGAATCCCTTTTCAGCGAGCTGTAGCAGCAAATGCAGTGGCTACTTGTTGGATCGTTAGGTTAGCCGTCTATGTGAGGGAGATCCCAGAGTGGTATCCCTCAGACAGATGGCAGCGGAAATTAACTCTAGAACAGGAAATGCAAAGCTGAAAGTAAGTACTCACGATTTAGAGTGGAAACCTTATTGCAATCCTTGCAATATGCTGAAAACCACTTGCCTTCTGGACAGTTCCAGAAGGGCTTCAAGATCGGTGTTATTGATAAAAGAATATACTTGTAGATTGTTACACTTGTCTCATTTAGTGACAGCTAACAGATCTACTCAATTCAAAGGATCAACTAACACGATCTTATCTTGTCCGCACACAGCAGCACCTCGTCAGCTCCGGAATTGATTAACTCTTCAATCTCCGATTGCTCTCTCCAAAAAGCCGAGCATACAACTGAAGACTCCTCCTCCTTTTATAGTAGTCTTCACTAGGCAGATATGATCTCTGTCCCAGATCCGATTGATATCCAGTAGATGTGATATGGTTAAGATATTTCCATATCTTAACCCTGTCACATATTTCCTTTCCAAATCCGGCGTGTATCTTCTCTTCATATATACTAGACGTATATTCATGTGTATCTTGACATTAAAGTTCCTTATCAAATATTACATTCAAATACTCGTATATCTTCAATATATATCACGAGTATATTTCCCCAGATCCGATCCGGTCATAATGTCGGTGTGTCTCTCACACGGAACGAATCTCGTTGCAGCTCTGCTCTCTCTCAGAGATGTTCAGTAAACTTACCTGTCAGACAGTGATTTCTGCATACTCAAGTGGATTATTAGTTTAGTGTTTGTTATCATCAAAACACAAAGGGTCCAACAAATTCCCCCTTTTCGATGATGACAAACACTTCTTCACAAATGAGAAATCACACACAGCGATGGCACGGAATTCACATCTACATTTCCCTAGGACAGCTAGCTACTTCAGAGTTTATTCACTAAATATTTATTTGAAGTCTAGCTAGCATAGTCCCCCCTCAGATAGACATCCGCTCAAACTTCGGTACTTATTTTCCCCCTTAGTATATGCACATATATGTCTTCCCCCTTTTGGCATCATCAAAAAGATATGCAAATAAGAACACAGAGTAATGGAAAGAAAAATATTTCATTCATTTCTAGCAAGTCAGAGGCGTGTCACTCAGACACGACACAAGCAGGCAGAGAAATCAAAGTGCAGGGAAACATTAAACATGAAATTCAAAAAAACGAGTTCAAAAAGAGGAGGGGTAGATGTGGGAGGGGATGGCAAGGAGGGGGATCCATGAGACAGATCAGACTAAGCTTCAATCTGGAACGAAGCCTTCATCTGTTCTACAATCTCTGCGGCAAGGGACTTCATCTGCCCTGGGAACCCTTCGACTGCCACCGACATTGCACCCGAGTCAACTATTATTGCCACCTCCAGGGCAACCATCTTCTCCTTCACGACCTTTAACTCGGTCCCTACTTCCAGCAACTCGGATTTCACCTCCTTCAACTCACACTTTACCTCCTTCATCTCAGCTTTAATCACCATTAACTCAGCTCTAACCTCTTTC
Organism: Rhodiola kirilowii; assembly: GCA_033675215.1. Taxonomy (NCBI): domain Eukaryota; kingdom Viridiplantae; phylum Streptophyta; class Magnoliopsida; order Saxifragales; family Crassulaceae; genus Rhodiola; species Rhodiola kirilowii. The sequence continues at coordinate 11,383,200 of CM066197.1, read as the reverse complement.
AGCAGCGCCAACATTTCACCTGAACTCTCAGAGGGGAGTGCCGCTTCATCACATATAGGGGCAGCAACATTAATGGGAGTCACCTCAATAACATCTTCATCATCAGCCTCTGCTTCAGCAACAGGAACAATCCACCCAACTCCTGCCGAGTACTCCAAGCCTATCATGATAATCTGCTCATCACCCAGTGCAGATGAAAGCACTTTCTCAGATTCAGGGTGATAAATCTCCCAGTACTTCATGATATCCTTCAAAACCCAGGAAAGGGTAGTCCATTTCAGGGGTTGTCCTTATGGTTCTCCATGTGCCTCATAACCTGAAAAGCCAAATTGACCTGCTTCTTCTGCAGAATCTGATCTACCAGCAGCATGTCTTGAAAGGTCACCAGATTGTGCTTGTGCCGTCTCGGAGAGATGTTGGACATGAGGATTCTGTGAAGAATCCTCGGAAGTGCATCCATGTTGAGGTTTTCCCTCTGTCCCTTTGCAGTGGGATCCAACCCGAACCGCTCAAACACCTCTGACTTCGCCACGGTGCCCGTCCACGTACCCTTTGAGTATGTAGCATACCCGCCTTTTGGCACCTGTAAGATGGTGGCCAACTCCCTCACACTCACTGTGAACAACTCGCCACCAATAACAACTGACAACTCCAGATTACCCTTTCCCTTCTCCTTTTCCACCACTTTCAACTTTGAGTAAAACTCCTTTACCAGCCTCTCATCCACGAGAACTGGCTTTCTGAACAGTGCGCCCCACCCCTGGGCCTTCAGTAATTCCACAACTTCTCCCAGCCTGTTCTCCACAAGCCACTCATCATTTAATACCAACTCCTGAGCGAAGCCTCTCCCGGCTTCTTCTGATTCCTCGGCGCTCTCTTCCGACTCACCATCCGCTTCAATCAACGGGGTAGAAGACTTAGTAGGTCTGAAACTTTTTCGGGCCGAGGGAGTAGCAGAGGTCGAGGATTTCTTCGCTCGCTTCCCAACGAACCACTCAGCTATTGAAGATCCCTTGCGGATACGAGGCTGAGAGTGACAGTCTTCCTGAAGCTCTTCGAGTCGCTCTTCGAGGTTGACCGCATCTCTGGCCACTGCAGAGTCGGTCGGAACAGAACAAGACGGTGTGACAGACTGCAAAATAGTCTCCAGGCTGAGAGGATCAACTCCCCTTGCAATCAACTATGCAGCCATCTCGGCGGCGGTGGTGGGTGAAAGGCTGGATTTAGGGTTTGAAGATGCCATGAAGGGTTGCGGAACTTTTGAATTTTTGTGAGAGAGAAGGCAATAGTCCTCAGTTGATTTGGGAACTAACCTCTTTTCTTCTCTCCTCTTAAAAAGGGGAGAGAAGTTATGGATGTCCGAGCAGCAGGAAAGAGAGATTGACCGACTTTCCCGCTCTCTCCTCTCAAAAGCATGAATCAAACCGAGCATTTTGTCCGGGACATATAACCCAAGTGCTACGCCAAAGCAACTAGTTAATAAGGAAGGGGCGAAGTAGCTCCGCAGTCAAAAAAGTTAAGTAAGTAGGCTCGCCCAAAGGAAGTTCCGTAGTGAGTCAAGTAATAACACTAAATGAATCTATAATAATTTTCAATAACATAAGTGACCATAAAACCCTAGCACTCAACCGACACTGTCTCTTCTCGAAGCGTCGCCTCCCTACCTTTTAGCAAAAAAAATAAACCGCTCCCTAATTTTTCAATTTGCCGCTTTTTCCTTCCTTCCAAAAATGGTTCCGCATTAATAACTTTCCAATTTCAAATCAGCCGAACAGGCATGTGACGGGCGTCGTTGTACCCGTCAAAAATAATATTTTCTTTTTCTCCATTTAGCAAGTGGTAAGTCGGGTCGTATCCACAGATATCGATATGAGAATCTGTTTACTAAGCACAAGAGTAACAATGTGGTTGTAAATTTTGAACAAGTTAAATAAAAACTCAAGTAAGCAACAATGATCAATTATCAATAGAGAAATCGTCACACAAATTCAAGTATAAAATTATCAAAGAGTAGTGCAAGCTAGAACTTTCGATTGTGATGCAAGACTAAATCATTGACAAATCCGTTTTGATTTCTAATGTTCTACAACTTAGAGCTCCTCCGCTAAGGTTATACTCGTTCTTGTCTAGTACTTAATCTCGCGCTAGCGATAATCAAGACCCTAACTCGCTAGAGTTGCATGAAGATTTAAACAAGTTGTCCTAGGGTGTTTAATCCTAGTGGTATATTACTCGTGTCCTAGTTTGCTATCCCTTCTAGGTTGCTAGTAAACTTGACAATCGGAATCAACAAACAAACAAAAGCTCCCCCGCTAGGGTTCCACTCATGCTAGCATATCAATTCCATAAACATTGCATAGCAATATAACACAAAACATAGAAATCAATAGAGGTCTCAAGTCAAAACGTCACAATTTCGAGTTCTAGCCTACACATACGAGTTTAGCTACTCATCGTAATGGAATACATAATTGACGTGCAGTTTTTAGTGCATGATCAAAAACATTTATATTTGACCGGTAAGTACCGGGTCGTCCAAGGAGCAAGTCCAAACTTATGAGCACTATTCAATTTCGTTCCGATAAGTCTATCCTAATTACGAAGGGTTGGTTTTGATGTGATTGCTAGAGCAAATGCATATAAACAATGTAAACAATCTAAGGAAACTAGAGATAGTGTCACTACCAAGGCAAAGGGTAAACTCTAGGGAACTACTTCACTCATGTGTGTTTTTACACTTCCAGAATTCAATTTCATGCAAGAACAATCATGTTAGATGATTAGATTAAGGCGTGCTACTATTAAATCAAATTCAATCGCTAGATGTTTTTACTTGATTTAAGGAAGAAGCACCTCGCACGTGAGCTTCAATCGCTAGATGTTGTTAGCTCACGTCCTACTCAAGGTTCTCAATCATCAACGCTAGTTGAATGATCAATACGATAGAGTGATAGTTTAGTTTGCACAAAAGAGTGTCAATCGTTCACCTATGCTAGCTAGGGCTAGTCCATGGGTTTGCGATATGGAACCCATTACCAAGTTTTAGGCGCTTAAGCCATAATCCATAAGGGAAGAGGAGTTCAACACTGTGAGTTCTTATAAAACAAGCATAGACCAAGTGGTAGCTCCCATGCAAGCACATTGATTGTCCAAAAGTCGTTCTAACAAGTACACAATGCAAATAATGAATCCCGCACAAATGAAGAATGGAGGAAAAACATAGAGTCAAGTTTTAAGTGCTTCTTATTTTCTTTTTGAAACGGCCTTTGGCCTACAAATGCTTTCGAGGGGGAACTTACCTTCCTAACCCCCAGCATTTGTATATTTTTGCACAAAACTTCTCTAGACCTTTGAGAAAGTTTTTAGTCGGGGCTTTGCCCTCTTTGACCGCAAACACTTTTTTTTCTCTTTTTTTTGTTGGGGCCTATTTTTCGCCCTCTTTTGACTCCACACTTAAAACTTGACAATATGTTCAAAAAGTGTATGGAATGTGCGGGAATCAAACATGAACACGGCACCGTGTTAAAGGACTCAAGTCACCAAGGAGCATACAAAAGGTCTAAGTTTTTCGTGATTTTCAAAAAGTGCTTGCTATAACTTGTTCCAAGGTATATCAACGAAAATACTTAGAGAATTAGATAGACAAGAGATAGCAATGATACTGATTCACAAGAATACACATTCAAGGGACGAGGTCGGTTCTAGGTTCAAGATCCAATAAATGTGACAAATAGGCTAGATGTGATTAATAGAGATTTAGAGTTGATGGTCGCAAGCCTATGTGGTTTCAACACTCTCATGTTAGGGATAGAATACATGAGTGCAAGTGTTCATTCAAACATGGTAGGCATGGCATGATATGAGTGAACTATGTGACTACCCACTCCACACTTAAGACCAGCTAGCTTAGTCCCTAAGCGCAAACAATAAATAAAATGAGAATAAGGCGCATAGGAACTCCCCTCGTTTGTAGATGTGCCCCACCAATAGAAAATATACCATTGTGCTAAACTTGATCATACATGATGCGAATACTTTCCTTGATGACAAGAGAACATGAGAGGTTAAACGTAACAAGCGACATACAAGGTAATGTAAAACTCAAGTATGAGCAAGATAGCATCACAAGTCACACGCTAACATCATGACATAGGTTTAACAGAATTCAAACAAGGAAGGTAAATCACATCCTCCAAAATATGCACTAGGTTTCCTAAGTGCCCCAAATGTGAAACTAGACTAATAGCATGGTATAACAAGATAGTCCTCGCCTAGTAAACTCAAAGAAGGCATATGAACACTAAGGGGCGACATCATTATTTATAGACAAATATAAGGGAGGTGGAGAGGTATGAGCGATGTGAATTGGGATTGGAGTGAGTGGAACTCACTCCACACTTAAGATCTCACTCTCTAAAGACATATCACAAGCCACACTTAGAGTCTAAGTCACTCAAAATCATGTCAAACACTTAAACATGAAGAACGAGAATGAAACAACTTACGACGGGTTACCTCCCGAGAGGACCTAGTTTTTCCCGTCTTGGCAAAGACGTAGCAAAGCGCCCCATAGAATCACTCGTGAGAAGTCCTTTGCTAGGATCCCTTCTCACGGGGCCTTGGGTAATTGGCGTGTCAATCCACCTTCAAATCCCATTTGAATTTCTTCCCATCAAGTCTACAATGGACTTTCCTTTGGGAGCATGACCTCTTTAAGAATGTGCATCCCTTAAGAACTAAGGGGTCATGGGAGCTTTTTTCGATTAATCTTTCAAAGTAGGGCAAGAAGCTCCAAAACTTGTCTCGAGACGTCGTAGTGAAGAAAGGGTCTTCAAAACTTGTCTCGAGCTTGATGGGCATACCTTCCTTGAGTTTTACAGTGATGTCCTTAGGCGCCCAATCCTCAATCTCCCTCATTAAACTTTCATTTCCTTGCGCGCGAGGTGACTCTTTAGTCTCTTCCATGAAAACCTCAACAAAGTCTCTATACCCTTGAAGTTCTTGTGGCTCAATATCCTCTTCCTCTAATCCATCATCAACAAGAGAATCGGGTTCACTTTTAGGCTCTTCTATAGCGGGAGAGAGGAGGTCTTCTTCATTTGAAAAAGATATTTCTTCTATGCATGAGTCGTCATCGTTGAAGAATTCCTCGTCAGAGAGCCAAGGTGTTGATGGAATGGTGAGCTCTTGTGTGTTCTCGTTCAAATGATCTTGAGATGTGCTAGTAGTGAAGGATGCTTCACTCTTGCATTCCACCTCATCTTCGTTACAAGATTCACCATCACACCCCTCATAAAAAGCTTGGCAAGCGGCTCTCATGAACACATCCTCCATTGCTTGATCCCGTTCTTCCCTTGAGACATTAGATTCAAGAACTTCTTCTTTGGAAGCCTCTTCTTCATCATCCAAGTCCCCATTCTCAATTGCTTGTTGCGCCAATATTCTTTCCAACTCTTGGCTTCGGGCGGCCAGTTCATCTAAACGTTGATTCAAAGCTTGGAAATTTTGTAGCATGTCTAGACGATCTTGGGTAACTTGTGCTCGGTAGGCTTCTAGATCAACTCGTTCGGCCTCTTGACTAGCTTGAATCATGGCTAGCATTTCAATGATAGAAGGTCCACTGTTAGGTTGAGGATCCAACGGATATTGAGGGTAGGAGTCATCTTCAAATGAGTATTGGCTATCATCCGGATAAGGAGAGTATGAATGTGTCGGATAGCCATGATCTTCCCAATAGGCATTTTGTTGCTCCTCCTCTTGGTAATATTCTTCATTGTGAAAGACTTGTTGGTTGTATGAGTCCATCATCGCAAAACAATAGAACAAAAGTTAGCAAGGGATATGAGTGTAAAGAATGTACAAAAGAAAAGGAAAAATATTTACAAGAATAGTCCAAATCTCACAAAATCTACTCTAGTGCTCTAGTTAATTCATTGCTCCCCGACAACAGTGCCATTTTGACGTGCAGTTTTTAGTGCATGACAAAAAACATTTATATTTGACCGGTAAGTACTGGGTCGTCCAAGGAGCAAGTCCAAACTTATGAGTACTATTCAATTTCATTCCGATAAGTCTATCCTAATTACGAAGGGTTGGTTTTGATGTGATTGCTAGAGCAAATGCATATAAACAATGTAAACAATCTAAGGAAACTAGAGATAGTGTCACTACCAAGGCAAAGGGTGTACTCTAGGGAACTACTTCACTCATGTGTGTTTTTAGACTTCAAGAATTCAATTTCATGCAAGAACAATCATGTTAGATGATTAGATTAAGGCGTGATACTATTAAATCAAATTCAATCGCTAGATGTTTTTACTTGATTTAAGGAAGAAGCACCTCGCACGTGAGCTTCAATCGCTAGATGTTGTTAGCTCACGTCCTACTCAAGGTTCTCAATCATCAACGCTAGTTGAATGATCAATATCCAATGAGCGGTTTAAGAACAAGCCTATCTCAATGCCAAAATGAGTCACGCTAGTGATCATCACTTAGCAAGGGTGAGTCTACTCTCATTCTAGAACTCTTAGTCTCGTTCGCTAGAACACTCAACTTCAAATTCATGTTTCTAGACCACTTAGGCATTTTATCAAACACTTGGTGGGCATAGAGTTGACATTTCATCCAAGTAGATTCACAATCATCCAAACATGTTATACTAACATTGATTCATTATAGATTAGGAGTATTAACACACATGAGGTCCATACGACCCTAGAATATAAAACACTACTCACAAATCATGTTCATAGACAAACACAAATTGTATTGAGTACATAGATGAAGATACAATGGAAGGAATGAACCAATGATCTTCAATCTTCAATGGATGATCCTCCTTTGAAGCCTTGGTAGCTTGTTCTCTCTAGAAACCTTCAATTTTTCGTGCTCCCAAAACCCTAGCTCCCAACCCTTTGGGTCAAAATCATCATTTTCTATTTATAAGTTCAAAAATCAAAAATCTGATTTTCAGGGAAGACCCGGACGGGTCTTGGTGGGACTCGGGCGAGTCTTGAGTTTGAAATGGAGCAGAGCACGCAACAGAGGAGACCCGGGCGGGTGTAGAGGGACCCGGGCGAGTCCCGGCTGGGTTGATGGAAATGGGGCTCGGCTAGGTTTCTGGAGCTCAGGTGAACTTCTGGAGGCTGTTTGGGAATCTTAACCTCCGAATTTGGTATCGGCTTCAACTGGAGAGTTGTAGCCCTTTGAGTTAGCTTTCCATCAAGCTTTGAATCAACCATATCGGACATCAACTGCGATCTGTGCGTCCAAAATATGCCCCAAAGGTCAGTCTGTCCCGTTTTGCCCGAAAATCCATATTTTTGCTCCGAAACTTCGGTTTTCTGCAAGAATTGATCTTTTTGAACCCGGGGACCGTAAAGTGTGTGTCTCACCTGAAATAGCAAGCAATGGGGTCAAATGGCATCGAATTAGCACCGGGAATGGACCAAAACTCTTCATAAATGGATATGTAAATGAGTCGAGAATTCGACTCATCAATAATCAAGTGCTTTTGAATGGAATAAAATAGAAAGTACTGATGACGATAGGAACAATGGGTGTGTGTCTGTATCCCCTCTTGGGACGAATGCCTCCTGTTAATCCTCCTCTAAAACCCACACCAAAATCCACCCTCAAGTCGTCACCTCCTTTCCCACCTTTCTCCTCCAAACGTGTATATCCAAAAACCACACCTTTTCTTCCTCTTTATCTTCTACTGCCAAAGTTGGCTCAGCCAACCCACTTTTCTTTCACGGCCGAAGATGGATCCCTTTCTCTTTTTTCTTCTACTTTTTATCTTCTCCCAATTTCGAGAGCCAACCTCCTCGAATTCTCTTCGAAATCTGCCCCATTCTTCCCGAGAATATGGCACCTCAAATTCTGTTATTTTTCCTCCCGAGATTAAAAATCCGATTTAAGTAAATTCGACATCCAGCTGGATTCCGCGGACGTCTCTTGATTTAAATTCCGTGGAGGTCTTAACAATTACCGAAATTCAGTAGACGTAAGTGGATTTAATTCTTCAGACGTAAGTGATCTGCACTAACTCAAACTTCAGCACTTCTGACTTCATTTCTTCGATGCAAAACATCTTCTAACAGGCTCCCTTTAGCCTATATTCCTTCCATGGTCTCCGAATGCACCTGAGAACGAAAATTACTCATAGGTAGTGAAATAATATACAGGCAACCACTAAGAGACGGGGTTTTAACACAGAAAATAGTCGTACAACTACGACTTATCAAACTACCCCACACTTGAACTTGTTCGTCCCGAACAAGAACAAAGCCATAGAAAGAATTAACAACGTACTAGTCCTGCAATCCTTACATCTCAATCCCAAATCCAGCCATTAATCTTATCATGCTTAAGATTCTAACAATGTGAGTATAGATAGATTTTTCGATACTTGTTACCTCCCGAGTTGAAATCCAAACGACCTTGGATGTTTGGGAGATAGTCCCCTATAGGTACCACGGACACTGCATTCTATTCAGAGTTTTGGTCTTTTGATTGAGTCGGCGGCTTTCTTTGACACATGATTAATTCACCGCTTTCATACCGTTGAGTCTTGAGTTCCTTAACTTGATAAACGACACATCTTGCTTGAATCAATTAGATTTTGATTTTTTTCTTACTTGATGGTTTGCCTTCGGCTTTTGAATTTGTTTCTTGTCCACATAATCGTTTGCGCCCTTGAACCACTCCAATCATAGCCTTCGGATAACAGCATAGGAGTGCGTCCCGCTCTTTTCTCATCCTCATCCTTTCTGCATGAGGCAAGGTAGGGGTTACCCACCCATTCCTAGCTACTCCGACTAGAGATGGACAGTTTGTTTTCTCTGTCCCACCACCACTGCGAACGCAAGAATAGATTTGTATAACTTGGTGATGGAGTTACTCTCAGGACTAGGCTAGTGAAGCGTCAACCTTCACCGCTTTTCTCAATCATCAGAACCAAAACTCAGAACTTCCTGCAATTTGTCGTACCTTTCTAGGACATTTCTGTCAACTCCACATCCCTACATATCACAACTCGCAAGAATAAAGCATCGAATTTTTTTGAAATTTCGCATTTTTAGCCAAATGAGCACAATAGTCATAAAAAGCTGGAAATAAGATTTTGACATATAAGACAAGCATAGCAATACATCATCAGTTCATCACGAGTTCATCAAGACACATAACATGCGAAATAAAAATATAAAACAGACACGACACACGACTGACTCTATAACATCCCACCCCACACTTAAATTGACCAGTATCCTCACGGTACAACTCAAGAGATAAGATGGACAAACAAAACAGACTCAAATAAAAATAAAAGACAATAACTAGAAAAACAGTGGAGGAACTGGTACTCCCCTAATAGTCTGGTGGAGGTGCGCTCTGCGATGTACCGCGGACGTCTTCTTCATTCAATCACCTGAAACCACCAGAAATAAAAATACATGCACTCGGGGTGCATTATCAGGGTACCAATTCCACTAATTAATCTACTCCTAACATGTCTAAAGTAAAAACACACCGGGTTGCCTCCCGGTAAGCGCCTTTGTTTTACGTCATTGGCTGGACATTACCTCTATGGGATCACAAGTTAGGATCCCAAGGCTGTTCCAAGTCAAACTTCTTTACTCCCTTGTGATGCTGATAGCCCTCATCGAGTGGTGCTCTCGTGTCTCTCCATCCTGGTTTCCATCCAAACGTGCCATGTCTCGGTCGCTTCCTCATGTTTGGACGGTTGGAATCCTCGTGAACATGGAAGTTTGATGTCTTGCCAGCAAACGTAAGTGACAACAAGCGTGTTCCCATGTCATTCTTGGTGCTCATGGCAAAGAGGATTGATTGTCCCAGAATGAGTGCAAGAGGACCGTTAGCGCTTCTTCTCGCCTTTTGTAAACGGCGCTGGCAAATTGAGACACTTGCTTCTTTAGCTCGTTAATGACTCCAGCTTGTTGGCCCATCTTTTGAGCGAGTTCTTTGAACATGCCCCTCATTTCCTCTCTAAATTCCTTGATCGGGTCCTTGTCCAACCTAATGCACCAAGGTGCCTCATCGCTATACGGCGCATAAACTCCTCTCATAGTGCGTCCCAAATCCCGACGCCTAGGTAACTGTCCATATTGGTTTCCTCCACCGAGGTATTCTCGATCCAACTCATCCTCGTAATCCTCGTGTCTAGCTGCACGAGGTCTAGCAAACTCATTCACAAATTTTTGATTTCTGAGGGGTGGTAGTCTTCGATTAACAGCGGGTAGTCCTCGCCTCTGTTCTTGCATGTTATCTCCTAGTACACTCCTTTGCTCTTCATTATCACGAATTGGTTCACTATAATAGGAATACATAGCGAACCATAAAACAAAACAAAAAAGACAATAAAATAAAACTAAAAGAAATAAAATACTTAGTAAGATTCTTCGTTACCAATCCCCGGCAACGGTGCCAAAATTTGACGGGCGTCGTTGTACCCGTCAAAAATAATATTTTATATTCCGACTAGCAAGTGGTAAGTCGGGTCGTATCCACATAGATCGATATGAGAATCTGTTTACTAAGCACAAGAGTAATAATGGGGTTGTAAATTTCGAACAAGTTAAATAAAAACTCAAGTAAGCAACAATGATCAAATATCAATAGAGAAATCGTCACACAAATTCAAGTATAAAATTATCAAAGAGTAGTGCAAGCTAGAACTTTTTATTGTGATGCAAGACTAAATCAATGACAAATTCGTTTTGGTTTCTAATGTTCTACAACTTAGAGCTCCCCCGCTAAGGTTATACTCCCCGTTCTTGTCTAGTACTTAATCTCGCGCTAGCGATAATCAAGACCCTAACTCGCTAGAGTTGCATGAAGATTTAAACAAGTTGTCCTAGGGTGATTAATCCTAGTGGTATATTACTCGTGTCCTAGTTTGCTATCCCCGCTAGGTTGCTAGTGAACTTGACAATCGGAATCAACAAACAAACAAAAGCTCCCCCGCTAGGGTTCCACTCATGCTAGCACATCAATTCCATAAACATTGCATAGTAATATAACACAAAACATAGAAATCAATAGAGGTCTCAAGTCAAAACGTCACAATTTCGAGTTCTAGCCTACACATACGAGTTTAGCTACTCATCGTAATGGAATACATAATCAAGTGCTTTTGAATGGAATGGAATAGAAAGTACTGATGATGATAGGAACAATGGGAACGTGTGTCTGTATCCCCTCTTGGGACAAATGCCTCCTGTTAATCATCCTCTAAAACCCACACCAGAATCCACCCTCAAGTCGTCACCTCCTTTCCCACCTTTCTCCTCCAAACGTGTATATCCAAAAACCACACCTTTTCTTCCTCTTTACCTTCTACTGCCAAAGTTGGCTCAGCCAACCCACTTTTCTTTCACGGCCGAAGATGGATCCCTTTCTTTTCTTTTCTTTTCTCCTACTTTTTATCTTCTCCCAATTTTGAGAGCCAACCTCCTCGAATTCTCTTCGAAATCTGCCCCATTCTTCCCGAGAATATGGCTCCTCAAATTTTGTTATTTTTCCTCCCGAGATTACGAATCCGATTTTAGTAAATTTGACTGCCAGCTGGATTCCACGGACGTCTCTTGATTTAAATTTCGCGGAGGTCTTAACAATTACCGAAATTCAGTAGACGTAAGTGGATTTAATTCTTCAGACGTAAGTGATCTACACTGACTCAAACTTCAGCACTTCGAACTTCATTTTTTCGATGCAAAACATCTTCTAACAGGCTCCCTTTAGCCTATATTCCTTCCATGGTCTCCGAATGCACCTGAGAATGAAAATTACTCACAGGTAGTGAAATAATATACAGGCAACCACTAAGAGACGGGGTTTTAACACAGAAAATAGTCGTACAACTACGACTTATCAGCATGCGCCAATCGAGAGAGGAGCGACACGTGTCAACAGCAGGTATTCGTGTCTCCTCATAAAAGCAATCGACGGGACAACTGCCTGCAGCAGAAACTGTTCACCTTTCTATTCAATCTTTACTTCTTCCCAAGGCTAAGCCAACTTTACCAGAGGACATAAAACTCCCCATCTTCACAACTGTCACACAGATTGCTACCCAGCCAAAGTCGAACCTTCCATAGTTATAGCTCAGTCTGACTGTCTCATGGGTACACAAGGTTTTGGTATGGTGTGTAAACTTTACCCAAATGGTACAAATAACACCACACACAATCAAGCACAAATAAATAAAATCATCCAAACATATTATATTGTCTTCGTACCTCATGTGGAATAATTCCAGAGAAGAAACATATCGACGGGCTCATAGGAGCACTCCACATGAAGATAGGCTAAGGTTGGTCTAGAGTACCTCCTGGGCTTATAGTGTGGGATCAACTATGGAGGTCTCTTTTGGGCAGAAAGAAATCATAATTTCATGTTTTTTGGTCCCTAATATAGTCATCAATCACATAGCAAGCATGCGTGGATACATTATGAACACAACCTAATTTTCACTAGCACAGAACACCCATGTTAAACTCTCCATCAGACGTGACTCATATGCACCTAGTCTAGCCAATCACCGAGGGAGCAACATTTGAGCATAGCTTTAAGGGAGAGAAACCATACCTAGTTCGAGCCTCAGCTTCTCGTAGGGTTCTCAATGCAAAGCTTTTGTGAATATGTCTACAATCTATTCCTCAGTTCTGCAATATTCCATCTCAATTATTCCCTTTTCTACACAGTCCCGTAGAAAGTGATATCGAATTTATAAATGCTTGGTACGTGAGAACTGCACTGGATTTTTTGAGATGTTAATAGCATTAGTGTTATCACACAAAATTTTAGCACAATTAGTAATAACACCATAGTCACTTAGCTGTTATCTGATCCACGGCAGCTGCGCACAGCAAGCAGCAGCGGCGATGTATTCTGCCTCTGCGGTGGAAAGTGCAATTGAGGACTGTTTCTTTGAAGCCCAAGAGATAAGACATGATCCAAGATATTATGCCATCCCTGATGTGGACTTCCTGTCTGTCTTGCACCCAGCATAATCTGGATAGAACAGGCATAAGTCATCTGTTCCCTTCAGATATCTCAGTATCCTCTTTACTACTTTCACATGGGTTTCCCTGGGATCAGCCTGAAACCTTGCACACAGACAAACACTAAATAGGATATCAGGTCTGCTAGTAGTAAGATGTAACAGCGAACCAATCATTCCCCTGTACAGAGTTGGATCCACCCATGGTGAGGTCTCATCCTTTGCCAGGGTGTCGTTTGGAGACATCGGTGTGGCACACATCTTGGCTGACTCCCTCCCAAACTTCTTCAGAATCTCATTAATATACTTTTGTTGATGGATTCGGGTGCCGTCCTCTCCCTGAGCAACTTGAAGTCCAAGGAAGTACTTGAGTTCTCCCACCATGCTCATCTCGAATTCGCTCGACATCAACTCTGTAAACTTCTTGACAAGTGTAGGGTTAGTTGACCCAAAAATGATGTCATCTACATATACCTGCACGACCAATGTGTCCTTTCCTTCCTTCAGAAGGAAGAGAGTTTTGTCCACCTCTCCTCTGGCATATCCGTGGGATAGTAAGAACTGTGACAGTCTCTCATACCAGGCACGGGGTGCTTGCTTCAGCCCATACAGTGCCTTGTCAAGGATGTGCACATGATCAGTGTTGAGTGTGATCCTCAAACCCTGGTGTCTGGCTCATGTATACCTCCTCCTTCAGGACTCCGTTCAGGAACACCATTTTCACATCCATCTGCTGCAGAGTGAAACCATGGTAAGTTGAATAAGCAATTAACAGTCTGATCGCTTCTAACCTTGCGACTAGGGCAAACGTCTCATCATAGTCTATCCCCTCTTGTTGGTTGTATCCTTTGACGACCAGGCGGGCTTTGTTTCTCACAATGACTCCCTTGTCGTCCATCTTGTTTCTAAACACCCACTTCGTTCCAATTACATTCTTGTCCTTCGGCCTAGGAACCAGTCGCTATACCATGTGCCTTTCGAACTGATGTACCTCTTCTTGCAGGGCATTTACCCACTCCGGATCCTTCAACGCTTCTGTTATTGTCTTTGGTTCTGCCATAGAGACAAAAGATGCAAATTCACAGAAATGACACAGATCATCCAGATTTACCTGATCCTGCGATGTATAGCAATGGTAGTCCCTCATCCTAGTTGGGGGCTGAATAACTCTCCCACTCCTTGTAGTTCTGGGTTCCTCCGTAGTCCCTGTCGGAGGAAGGTTATTCGCAACCACTTCTTTGTTAGGGGGGTCAGCGTTGACGTCTGTCACTGGGACATCAAGGACATGCTCTTGAGCGGGCACCTCTGTCTGAGCATCTTCAGCTAGGGTCTCGACAGGTTCTTGAGCAACTGCTTGAGCGATCCCTTGAGCTAGCCCTGTGGCTTCACTTGGAGTAGGTTCCCAGTCGCGATCAGATCTATCAGTGAACTGAAGTTCTCCGTCATCCTGTGAGGAGGGATCTTTCACCAGGTGTCCTGTCATAGCCTGCTCATCGAAGGTTACGTGGATGCTCTCCTCCACCCGTTCCGTTCTCAGGTTGTACACCTTGTACGCTCTACTGTGGCTTGAATATCCTACGAATACGCCTTCATCGCTCCTTGGATCAAACTTTCCCAGATTGTCCTTTCCATTGTTATGCACGTAGCACCTGCATCCAAATACTTTCAAATGAGCAATGTTAGGTTTTCTTCCTCGCAGCAGCTCGTACGGCGTTTTTCCTATCAAAAATCGTAGAGATGCTCGGTTCAGTATGTAGCTGGCCGCATGCACAGCTTCAGCCCAGAACCTCTTGGGAACGCCACTGCCAATCAACATTGTCCTGCACATGTCTTCCAGTGTCCTATTCTTTCTCTCAACCACCCCATTCTGCTGAGGAGTTCGTGGTGCTGATAAGTTGTGATCTATTCCTGCAGTCCTGCACAAGGAGAGAAACTGGGAATTCCGAAACTCGGTTCCGTTGTCTGTATGAATAGATACTAACTTCTTACTCAATTTGTTTTCAATCAGTTTCAACCATGAGACAAATTCAGAGTATGTTTCATCTTTAGAGCTCAAGAAAATGGTCCAAGTAAACCTGGAGTAGTCGTCCACGATGACTAATATATACCTGTTGCATCCACGACTGACGACGTTTACTGGACCGCTGAGATCTATATGGATCATGTCAAGAGGACCTGAAGTACTCACTGATTGTTTTGACTTGAACGAAGTACGTACTTGCTTGCCCGTGGCACATGCACTGCACATCTGATCAATTGAGCTTTCTACCTTGGGTAATTGACAGGCGTCGTTTGACCTGCAAATTTAATTATTTATGTCTCCTGCTATTAGCTAGTAAAGCGGCAAGCGGGGTCGAATCCTAGAGAGCTGGTGTTGGTAAAGTCGTTCTGTAAACAATAAAATTGGGGGTTTGGTGTGAGCAATTGTTGTAAAACGCAAGGGAAATAAAACGAAAAGTATTCAATCAGAGAAAGCACTCGGTCTAGGGTTTTCTATTGTGACTCGTTTATCATTGACTTCTAATAATCTAATTTTGTGTTCCTAAGTGTGGTTACTCCGTTTCAGGTTATAACCTAAGGTAAGGCCGTTTCAAGCACTTACACCACAATCTACCCCGTTTCAGGTTATAGACTTCTAGTTTTAGCAAACCTAATACTCCGTTTCAGGTTATATCAGGTTAACGTGCGACTACTTGTCCTAACGTTTCAGTATCAAACAAGCAGCAAAAATAAGGGCTGAACTGCTCGGCTAAGTTTTACCGTTTCAAGTCTCCACTTAGCTTCGCAATTCAAACCGAGATAAATAGCACAAAAACTAGTGGAACATAAAATAGCATTAAGCAAAGAATCTCAAAACTTCGTCACAATATATTGAACCCTAAACCGAATAAACAGTTTAGCTACACATAATTATGAAAAGACGCATAATTAAAAGTAGAAAAATCTTCTCTCTCGTCGAAGCTTCGTCTTCTCCTCCAGAGCCGTCTTGGTTGATGGATCATGGAAACCCTAACCCAAACATCTTATTTATAAAAAAAGATAGGGTTTCCAAGTTTGATTTGGGCTGAAATTTCCAATTTTCGGACTCGCTGACGTCATCAAAACGTGTTGATGACGTCATCGACGCGGACCGTGTACATTTTAACTGGCGCGGACCATGAACACTTTATCGGTGAGTTAAAATTGCCTGCGTCCGTGATCCGGTCTGAGTTGCTGCTCTCTTCTGCGCGCCAATTCCGACTTTGACTCTCGTTTTGACCCTCCAAATGACCTCGGATGCTCTCGGTGTGAACTAGAAAGTTGTAGGGAATTGAGTCAGCTACGCAACGCCATGTAGCTCGTATTTTTCTGATCAACGGTCCATTCCCAGTGCTCCGCCGAACGTCCAAAGGTCTGATCTGCCATTGTGATGTTTTCGGCATAAAATGCCGTCTTTTATGCACGTTTCCTCCTAGAGCTTCCGAAACACCTGAAATGCAAAACCATACTGGAAAGTAATTGTTCGCATATAAAAGTGTCGAAATAAACGGGATTAATTGACTCGACGAGTCGTATAAATACGACTCATCAAACCACCCCACACTTAAGCTTGTTCGTCCCGAACAAGAACTAAGTCATAGAAGGAAAATAAATGCAACACCACAATTTCTTCGACGTCCCAGATAATGCTACATGAATATGAGTTGCTAGTCTAGACTCGCTTTTCTATGCATAACTCAATCGCTACTAAAATCATCATGCTCAACATGGAATTACTTGATACATGTTACCTGAGAGCTGAAATCCAAATCTATTCGGATGAGTGGGAGATAGTCCTCTTTAGACCCATGATCTGCACTCTCTGTCCCGAATTCTAGCTATATGGTTACGCTTCATTGCTTCTTCTTGCACGTGATTGATTCGAGCTTCAAGGTGTTTGAGTACTTTTCGGACAGCTTGTAGTGACTCGGTTTGATGTATCAATGGGACACTTCACTTTATTGCGGTGTAAGATTTCACAATTGATCGAATTTGTTTCCTTGTGTTGCGGATTGTGATTGCTCGAACCTACTTGCTCTCACTCATCATTGTCCTTTTGACGCGAGTCAAGCCAAGGGTCGCTTGACTATTTTCCCGGCTACTTGGACTAGAGTTTGGACGGTGTGATGTATTCCCGTCCCGACCAACCGCAAAAGTACCGCAGTGGCGGAGCAGACTCGTAACCATGTCGCCTCGAAGTGCTAGCCTCCACGAAATCCACATAACCATATAACTCGAGTTCGGTCCTTTGAATGCTTCGTCAAGTCTCTCTAGGACATTTCTATCACTTCCACATCCCTGTTTATCTCAACTCAGAAGGACACGTACTAGGTTAAATTCACATGTAGTCACACAATTCAAATTTCACGAGAGAAACGCATTTAATCAGCTCATCTATTTCACATCACCAAAATTCAATACTGCATATCCAAGAAATAGAGAGAAATTTCATATTTTCAAATTTTTTTTTAAGGGAAACGTGCTGACACTATGCAGGTGCAAAAAAATAAACGTGTTGACACAACAGACTGACTTTCTCACCCCACACTTTTGAACTGACGTGTCCTCACGGCACGACTGAAATTCAAAGACACAGCTATGCATGCAACAAATGGAAAAGGAAGATATTAAAGTGAACAGGTACTCCCCTCGTTTCGTCGTGTGAAGATGAAAATTCTGGTCAAACGAGTCAGTTAACGCTGGTCAAAGGTCAACCGCGGATCACGTTCATTTTAACGCCACGGTCAACACTTAAACTGAACTCCATCCGCGGAGGATAATGTATACGTGGTCCGCGACCTGTTCTGAGTTGCATTTGTTTCCTGCATAAAAATGTTCTTCTTTTCCAAAAGACAATGTGATAACACGAATAAAGACTCAAACATAGAAAATATAAATGACATAAGTAAATAAGATAAAAACTGAAAACAAAAAATAAATAAAAATAAAAAATAAAAAATGCCGGGCTGCCTCCCTGCGAGCGCGTTTGTTTTACGTCGTTGGCTCGACGTTACCTCTTTAGGGATCACAAGTTAGGATCCCATGGACGTGTGAGGTCAAATTTTGCCTCAGCTATTCCTTCAACATGCCCAAAATCCTCATGGAATGATGTGCTCGAGTCTGCTCTCCATCGATCAGGCGGGTTCACCTTTACATCCTTCCGAGCTGGCGAGGACACCTTCATTGTAGCTACTGGTCCATCGAGTCGTGTTCTAATGTTTCTCCATCCTGGTTTCCATTCAAACGCGCCATGTCTCGGTCGTTTCTTTATGAATGAGCGGTCGGCATGGAAGTTTAGTTTCTTGCCAGCAAACGCCAGTGACATCAAGCATGTTCCCATGTCAATCTTCCTCTTTCTAGCAGAGATGAATGGTCGTCCAAGAATAAGTGGTGGAGGATCATTATTTCTACCATCTCCCATCTGCAAAATATATGAGTCTATAGGAACAACAATGTCTCCAACATGGAGCGTTAGATCCTCAGGTAAACTAACAGGATGAGTACGTGATGTATTTCCTAACTCTACCAACACTTTAGGAAATTTCAATGGTCCCAATTTCAAAGAGCAAGCTAAAAAGTATGGCATGGCATTAATATTAGCACCCAAATCGATTAAGCAGTGGTGTATGAGGGTCTTACCAACACCACGGGTGACTGTCAAGGCACCTGAGATCTTACACTTTTCAGGCGGCTCTTCTTGACTCGTAATGAGTAAGTGCTCCGTCGTTGGTTTTTCCGAGGCATGACTTGCCTCCAACTCATCTTCTTTCTCATCATTATCGCTCACATGGTCTTCGGGAGCTATCATCTGCACAGAAAGCGATATAGGAAGATCAATTTCAAAATTTGGGGCAGACCATGTCGCGGGTGGTGAACACTTTAAGTGTTTCCGCGGAACGTTAACATGTTCTTGATCCGCGGCTTTAATATGCTCTTCATTCGCGGTCAACTGCTCTGTCGCGGTCTCTTCATAGTTTATCTCCGCGGGTGATGTGCATTTTAATGGACCGCGGATGACATTAACATGTACTTCATCCGCGATCTGGTCTGAGGCGGATTCCTTTGCTACTTCGTTCAAATCCTTTCTGCTCTGCGACGTTATGGTTTCGATGGGGGTGCATATGATGTCGGGCACGATCTCGGGCATTTCGGCAGCGAGCACAGGGACTGTCTCGGGTATTTTGGCAATGAGGTCCGATTCGAGTGGCTCGGCCGGCTCTTCTTCAGGCGCCAGTGGGCCGTCTTCTTCTAAATGCCCGGGGTAATCTGAATTGAGCTCTTCTTCAGTCAACCATGGGTCCTCATCCTCCGTTGGTTCCGTGTAATCCAATATAGGCTCTACCTCGCTGTCCCTTGGCTTTGTCTCGAGCATCTCATTGATCCGATATGCACTTTCTTTTAGAGCCGCCTCTACTTCTGCCCAAGATTCCTCGGCTTTGGCCTGGTTTTGTTGTATCGTGTCAGCCAATTGTTGGAGGCTAGCTGCCACATCGTCCTCTAGCGTCTCGGCCTGATCTTGTCTTGGTCTTGACCTCTCGGCCAAATCATCTATCAAGTGCCAAAGATCGTCCATGTCTAAGTTATTCACCGAGCCTCCCGCCGCATCATTAAGCCAATTCCACTCATGTGGCATCATTCCAGCGAGAAATCTTTGAAGAAGATAGAGGTTTGTGAATCCATGGTGCGGGCAGCTCATCACAATGGAATCGAAGTACGACAAGTACTCGTCCAATGTTTCGTCCCGGGATTGCTTGAGGTTGATGATCTTCTCGCGGACTTCAAGTTGGAAGGATGGTGGGGAAAACTCCTCATAGTTCCAAGGCTCTGTACTATAATAAGAAGACATGGTGCACCATAAAGCAAAACTAAATAAAAAAAAGAACAGAAAAATAAATAAAGAAAAAGAACAACTTCACCGAAGCGCAGCTCCCCGGCAACGGCGCCAAAATTTGACAGGCGTCGTTTGACCTGCAAATTTAATTATTTATGTCTCCTGCTATTAGCTAGTAAAGCGGCAAGCGGGGTCGAACCCTAGAGAGCTGGTGTTGGTAAAGTCGTTCTGTAAACAATAAAATTGGGGGTTTGGTGTGAGCAATTGTTGTAAAACGCAAGGGAAATAAAACGAAAAGTATTCAATCAGAGAAAGCACTCGGTCTAGGGTTTTCTATTGTGACTCGTTTATCATTGACTTCTAATAATCTAATTTTGTGTTCCTAAGTGTGGTTACTCCGTTTCAGGTTATAACCTAAGGTAAGGCCGTTTCAAGCACTTACACCACAATCTACCCCGTTTCAGGTTATAGACTTCTAGTTTTAGCAAACCTAATACTCCGTTTCAGGTTATATCAGGTTAACGTGCGACTACTTGTCCTAACGTTTCAGTATCAAACAAGCAGCAAAAATAAGGGCTGAACTGCTCGGCTAAGTTTTACCGTTTCAAGTCTCCACTTAGCTTCGCAATTCAAACCGAGATAAATAGCACAAAAACTAGTGGAACATAAAATAGCATTAAGCAAAGAATCTCAAAACTTCGTCACAATATATTGAACCCTAAACCGAATAAACAGTTTAGCTACACATAATTATGAAAAGACGCATAATTAAAAGTAGAAAAATCTTCTCTCTCGTCGAAGCTTCGTCTTCTCCTCCAGAGCCGTCTTGGTTGATGGATCATGGAAACCCTAACCCAAACATCTTATTTATAAAAAAAGATAGGGTTTCCAAGTTTGATTTGGGCTGAAATTTCCAATTTTCGGACTCGCTGACGTCATCAAAACGTGTTGATGACGTCATCGACGCGGACCGTGTACATTTTAACTGGCGCGGACCATGAACACTTTATCGGTGAGTTAAAATTGCCTGCGTCCGTGATCCGGTCTGAGTTGTTGCTCTCTTCTGCGCGCCAATTCCGACTTTGACTCTCGTTTTGACCCTCCAAATGACCTCGGATGCTCTCGGTGTGAACTAGAAAGTTGTAGGGAATTGAGTCAGCTACGCAACGCCATGTAGCTCGTATTTTTCTGATCAACGGTCCATTCCCAGTGCTCCGCCGAACGTCCAAAGGTCTGATCTGCCATTGTGATGTTTTCGGCATAAAATGCCGTCTTTTATGCATGTTTCCTCCTAGAGCTTCCGAAACACCTGAAATGCAAAACCATACTGGAAAGTAATTGTTCGCATATAAAAGTGTCGAAATAAACGGGATTAATTGACTCGACGAGTCGTATAAATACGACTCATCAGTAATCCAATCACCAGTTCACTCTGATGCAGCTTATGAATCAGTCTCGTGCTTGCGTGTCCAAATCTTTTGTGCCACAGCAGTGTGTCGGCGGTTATGCTTGATAGGCACAGCTTCTCGTCAGGGACAAACTCTGGGTCCACTGTGTATATTTGGTTCTCACGGACGCCTCTGAGTATTACCTTTCCTGTCTCAATGCACCTCACAATAAAATCATTAGAGTTGAATATCACTTGATTTTTGCCATGTTGACACAATTGCGATATACTCAGCAGATTATAATTCATGTTTTCAACCAGACTAACTTGTCGAACTTTGATTGTCGAAACCCTAAGTTGCACTTGCACCAGCCTCTCTTTGCCTCTTCACGCAATCCGAAGATGCAGATCTTCGTGAAAACCCTAACCGGCAAGACCATTACTCTCGAGGTCAAGTCTTCGGACACGATCGATAATGTCAAGGCAAAGATCCAGGACAAGGAAGGCATCCCGCCGGACCAGCAGCGTCTGATTTTCGCTGGGAAACAGTTGGAGGACGGTCGTACTTTGGCCGACTACAATATCCAGAAGGAGTCTACTCTTCACTTGGTGCTGCGTCTCCGCAGTGGAGCAAAGAAGAGAAAGAAGAAGACCTACACCAAGCCGAAGAAGATCAAGCACAAGCACAGGAAGGTGAAGCTTGCTGTGTTATAGTTTTACAAGGTGGATGATTCTGGCAAGGTGCAGAGGTTGAGGAAGGAGTGCCCTAATGCTGAGTGTGGCGCTAGGACCTTCATGGCTAATCACTTTGACCGCCACTATTGTGGAAAGTGTGGGCTGACGTATGTCTTCAAAGCCGCTGATGAGTCATATGGCCCTTTTGATGAATTTGGTACTGCTTAGTCATTAAAGTTGTCTGTGTTTTTTTTTCGTTTGAATTCCCTAAACTTTGCCTTCGGATTTTGATCAGTAATTTATATGCTTTATGAAAAAAAATTGATTGTTTCTGAGATTCTTACATCTCCTGTAGCAACGACCTTACCTGTACTCTTGTTTCCGAAGATAATGCTTCCTCCGGAGTAGGCTTGGAGTGAGATGAACCATCCTAGATCTCCTGTCATGTGTTTGGAGCATCCGCTGTCCAGATACCATGGCTTGCTCCTCACTCCGTCCTGCAAGAGAGAAATCATTTTTACAAACCCTGACAAGCTTGGGCTTACTGGGTTTTGGGACAGTTTTAACAACGGGAGGAGACTTTAAGGGGCGGGAATCGTTATGATCAGTGAGATTGATTCTCCTCCTGGGGGTTCTTCTGGGTCGTCCGTAGATGGCTGAGTCGTGGTGAGGACGAGCCCATTCAACTCTGTCTTCCCTTCTATGAGGAGAGACCTTTCTCCTAGGAACATACTCGGTGCTGGCTTTTCTCTGATAACTGTAATTCCTCTCGTCGGCTTCTTTCAATTTCTTACAGTGTGATCTGTAATGGCCAGAGTGACCACAGTGCCAGCAGACACGGTAGTAGAGACCATCCGTTTTCTTGTTTCTTTCTAAGGGTAAGGGTCTCCTATCTCTTCGTGCCTGAAGATTGATCGAGAGGGGTTGACGATTTGAACTCTGCTTCTTCCAAATTTCAAAGGCTTTCCTAGCCTTGAATGGCACAGATTCACTGTCATAGAGGTGACTTTCCTCCGAAGGTGCATGCTCTTCCCAACTGTCCTGTGACTCCTGGCCTTCTAACCTGACGCGAGCTCTCACCAATTTTGGTTTTTGCTTCCTTTCCTTTGGCAACCATGTGCTCTGCCTCTTCATCATAGCCAAGCCCTGGTCTAACGAATCTCTTTTTGTAGCTTTCTCTCTCTTCTTCAACCCTCTTGGCTTTTAGTTCTCGCTGCCAGACTTCCTTCTTGTCAGTCCCTTCTCGTCTGAGTTCTCCCACTGTCTGACGTAGTTCGTCATTATCCACCTGGAGCCTGGCTAATTCTGCATTGAACTCTTCCATCTGGGCTCTGAAATCTATCAGCTCGGTGTCGTCCAATTTTATGCGCTGCAACTCGTCGCTAAGAGTGTTGATTCGCGTGTGCTTTCTGTTGCACGTGGAACACTTGCAGACGTGTTCCTCTATCTCCTTTTCAAGTCGCATCGCTTTGGTTGACCAGAGACGATTATTTTCCATATCGTCTTCGTATCCATCTTTCATAACCTCGAGCTGTTCTTTGAGACTGCTAATCTTCTTCAACAGTTCGGTAATAGTTTCTGCAAAATCAGATTCACTGAAAACTTCATCGACAAAGGAATCAGAATCATTTACCTCACTGGTTGTGCCTCGCGCCATCAGACATGGCTCCTTAGCTCCCTTCCCATTGCTGCATTCCTCATCTGAGTCGCCCCAGGCAGCGAACATGGCTTGAGCTTCCTTTGGGGCAGGTGGTTCACCCTTCTTTTTACTGTAGCAGTCTCTAGCAAGGTGCCCCTTTTTCTGGCAATGATAGCAGGTTCTCTCTTCCTTTGCTGCTGCCTTATCTGAGGTGCCTCCTTTATTTCCCTTCTGATTTCTTCCTCTGTTGAAGTTAAGCGACCTCCCTGTGTTTGCCATCTTGAAGGCTTTCGAGAGAAGAGAGATCTCCTCATCCTCGCTCTTAGAGGGCAGGCTCACCTGTGCAATGTCCAAGGCCTTCTCAATTTTTAGTGCAATAGCTTGAGATTTGCCAGCTTGTCTTCTAGCTATTTTTCTCTCTGTTATCCCGACTTGGCTTTGCAGATTCGCCACAAGTTCTTCCAGGGTGATATCTTTGATCCCCTTCTGAGCCTGGAGAGCCGTGGTCACTGTATCCTATCTAGGCTAAGAGCTTGCATGAACTGATGGGTTATCTTCCACTGTGGAAGCTTCTCTTCGTTCAGCTGTGCGACGATCAGTTGAAATCTAGTGTAGAAGTCCTCCAGAGATTCGTCCTTTTACTGTTCTACTATTTCGTAGTCCTTCATTGCGGCTAGAATTCTGTTCCTTTTTATATCCTCGTTTCCCTCGTACAGTCTAGCAAGGCCATCCCACTGCTCCTTCGCAGTTTTGTACACATCCATCTTCACCTGATCTCCTGGTGAGAGGGCCATGAATAGGACCTTCTTAGCTCTGGCATTCTGTTGAAGAGACTTATAGTCAGCATCTGTGTATTTGTCTTTCTCATCCAAGGAGCAAACGTGAGCTTCAAACTGATCCTTCCACTAGTCATACTCTCCCGGGTTAAGCACTGATGGCTTCCAGAAGGAATCGGTTGCGGTAGACATGATTTCCTGCAAAGGCTAACACACAATCTAGAGCTGGGCTCTGATACCAATTGTTAGATCGTTAGGTTCGCCGTCTATGTGAGGGAGATCCCAGAGTTGTATCCCTCAGACAGATGGCAGCGGAAATTAACTCTAGAACAGGAAATGCAAAGCAGAAAGTAAGTACTCACGATTTAGAGTGGAAACCTTATTGCAATCCTTGCAACAGGCTGAAAACCACTTGCCTTCTGGACAGTTCCAGAAGGGCTTCAAGATCGGTGTTATTGATAAAAGAATATACTTGTAGATTGTTACACTTGTCTCACTCAGTGACTGCTAATAGATCTACTCAATTCAAAGTATCAACTAACACGATATTATCTTGTTCGCACACAGCAGCACCTCGTCAGCTCCGGGATTGATTAACTCTTCAATCTCCTATTGCTCTCTCCAAAAAGCCGAGCATACAACTGAAGACTCCTCCTCCTTTTATAGTAGTCTTCACTCGGCAGATCTGATCTCTGTCCCAGATCCGATTGCTATCCAGCAGATGTGATATGGTTAAGATACTTTCATATCTTAACCCTGTCACATATTTCCTTTCCAAATCCGGCATGTATCTTCTCTACATATATACTAGACGTCTATTCATGTGTATCTTGACATTAAAGTTCCTCATCAAATATTACATTCAAATACTCGTATATCTTCAATATATATCACGAGTATATTTCCCCAGATCCGATCCGGTCATAATGTCGGTGTGTCTCTCACATGGAACGCATCTCTTTCGCAGCTCTGCTCTCTCTCAGAGATGTCTAGTAGACTTACCTGTCAGACAGTGATTTCTGCATACTCAAGTGGATTATTAGTTTAGTGTTTGTTATCATCAAAACACAAGGGTCCAACACTACTTCAGAAACAAGAGGCTGAAAAGATCAATGCCGAGATGGTTGACGAATTAAGACAAGCGGGACGAAACAAGTTCTGGTGGGAAGCACATGTTCACAACCTTGGGCTACTTGATCTTCAGCAGTTGCAGGCAGCTTTAAAAGAGCTTAAGAAGAATGTCGAGTCAACCCAAGTGGAGTTGCTGTTGCCTTCTGACCCATTTCAACTCTCCGTCGACAGTTGGGCTGAAGTCACTTTAGAAGAACAACAAGTCTTTCCGGCCACGAGCTACCAAATTTTGACACACAGCTATGATTATGAGCCTAGATTTTACTGATAGACCAATGCTTTATTTTTTCTCAATTTAGCTATTTGAGAAAAGTGCCGCTGCAACCTCTACCGCGTCTTCCTCGCCGCAGGCAACGTAGAACACAACGTCGCTTTAAAAACAATCAACCAAAAGCATCATCATCCGCTCGGCTACTCTCCCAGGGGACTGATTCTCATCCACCCTTACTTCGGGAGCGAGCTGAGGACACCGAAGGAAGATGCGGCAGGGTTTGAGGTACAGAAAGCAGAATAAGAGCTCAATGGATGGATGGTGTTGGAACCCATAAGTTTTGATGATCACAAACACTTAGCTAATATTATGTCTAAGTGTGCAGAAATCCATCTGATAGATCGAAGAAAGATCTAAGATCGAATTGCCACATGAAGGTTGAATTAACAATATTCTACAGATCCATTAGGGTTTAATGGAGAAGCGAATTAAAGAAAGATTCAAGATGGAATCTTGTCTTATTGGACTGAAATCCATTAAGGTTTGCAAGTTGGGCTGGGCCAGTTCCTTGGGCCCAGATGACAAGACATAACAAACTCTTTATAAAGAGCTAGGGTTTGACAAGATGTCTAGTGGATGTCTGGCGGCTATTTCCACAGAGAAGAATGGCGGCGACTCCAGAGAGTAGAAACGGCGAGTTCCGAGGAGAAAGAAGCGACTGCCTTAAAGAGCAAAGCTTGCTGAAGCCGCACACACGGAGGTTTGAGAAACGAAACGATTACTTTGTCGGATTGAGTAGAGGTCATCAAATAGAGTCTGGATAATAGACCTAGTTTGTAAACCCTACAAGTATATCGGAATATAAAGTAATCGGTTTCACAATTCCTTTCAGAGCAATCTGAAAGGTAGTGGTTTTCACCTTATCATTGTTGTGATAAGGTTTCCACTCTATATCCGTGTGCAATACTTTTCAGTCATTTACATTCATGCACTATTATTTCCGCTGCTATCTGAACATCAGGCGGAAAATCATTCTGTGACTTCCGTCTGATAAACTGCTAACACTATTCGACCCAACACGTGGTATCAGAGCGAGGACTCTAGATTTGTTTGTTAGCATTGCAGGAAAATCATGTCGTCAATCAGTGATTCGTTCTGGAAACCACCGCTGCTGAAGCCTGGATAGTTTGACTGGTGGAAAGACCAGTTTGAGGCTCATTTCTGCTCGCTAGATGGACAGCTCTGGAGCATATTCGAGACAGGCCCGCTCCTCATCCCACTTGACACAACAGATCCCGACAAACCAGTGGAGAAAACCAAGGACAAATACACTGATGAGGACTATAAAAAGCTTGAAAAGAACGCTAGAGTGAAAAAGGTTCTCTATATAGCTCTTTCTCCTGGAGATTAAATTAAAGTGGCAATGCACAAAACTGCCAAGGACATGTATGATGGACTTGTGAGGCTTTATGGAGGAAACGAAGATATCAAAAGAAACAGGATTCTGGCTGCTATAAAGGACTATGAATCTGTTATGCAGATGAAGGATGAATCCCCTGAAGATTTCTTCACCCGTTTCCAAGTCATCATTGGACAGCTGGAATACTTGAATGAGAAGCTCTCGGAATGGAAACTTACACACCAGTTCATGCAATCCTTGAACTTAAAGTGGGACCACGTAACCTTGGTGCTACAAGCTCAAAAACGGATTAAAGATGTCACACTAGAAGAACTGGTTGCCAACCTACAGAGCCAAGCAGGAATCATGGAAAGGAAGATGGCTAGGAGACACTCTAACAGATCCCAAGCCATTGCTCTGAAAGTAGAAAAGCTCTAGATCTTGTACAAGGAGATGAGTCACCAAAGAAGGAGGACGATGACATAGCCCGATTAACAAGAGCCCTCACGATGGCCAATATTGGCAAAGGACAAAACTTCAGCAGAGGTCCATCAGGAGGAAGTCGTGGCAACTCCTCCAGAGGAAACAAATATGCTACGTCAAGTGAAAACGGGGGAAACTGAGGGGAAAAAGAAGACAGAACATGTCACCACTGCCAAAAGGAGGGGCATCTGTCAAAAGACTGCTACAGCAGAAAGAAAGGAGAGCCACCCGTCCAGAAAGGAGAAGCATCTGTCCCCAATCCAGCTCATGCCATGTTCGTCGCATGGAGAGACTCGGATGAAGAAAGTGACGATGGAAAGCATTCAAAGGAGGCCTGCCTAATGGCTCACTCTACAACTAATGAGGTAATGGATACTAATTCTTTTATTGATAGAGTCTTTTCTGAATCTGATCTTGCAGAAACGATAGCCAAAGTTTTGGCCAAAAATCGAGACCTAGAGGACAGACTGGCAGAGATGCAACAGGATCATCACGATGACATAGAAGAGAACCGCCTCTGGTCAACCAAAGCCATGCGTCTTGAGAAAGAGATGGCAGAACACGTGTGCAGATGTCGTACATGCAAAAGAAGAGAGAGACAGGTTAGTGAGCTAAGTAATGAACTGAAATTATGACGATCGGAAATACTGAGCTAGCTGACTTCCAGGCAAAGGTAGAAGAGCTGAATGATGAGCTGAACAATCTCAGACAAAACAATGAAGAACTCCTTCAAACAGTGGAAAAACCTCAGACGAGAGGAGGCTGCAATAAAAGAAGAATGGCTTCGAGAGCTTCAAGCTAAGAGGGTAGAAGAAGCAAAGAAGGATCTCAAGAAAAGTTTTGTTAGACCAGGACTTGGACACGAAGAGGAAAAGGTAGCAAAGGAGAAGGCTGTCAAAGGAAAAGGTGTAATGATGGAACCAAGAGAAAGCTCTCGCCAGAGAAGAACACCTCAGACTATCAAACAGACGAAGAGGGAATACAGTCCACAGGAAGGATTCAATATCCATGATACGGATTATGTCCCCTACAAGGCCAGACAAGCCTATGAAATATGGCAAAAGATGAGCCTGAGTCGTAAGGCTTCAAATATAGACTTCCACGCTAGAAAGATGAAGACTTCTAAACCACCTGGTAGAAGCAAGTATGTCTATCTTCCATGCCACAGATCATGCTGGCATTGTGGACAATCTGGACACTACAGAGCAGAATGCCTAAGACTAAGGAAGATAGATGAAAGGAACCGCAACTGGTTGGAAGCACAGGGCCACTGTCCAAGAGCACGCTATCAGAAGAAAGTCAATCCATATAGGAAGAAAGGCAGAGTCGAGCACTTTTTCCCCCACAATGATCCCGCAATCCTTGGTAGATCTAGGAACACACCCAGGCAAAAGATTGATGCAACTAACCATGATGCTCATTATCAATCTTATTATGTTCCTATTGCTAAATTCATTCCTAAACCCAGTAAGCCCAAGCTTCTCTGGGTTCGAAAAAATTGATCTTTTCCATGCAGGAAGGAGTGAGGTCCGGTCCCTGGTATTTAGATAGTAGCTGTTCAAAGGATATGACAGGGAATCCAGGATGGTTCGACTCGCTCCACAAACACTCCGGAGGAAGCATAATCTTCGGAAATAAAAGCAAAGGAAATGTGATAGCTATGGGAGAGGTAAGAATTTCGGATACTATCCGAATTGGGCAAGTAAAACTTGTTGAAAACTTGAGATATAACCTGCTAAGTGTGTCTCAATTGTGTCAACATGATAAAAATCAAGTTATATTCAACTCTAATGACTGTATTCTGAGGTGTAATGAGACAGGGAAGATAGTTCTGAGAGGAATCTGTGTGAACGAAATCTGCACTGTTGATCCAGATTTTGTCCCTGAGGAAGAACTGTGCCTTGCAAGTATCGCTAAAAATTCCATCTTATGGCACAAGAGGTTTGGGCACGCAAGTATGAGGCTACTGCACAAACTCCGTCAGATGGAATTGGTAGTCGGCTTACCCAAGGTGGAAAGCACCTTTGATCAGGTATGCAGTGCCTGTGCCACGGGAAAGCAAGCACGGACTTCATTTCCATCGAAGCAAACAGTAAGCACCTCTGCACCTCTGCACTTCTGGACATGATCCACATGGATCTGTGCGCCCCTGTCAATAATGTCAGCCGTGGAGGAAACAGGTATATTCTGGTCATAGTCGATGACTACTCCAGGTATACATGGACTATCTTTCTATCCTCTAAAACTCAAACATATTGTGAATTTGAAGCATGGTTGAAGCTGATAGAAAATAAGTTAGATCGCAGATTGACCTCCATTCGTACTGATAACGAAACCGAGTTCCAGAACGTGCTATTTCTTTCGTTGTGTAGGGACAAGGGCATTGATCACAACTTCTCCGCCCCACAGACACCACAGCAAAACGGTGTAGTGGAACGAAAGAACAGAACTTTGGAGGACATGTCACAGACGATGCTAATTGCTAGCGGAGTTCCAAAAAGCTTCTGGCAGAAGCAGTGTATGCTGCGAGTTATATTCTCAACAGAGCATCGCTCAGATCCATGAAAGGGAAAACTTGGGAAAGTTTGATGCTCGGAATGATGAAGGAGTATTTGTTGGGTACTCCAATCATAGCAAGGCATATAAAATCTACAATCTGAGGATAGAGCAAGTTGAGGAAAGCGTGCACGTAAGATTCGATGAGACTGTGATGGCTGGTCACTTAATACAAAATTCCTCAACTACGGCTATGCTAGATGTTGGGGAGCTTCGGTTTGTCGATGAGTCAAATCCTGACTGGGAACCTCTACCAGCACCCACTGCTGACATACCTCATGTGGATATCCAGCACACAGATGAAGCATTACCAGACCATCAGGTAAAAAATGGTGAGATAGCTGATCCACCAGGTGGACTTGTCAATGGTAACCCTGCGGCGGAAGCTAACGAAGAGCTTCCTGGTGAAGAAGAAGTGGCCGCTGATCCTACCCCCGCTAACCCTGAGGGGGAACTCGGAACCACACGTTATGGATGAACGGTTCATAGGCCAGCTAAACTAGAGGACTACCAGGGCTACATCTCTCAGGAAAATATGGATGTAAAGACGGCATTCCTTAAATGGAGTCTTAAAAGAAGAGGTGTATGTGAGCCAGACTCCAGGATTCGAGGACAGAGATCATCCCAATCATGTGTGCGCCTGGTATGAGAGGCTATCCCTGTTCCTTCTGTCACATGGATACGTCAGAGGAGAAGTGGCAAAACTCTCTTCCTCCTGAAGGAAGGGACCAACACTCTAGTAGTTCAGGTATATGTTGATGATTTTATCTTTGGTTCAACTAACCCTAACCTTGTTAAAAAGTTCACAGATCTGATGTCAAGCGAATTTGAAATGAGTATGGTTGGAGAATTGAAGTATTTCTTAGGACTTCAAGTAGCACAAGATGAAGATGGAACTCGGATCCATCAGCAGAAATACGTGAGAGAAATCTTGTACAAGTTTGGGATGGAATCGGCTAAAACATGTGCTACACCAATGTCGCCAAATGGCTCGTTAGCAAAGGATGAGTCTTCCCTTCAAGTGGATCCGACCATGTACAGGGGAATGATAGGTTCATTACTTTATCTTACTACCAGCATACCTGACATCTTATTTAGTATATGTCTGTGTGCCAGATATCAAGCAGATCCCAGAGAAACGCATGTCAAAGCTGTGAAAAGGATCTTGAGATACCTAAAGGGGATGGACAACCTGTGTCTATTCTATCCAAAGGGAGGAGACTTACGTCTGACGGCCTACACAGATGCTGACTATGCTGGTTGCAAGACAGATAGAAAGTCCACATCAGGAATGGCCCAATTCCTTGGACCATGTCTGATATCATGGGGATCCAAGAAGCAGTCCTCCATTGCTTTATCCACAGCCGAGGCCGAGTATATCACAGCTGCTGCTTGTTGCGCACAACTGCTATGGATAAAACAACAGCTAAGTGACTACGGTGTTAATCTTGAATGTGTTTCAATTCTATGTGATAATACCAGTGCCATTAATATTTCTAGAAATCCGGTACAGTTTTCACGTACTAAACACATAGAAATTAGGTATCACTTTCTGCGTGATTGTGTAGAAAAGGGCACTATAGCTATGGAGTACTGCAGAACTGAGGAACAGATTGCAGACATCTTCACGAAAGCACTACACAGGGAGCCTTATGAGAAGCTAAGAATTGAACTAGGTATGACATCCCTTACCTAGTCTGCATTTCTTGATTAGATTTCTCCAATGACTAGCTAGATTAGGTTGTGTGCTAAGATACTATGATATGGACTTGCTGCATATGAAATTGATCATTGTGTGAAAGTTGCTCTATGAGGTCACCTTGCATGCATGTTAAATAAGATTACTATCTAGCAGAACCTTGAGCATGGCACATAATTCTTTGCAGCCCAAAAGAGACTTCCTATTTTTGAACCCACAATATATGCCAAGGAAGTACTCTAAGACTAACCCTAGCCTATCATGTGTGGAGAATAAATGTCTAGCCCTTTGATTGGAAAAGATGTCTTTCTTGGTTATCTCCACACTACATCAAATTACTTTGACTTGACTCGGTGATTTCTTTTGTGGATGAGTGGTGTTTTTATTATACCCCTTGGGTAAACCGAAAGCACCACAACCCTTGTGAAAAACCATGAGACAAACCGGGGTTATTCTTAAACCTATTCAGACTGGTTCAATCATGGATGTGGCTGGTTCAATCTGTGGTTAGTGATGAGTAGCGTTTGAAGAGCAAATGGGTGACAGCTGTACAGCTGATAAATGCAGTAAATGTGAGTGGACTACACAGTAAGAAAAGAAACTGCAGAGCAGACTATCTTAATGACTGTTACTGCCGTTGGTGCAATCACATGGGAAGATGAACAAGCTAAAGGCGTGTAGTTAAAGCGATTAAATCCATTTTCTCCCAGTTGGACACGGGGCAGAAATCCACATAAATTAGGGAGTTACGAGGCACTTGATGATTACTTTTTGAAATTGGAGAGGAAGTTATTCTGCAAATTGGTTCGGTGAATCTAAAATCAAATCTTCAAAGATTGATGTGCAGGTTGAGGTTCCAACAAACTTCAAAGATTGATGTGCCGGTTGTTGGTAAGTGCCGTTTGGAGGATTAGTGGCTGCCAGCACGAACAGAAATTCTAAGTGCTACATTTATGGCGTGGAAAAACAGCAAAGTGTTGGTACGTGAACAGTCCGCAACACTTAATACCTACTGATGGACATGTGATAGATAACTGTGGAGCAAATTCAAATTTGGGAGTTGCACGAGGCGGTTTGGTGGTGGTGGTGGTGGTGGTGGTGGTGGTGGTGGTGGTGGTGGTGATGGTGATGGTGGTGGTGGTGGTGGTGGTGGTGTGATGATGATCATGATCATGATGTTGTTGATGGAATTGATGCATTTTGGTGGTGACACGTGTCCCATGTGCATTTTACAAGATGCATTTAATGCAAAGTCAAAGCCACCTTTTTGACTTTATTTTTTGGACATGTGTCACATGCAGATTGAAAGATGCATCATGATCTAATAGTGAGATTTGGGTTCTCAAGTTTTCAAATTTTTAAGGGTTCTCAACCGAGCGCTCCCCACTTAACTGAAATTATATTAACTTACATTAACTAAAATTAACTGAACTGAACTTACATAACTAAACTTAACCGTCAAAAATATAAGTTCAAGTGGACAGGACCTTAACTTGGTAATGATCAGACTTAAATTGATAATGTCCAGACTTAAAAATAGACTCAAATATTGTACATACTTAACTTGGTAATGATCAGACTTAAATTAGTAATGTCCAGACTTAAAAACACACTTAAATTGATATCCAGACATAAATTGGTAATGATCAGACTTAAATTGGTAATGTCCAGACTTAAATTAGTAATGATCATACTTAACTTGGTAATGTCCAGACTTAAATTGGTAAAGATCATACTTAACTTGGTAATGATCATACTTAACTTGGTAATGATCAGACATAAATTGATAATGTCCAGACTTAAAAACAGACTCAATACTGTCCAGACTTAAAAAGAAAAAGTATATATTGAACCCTCAATTATTGCTTCTTTCTAAATCATGGGTTAAACTATAAATTTTCTTAATAATGGGTAAAATTAAAAATAAATTGACGAGTTTACGAGCATCAAACACCAAAATTATAGTGTGATTAAGTTACTTACTCATTCATGTAAACTCCATAAACATTACTTAATAAAAAGTTCATAGGATGTCAGAGAAGAAAAATCGACTTATTATATTCTGAGTTTAGGATGATATGGTCTGGTCATTTTTGTGGAATTCAGTTTAATAACTAATTGATGTAATCATGATCTAACTTGGGTGCTCGGTGTCCGAAAACTTATCAATTTATTTTAAGTTTGCTTCATAGAAAATTTTGATATGTTAAACTATGATTTGGAAAGATTCCATTCTTGGAAACCATAATTTGTACTTATATTTTCTTAAAAAAATCTAGGGTGTATGAACATATTATAACGAACTGCTTGGATTGCATCCACCGGACATTTCACACACCATTTGAAAAAAGAACTATCAAAAGAAAAAACTAATTTAAAAAAGAAAACCTCTTAAAGCTGTGGGACATATCATAAAACTACAGAACTTGGACATGGTACAACATCAATATTAGTCTTCAATGGGTAGGGCTCTTCGTACATTGGGCCAAGTTTGGTCCTTACGGGCCGGATTTAAAAAATGGTGGCATGTTAATGTTCATAGTGTGGGTTGGGTTTTTTTTTTGATGAAGAGAACAACAAACAAAATTACACCAAACCGGCAGAAACAAGATCAAACTTCACATGACTTGAAATGCACCAGGGAATGGCCTTGCTACTTCTCCAAGCCCAACCTAGCTCCAAAGCTCTAGAGGCCAGAGAATCTGCTGGTTGATTTCCTTCACTGGGCACATGGACCAGTCGCCAATCTTCATGAATTTCCAGAAGGTGTTGACAATCTCTAATCCATTCCTGCTCCTTCCCTTCTATGCCTCCTCTGCCTTGCAGACGCAGAACCACCTCTGCGCTGTCTGTGATAAAACTTGCTCTGCGGAAGCCAAAGGTTTCTTAAAGCTTTGTTGGCTTGATGGCCGGGTTGGGTTGGGTTGATTAAAATTCCATGGCTTGATGGCCGGGCTTTTATCAAGTAATGAATGATCAAGCTTTGTTGGGTGATCTTATCTTTTTTTTTCGATTCATGTTGGGTGATCTTATCAACAACAACAAAACTTTGTTGGGTGATCCTAAATTTTAAAGGGTCGAATTGGGCCCCAAAATACAAAAAAAGAAAGAAAAAAAAGAGAATCTTTTATTGATAGGAAGAGTTGGGTTCGATTAAAGAAACCATTAATAGAATGTCCCTATAATTATACCATAACTCTTCATCAGTGTTATTAAAATCGAACCGTGGATCGAACCGATCAAGTCATTGGGTCAATGGGTCAGTGGTTCAACCGGTTGAACTGGTTTGACCCGCACATATTAAAAAATAAAAATAAAATATTTATATATGATATTATAATTTAACATATTTAGGACTTAAATAAATATTACATGATTATGATCCGATTATAACAACATACCATAACAAATTTAGAATTTGATAAAGTACAAATCAATAATACAACAATAACAATTTTAGTCTTAATTTGCAAGTCACAACAATAAGGGATTTATAAGACTAATTAAATTTCTAGTTAAATTGACAATAAGTAATAACGTTTATAGATTTGATAATGAATATATATTATAACACTCCCCCTTGAATGTACACTCCTTATTCTGTGAACTACCTCGTTAAAACCTTGACATGAAAAAACCCCAAAATGGGATAAAAACCAAGTTAAGGAAAAAGAGTACAGTTATAAAACTCCCCTCAAACCGACAAGTCCTTCAGACTGCACATCCCGATGATGTCATTTACAAGTTTCTTGAAAACTCGTGTCGGTAATAACTTAGTGAACAAGTCTACCAAATTTTTACTGGATTGTATTTGGCAAACGTTGATCTTCCCTTCCACTTAAAGCTCGTAAGTGGAGAAGAATTTAGGAGATATGTGTTTTGTTCTATCACCTTTAATGTATCCCTCTTTGATTTGGGCGATGCAAGCAGCATTATCCTCATATATTACTGTCGGACTTTGTTTGCCTGATACTAATCCTCAAGAGGTCTTGACATGGTTGATAAATGATCTAAGCCAAACACATTCTCGTCCAGCTTCGTATAGTGCAATCAGTTCTGCATGGTTCGATGATGTGGCTATACCAAAGTCTGTTTTGTCAAACGACATGAAATGACAGTTCCTCCATACATGAATAAGTACCCCGTTTGTGAGATAGCTTTGTGTGGGTCAGACAAACAACCCGTGTCAGCATAACCGACCAATTTATCATTTTGTACTCCATTTGTTCCTTTGAAAAATAAACGCATATCACTTGTTCCACGTAAATAACGTAGGATGTGTTTAACACCGCTCCAATGTCTTTTAGTGGGCGATGAACTATATCTTGCAAGTAAATTAATTGCAAAGGATATGTCTGGTCGGGTATTATTGGCAAGGTACATTAAAGCCCCAATTGCACTAAGATAAGGTACTTCCGCACCTAAAATCTCTTCATTGTTTGACCGGGGACGAAAAGGATCCTTTTTATGTTGAGTGATCTTACTACCATCGGAGTACTTAATGGATGTGCTTTATCCATATTAAAACGCTTTAGAACCTTCTCGGTGTAATTTGATTGATGGATAAAGATTCCATTATTTTTATGTTCGAACTGCGGGCCGAGACAATACTTGGTAGTTTCTAGATCTTTCATCTCAAATTCCATTTTCAAATAATTTGCTGCCAATTGGATCTGTTCTGGAGTTCCAATTATATTTAAATCATCAACATACACAGCTATGATTTCAAAACCTGATTCTGTACGTTTTATAAAAAACACATGGGGATATTTGGTTATTAATAAACCCTTGCGCTAGTAAATATTCGCTGAGGCGATTATACCACATTCGACTAGATTGTTTCATCCATACAATGATCTTTTCAATTTGATGGAGTACATATGACGAGGTTTCACTTTCAATGCTTCAGGCATTTTTAATCCTTCTAAGATTTTCATGTATATATCTTTATCTAATAACCCATATAGGTATGCATTTACCACATCCATGAGTTGCATTTTGAGTCGTTAAACAATGGCCAAAGCAACTAGAAACCTTAGAGTTGTTGCATCCACTACAGGTGAATACGTTTCCAAATAGTCCACTCCAGGTTTCCGTGTAAAACCTTGTGCAACCAGTCTAGCTTTGTATCTTACAACTTCATTACACTCGTTACGTTTTCGTACGAACAGCCACTTATAGCCAACTAGTTTCACACCTTCGGGTGTTGGAGCTACAGGTCTGAAAACACCACGTTTATTCAAAGAGTTCAACTCTACTTGAATTGCTTCTTTCCAGCTCTCCCAATCATTTCGATGTCGGCATTCATCAATAGTTTGGGGATCATTGTCATCTTCTCCAATGACTTGTAAAGTAACTGAATAAACAAAGATATCATTGAGATCTACATCGTCTCGAAACCAACCTACACCAGTGTTGGCATAGTTAATTGACATTTCAAAATTGTCATCAATATCTTTGTCTTTATTCTCATATTTCTTAGATAACGGGTCTTCAAGAGTCTTTACTTCATTAATGTTCGTATTTGACATCTCGACATATGTTTTACATCTTGCATGTTCTTTCCTCTTCCGGGGAACTGTATCCTTAGACACTAATGGTCTCCCACGCGTCCGATGTATTTGAGAATCACTTGCAATAATTTTGTTTGGAGTTACTACAGGAATATCCAGACGAGCTGGTGCATTTTTAGCAGGTATATGTGACTTCATCACTTTCTTGTGATCAGTAAACGCATCTGGTAACCTATTTGCTATATTTTGCAAGTGTATTATCCGTTGAACTTCAAGTTCACTTTCATTTGTTCTCGGATCTAAGAACGACATAGAAGGTGTATTCCACACAACCTCCTTATGAATCTCCTTTTCTTCCCCCCTAAAGTTGAGAATTTCGATTCATCAAAATGACAATCAGAATATCAAGCTCGAAATGCATCACCAGTTAATTGCTCAAGATATTTGATAATTGATGGGAACTCAAACCTCACATATATTCCTAACCTCCTTTGTGGCCCCATATTGGTTCGTTGTGAAGGAGAAATGGAGACATACACCGCACAACCAAAAAAATTCAAATATGAGTTATCAGACTCTCTTCCAGAGATAAGTTGCAGTGGAGAATACTTATTATAAGCGGTCGGTCGAAGTCTTATGAAAGCCTCTGCATGCAAAATTACATGTCCCCAAGCAGAGGCGGGTAATTTTGACTTCATTAGCAATGGTCTTGCTATTAATTGCAACAGTTTTATCAACGACTCTGCTAGGCCATTTTGTGTATGAACATGAGCTACTGGATGTTCAACCACTATACCAATTGATGTACAATAGTCATTGAAAGACTCATGTAAATTCTCTTGCATTATCTAGCCTGATTCTTTTGATCGGTTGATCATGATAATGAGCCCTTAACTTGATTATTTGGGCTAAAAGCCTTGCAAAAGCAACATTTCGTGTTGAGAGTAGGCTTACATGTGACCATCGTGTTGAAGAATCTATCAACACCATAAAATATCTAAATGGTCCACACGACGTTGCTATTGGTCCACATATGTCACCTTGAATTCTTTCAAGAAACATAAGAGATTCTGCGTTTACTTTTGTTACAGACAGCCTTGTTATAAGTTTGCCAAGTGAACAAGTCGTGCATGTCAGGTCACCCCTTGGGAGGATCTTCAGGTCCTTAAGTGGGTGTCCGTGTGAACTCTCAATGATTCTCCAGATCATTGATTTACCAGGATAACCGAGTTTATCATGCCACAACGAAAATAATTCTTTATCAACTAACTTCAGGTTAGTGACTTCATACACTTCAATGAGGTAGATTTTTGTGTCATATAAACTAGATGCATGTGTGCTCTCATTTTCTCTAAGACTTGCTTTCGGCCAGTCTTATACGATATAAGAAGTAGGTATTCAATACCATCTTCACACATGGTTTCTACATGAAAATTATTTCTTCGAATATCTTTGAAACTGAGTAAGTTTCTTTGTGATTCACTGGAATACAATGCATTTTTAATATTTATTTTTGTTCCTTCAGATAAAAGCTCTTCCAAAGCCTTCTATAATTCTACTCGTTCCGGAGATAGTATTAACATTGGTTTTGTCATGTTTAAGTTTAAATAAGACTTCAAGGTTTTTAATATAGTATGAGTAGTGGCACTATCAACGAGACATAGCTCCCCACCATTGATATTTCCGTTGAAAAATAACATGTACTACTACTGGAGTACATGATTGATTCATTCTATGAAGAAATATAAAAAATATGATCAATTGAAATATAATTTAACTCATATCAAATTCATAATAAATAAAATTATTTCAGTTACGGAAATTAAATCTAAAGCATTACAACCGATTAAAAAGTAACTATGAACGGGAAAAACAATAATGTTTCATGTACTACCGCTGGAGTATAATGTTAATAACATGAGAGACGAATAATCTTTTCTCTAATTTATCTTCATCTTCATTAGTCTCTACACATAGTCTCAAGATTGAAACAATACAGTATAGTTCATGATTATAATCTGAGACCTAATTAAAAACTCATATCCTCAAGTGCATCCATTCATATATTGCACGAGGTACAATGACCGTCCTCTGATGATAGAAATATTCATTTAGGCTCTTATAGAGTATGAGGGGTCATTGGTTGTGGAGTTTTGAGCTTCGGGCTCTCGTGAAGATGATGACGAAGTAAGCACAATCCTGCTAGGATGCGCTGAAGTTTTCATTTACAGTATCTCTCAAGTTATTGCTTGATAAATATGGTTCAAGCATTAATTTACCCATGTAAGATAGTTTCTTCGGGAAACATTAGGGCATTGAACTTAAGACTTCCGAGGTAGACATGTATAGAATAGTTAAAGTATGAAATTAAAATGATTAAATCACTAAGTATTGATCATACACATCCAACATATTTGATGAGAAAATTCATGGATTTATCATTTACAACGGGGCGTGATCTTATAATCATCTACTTTAGGAGAGATATGATCTAAGTAAAAATAATTTCTTTGACAATTTCACTTAGTTCAACAGAAAATGATACATTACTCTCTTCTATATTTTACACATATTCATCCTCTTCGAGGGATGAATTAAATTAACTCATTAGGACAAATATATATATATATAGAGGAGCGCTCAAATGTTATGGCCAAATTAATGTGTTATGTGTTACGGAGCTTCTGATTGGTTATTGAAAATCAAGGAACCAATCAGAAGCGAGGAACACCGTAACTACGGTGCACCCTCACCCATAAACCCCCCGTGCTTGTGAGGTGCACCATAAGAACCGTGTTCCTCGCCTCTGATTGGTTCCTTGTTTTTCATCAACCAATCAGAACACCGTAACACATAACACATTAGTAAGCCATAACATTTGAGCGCGCCCCTATATATATATATATGATGTGTGTTTATCCTCTTCAGGGAATTAAGTGTGTATGATGTATATGAATCCGCTCCGGGGATTAAATATATGAAATATGAATAAAAACATACCATTATAAAAGTAAATAAATAGATGAATTTAAGAATGTGCATAAATAACAACAATAACATAAATAAATAAAATAGAACTTTATCACTTACAACAGAAAATGATTTTATCTAGATTATATTCATCTACTTTAGGAGATGATATAATCACACTACAAAACATATGCTTGATGTTTTATCACTTACAATAAGAAGTGAATGTTACTCTCTTCAAGGAGTGAAATGAAACATCCTCTTCTGGGGATGAAGATAAAGAAGGATAATAATATACATGTCTCCACTTCTGGTGATATATGTATATGACTCCACTTCGAGGAAATTGAAAACATGTACTATACATGTATCCACTTCAGGTGATACATGTATATGATTCCACTTAATAAAAAAAGAAAAACATATACTATAGATGTATCTATTTCAGGTGATACATGTATATGATTCCACTTCGGAGGAATAAAATAAAACATAAACTATACATGTATCCACTTCAAGTGATACATGTATATGATTCCACTTCGAGGGAATCAAAATCATATACTACACATTCATATATCATGTGAATATAGAACCAATTACATGGAGAAAAATAATGAGTTTTCGAATGCTAGGCTATTTTGAGATTCTCTACAAAAAGGACTCAAGGTTGCCATCATTGCATTGTGAACAAGAATAGAAGAGAGGATTAGAGAGGGATGATCACTACCTTTGAGCAATTCGTGCTGATAACGTGTTATAATATAATAGGGAGGAAACAAGAGATGATAGAAATGTATAAAGAGAATTGAATTCTTCTAATTTCATCATACTTTACAATGCCATCTATTTATAGGTTACATGAAGACTAATGAAAGGACATGGCCTTTAACACAAATAAAAATAAAGAATAATCTAAATGAGTCTAACCAAAGGTTGAGTGTGCATTCATAATGCCATGATATCATAACAAAAACTAATATAAATCAAGTTTTTGATCATAATTCAATTCAAAAACCTAAAATGTAAAAGCCCCGCATCCGAAATTATGTTTAAAGTAATAAAAAAAACACAAGCATTTATAGTGGTGTTCACCTCTGTATGAGAGACTACGTTTACTCGAGCTTACTAAGTGAGCCCCCTAAATCCACTCGTAAGAATCGACCAAAATGTCGTCAACAATATAAATCTCGGTTACACGATTTCTCGGGCACCAAGTGTATCAATCTCTTTGTGGATCGATACCAACAACTACAATTCTCTCACACTTTACTTGGAATGAAGAATCGAAACTAAACCCTCAACACCATCGCGCTAGAAACACTCTGGATTGGGAGAGAAAACCAAAACTGAAATATGAACCCTAACGCAGCTCTGCTCCTTTTTCTAAACGTGCGAGATTTTTCAATTTTAATATGAGCCGTCCGACCCAATGAATCTCAACCCTTTGAATCAAATGAGGCGCATGGAAGGGGAGTTTAAAATATCTTGTGACGGAGCATGGAATCCAATCACTAAGGAGGCCGGACTAGGGGTGGTGTGCAGAGATTGTGCAGGAAGGGTGGAGTTCGTGGCAGCGGCATACCTGCAAGACCAAACAAGCATTTCAGAAGTCGAAGGGTTAGCTATGCAGTTTGGAATGAGACTGGCAAGAGATAGGAATATGGAGAAAGTCATATTTGACAGTGATAATATAGAAGTGGTCCAGGCTCTGTTGTCCCAGTCTAAGCTCACAATGCGAAGATGGTCTTGGCTGGCGGAATGTAACAAAATGATATAGCAGAACAAGCATTGGTTCTTTGAACATGTTATGCGAGAGGCTAATCAGGTGGCTGACCTATTGGCGCCTAAGGCAAGGGAGGATAAGTGGGATTGGAAGCTGCGTGACTCTGTTCCTTTATTTTTATCTCAGATGGTGTGCATGGATTGGTCGTTAGCTGGTCTTTGTTCTTAGTTTGCTTGTTTTTTTTGGTTTTGTGATGGTTGTTGTAATTGTTGTACCCATCAAAAAAAATGAGGTAAAGTGGTTGGCTCAGTGGAGCCTTTTCTCCCTGCGTTCAAAGTGGCAACGGTTCAAGTCCTCACTTCTAAAAAAACCCTAACAGATACTAACCAATCCTAACAAGCCCCCATCAAAAAAATGAATTCGAGCTGCTCCCGCGTCCACGCGTTATCTCCTTATCAGCTCATTTTATTTTGATCAACGGCAACAAGCCGAATTCCTTTAGCGATGACCTTGCGAGATTTAACGACAAAATCTTCACTGCACCTGATTCAAACAACTCTTTAGCAACACTCCAGCCAGCCTTCAGCTCGACTTCCGCACCTTTAGTGACGACTATTGGGAATAGCAGAAAAATGATTGTTGTAATACCTTCAATCCTCCACTTAAAGCAAACATCTTTTACCACTACTTGAGGCCTTCAACTCGACTCCAAAATCGACTGATATAGT
This sequence comes from Rhodiola kirilowii, assembly GCA_033675215.1. Lineage (NCBI taxonomy): Eukaryota > Viridiplantae > Streptophyta > Magnoliopsida > Saxifragales > Crassulaceae > Rhodiola > Rhodiola kirilowii. Next base: position 11,340,433 of record CM066197.1, on the reverse strand, counting down.
GTACACGGGACCTCAGTCCATTCATTGCTCAATTTTCTGCAAAACATATTACTTCAATTACAACAAATTTAAGCAAAGCTAGAACTTATAACAAGTCACAATATGCACTAATCATTGTTGAACTCCGCCTGAGCTCAATATGCACTAGAACAGTGAATGTCGGAGTCTTGACTTACGCTTACGCGTTACAATTATAGATCCGGTCAAATAATGCTCAAACTAACTAAGAACTTTTTAAATTTGTAGATCTTATGAGATTAATGGTCTAGATTAATCATAATAAAAAACTAATACTTGTTATTAATTCATTTAAATTTTAATCAATCACATAAGGGTATTTTTGTCTAAAATGAGATGATTCCAAACTTCTTCACCATCGGCCCAAGCAGTGTCTTCATACGGTTGTTTGCCTTTGTCAACGCGTGGATCAAATGGAAGGAGAGGTTGGAGGCGCATGTGTTCAGGCCGACCTTCCACAGAGGAAGTCGATCATTCTAATTGTACAAGAAATCCCAAAATCGTAAATTTATGGTTTTGGAAAATTCGTAACAATCACTAATGACGAAAATTCAATACAAATATCAACTTTGATTATTACTCTCGTAAAATAAGTATAACCCAAATAATGTAGATAAGATTGAGAAAGTTGTTTTTCCATAGTAAAAATAAAGGAAATTCTTTTAATTAAATTCTTTTATTTTCTTTAGACAACTCCAATATTTCCATTCCAATAAACTTTTCATGAGGAGTAAAAGATAGCCTCTGTCCAACATTTGTTACTGTGTTTGAGATCAGCTCCTCCTCCCCATACATTGAATCGCCACTTTAACTTTCTCTCTCCTCTCCTCTCCTTTTTCTAATCACAACTGCCAAGCAGGTGAGTCGTGAAGCTTCTTCTTTATCATCAGGTTAATCATTCATTCTTTCATCCACAAACAAACAAGTACATCTCTTCTGTGTTTTGCCCAAATTCTCTATCAATTGTGTGTTTCGCTTCAGTTGTCTGAGAACCCTAATCGTTTATTGCATCTGGATTTTGTACGAGTCATCTGTAAAAGGGTCCAAAAGTTGAAAGTTTGAATCTTGTGGATTGTCGTTTTGGGTGGGATTTTGACTATGGGGTTGAATTAGGGTTTGATAGAAAAGGGGGCTGATTTAGCCAAGAGGTTACATATGGAAGGGAATTTAAATATGGTGCCTGGTGGTGGGTCATTTGGAGTTATTGATCTACAACAACAGTCCATGAGGTACAACCATCACCAGGCACAGCCGCCGCAGCAGCAGCCACTACATGCTGTGATGGACACTGATCCGCGGCAAGGGCCTGTGCTGCATCCCTCTATTCATGATGTTTTTCCACCACTCAGCATGGGGACTATGCAAGATTGGGATAGATCCGTGTCATTGGCGGAGTACAATAAGACTGAGAGGGTTAGGAATGTGGCGAGCGATGATGATGAGATTTGTTTGATGGAGGATGCTAGTAATTGTCAGGGTGGAGGTGGAGAGGGAGCAAAAGGGTCGTTATGGCACCGTGTAAAGTGGAGCGATCAGATGGTTAAGCTGTTGATTACTGCCGTTTCTTACACAGGTCAAGATGTTTCGTCAGGGTATGGTGGTGGTGGTGGTGGTGGGGGTAGGGGTAGGATGAAATTTGCGCTAATGCTGAAGAAAGGAAAGTGGAAATCAATTTCGAAAGTCATGGCTGAAAGAGGATTCTATGTGTCACCGCAGCAGTGTGAGGATAAGTTTAATGATCTCAACAAACGTTATAAACGGCTGAATGATATACTTGGAAGGGGTACGTCGTGCCAGGTTGTTGAGAAGCCGGAGCTTCTTGATCTGATGGATCATTTGTCCGAGAAATCGAAGGAGGATGTTAGAAAGATTTTAAGCTCAAAGCATCTGTTTTACGAAGAGATGTGTTCCTATCACAATGGAAACCGACTGCATCTACCTCATGACCCGGCATTACAAAGGTCACTGCAGTTGGCCCTTGAGAGTAGAGAGATATCTGAAACCAGTGATGGCCGAATGAAGTCAAATGATGATTATGATGAAAACGATCATGCTGTAGAAAGCGATGATTGCGATGAATTTGAAGAGTGTCATACGGCTCGTGGTAACAGTCATGCTATATGTGGTGCAATGTCGGGGAAGTCAGCTAAGAGGGCAAAACAAGACCTGAGTCGCGAAGAATTCAGCTTCGGGAACGCGCTAGAAGCAAGCAAGACTAACCAATTAAGTTCACAAAATGTTCAGATCGACATGAACCAAGCATACCCTGAAGGTTCTAAATCAGCCTGGTACCAAAGCCAGATGATACAATCCCAGACACTCAAACTGGAAGAACAGAGAACAAAAATTCAAATGGAGATGTTGGAACTAGAGAAGCAGCGCCTCAAATGGCAAAAGTTTAGCAAGAAAAAGGACAGGGAGTTGGAGAAGATGAGGTTGGAAAATGAGAGGATGAAGCTAGAAAATGAGGGCATGGCACTAGAACTGAAAAGGAGACAAATGGGCCTCAAAGGTGTTTAAGATATCAGATTTTTCTGGGTGCTTAAATTACTTGGTGGAGGTATCGTCCTATTATCCATTGCTAAGCTGCTTGATATGTGGGATCATCATATCTTTCTGTGACTTTCATCAAAAGATTTTACCGAAAGACCAGTACTTTTTCCAGTCCTGTGAGTCGCATATTCTCATAACTAGTTTGTGTTTTACTTGGTTTTTGGATATGAAAACGAAAATCTCGACTGCTTAGGTTCGGATTGATTTAATTCTTTTAAATGGTATGCTGCTCTTCTGGAATCAAGAAAGAAGTTGATGTTGAAAGCCACCGAGGTTTGTATCGATCCACCCGTTCGGAATGATTTCAATTGGTGTAAAATGATAGACAGTTACTAACGAAAGTAAATGATCTACTCAGCAAGTGTTCATCAATTTCATTGCAAAATGAGGAAATAAAACTGTCATCCGCAAGTGGTTCGAATTCTGAATGCTCCTCCAAGCAAAGGGATCAGCCTCAAAGAGTCTGAAAACTCTTGTTCGCAAGTTATCATATACAAGCCTTGTTTTCTTAAACTAGTCCCCAAAAATTATAGAATTACAACACTTTTCACAAACAAATAACAAAGAATTGAGATTGACCAAAAGGATGGTGTTCACCTACGCCTGCGTTGGTTGTGGACTGGGGATCCGATTGACTGTTGGCTCCTGTAACTTCTACTTGGCGAGTCAAGAGGACCGTTGAATGATGCATAAGCAGCTTTGGCAGATTCTGGTACAGTGTCTAGAGGTGTAGACTCCATGAAGCATGCTGCGTTTACTCGGGTTCTTTCCAGCTCTGTTTGCAGCAAGTCGGAACTGTATTGTTGTGCAAGAGCCTACAACAACCATTTGAGATCATCCATAAGGTTAGTACTTAAATCTACTAATGGAAGCATTCTGCCAAAGCAGGTGAAAATGAGGGGCAATATTGTGGGAATTGAAATCCCGATTCAGCTAAACACCAGAATTGTCTATTTATATAGGGTAGTGACTCACAATCAGGTCATCTGGTGACACTGCCCCTTGTCTCTCATCTGCAAATGCATCTTCACCCACACGAGTTGCCTTCCGCGCGTGACCCGGGTTCTCAGCAAACTCAGATACACTTTCAATGGCTTTCTCCAAAAGTAATCCTTGTAAGGATTTAAGAGACTCCCTCGCGTCAGGTGTAAAATATGGATTTAAGATGGTCTCAAAATATTCAAGCTGCAGAGAAGATGTGTAAATACATAACAAAACACATATCAACCATTACGTATAACTAAACAGAGAGATGTGGGAAGCTACTGTTCGAGCAATTTTTATACAAATAACAACCTGGTACCGATTGGAAAAAAAGAAGTTAGCTCACCTCCAGCATGAGTTGACAGAAGCCATTTGCATCAAGAGACCTGAGATCTTTATTTTCTTGTTCACTAAAGATGCTGAGGAAAGTATCAATCAGTGCTTCAACAAGAACACCCAGAGTCTTGTCCAGCAGGGGCTTAGCACCCGCAAAGACCTGAAACAAAAGAAATCATTAGGCACTTGGTGAAACGGAGCTAGACAGGAGAGAGAGGGAGTCATGAAATGGGTACCTCGGCATGTACGGCCACCAACGTGTGCAATAGCTCAACAGCTGCATCCCTTACTCCCTGCAATTGTCAAGGAGAAAACATATCCAACCCCGTCATTACTCTTTAAGTGGAGACTAGCAGCATATCGAATTAGGTGCTTACTTTGACAGCAGGCGCCCCTCCCCAGTTGATTCCAGAATCCAACAAATAGTTTACAACAGCATTTCTGATCACACTGGCCTGAACATCAAGTAAAGTTCAGTAAAAACAGCAACGAACAGTCATCGTAAGTTGCAAAGACTGATAGAGGTCAAGACCATATGACTCGATAACTCGTAAAGTGAACTTCATCTACGCTAGAAGGGCCCTCATGGAAGGATGTAACTGTGGCTACCAATTGTACACATAACGAAAAGGCTTCGCAATGAGAAACATGAGGTCCTTAACTGCCCCATTGATCAACCCAGTAAAACAGCTACACAAGAATATTCACAACTTGCTATATATTCTTAAACACACACCAGCTAATGGGATATACAAACCTTCTGAAAAAGATATGTTTTATTTTCTTAGCGACAACTCCAAATTTGCTCCAGCTCTGAATTTCAATAATGGCTGGAGTGAAACATGCATACTAAATAATGATGCAGCCTCCATTTGGATTTTTTCAATTTTCAATAAACTATATGATTCGGACACTAATTGTCTCTCAATAGCTTGGCCAACATCAGAGTCATCCGCATAACCTTTTTTTACCGCTATCAAATTATTATTCTTCTCTGATTGAGAAATGTATTTTTCTTAGCTTAAATTCATACTACGGCCGTGCCGGCTTTTTCTACTATAAAACCAACTTTAGAATATTACCATAACCACTTACTATGTAATGATTGTGTGTGAACTGATAATAAATGATTTTTTGCTCGATACTTTTCAGAGAGCAAGTGAAGTCATACCTTAGATGATGTATACTGTTCAAGGACTTTCTCTTCTAGACCCGAGAATGACATTACAAGATCGTGTATATCAGAATCATCCTCCGTTCGATTTCTATCATGGCCAAGGAAAAACTAGTATATTTTTAGTATGAAAACAGTGTGCGCACAAATTTGGATTTTACTTGAATGAAAGGTCTGGAAGGCCAAGAGGCCATTGATGTACCTGGACTTCCATAAATGCTTGTATTTATTGTACATCGTATACGAAAGTTCGTCCTTGCAATATCCAATATTACTCAAAACCATCAACATTTTTTGATGTGAAGCAACTACACTTCCTGCAAGAACATCAGGTGATCCCTCAAGTGTTTCAGACGAATATCCATTTTGCATAAGTGAGTCTTCCATGTTTGCTCCTGTTTGGGACACTTGATTAGCTATGCCCTCCAAGTGACCTGGGTAATAATAAAGTAAAACAATGATTTGCTCATCAACTGTATATGCAAGTGAGATGGTAACAAGCAAGACCGATATGCAGCAGTGCCTTACCGGCAAAATCTAGGAAACAATTCAAAAAAGCAAGCCTAACAGACTCCTGAGTTTCTTTCAGTAGCAAATATATATCGTCCAACTTTGAAGCTTCACTCCGTAATGACTGAATCATCCTGGACCACGTAATCATGTGTGTGAGAGACAGTATACAGAAAAACAACATGATATGTAACAAATACATGATAGTAACAATTTGTTACGTGTATAGATGATCGTTAATGGTACACATACAAATTGATATGGTCCATCGTTGAAGCCAAAATTGAACGGAAAGCAAGCGGCAAGGAAGATATGGTGTATGGAGATCTATTTCTTTCTAGGATTGAAACTGGAATCCAGGTCTCGTTTTTTGATATATCTTCGGTACATGATCTCATCCACGAACAAAGCCTTAGTATGTAGATCTTGATGATTTCCGAGTGAATTATTCTCAATGCAGTCACTGTCAGATGCAGAAACAAGAATTAAAACAACTAGGAGGCAGAAAAATGGGCGCTAAATGTAACCTGCATACCAGCAGCCGGGGGAGCAGACTCCTTGGCTTCAAAAGTTTGGCATGCCTTGAATATCTCTTTTATGGCATCACTCATGTATGAACAGAGAATATTTGAGTCTTCGAAATCACTAAATGTGTTCTGAACCTGCAGCAGAAGAACAAACAAAATACATAACCAGACGTGATAGTTATGATATATTGAATTGATTGCCGTAACATGACATGGTACTGACAAATCATATTTAAATGGGAACATCAAGATTATGATTGATGAAAAAGGAACAAACATGAAAACAACGTATTTGGTGTGCGGCAAGTCGGCACAGAATTTTAATGAAGATGAAATTCACAAAAACAAAGATGCTTTGCATCTCATGCTCTAAAGTTTCAACATGCATTTGTATGAATCTAAGAGACTGGTTCTCTCTGACAAGAAATGTAAACTGTCCAACCACCAAAGGCAAGCAAAATAGTTACCTTCACTTCGTAAGCTGATATTGTATTACGAATCATTCCAGCAACTTCATCAATTGAATGACTTGAATACCTTCCATCTGTCACTTTTTCATCAGATTTAGCATTTGTATTGGCATTCGCATCCGCAGAAACTTGAGATGACTGAAATGAGGCAGAACAGCACACATAAAATACTTGTTGACATAATGTCAGTCTTTGAAGTGTTTGTGTGACTAGCTCATACCTTAGCGAATTTTCCACTGAAAACTGAGAGTGCTACCTTCCAGAAAGCGGGTATATGATGGATGAGAACAGCAGTGAGCCGTCGAATATACTTCCCTCTAAGAGCATCGAACTCTTCGCTATTAACGTCTATTGGCTGAGATTCCTCTAGCCTATTGGCATCCCCATGGGTATTTGGAAAACCATCATCTGACTGTTTTGTCACATATGAATAGAATTAAACAAGTTGTTAACCATCTGAGAATAATGAGCCAAGTAATAACAATATGTGCCAGATCATTGCAGGAGTTCATGCATACAGCTTCATTTGACTGTAGCTGAATTTTCCTCCATTTTGCATCTGATAGTGCTCGTTCTCGAATCTCATTTTGCAACGTCTCCATCCTGGCCTCATGATCAAGAGAGCATTTTTCTAACAGACCTCTAATTCTGTGGTTCTGCTAGATAAACAACCACATCAGACATGCTTGATACCAGACTGTGTTTTGGAAATTGCTCTACATGTTGACTGTTATGAGAACGTTTATCAAAATAAATAGATAAGGAAGTTTTAGAGGAGACCTATTAAATATGAAGCACAAATCATAAATATACAAATAATATCAAGTTAACTGATTCAGAATAATCTTATGTGTAACCATTATTCTTTCTATATTCGCTAATTTATGAAGCTACAGACAGTTGTATGAAAGACATAGATAATAATTTCCCCACCTGTGTGTTTAAATAATGCCATACAGGATCAGATTCAGGTTCGAGCTCCAGCAATAACCTCACTATGTTCTCAACCTGCCAAATAGTCATCATTAAAAATTAGTAAGAGACATTGCTCCAGAAATAACCTCACTATGTCCCTGACCTCTTATATAGTCATCATTAAAAACATGCACATATGAGTTAATCCAACACACAATGGGCCACACTATTATCACTTTCCTATAATTCTAACCAAAAATTGTATCGAAGTTTAAAACGTCTCAAGTAATCTGTCTATTTACACATAATCCGTCAAAGACATTTCTTTACCTACTGCCTTGAAATGCAAAATTCACTGGTATTTAAATTTTTCTAGCACCAAATGCACGAACATGGAAACAAAAAATTGCAATGTTGTAGTAACCTGCCAGTGCAACGGTAAAAGCGTCATTAATTGAATCTATAAAATGAGCAGATTACGAAGTCCTATCTTTTTTATAATAAAAAAAGATGGGCGGTACCACAGATTTATAGAAGTTGAAAAATAATTCGACTTCAATTGCATTTGTACACACAAAAGCGCAATCAGCTGAACCAAATTTCTGTCTGGCTTGACTATGCATAGAGAATTTCTCAGAATTCAACTCAGTTGCAGCACCAAAAGTTTAGAAAATCTAAACTGACATGTGTGCTTAGGAGCTATAAGAATCCACTTACTTCTGTAAGGCCTATTTGTGGATCTTCAATAGATTTGTACAGCATGCCTTTAAACTCATGCATTACTTTTTCCACCTCCTCGAGAACACGTTTCAATATTCCTACCTGAAATGTATTTGAAAGTTAGTGCTGCGGCCAAGAAGAGGTATGCAAGCAGCAATATCTTTGTAGATAATAACTTGAGAGGGAAACTTCCTTTGAGAACAAATGAGCAATATTTGAAGGGCAAAATTTTGAGGATGAGATCCTTCTTTTATTATCTATCAAGTGACAAACGTCATCAAATAATCATCTACACTACATAAACAAATAAACCAAATCAGACCACTAAAAAGTGAAGCATGTGACTACACACTCATTATATTCTTGGCTGGTTGATCATAAATGGTCACTTACGGGTAAAATAACGGCACTCGATATAAATGAATCCAGGAAACAAATAACAAAGAACGAAGCAGAACAAAATTTTGCAATGATATATACCTAAACACTACATGCATTGCCAAATGTCTTATTTGAGTAAGGATATAAATCCATCCTATCACATAATAAATTAAATGAGCACCAATTTTCGGGCAATATCAATAATATCAAACTACTTGATCAACCAGTAACGAAGAATGGCACTCTAAGTGAGCAAGAATACTATGAAATATCATGAGGAAGTGTTAACCTCGTTTTTTAAGATGAGGGTGGGGGAAATATGTCTGGTCAGAAACATACATGAGATGGGAGGGCAATTGACTTTGCTTTACGATATTCTCTTACAGCCAAGTCATATTCACCCTTGCTGATGCTTCCACGAATTGTACTAGGCAAATTGAACAGAGTTCTGAATCTTTGCAGCATTCCTTGAACTGACCGAATCTTCTCAGCTTGAGCCTACACAAGCACTTGTGTATTATCACACCAATTACAACGGTGAACGGACTGTATAGAAGTGAGCCTAACAGTTAAGAAGTCGGGAACAAAAAGTTTACCTGTCTTTCAAAAAGCGGATCAAAAGCGCGATTTGCTTGCAAACTGACTCCTTGAATAATGCTGAACAAGTGAGATGTCCCGGAACCTTCAGGATCGTCTTCAATTCTTTTTAATTTGGACTCTATGTCTGGTAAGTAACAAGCGTTAAACTCATCACTCATGAAAGAAAAAAATATAACACTTAGGAAGAATCAAAGAACATTGACACCAAGCCAATTACTTTCCCAATTAAAAAATTGAAATTTAGCATACCGTCAATTGTTGTTTTGCACGAAACAAAGCAATCAAAATTCTCCTTGACCAGTTGTTTCCTTTGCAGAGTCCTTCCTTGAAGATCACTTTTTAATGCATGAGCACCGGCTTCCAAATCAGCAGCGGCTGTATCTCGATGTATTCTAGAAAGAAATAGCTTTGGATCGAACTTCTCAGAGAAATACAACAATTTGTCTGCAATTCAAAGATTCCATTTGATCATTATGCATCCCAATAAAATATATACCTCTATATTCGTTGCATCCCGAAATTATGGGGTTAAAGAATGGATCTAATATAAATTCATAAATGAAAATGTGTTATTTGGTCTCAAGGTTGGTAGATGCAGAAACAAAAAACGTATCTGTCACATTCATAGTAATGTTCCCACAAGAACTAGTACATGTAACACTTGGCACTAGTATTGTTAATTTTGCTAGGCTACTAAAAATTTATAATCGTAAGTGTGACACAACTTATTCAAACCTACTTATATTAATAAACTTTTCCTTCCTATCTTTCTCTTTTCTAAATTTAATTACAAATACCATTTTTTATAATGTATAATTACCTCGGAGATCGGAATCAACAGTCTCTCTATCAGCTTTAGATGGGGAGCTTTCCAGTTTGTCAGTGATTAGTCTCAATGATCTGTTGTCTATGATCCTGGATGTATAAATCAGTCATAGGTAAGTAAAACATCGGAAGGAAAGACCAATTCTACTAGCAAGAAGCTTGCAAGATGGTACCAAATTTCAAATGTAGGAACTTCTAGAAACTGACGCAAATTAGTTCGAAGTATAGTCTGGATAGTTATAAAATAAGAAATGACGCCACTGGGTTAGTACCTCATTAGAAGCGTCATCACCCAATATTGACATTTTCAATAAATAAAATAGGGTTGGGTGTGTCTTTTGTGACTTGTCACAATTTTCTAGATAGCGACGGCTGTGGTCTCCAATTAAAGTTTCTCTTTTATGAATAAATAGCAGCAAATCACTGAAAATGAAACACTAATTCCACTATAAAAAGTACAAAATTTGGATAAAGGCTCACAAATATTGTGCTTGTGCATTGTGTTGTATTATAAAAAATGCACTTAGTTAGCTAATCGTGAGTCGTGAATCGTAGAGCCATTTTTAACCCTTGAATATAATAATTTCTTTTTATTTGCCAACACAGGAGAAAGTTACCCTAATCCAAGAGGATCAATACATTCCATGCCACGAGGAAAAGATTGTAAGCTGTTGAGGACATTTCTACCCAATGCTGCAGATGCTTTGCGCTCAATCTTTGGAACTACAGGTACTGATTTAGTCTCTCGCATCTCGCGAACCCGTCGTGCAAGCTATTAAATAAGCAACATCAATGCCACTTCAGTGTCAATGTCAGGTGCATATAAAACTACGAGTTGTGTGTAGGAAAAAAAAATGTGCATATACTACCATCAAAACATAACGATGAATCCTTTGTATTAGATGGTTTCCACACAAGAAATGTGAATTATATAAACCCTAACTCAACTGCAAAACATAAATTAGCAAAAGAGAAGAGTTTTAGAAGGAAATGCACCACGCGGCACACACCTCATCCTCATCAACACTCTTCCAGCAATCAGCCTCTTCCCCATCCCAGTCTTTCTCTCCCTTACTCTCATTCCTCCCCCTACTTCCCCTGGCACCACCACGCCCCGCCTTTCCTCCCACCACTCGATCCTTAGACGATTCTTCATCCCCTGAAGAAATACTCAGCATTTCCACCTCAGAATCATCGTCTTCCTCAACCCTAGCACTGCTGCTCCCCCTCCTCCCACCCTTCTGCTGCGCCTGACTAGCATTTTTCTGACCAGCAACAGTCGAAGAGGACGACGACCCACTTCTCTGCGCCGGACGCTGCGTCGGAGGCTGCACGTAATTCGCCACCGGCTTCCTCTGATTCTGCGGGTAGTTCAGATCCCTATGCGCTTGCTCTTTCAAAGCGATCTGAAGCAGCTCGTCCTCATCTATATCATCACTGTCGCTCGACATCCTTCACCACCTCACAAATCCGCAACTCCTAAAAAATCAAAAAATTGTTGACCAATTGACCCACACCAATTGAGTCACGCTCGCCGGTCACACCAGTACAGATCTGGTTGTTTAAATCGACTAACCGTATACAATAACGCTCATCAGATCATCGAGCCTCCGTTTGGATGATCGATTCCAGCTCGCACATGATTCGAAGATGGTGGTATATCGCTCTGTTCTTGCCTCTTGGCGATGCTGATGGGGGGATGAAGATGAATGAAGAGAATGTCCAAATTCAAAGTATTGGTCAACTGCGAATCAGCACCCTTAAGTTTACAAATATTCAAACGCACCCCTCTAAGAATGTGGAATATCAACAAGTTTAAAAAAATGACAAAGTTAAGTTTTGATTCAGTACTTAATGTTGTGATTGATTTCAATTGTGGACCTTTGAATTAGTTTGACGAGTGACACAGCGTGATACGGCGTCGTTTCGGCTTAGTTGAGAATGTTTCGGTGGTGAAAATTGCTACCGACCTTGTCACAGCTGTTGAGCTGGGCGTAGGGCGAAAGCGAACTGAGGACTGTTTAGCGTGGCTGTAGAAAATGGCGGATCCGAAATCCAAATACGATCGGCAGCTCAGGTGATTATACCGAATTTTCGCAAGTTAAATTTCGATAGTTTGGATTTGCAGCTCAGGTGTGTATATTGGTTCAGTTTGTTTCACTGCGCCCTAGTTCGTGTTCGAGTATGCTCATGGACTTCATTCTGGGTTAGTGGTTTTGTAGGGTTTGAAATGTGCCATGACATTGGTTGATCCATGATATGTAAAATTTGTTACGTCTGAAGCAAATGAATTTTTTGGTGATTAGTAGACGAGGTTGCCTGTGTATTTTATGTGGAATCTACCAGTGTACCAAGTTTAATAACCAGTTTACGAGCTCTTTTGACATATCTGTGAAGTAAAATTGGATATTTGGTTGAAAAACTTGTTCATGTTGATGTTTGCATAATGCGTAGAGCTATAATGACTCTTATCCGTACAATTGGAATAAAGACATTTGAGTAAGCTCATGTGGTGTGGCTACTAAACCTCTCTAAGCATGTGATTCTTGCTCTCAAGGCTCTAGTATATTATTTAACTTTTTCAGGATTTGGGGTGAACAAGGACAAACATCACTTGAAAAAGCCAGTATTTGCTTGCTTAATTGCGGTCCAACTGGATCGGAAACTTTGAAAAATCTGGTTCTTGGCGGAATTGGAAGTATCACTGTGGTTGACGGATCAAAAGTGGATGAGGGGGACCTTGGAAATAACTTTATGTGTATGCTTCTTCCTGATTGAACTTTAGATGAAAGTCTCCACAAGTGACCTGTGTTGTCAATTTCATTTCTTGCTATGTCGCAGTGGATGAATCCAGCATTGGGCATCCAAAAGCAAAATGTGTCTGCTCGTTTCTTCAAGAGCTAAATGATTCTGTCAAGGCCAAGTTCATAGAAGAGTATCCGGAAAAATTAATTGAGTCAACCCCATCATTTTTTGAACAGTTTACACTGGTGATAGCCACTCAGGTGCTGATCTTTCCTTGTCTGTCTGTATTGAGAGTATCCTTGTCCCATAAGAGCGAACTTGTTCTATGTCCGCTGCTTCTTTATTACTTTCCTCTTGACCATCTAATATGCATTTTATTAGAAGCATCTCTCTATTTACAACCTTTTTGTTCACTTTCAGCTGATAGAGAATTCAGTGGTAAAACTAGATAGAATATGTAGGGAGGCAAATGTAATGTTGATTATCGCTCGCTCTTATGGTCTCACCGGATTGGTTCGGATCAGTGTGAAGGTATGTGTTGGAGTTAATGATTTTTTACCAGTTTACAAAAGAAAAATCACTTTACAATTTCATAGATTCACATATTATGATGTACTGTACTGGTATTTGAATAAATATAAGATTGTCCTGAGCTAATGTCGCCTGGAAATACTAGATATCAGAAAGTTGAATTTTTAATGTAATGTCTGTTTCCTTTCCCGCTATATGAGAGAATGATGTAAGTTTTGTATTTTTGGAGTGGTCAGTTAGATATCTCCGGCAGGTACACCCTCTGTCGAGCTCAATCGAGTCTTATCATTTTTTGTGGTTTAGAAGTAGTTATTTATTAAAAATGACAAAGGGTGTATTCCGTTTACTAATACCCTTCTTTTTTTTGCAACTTAGAGAGCCAGGTGAGTAGTTGTTAATATTAGCTTATACTTACATAATTCATAGAATTTTAAAATAATAAAAGTTATTGCATTATGTGTATAATGGTTATTGTGAAATGATGAACTTTTAAAATTAACTTATCAATTGTTTTTGAAACTTTAAGAACTTTTGACCTTTAATGGGAAATTTTATGTTGAACACCTGGTCAAATTTTTTTTAATTGGACAGGAACATGCAGTTATTGAAACAAAACCTGATCATTTTCTGAATGACCTTCGGTTAAACGGCCCATGGCCTGAACTTAAAAGGTAATTATATATTTTTAGGCCGATAACTTTGTTCTATGACTCGTCAAATCTTTAATTTTTAAAATGGTCAAATTAATGAAGCTTGCATGCCACATCAGTTTTGCAGAAACAGTTGATATAAATACACCAGATCCTGTTGCACACAAACACATCCCATATGTTATCATACTGGTGAGGATTGCTGACGAATGGGCAAAAAGTCATGATGGTAGGCTACCATCTACAAGAGACGAGAAAAAAGAGTTCAAGGTTTTGTCTGTACCTTTTTTAACTGACATTGAAATGCATTTTTCTGCTTGGACATTTTTATATAGTCTTTTTATTTTCTTCTTAAGGTTTTTGATGTGATTTACTTTTTCTTTCGATATTGACTGTGCTGTAGGAACTAATTAAAAGCAAGATGGCTGCCATAGATGAAGATAACTATAAAGAGGCAATTGAAGCATCCTTCAAATTATTTGCACCCCGTGGAATAAGTAAGGCACCACTCTGATTTAGCGTTTGTGACATCATGTGAGAGAAACAAATGTTTCAAAAAATTTAGCACTAACCAAGCTAATAATGGTATGTCCAAAACAATGTGTATTCAGTTTTTCCAATTCATATATCTCAATCCTGCAAAGGATATCCATATCGGCTGCTGTGCTGCTACTGTTTGGTTGTGCTATTGATCTCAAATTGCAAACTTTATGTTACCGTATGCCTTGTCAAACTTAGGGACCTCATAAATAGGGTTTTCACTCCAAAATTTGTACAAAGCAACATGGAATTTGTTGCTGAATGCATGCATATAGTTATTACAAAATGACCCTGAACATCTCAGTGAAATAAACTTATATAGAACTCAGTATGCTTTAGTAGTGTCACCAGTATTCCATGTTCAATTTCACTGGCAAAAGTTTACTGGAAACCATTCATGTGATTTAATATAATAAGTTTCTTCTAGAAGTGACCACAAGTGCATTTTTATCGTTGTTTCAGGTTCAAATTTGCAAAAGATAATTAGTGATAGTTGCGTCGAAGTTGATTCAACTTCTTCAGATTTTTGGGTAATGGTTGCAGCCTTAAAGGTATGTCATTGTGGATGACTGGATTCCCTGTTTTGTTACATGGATATGTTATAGACTTTATGGTGATGTCAATGAGTTGAGCATTAGGAGTATAATTTATTTATATTCTCTTAGTGAATGAGCATTGTAAACATTGTTCGGTATGCTGTCAACTGGTCTTAGGCCCTCCAACTATTTATTTTTAGGATTACAGTTCACTCTATACTTATTTGGGCAGTCCTCCGTTTTCACTTGATATTTAAAATCATATCGATTTCAGGAATTCATAAGCAATGAAGGTGGTGGGGAGCCCCCACTTGAAGGATCAATACCAGATATGACCTCCTCCACTGAGTAAGTGGCCTCCTTTAAATGTGCATTCAAAATGTCTTTCCAACATTGTGATACTAGGGAATATAAATTCTGTATTGTAGGCATTATGTCAGTCTACAGAAGATCTACCAAGCTAAGGCAGAGACTGATTATCAGATTATTGATTCAAAAGTTAGAGATATCCTAAAGATGATCGGTAGAGATACACAAAGCATTCCCAAGGCATCCATAAAGAGCTTCTGCAAAAATACCAGGAAATTGACTGTAAGTCAACACGATTCAGGATACCCACTGAGGTCTTATATTTAAATAAATGTATATTGACTTCATCTATCACAGTAAAGTCCTTTTTGATGTATACACACTAATATATTCTGTGTCATGATCATCTGAACATGTGACAAGCTACATATGAAACCTGTTAGCTCATCTATGAATAAGAAATAGTGTATACCTTTACGTTATGCCCTTGCATGTTTATTTGAGGTACCTCATCACAAAATGTTTTCCATTCTGCTTCACAGGTGTGCAGATATCGCTCTATCCAGGAGGAGTTTAACTCCCCGAATTCGTCCGAGTTACAGAAATATTTAACAGACGAGGATTACAGGTGACTGAAATTTTCCCATTGTAATCAAATCAGATGTATGTATCCATTTGTTTTAGTTGTAATGTTTAGCGTGTGATCCCTTGGTTGTGCACTTGAATCTTGTCTGTATGGCCTGGTAGCAGTTAAAAACATATTTTACCGAGATCTCATAGATTCTATGCAGACTTAAAATAGTCAGCTTTCCTTTATTCTAACAAAAGGAAGCCTGTGATTTAAATATTTTACCTGTTTCACTCACAGATGTGGTTTTCTTGGCAGTCTTGCTGTGGGATTCTATATTCTCCTTAGAGCTGTTGATCGCTTTGCTGCTAATTACAATAGTTTTCCTGGGCAGTTTGACGGGTATAACTTGCAAGACAGCAACCAAAATCTTCTCAGTAATTGTTCAGCTTTTTCATGTAATACATAACATCACGTTAAATGTTTTTGCAGTGAGATGGATGATGATATATCACGATTAAAGATGACTGCTGTCAGCCTAATGACTGACTTGGGTTGCAATGGGGCTACCTTGACTGAGGATCTGATCAATGAGATGTGTCGATTTGGTGCTGCAGAGATCCATGCTGTTGCTGCCTTCATCGGAGGGATTGCATCTCAAGAAGTAATCAAGGTTCACCTTCGTCCTTCTATCGCTGAAGTACACAATCCACATAAAACTGTAAATTTTCATATTTCTTACCTCGAACAATAGAACATTTAACTAGTCTCTTGTCTCCACTACAGCTAATTACAAAACAGTTCACTCCAATGAGTGGAACTTTCATCTTCAACGGCATTGATCACAAATCTCAAATACTCTCCCTGTAGGTTGCGAATCTTACAGAGCAGGTATGCATGTGAATGTGCTTTCCCACATTTCTATAATCATACATTCATGTATTCGGCTTGTTGGCCAGATCACACACTACAACAAAGATGTTCCGGTCTATGAAGCTAGGATCCTCGTGGCGCTCTTCAAGTCCTTTTGATCGAAGTTCTTGTTATTGCTTGAAAAATAGCTTGTACACTCAGGACATGGAATAAAAACGGCTTGCCTCCCTGTGAATCTTATGAGATACAAATTCTTTTTTGTTCTCAAATCTTCTGTCTCTAGACGCTAGTGCGAGTAATTCATGTAAGTTGATATCTGAGAGATCATGTTTCCATTAAAGAGGCCGAGACAAACCCTAAATTTAAAATTCAAATGTCACTTGCCAACAGGTAACCGTTTGACAGTTTTTAAAAGTTAGCAAGTTGTGTTTCTTTGACACAATCATTCAAACAAATTTTTGCTGAAATGGACAAGTCAGAATGTTCTCCTCCGGACACAAACATGACAGCAACAACACAAATCGATCCACCCACGACTCACAAAATACAAAACATCACTGCCTCTCTCTTACAGAACATCAACAACAGCTTCATAAATCCCCTGTCCCAAAAACTTGAACCACTCAACAAGATTGTCACCCAGAAACTAGCCCAGTTCGGCCTTCGAGACAGTTCCAAAAGAACAAGAGTTTACCATTTATGGCCAGGCAAAAATGTCTGCATCAATGTTATGTATGTTTTCATTTATATTTGTACTATCATGTTATGTTCCAATGGCATGCAGGTGTTCTTCTTCCACGGACGCTTAATCTGCGGCCCAGATCCAAAAGGCCTGATCTTAACCAGCACATCAATAATCCTCTCAACTTGGATCTTCACTGTTTATTCTCCATTTGATGATTTCACTTTCATCTCCATCTTCTCCCTCATCCTGACATCACTTGTCAGTCTCGCTTGAACACTTAATTTTTTTAAACATATTTTTTGAAGGAAAAATTACAAAACAGTACCGCATGATTTCAATTAGAATTAGGTATCAGATTTTTTTTTTAATTTTCAATGTAATGACTTTTTCATCTTGTTTCCAAATTTTAGTTTTTTAAGGAATTTTAGAGTCAAAAACTTATGAGTTTGGTTCTAGATTAATTTAATTCGATCAAATTTATTTTTATTATGGTTGGTGATATACGTAATAGGACGAAGTATGAGTAAATTGATGTAAAAAGTCATTAAATTGATAAAGTCTGATACTTAATTTGAATGAGATCAAATGTTTTTTTTGTAATTTACCTCTTTGATAGACGACAGTGGGAGAAATTATTCTAAGTTATTATATTGCATACAAAACGTTCAAACTTGAGCTTTATTTTCATCAAATTAATCCATTTCCTCAAATGAGTTTTGCAGGTTTTTGTGAACATGATATTAGTGAGTGGTATAGACCCGGGAATCATTCCCAGAGCACGGCGCGGAGACATTCAGAGAACTGATTCCAGCAGAGGTGCAAGGAAAAGCAGGACAGTGGTTGTCAATGGAGTGGCATTGAAATCCAAGTACTGCAAAGTTTGCAACATCTTCAGACCACCTAGGAGCTCTCACTGTGCTATCTGTGACAATTGTGTCGAAAAATTCGACCATCACTGCCCGTGGCTCGGCCAATGCATTGGACTGGTACACACATTATCGAAAAACTGATGACTTGGATTCTCCAGGGGAGTTTGTGTTACTGATGATTTTAATTTGATTGATTTTCTGCAGAGGAACTACCGGTTTTATCTGGCATTTATTTTATCTTCTTTGGTATTTTTCGGCTATATTTTGACCTTCTCATGCTGGAGAATTCACAAGAGGATTCAAACCAGCGGGACAGGGTTCATTGGGCTGATAAAGAACTGGCCGGAGACCATGGCATTGGCTTCATTCAGCTTCGCAGCAGCTTGGTTTTCGCTCGGTCTGTCTGGCCTTCATTTATATCTTGTTGCAATAAACCAGGCTAGTTTTCAAATGTCAACTTCAAGTTTCCATCGCTATTTATCCAAGTGGATCTTTAGACTTATCTATTTATGCCATAAAAACTATCTGTGTTTGACAGACTGGGTATGAGAAATTCAGGCAAAGGTACGCAACTTCTGGCAATCCCTTCAACAAGGGCATCCTGAGTAACGTTAAAGAAGCCTTGGTCTCGCCTATGTCGCCTTCTGCAGTTGATTTTCGAGGCGAAGTCAGTGACAGCGACACATTAATCTAGTATGAAAAGATGATGCTTTTGTACATCAGATCATGGGGGACTAATTTCAGCTACCTACTTTGCTGCACTAGCTTGAATGTGCTTTGGTTGTGTTATTTTGTCACCCTTTGAATTTCATTTCTACAGGTTTTTTACTTGTTTTAAAAATTAAAGTTAGGAAAAATGTTGGGACGTCGTGCGTGATTGTACTACTTCGGTTTATACAGACGCTCAGTATTATAATCGCATCTCGTCAAAACAAAACGTGATGAATTCCAGGTTACACAACGTTTTCGAGGTTACAAAGCAACAAGCAACGAACAAGTAGAATTCGAGACTCCAACTAGACTTGCTTGTTCTTGACGCGGACACCAAGCTCTCCAGCAACAATGAGCGTAGTAGCCATGTTCAAAAACATGCCATGCTCCACAACCCCGACAACATTCAACATCTTAAGACTCGCAACACTCAAATCCCCAAGCTCCGTAGCGAAATACAGGTCCACAATATAGTTGCCATTATCAGTTACAAATGGCCGCATCTCATCAATATCATCTTCCTCTTTCAAAGTCCTCAACTTTGCGACGCACCCGGCGTATTCAAATATACCCTGCAGCCTGTCAGCTGTAAATTTCCAGCAAAAAGGCACAACCTCGACCGGCATAGCAAGTCCACTTGCACCCAAATGACTCACAATCTTACTCTCATCCACAATAACCACAAATTTCTTGCACGCACCTTCCACCATCTTCTCCCGCAACAACGACCCGCCTCGCCCTTTTACCAAGTTCAGCTCCGGGTCAACCTCGTCAGCTCCATCAATCGCCAAATCAAGAAATGGATGAGTGTCCAAGTCGGAGAGAGGAATTCCTAGACGATGCGCTTGCTCGTGGGTCACTTTTGAAGTCGGCACGCCAATGATGTTCTTCAGCTTACCTAAGCGAAGCAGTTGGCCGATTCGGTCGACGGCGTGCTTGGCGGTGGAGCCGGTTCCGAGACCTACGACCATCCCGGAATCGACATACTCAACCGCCTTGTAGGCGGCGATCTTCTTCAAATCGTCTTGAGTCAGCCGCGCTGGGGAGGTAGTGTTGGGTGGCTGGTCGGAGGGTATGAATTGCTGTGGGTGAGCAATCGCCATAGCCGCGCAAGAAACTGATTTGTTGAGAGGAAAGTAAGAAACTGACTTTTGGCGGGATTGGGAATGGGATGTTTGTAGGAGAAATCAACCTTATCTATTCCAATTGCTATCAAAACTATGCCGTTTTGAGTTGTGACGTTAATGGCCTGTTCCTTGCCAATTTGATAAGACTTTTAAGTGCTATGGCATGGATGGTTTTGCATAGTGCATGACTCACGCCTTCCTCATCCGCTTATGCCATGCCGCATTATCATACAATAACATTTATATTACGTACCTTTAATTAAATTATATGATTAGCATGACCGATGGAACCATTGTGCCTGCCCCAGGATCTCTATGGTATGGAGGATAGCGATTTAGCCTGGTGGTGGTCTGCCTGATTAACACGTTATGGTGTTTGGGTCATTAACACCTAATACTAACAATATTAATTCATGTATCAAAAAAAAGTATCTCTATGATATGGGGAATGAGAGTGGTGGAGTATCCTTTCTTTATGGTAATTTTATGCATCTAAATTTTCAAAGAATTAAGCACGATTTATTATGATATTTATAAAAATAGTAGGCACGCACACATGTAAAATCTTAAAGGTATAAATATTAACCATTGAAACATTTTTAATGAGTTCACAAGTCGGTATGTGTGGTCGCCAAATTTCGAACCTGGACCTCAAGAATTGTTGATCGACTCCTCATCTGTCTGGACACCATCCTAATGATAATTCAGACATATTGTCAAAACTAAATTAAAATAACTACTATATCAGCCATCAGCGCTTAATTTAGGGGTCGGCAAAATACGGGTCGATCCGACAACCCGTCCCGACCCGGTCAACTTAATGTCGGTTTAACTCAATCCGGTATGAGTTTCGGGTTGGATTAGGTTGAGGATCGAGTTATCCGATTTCACAAGTAATATAAAAAATATTAGATTTTTAATAAGATTCGAACTTTACACTTTATCTGAATGAATAAGACTATCATATCAATTAATCTATTTATGTTCTCGTGAAATATCACATCACATCTGAATAAGTAATTAATTTGCACTGAAAAATAAAACCGTAATACGAAACTTTATATCACAAATCAATGTTTAAACTTAAATTTTCAAATTATTTGTACTAGGATAGATGATATTGAATGTTTTATGCACATTATAAATTTTAGTTTTAGGGTTGGGTTTGAGTTTACATGATTTACCTGATCTTTCGATCCGGCTAGGGTTCAAATAAATGACTCGATAACTAACGAGCAAAATCCGTCCCACGCCACCCCTACTTATTTTGCTTACAACACACAAAAAATTTTTTGTCGAGGGCAACAATATAATAATTTTGTTTTTAGAGAAACAATTAATATATTATTGGATCAAATACAAACCAAAATTATAAATAAACACAACAAACCCATAAAAAAATTGACACGTGTAAAAATCGGCCAATCAAAATTCATCCCGTTCGGGGTTCTTTTTGTAAATAAAAAAACACACGCAGACTTATTTAAAAATACATAAAAGATAGGAGGGTATAATCGTCCTAAAATTTGATACAGTAAAATTTGACTTTCGCTACAGTGCGTTTTTAAGTCAGATCAACATGCGTTAAGTCTGATCATTTTGAATAAAATGTGACTTTTGCTACAGTAAAATTCGACTTTCGCTACAGTACGTTTTTAAGTCTGATCATTTTGAATAAAATTTAACTTTTGCTACAGTAAAATTCGACTTTCGCTAGAGTACAATTTGCTACAATTTTTAAGTCTGATCATTCTCTCTTTAAGTCTGATCATTCTCAATTTGTAGTCTTTTAGTTACCAGTTTTAAGTCTGATCATTCTCAATTTGTAGTCTTTTAGTTATCAATTTTAAGTCTGATCATTCTCTCTTTAAGTCTGATCATTTTTAATTTGTAGTCTTTTAGTTACCAGTTTTAAGTCTGATCATTCTCTCTTTAAGTTTGATCATTCTTAATTTTAAGTCTGCCTCATTAACAATTTTTAAGTCTGATCATTACCATCTTTAAGGCTGATCATTCTCTATTTAACTCAGATTGTTCTCTCTTTAAGTCTGATCATTTATCAATTTTAAGTCTGATCATTACCATTTTAAGTCTGATCATTACCATTTTAAGTCTGATCATTGCCATCTTTAAGTCTGATCATTATCAATTTTTAGTCTGATCATTACCAATTTTTAGTTTGATCATTGCCATCTTTAAGTCTGATCATTATCAATTTTAAGTCTGATCATTGTCTATTTTAAGTCTGATCATTGTCTATTTAAGTTTGATCATTATAAATTTTAAGTATAATCATTATCAATTTTAAGTATGATAATTATCAATTTTTAGTCTGATCATTATAAATTTAAAGTCTGATCATTATCAGTTTAAAGTCAGATCATTATCGATTCTAAATCTGATTATAATCAATTTTAAGTCTGATCATTGTCAATTTTAAGTCTGGTCATTATCAATATTAAGTCTGATCATTGTCTATTTTTAAGTCTGATCATTGTCAATTTTAAGTCTGATCATTATCAATTTTAAGTCTGATCATTATCAATTCTAAGTCTGATTATAATCAATTTTAAGTCTGATCATTGTCTATTTAAGTCTGATCATTTACAATTTTTAAGTCTGGTCATTATCAATTTATAGTCTGACATTACCATCTTTAAGTCTGATCATTAACAATTTTAAGTCTGATCATTACCATCTTTAAGTCTGATCATTATCAATTTTAAGTCTGATCATAACCATTTTAAGTCTGATCAATACCATCGTTAAGTCTGATCATTATAAATTCTAAGTCTGTTTCATTATCAATTTTAAGTCTGATCATTGTCAATTTTAAGTCTGATCATTATCAATATTAAGTCTGATCATTGTCTATTATTAAGTCTGATCATTGTCTATTTAAGTCTGATCATTATCAATTCTAAGTCTGATCATTATCAATTTTAAGTCTAGTCATTGTCAATTTTAAGTCTGATCATTGTCTATTATTAATTCTGATCATTATCAATTTTAAGTCTGATCATTATCTATTATTAAGTCTGATTCACTGTCTATTTAAGTCTGATCATTATCAATTTTAAGTCTGATCATTGTCAATTTTAAGTCTGATCATTATCAATATTAAGTCTAATCATTGTCTATTATTAAGTCTGATCATAACCATCTTTAAGTCTGATCATTATCGATTTTAAGTCTGATCATTGTCTTTTTAAGTCTGATCATCTCCATCTTTAAGTCTGATCATTATCAATTCTAAGTCTAATCATTATCAATTTTATGTCTGATCATTATCTGTTTTAAATCTGATCATTATCAATATTAAGTCTAATCATTGTCTATTATTAAGTCTGATCATTGTCTATTATTAAGTCTGATCATTATCAATTCTAAGTCTGATCATTATCAATTTGAAGTCTGATCATTATCAATAATAAGTCTGATCATTGTCTTTTATTAAGTCTGATCATTATCAATTCTAAGTCTGATCACTATCAATTTTAAGTCTGATCATTGTCAATTTTAAGTCTGATCATTATCAATTTTTAAGTCTGATCATTAACTATTTAAGTCTGATCATTAACTGTTTAAGTGAGATCATTGGTTTTTTAAGTCTGATCATTATCAATTCTAAGTCTGATCATTGTTTTTTAAGTCTGATCATTAACTATTTACGTCTGATCATTGTTTTTGAAGTCTGATCATTGTTTTTTAAGTCTGATCATTACTGGTTTAAGTCTGATCATTTCCAAGTTTAAGTCTGATCATTAACAACTCGTGGACTAAATTGAAAATAACATTATTAGGTTTATACCCCTCCGTGTGGAATGACTATAATACCCCTTCGTGTGTTTGTTCGGGATTTCGACTAAATGGGACACGTGTCAGCTTAAAATTTGGTTTGTAGTTTTTATATATAAATCGGTTTGTACCTGAACCGCACTCATACAATATTGATGTATAGTGGCCAGATCTGGTGCAAAGTAAATTTTTTGGTACAAAATATAAAATTTGTCAAAATCATTTTATAATTCATCAGTTTATTTTATAATTCGTCAAAATTCGAGCCGAAAAACGAAAAAGACGAGCCGAAAAATAAAAGGACAACATAATTCGTCAGGTTTATTTTATAATTCATCACACACAAAAAACCCAAAAAATCAAGATTTAATCTCATTCATTCAATCCCAAGATCAAGGGCTATGATTAATTTTTATTTTGTACCAAAATATCAACTTTGTACCTAATCATTTTCCTTGATGTATAATTATATAACGTTTTCTCTCTCCTCAAGACTTACTCCCGAAGCTTCCCGAAGTCGACCGAAGAAGAGCGCCAGCGTCCTCCTCCTCCCCTGCCGCCGGTAAGCCCTTCACCCTCGTTTTCCTTTTATCCTCTCCTCGCTGACGTCATCCGCCGCCCTCCGTGGGTTGCTGTTGTCGGTGGATGGAGGATGAACTAGACGGCGGTGGATGTGGCTTCCAGCGGGCTTCTCTTGCTTTTTGGGGCTCCTTTCCTTCTCTGCCATGCTTGGTGCTGCTGCTGCTCTGGGTTGGTGCCGACGACGGTCCATGAGGTGATGGTGGAGGTCCGACTGGTGGTGGTTCCAGTAGGGTAGGGATGATGTGGGGTCGTTGTCTTTGGTTGTCTTGTAGGCCGGTCTTAACCGGATTTAGTGTAGGAGTTTTCTGTTTAGGTGTTTGGTTGTCAGTTTAGTTTAGTTTAGTTTCGCGTTAGTTTCTCCGGCCGGTTCGGGTCGAATGTCTTTCCACCATGTAGCGGTGTTTTCCAACTTTGCTTTGGTGGTGTTTTCCTCCTTTACGTAGGAGGTGGATTCCCTCCTTTGCGGAGGTGTTTTCGTTAAGGCACTGTGCCTTTACAGATTTTTTGCTTGATTTCGATGGATTACTGCTGTAGCCTGAGCTTCATTTCTTTCGAAAGTGTCCAACTCATGTACAACATGTATTCCCATCAAAAAAAAATTATATACATGCTTCACGATAAAAAAAAATTAATTAACCAGGTTTTTAAATGAATCCAAGGGTCACGAAGAGAGGTTCACTGAAACACAACATACACGCGCGCGCACACGATCTCATCTTCGCTCACGCTCTCATTCAAAAAGAGAATGGAGGGAGAGAGAGTAGTGTAGATCCAATTTCGCTTCCTCGGAATCCAACTCCGAAATCCGAGCACCTAATCCGAAACCAAATCGCCATCTTCCATCTCTCGCCGACTCTGTCTTCATTCAGCAACCAAAAACGGCAGTGAATTTTGTGATTTCTTTTTCAATTTCCGAAATGGAGGAAGCCCTAAGCCCTAATCCGCAGAAGCAGAGAGCAGCAATTGCTGCACGCATCCAGTCTCCTACCACCGCCTTCTTCCTCGGATCTAATGATGACAAGCTTGAGCGGGCGCAGGCGCGTGCAGCTCGCGCCGCTGCTATTCGTCGCAAGTCCATCGCTGCTGCACTACAGCCTCCTCCTTCGCAGTCCGGAGAAGATAATCCTTGTCTAGACAAATCGCAGATTCTTGAACTTTACCAGAACTGTATCAAGCTCGCTAGTGAGAATGTCAGTCTTCTTTTGGCCTTACATTTCTGCTACTTGCTTTCATATGTCAGCAATAGGTTGAATTAATGAACTGACTGGGAACAAACCTTTTTGGAACAATTGTTATTTTTATTGTCCTGCTTCTGTGTAAATTTTCATTTGATGAATTTGCGATAGTTTAAGCCTTCGTGACTTTTTTGTCCGGTGGCTGTGGAATGTAGAAAATAAATCAGAGAAACACTTGGGAGCTGAATCTGATAGACCATCTTTACGAAATCATTAAAGTGGAAGATGAAGATGTGGAGACCAACTTTCAAAAGGTATAATCAACTTCTGGCTTGTTAATGTTAGTTTAAATCAAATGTTCATAAATGGTGAACTTGTAAGTGTAGTGTGGTTTGTAAATGATTGTGGGGATCATTGTACTTTTTTCTGCAAAATAGAAATTTTAAAACATTACTGATACAGTTTGCTCTTTTGAAACAAAAAACCTCCTATGTATTCTTGCTCTGCTAGGCTAGTTGCACATTGGAAGCTGGAGTAAAGATTTATTCAATGAGAGTGGATTCTGTGCACTCAGAGGCATACAAGGTCCTTGGTGGGATCAATAGGGTTGGTCAAGAGAACGAACAAGGTTTGGTTATCTGCAGATTGTTGGCTTTTGTACAGTTTTTTCTAGTGGGCTTGAACCAAATATGACAGTGAAATGCAATGTTATTTGATTTATAGATAAAATACCAATATTACCTTACATTTTATTTTCTAAGTAATTTTTTGTTGCCTTCCTTTTTTTTAGATTGTCATGTTCAAAGTCTACTTAGCAGTCATCAGTGCAGTCTATAATAATACCTTGAGTTTCTTACCTTCGGTACTATCATCATTAGATCATAGCGGGGATTCGATTGGCGATAACAATGGGCCAGAGCCGAATACTTCAAAGAAAGACGAGAAAAAGGTTACGAGTTTTCTTCTCTTTATTTATCGATTGTGGTTATAGTTCTTTCTGTTCACCCCTTATAGAACTGACACAGTCTTGTATCTGCAGTTGTCGCCTCTCTCAACATTAGAACCAAATTTTGAGGCCCTCAATGTTAAGAAATTTGATGGTAGTCACATAGTAGTTAATCTTGGAAACTCTTGTATAGTTTCAAGCAGTCTACAACAAAACTAAAGTTATTTCTTTTTTCCAGTTGCATTTGCCGTCGATCCATTATATCATCAAACGTCTGCACAATTTGATGAAGGTGGGTCCAGAGGTCTTTTATTAAATAATCTCGGAGTTTATGGAGCTTGCCGCGTGCTTTTTGATTCATCTGAAGTACCAGGGAAGTGCGTGGTATCTGTAAGCACAACTAGTAGTTCAGATGTCATTGACCTTTCGTTTGTTCAAGGTTCGTTGACCTACCGCAACTAGAGCTTGCCTTTTACTCTGTTTTTATTGACATACCATTGTCAAATATTCTGTCTTTCCAAGGGATTCATACTTTACATTTCCTCTTCTAATTTAGATTGCATTGAACAAATGCTCTTGCGCATCCAAACAACGAATGAAATTTCACCGACCCTCAGCAGCATTATCAGCCGATTCGATGAGGACAACATACGACCTTCAGACACGTACAGTTCTACCAATGTGTTGATGGATGACGCTGACTGTGGAACGACTGTTGATGACGCTGACTGTGGAGCGACTGTTGATGACGCTGACTATGGAACTACTGTTGATGACGCAGATAGTAATGGCAACTGGAACACTGACCCAGATGATCAACCTGGTGTTGTCAATGAGCCCTTTGGAGCAGCAGATGTCACCTTCCATGGCCATCATGAGGTCAATCTGCATTTTGTGTTAGCGATTGGCGTAATTTTATCTCCTTTTGTCACCTTTGACATGTAAACTCCATGGTCCTTACATTCATGCAGGATGATGAGTCTGTTATTTATCAAGATTCTGATACAGAGAGCAGATTTGAGAGTGTGGATGAGTATCCTTTTTTTGGTATGGGAATCAATTCAAAGAAGCACAATGCTTGGGCAGGTCCAGATCACTGGAAATATCAGAAAGCCAACGGTGAGTGCACTGGTTGTGAAACAATGCATTTAATCAGTCAATATGCATGTTGGAGCAATTCATTGGTCAATTAAGTGGATACAAAATATTTATCAGTGCTTTGTGTGTCACTAATTCGGATTTACAGGTCCTAATAAGAAAAGTGTCTCTGAAAACGAGTCAACCATGCCAACCAAGAGACCAAGGAAGAAAAAAGAAGAAGTTGATATATGTTTCTCAGATTTATTGGACAATGACAAGGCTGATGTCTTCGCACCTCCAAAGAATTCAAAGTCATTGCTTTTACCAGCCACTAGAGTTCCTTGCAATACAAAACTGCCTGAAGACTGTCATTATAAACCAGAGAACCTTGTGAAGTTGTTTCTCATGCCTGATGTCATGGTGATTTTTGTGTTAATCCTCTTGATTGTTTGTAATGTTGGTTGCTTTTTACTGATAAGAACTTTCATTTATTTTTGCAGTGTCTTGGAAGACGACAGAGAAAGCATTCTGGTAACCTTTATCTCTTCCTTGTGTCTTACTCTGGTTTACTAATTAAGGGAGTTCATGTGCATTCTAGTTTTAACATTTCTTTATTTGCAGAAAAATCAAGGCAATATAATGATGACCACGGAACATCCCCGTCATGGGATGATGATAACTCTTTTGGCAGGGAGTTCGATGATGGAAATGTTCATAGCGATATAGAGGATTCTGTGCAACTTGTTTCTCAGCCTCGTCAGGTTTGAGAATCTGCTGATTACTTGCTTGTTACTTACTCTTCCTACTGTATACTTGTAACATGCAGTGTAGCTGTGTAGACTGTTAGAGTACATGCATTAGTAACAGTAAAATTTTAACAAAACATGACTCACTTTCTATTAGGACAAATCACTTACTGCTTTGCTTTATTGTTTCAGGTGAACAAAATAGAAGTGAATTATGACAAAACTTCTAAACAAGTTGATGTTCACGCATTGAAAGGAATTATATGGGACCAGATACAAGAATCTGCTCAAATCGGTTCTCCGGTACGTTAGCTACAAATTAATTATTCAATAAATGCAAAAGAGTATCTTGTATAATAGTTTTTTGCTTTTGTGCACAATATCATAAACGAGATAGTGGAATCATCATAGCTTTCCTTTTTTTTCTTTGTTTCTGTCCGACACCTCTTCCACCGTTGATTCTCGTGTTACTTTATTGTTTTCTGGCTGCATTACATTCAATGAAGTTATGTGAAACCTGATGGGTATGAGAGGATCCTTGTTGCCTAATGCACTGTGTTCATATATTGAGATTGGAAGCTTATATATGATGGGTATTTGTTTATACTTGTTAAAGTGCAGTCCTTTTTGATGTTTAACTGCGTTATAGTGATGATTGCTCTTGATCAATTTTGTAATCATGTAGGATCAAGAAGCGGCAATATCTTTCCGGGATGTCCTGGCTAAATTTCCTGCCAACTGTGAAACCGCTGCAGCACCTGATGATATCTCTCCACATTTATGTTTCATTTGCCTCCTGCATCTTGCAAATGAGCACTCACTGAGTATCCAAGGGTGCCCTACCATGGATGACCTCAGTATACATCTTCCTCCCAGTCACAAGGCCACAAGATAAAGCATTTGCAGCTTACATGTCCTTAAGAAGACAACGTGCACCGTAGTAATAGAATGGCCACCACTAGCTAACTTATCATAGATGTAGTATATCGTAGTCTAATGATGTTCTGTATGCATGAATGATCTGATTTTTGTCTGCGGATGCAGAAACATATAAGTTCTGGCGGCTGAACATCTGAGTAACTGGCTAATGCAAAAGCAGAACATGGTAGGCATTTGATCCTTAGGTCACCCTTCCTCTGCCCGACTCGTACCCTTCCCTATTCTCGTATCCTAACACACTCTGCCCACGAAGCTTAAGACAGGGTAAGGGTCACGAAAAAATAGACTCTGTCCTAATATCTTAATCGCATACCCTGTCCTTCTACCCTATTCCTATCTTACTTTATTACTTTAATTTATCTTATAAATTTTTTCTCAAATTATGCTTAAATTTATCCTATCGATCCTACCTTACCCTAAATATCTTGCGGGCATAGAAAATTACTGTACTTACTGTTCATTAATCACGAAAAAATAATCATACACTGCCCATTACCGACGCATGGCAGATGTCCGCGTTTGTTTTAGCATTTATTTTGACTGTTTTAAGCTACGTCAATACTTATTTATTTTGTAGCAAACCCATCTTTCTTCTCACTCTCGATTTGCAGTTTCTCAAGATGAAAACTTTACACCATATCGTAGTCGTGAATACGGCCCAAGTTTAACAACGCGTCGACTTCGTTAATCGATTGGTTGAATTCGGAGGAATTCGAAAACCCTAAACACCAATGTCAATCGAGATACCGACAGATGTGATTCGGGAAGTGCAAAAGCAGATCCGGGAGCAATCGGGGCTCGGAAGTTACGATCCCAACGATGCATCTTTGCCGTCTTTGCCGGCTGTAGAAGATGTGATTGCGGAGCTCGACCCGTCGCCAGCTTCCCTCCGCTGTAAACGGTGTAAAGGGAGCTTTCTCAACGGCGCGCAGTCGTTGTTTTGTGTGTTTTGTGGAGCGGAGCGGCACGATCCGGAGGCGCCGCCGGAGCCGATAAAGTTCAATTCGACTTCCGCGTATCGGTGGTTGCTCGACGCGTTGAAGCTGGATGGATCGGTGAGTCGGATTGTGATGTCAGGTTTATTGTCTTTCAGTGATTGACTGGTTAGGGTTTTGATTATGTGATTATGCTTTTGGAGCTGATGAAGTGGAAACAATGTTGAATAGATGTTTATTCGTGATCCATTTGCAGGAGATTGTGAAACAAGGCACGGAAGAAAATGAACCGAATAGGGGTCAGGCTTCTCCGAAAAAAGAGTTGACGGTAGCTGAGCTTCTTGATTTAGAGATAAGATGGCCAGAGAGACCAAAGAAAGTGGTGGAGATGGATACTGGAAATCAGTTCTCTCCTAACAAGTCCCTAGGGAATTTACCAGGAGTGGATGTAGAAAAAATTTTCCCTTCTTCTATGAGTGGCGCTGCTAGCACATTGGAGAAACCAGATTCCACTGTGCATAATGAAAGTATAGAAACAAGTGCTGCTCAAGGTCATGAGGATGTTGATTTGTTTGAAAATGTTGTGTCCATGGAAGCTGATGGGCAACAAAATTCGGATGAGACTGGTAATGATTCATCAAACTGGGCAACACAGTTTCAGGGCGCTACTTCTGTTAATCCCCAAAATGAATCGCCTTCATTTGATTCGTTTGGTGTATCACCGAGCTATCTTTCTGCTCAAATTGACTCAGTATTTGGGTCTGAAAAGGATTTAAAGGTTGAAAAGTCGATTCTTGCCCCGGAAGATCCTTCTCCCAGCAATAAATATTCGAATGAAGATGACTTGTGGACCAATTTTAGCTCTGGCGTATCCGAACAGCCTGACAAGCTCGAGGCACGTACGCTCGGTGTACAGGATGTCTCTAGGAATCTGGATAGTTATGAGGATGAGGACTGGATTTTAGGTGATCAATTGCAAACCGTTAGTGGAAAAGTGTCGGATAGTGTTCAAGTAGATGAAGATGATGATTCATACGATGCTTGGAATGATTTTTCTACAAGCTCAAGTAAACTTCAACATCAGTTTAATGGCTTGAGTGAACCAATGCCGTCAGGATCACATGCCTCTGAAATAAACTTATTTAATTCAAATGACTTACAAGACAATGATTTTGGGGACTTCAGTCAACCAGCTCTGTTTTCATCCAGCCTTCAAACTAGCTCAACGGGATTGAACCACCTTCAATCAGAATCTAATGTTTCCAGCAGGTTAGTTTACTTTCTAAATGGCTTGGCTATATATTTTTTTTTTGAAGTGTTTGTACTAAGAATATAGTGTTAGTTTCTCTCTGTTGGTTGGGAAGTTAAAAAGTAAATAGAACAACAAGTCTTTTATTGTTTGGTTTTGCGTTAATGATTTCATGTATCTTGGAGGCAGCTACATTGATTATTTCTAATAACGTACTATTCCATGCCAAAGTGACTAATTTACAGTCGCACCACCTTTTGCTTATGGTGCAACTGTCTATTGTCTACGCGCATTTCAGCTTTGATATTATTGAGGATTCACCATTCTTTAATTATTTCCTTTGTTCAGGATGCATGATGTCAACACTAAAACTGAACAACTCGATGGGGAATCAAAAAGTATGAATGACATGGAGACACTTATGTCCCAAATGCATGACCTTTCGTTCATGCTAGAAAGCAACCTTTCCATACCCAAAACCATGTCTGATTTAGGTCATTGAGACGATCGTCAGTGTTGTTCAGCCTAGGATCCTGGATCACATTTGTTGTTTTGCAATTAAAATTGTTGTTGAATACTTGTATCTTTGACAGATAATGTTTTATGGTGATAGTCATTTCTTTCTTCAATGAGTTTGTAAAAAACAAGCTCAATTTTCGAGGTATTAAATACTGTTTCATCTTTATATTTTCGTGTAGGTCACTTTTCTGCGATAGAGTGTGTGAGGTATAAAACCTCTCCGGGAACAGCCACGAACGAGTAGAGTCCTATATTCAGTAATACTCAGAAGTCACCAATCAAAACAAAAAAAAACTCAGAAGTCATAATTGGGCCAGGAGATTATATTTTTGGACCTCTCGTGTTAGGTGAATATTAAGCAAATGTGAAGTATGCAATAAGCCAAACCGAGTTTGCAAATGGATAAAAGGTCTACCATCTTTAGATAGTTAGGGAGCAAGATTGAATAATCGTATTGGCATGCGTCAGCTCGAACTAATTGGATGCAAGAGTCATAATGCTCATATCTGTTTGAGAGGTTTATGCTAATTAGACTGACCTGTTGTATAATGTTGACTGTACACGGCGCATATAGGCAAAGCATAGTGGATAACTCAGTTGGTCCTATAGTGCAGCTGCAGCAATGTCCATTAGCTTCTGCAACGGTAGCCATTGCCCCTGACCGCAACTTTAGCCATTGCTGCAGCAGTCAACTACTTTATCCAAAAATCTCATCCCAAAAACAACATTACAAAAAAAAAGCAGCAAGAATGGGGCAAAAGTAGTCAGTTGTTCAAGCTTATCAGAAAAAATAATCACATCAGAACAATTTCATAACATAGACTCTAAGTTCTGTTCTTTTCGTCTTCTCTCTCTTTTTTTTCTGTTTCTTTTCATACCCATAAGATTGAATTTATATATATATATATGGGAGCACTCCGTTGAGGCAGGTTGTTAGAATGAGACACGTGAGGCACGATCTGGGGCACTCATTGTGACACGTGTCGCGCCCACAATCACAGTCGCAATTGTTGACTTTTCAAAAGTTAGTGGGGTTTACTATTTGGGACACGTGGCGCGCCACAAATGCACGGGGAGTTAGATGTGTGATTGAGATCGTGCCTCACAGTCTCATTCTAATTTGACTGACTCATTTGAACGCTCCTCATATATATATATATATTTAGACACAAAGAGATCCGACTGTATGTTATCCAAATAAACAGATTAAAGTCCTATACAAACAAAATTGAAAAGAAACGTTTGGATTTCATAATTTGTAATCTAAGCCAGCTCCGTATTGCCAAGCTTCTGAACGACGCTTCCATTCATACTGCGCTTTGGCTGGAAATGTATTTATGAAGGGCCTGGCACAGTTGACAAGTTATTATTTCGGTCATAATTTAAATTTTCAGTTGAGGAGAAGGGAACAGAACTCTTTTGTAAAGTTACCTTACAACTGGGTCAACGATGGTTGAAAGAAATGTATATGAACCCAACATGAAGAAATGCCCAGACCAGTCGAGCAAAACAGGAAAACCAACCTGTAAGATCACAGTTGAATAAGCCACAACAAGTTTCATGATGAAGGTGGATAAAACATTTTGTACGACTTTTTTATTTGGCGCAAGAAAGCGAAGCTTTTTATATTTTGTTGTTTGAAAGAGTTCCATAAATTATTTTCGTATAGATGTCAGCTAAAAATAACACTGTGATGTGATTTTGCTTTAGACTCACCTGCTTGAATATTGAGGGGATTATCTGAGGTTTGGTCAACATGACCAAGCCTAGCGTCTTAACGAGGGGGCCAAATTGTATCACATCCTGTCGATTTAAACATAAGCCTTCAAAATATTACTAGTAGTTTTATGTGTCGGATATCCAAATTCCAGACATATTTTCATCCAAGAATCTTTTTTTGAGTTTTGAGACAACAGAAACGAAGAGAGTCAAATGACCTGGAGAAAGGGTCTGAGAACTGGGTCACCTAGCCGCTGAATCAAAATGAAGCATAAAATATGAAGAAAATAAATAAATACAGGCAAGTGAAACTGTAAAGAATGACTACGTGAGTTTCAGGTCATAAGGACAGTTTTTACCTGCATGCTCTGGAAGTTGACATAAAGAAGTTCATTGATGAATGTCGACGGAACATTTGACTCTTTTCTTGCTGACATTGCTCTTTGAAATAGCCATGATGAACTTAGGTTGGGCTGCAGAAATTCATTTATAGGTTAAGAGCTTTGTTCTTAAACTACATGAGTCAGAAGGTACCGACCATGTACGGGTTCAGCATGGATAAGCTGCGCGAATCAAGGAAGTTCTCGTTGACAGCTTCATGGATTCCTTGAGTGGGATCAAAATGGGATTAGACGTAGCATGAGTGAATTTCTATAAAAAAAACTGAACTTCTAGTAAACCTATTGTCGCATAATTTTGTAACTTCTGCAAGAATTCAAATCATGTTTAGTTTTTTAATTTTTGTTTAAAAGACTCTTACCACATGACAACCTCTTAAGATGCCTGGTGAGGCTTCCGAAACCACCAAATGAAACTGGGGACTGAATACCGCTGGCATCACCAAACTGCAAATAAAGATTTTCCAGAACTCATTTTTTCTGGGCATAACTGTTCTACTCAAGAAGCTGGAAATGTGAATGTAAATGTTACGAACCTGCAGAACACGTCTAAAAGCTGATGGAAGTGGGCTGTGAAATCATTGGCCATCATAATTATTATTTTAGAAGAAGTGTCACATTTGTCAAGAATATGTGCAGGTAATTCAGGGAATTTTCAGCACTGAGGGCTCTAAATTTTCACTTGAAATTCAAACCTGTCGCGGAATGTGGGGAATATGCCATATGCGACCCTTAAGATCTCCAAATCATCAAGAGAAACTCCCTGTAGGATCAAATTAACAAGATATTATGATTTATGAGTCGTGCTGGTATGAACTGAACTAATATCAATAGGACTTGATCATCAATTCTTATACACCCTGAATTAGAAAATAACCTGGTAATTTGGCATCAAGTCCCAATAGTCTTCTAACAATTCTTCGAGTTTTGGGCTTCCAGGTTGCGGATCAATGTAAGTGAATAGATATGTTGTCCTATCCTTGGGACCCGAGCCAGCAGGAAATGCCTGTCAAATTTTCATATATTATATATGTAATAAATAAAACAAAAACCTAAGGTTGCTTAATAAACAATGCTGATTACCTCCCAGAAATAGTGTGCCTTTGATTCTCCAACTTTTTTCATTGCTGAGCTACTATAAATCACATCACTTGTTGTATTATCCTCAAATCCACGGCCACAAGAACCAACCACAAGGCAGAAACCATCCGGCTTCCTTCCTTGTCTAATCTGATCAGAAATTATCATTTCGATCACAATTCAATGATAACTAGGATGAGAAACAGTATAGGAACAAACTTTTAAATCTGAACACAAGAACGATATTTGTCAATTAATTACGAGACATGTGGTAAAGGGTATAAGTCGTCAGCTTATTTCGCTAACAGTGTTAAATCTGAGAACAACGCTTTATCTCGAGTACCTGTTTAACCAAGGGAGAGAAATTTCCCATGGCGTCAATGATGAGATTCCCAGACAAAATCTTGCCTTCAGAAAGGTGCACAACCTGTGGAGAAAGAAGGTCACTAATAAGGTCACCACTGTTGAAGTGTAGACTTGAATTCGAATAATTATTCTGAATAGAACTTTGAGGGTAACTAATTTAGGATGATGTACTTGCAGCCTTACCGCTGTATCATCATATATGCTAACCCTGGACAAACTGCAACCCTCAAATATAACTCCACCAAGGGCTTGAAACCGTGTCTTCACAACGTCAATAATCTTGATCGGCCTGCAAAGACAAAGAAATGCATTTTTGAGACAGATTGTTGACGATTTCTTATGTTTTTACGAAGCAGAAAGCAGTCAGTGTCATAAACTTAAGCAAGACCATACTTTTTATTGAAAGGTTTCTTTAAAAGACATGCAATATGGGGGAATTCCACGGAGGTTGCCCATCTTAGTACCATTCTTTTATTCAAAGCTGATATTTCAGATTCGTAGCAGGATTCATACAGTTGGAAAAGTATATTTTTCATCAGATAATTTAAAAATTCATAACAGTTTTTTTAACTGGCCGAGTTTGAGACCCCGCAGAACATGTAACATTAGAAACGGAGTAAAAAACATTAACTTACGAGACACCAAGGTTAAGAATGTCTTCAACCCAGATCTCTCCCTTGCCCTCAAATCCACATCTATTCTGCCACATTAATCAATTTCAGAAAGAAGCGTACATAGGAGTCTCAGAGTTTGCCGAGAAAATGTAAATAGAAAAGAACAATAACTAACAGGATTAAACTGGACTGCTGTCACTTGCTCGATTTCATCTTCAGTCAGAACTCCAGTTTCGACGAGTTCCATAAGCTCCTTCTTTGAGATATTCCATTCTTGTTCCCTCTGATCATTGGTATCAGGTAACCAATCAGCCCCATAGAATAAAGCACACATCTTCATCAAGCGTTTTAACTGGAGTTCATTTTAGAGGCATACCGCTTACCCCTTTTAGCTGGTTCCTCTCAACAATACCAACACGCAGACCTTTCAAACTCAACGCAGTCGCAATAAATATTCCTAAAGTACCTCCGCAAACCAACACATCAAACATTTCTACTTCTTTGCTGGTTGTCTCAAAATCTTTAAACAAGCCGGGATAATCAAACACGACCTGTTTCGGTTCTTCCATCACTGAAACTCGCAATTGACATCATTCATTAGTCGCCACACCGTTGAAATTTGCACCTCTGCAAATGCTTCAATACAACAGAAGAAGATCACCTGATTTTGCCGAACATATGTTAGTCCACAGTTGGTCTAACCTCTTTAACGCATTGTACGAGTAAGTACCACCAGCACCCCCAACTTCACCACTAAGTGGAATGCTCTCCATTATCCTCTGCAAGAGCAAGACAGTAGACACCCGCTTCGTATCGATGCATTATACAGCTTCATAAAATCAAAATTTAAGCACGGATTATTTATTTATTCATACTTGAGTTCTGGATGGAGTGGCTTGAGCTTGCTTTTGCACAGACGAGCTCTGAGCCCTAACCCCCAAGCATCTTCTCCAACAAACATTGGACACTGATGACTGGTATCTTGATTCAGAAAGGCTAACTCCATGAAAAGGAAATATGGGTACAAGCTGAACCACCTCCATTTTGAAATTCCTGCAAATTCCCCCTTCAATTTCCTTCCATTTTTTTGCCCCATCTTTGTTCTTTATCTTGAAGAAAAAAAAAAGTGTGGTCCAAAAGGTTACACGTTTAACACTTCAAACTGGGTAATCAGGTCACCTTTTGATCCTTTCTTGATGAATTTTCTGATCAGTAACGGAAGGAGATGAAGCAAGACAGCAAGTCTGCAACTTTCTGATGAAAGATGTCAGATATGATAATGATGGGTATGCACAAACGCAGGACCTCAAAAAGCATCTGAAAATAAGTTTAGGAAACAATATGTTATTGGCCATATTTTATTAACATGTTGGGAAACATGTTTTGAAAGGATGGGAAAATTTTGGAGTATTTTACCAGACAAGAAAATTAAAGCATCAATGTTATTGCATCATTAAACAAGGAATGTCTAAAACTTAAGTAGGAAAATGTTCGAAAAACAAGAACACTACAATCTCTGTAGAAAAGAAGAACTAGCAATTTCATATGATACACAGGCCACAAGAACAACAAACCATGAACCCAAAAGAAAGAAGGGCCAGCTTTTAATATCCAGAAAACCCTTCCTGCCTCCAGTTTGAGCAGTTGAGTAGAGAAAGATAAAGTAGCAGATAAATGACGTAAAGTGCCAGTTAGATGCTTGACGATGGGACGGGAAGGAATGAGAATAGGAGCTCTCAGCTCAGCTACCTGTGGTTGTTAGCTGGTTTGTGTCTGTAGAGATGGCAAGTGAGGCAGTGAATGTTGAGATGATATCTGTTTCATCGGTTATGACTTTACAAGCTGCCTCATCTTCTAACCTCCTCCAGGTTGATTCTCGTTTCTCTAGTGTCTCTCTCTCCGTGGCTTCGGTTTCTTGAAATTTAGTCAAGCACTCTGCGAAGAGCTCTTGGTCAGCGTCCAAAAATACCTTCCGCACATTCAGAGTCAGGCTCAGGACGGCTTGGTTCCAATGGCCTCGGGTGTTTCTTTCCAGAGCTGGGAGAATTATGGGCACAATCACTTTGCGGTTTTGTATGATAAGATTTCGTATGTGATCATTGTTCCAGAGGAAAAGTGCTCTCTCCGCTACCTACAACAAAATGGTGTATAGTTATTAAACGTTGTTACATATCTCTACGGAAAAGTATAAGTTGAAGTAGCACTAAACAAATAATGTAAGTTGAAGCATCAAATGCTTCGATGATGGAACTAGAGGAATTTTTGACACCACCTGAACCAGACAGCCATGCCCTGACGGCTTTTTTCCTTTCAAGTTATGCTGAAGTCGTTCTTCTTCATTTTTTGATTAATATTTCTCATTACCTTGATGTATGTTTCACATAGTGTGAACAAGAATAAACTGCTCAATAGTGTAACATGTTATAAATATACATGAATAAAGGGTAATGACCAGCACCATCCTTCTCAACCTCAACCTGGTAAATTGCAATATCTAACAACAGAAAATTTCGATTACTGATGTAACAACAGTTTACGGCGAGTCCCATTGTTTCACATAAATAATTTTTATATGAGACTGCTACAAACATAAACATATATTTAGTAAATTCTTGAGTCAGCATATTAAGGCACTCGACAAGTATTATATGATTTTTATTAGAAAAGGAAGAGAAAAAAAGATGTTGGTTTGAGAAGAAAGTCTAAAATATGGATATAACACTTGGAGAAAGGAATCTAATTAGATGTAACCTTTTATGTACCTGAAAATGGGAACTGTTCAGGCAGCGTCCAAGTTGGCGAAACAAAGGGACCATACAACTTTGAAATTCAGCAGCATGAGTAGCTTCCAAGACTTCCTCGAGCTCGCTAAGAAACAAAACTTCTTTTGAACTATTTGTAACAGGCCAATACTTCAGAAGACCTTTAATTACAATCTCAGCGAGTTTCTGATCTTTCTCTACAAACTGAATTATGCAATACGAAAGTTGTTGATGATATAAAGATGCAGACTTGGGCTTGTGAAGTGGGATCAAAGCACGCGTAAGAAAGAGCTTGTGTTCTTCCTTCAAAGGCAAAGCAAAGCCATTTATGATACTTCCCAATATTTCAAGCAACTCTGCAATCCCGTTGTGCTTCTCCGTCTCAAATATGAACTTAAAGAATATATTGTTAATAGCTTTCCGAATGTATGGTCTGTGCACCATGAACTTTCCGTATATACGGTGCAATATGGTCTTCAGATACTCCCTTTCCCTTTGATCCTCCGAGTCAAACAGGTCGAGCAACCTTAACACAAATGAATGGTCAATGAACCTTTTTGCAAGCTTCGCGTCAGTTTCTGGAGAGGCTATGAATCTGAGGAGAAGCTCATACACAATCTGAAGATGAGGCCATGCTGCTTCCATAGTCAGTTCATCCTCATCAGCATCATAAACCTCCGGTACCTTAAAATCATTATTGGGAGAGGGAAATGTGCGGAACAAATTGGTTGCAACCATCTTTGTAATCTCCTGCATTGCTACCTCATTAAATTTCGTAACTACAGATGAAATATAATCCACAAGCTCCAACAAAGTCTGCCTCTTTATATCCTTCTCTTTAATATTCTTACCCGGGTCACTAAAATCAAACACTACGCAACACATCTGCAGCTTCCTGATAAACAAATTCTGCTTCTCCGAATTCGGCACTTCTCGAAAACTCGGCAAAGCTTCATACCCCGAGCCCGGCATACTACCACTTTGGGCAGCTCTGGCAGATGATTTCTTCCCTTGATTCAGCTTACTATTATTACCTACTGAATTATGCGCTGCTGTGCCATTACTAGCCTTGGAACTATCCACACCAGAACCAACCAAGCTAGCTGCTTGGGAGTTGGAATCTTGGGAAGAATTCTTGAATGAAGGTTTCTTCTGCAACTTACCCACAAGCTGCTTGATCATTATTTCACAAAACCCAGATCCTGAAACCACCACCAGGGCCCAAATCCAACTCTAATCTACGCAAGAATTGAGATTTGCAAGTAAATAGAATAAAAAAGATCGGAAACCAACAAACAAAAAGCCCTAGAAGAGATTGGAAAGATGGAAAATCTCTCGCACCTTTGAAACAATGGCGATAAGAAATGACAGATCGTGAGGTGGATAGAAGAAAACCCCTGGAGCTATCGAGAAGGGGGAAATGACCTTCAACGCTCCAGATTGAGAAAGATAGGTGAGAAAAGAAAGAGGGAACTCACAAGAATATATCACAATAAAATATCTTAGAAAATTATACTGCTAGAGACAAATGATAAGCTCAGGCAGAAGAAGAAAAAGGTTTCAACTTTAAATTCAAATTAGTTACAAACATGGAAAAGGAAGCAAATTTCCCAGAAAATGGATGATGATGAATCTTGTCTGATAAGGGGTTTTGGTGTAGTGTCTTGTAGGCTTCCCTCAATTTTACCAGAAATGTTGAGTTTGACAGTGGGAAAAAAAGGACTTAAAATGGGTTAGATTCACCTGAGAAGAACCAATAGGAAGCTCAAAGTTGATTTGGATGCATGTGGGAGAGGAAGTGGGTGTTTAATATGATTCACATATTGGAGGAGGATGCTTTACATAAAGTTGGGTTTTGGATAGGGTTTTGAGGTTGACCCTAATGTGATGTGGCAGCTGGAGAGTTTGCCCCTAGCTCACCTCAATTTTGAATGAAGCTGTAAGCTGACCTGATTCTTATATTTTGGACATGTCAAAGTGATTGTTCCTGATGTGTCTTTGAGATCAAGGTAAAAACTGACGCTGTGTTAGCAAAGCCACTTTGACTAAAACCATAAGAAAAACTGGTCTCATACTTCGCCAGTTCCATAGGTTTGAGCTAAAGTAGTTTAAGGCTGCTCGTGTTGAGATATCATTAACACAGTTGGTGCTAATACCATGTTAAATTTTGATATCATATTGCATACTCGTCCAATATCATTCCATGGGTTTTGCTAGAATGATGAATTTTACTAGTTCATATCATTTAACTCAAAAGCTCAAGTTTTTTAGTTATATGGTACTATAGAACCATATAAGTTATCACTTGTCTCATTTACTTAGCAACGTGAGACATTACTTCAATTGTTTTTCACTCAACTAATAATAATAATAATAAACAGATTTACATGGTGTTCACAATCCGACTGTAATTGCTCACATGTCAGCCATATAGCGAGGAAACCTCAAATGGTAATGTGTTCCAGAAAACCTTCGGAAACCTCCAAAAACCTCACTGTTTTTGATATTTTTGAAACAGTAAACGAATCGAAAACTCCAGATATGTGGCGTAGAAACCTCAAATGGTAAGGGGTTCCTGTTTCGTAAAATTGGAAACTTCCGGAAACCTCAAGAAACCTCTGAAAACCTCAGTTGATCGTTTTTTGATTTCTGAAATGGTCAACGAATCAAAAACTCCTAGGGCATCACATGGAACTCCAGAAACCTCAAGAACCCTAATTTTGTATTTTATTTTGAAAAAAATCTGGAAATAAAATTTTTTTAAATGATAAATGGAATTATTTGAAACTAAAACTGGATTATTTTAATGAATCATAAAATTATTTATATTTAATATAAATTTAGTATTACAGTTTCCTGTGATTTTTTTCCTATTTTTTTGAATTTAAAGTTTCGAGATTTTTTGCAATTTTCGTTTCCGTTTTCGTACTACATAGCGTAACAGTTTCGATTGTTTAAGTTACAAACAATCTACTTAAACAAACTGTTTGATTTGCTACAGACACAACTCGTAAGCATTAACATTTGCCTTATACGTGACTTCCAAAACCACTCTAGGAGAGAGAAGGTCCTCCTTCTCTCTTCTTTTCTCCTCCCTTCTCTCCACCACCAGCAACCCATCCACCCTCTCCTCTTCCTTTCTCAGCCCCTTCCTTCTCCTCCACCTCCCTCTCTACCGCAAAGTCGGTCTCTTCCCTCTTCCTTCATACCTCACTGCCAATTTGATTTGATTTTAACCACATGCGGCTGGTCGGATCAGATTTGGACCTTGTGGGTGGAGGTGAGTTTGAGAAGCGGTGCCGGCGATGGGTGGTGGGTGGTGGTTGGGCGAGTTGGAGGGGGCTGTGGTTTAGTCTTTTTGTATAAATATTTGTAATTTCCTGTTCTTTTTTAGTTGTTGTGCCTTGTGTGGCTGAATAAATGGAGGCCGGGACGTTGGTGGATGCCGGTGTTTGTTTTTGTTTTCTTGTACAGTTGCTTTGTTTTAACATTTTTAGTTTTCCTTGTAGTTTTAGTTGTAACTTTAGATTTAGTGTTAGATTTCTTTGGTTGCATGCGCTTGCTGCATGTGGTGCTTTCCTGGCTTTGGTGGTATGCTCACCTCTTTTGGCGTGAGGTCAAGTGGAGCCTTTCACTGCTTCCGGCTAGTTAACTTGTCCTAGCTTTCAAATCCTCGTTGTCGCTTTTTCTGGGTTCATGTGTCGTGCTTCCAGTGGTAGGAAACCGGTTTATGAAGATCGCTTGTGCAGCTTTGTTCCGTGGTTCGGTGGAAATTGGCCAGTGCTTCATAGTCGTTGCTCCCGTTTGGCCATTTTGGCATGCTTTGATTTTTGGAGCGTGAAGTTGCATCACCAGTGAATGGGTTGCTTAGTTGTGTTTGGATTACTTTGCTTATTTAGATGTTCTGTTCCAGTACACGTCGATCGTCTGTTTGTTGTCGTTGTTTATCTTTTCCTTCAATACTTTGTATGTCATCAATCTTTTAATTATCAACAACAAAAAACTGTCTGATTTGCTGGCGTGCTCAATCTACAATATTTTGAAGAAGTAAATTGTACAAAAACACAACTTATAGTGCTACCAACTTGTTATTTAAAAATTCGTTCATTGTTATATAGTCATTAGTTTTCAGTCGGAGATCATAACAATCTAGGAAGCAGCATCTAGCATTTAGAAACCAACCTACAAAAATTAGCTCAACTGATCACAAAACCGACAAGTAATATGATAAACTGCATAACCATGTTCTACAATCATTTTTTTTTAGACCAAAGATAAATTTTTTTTAAACAAAGGATAGCAAATTTATTAATGGAAAAGGAAACAGAAAAAAAACAACAAGGATCAAGGCCAAACAAAATGTGTATCTTTCTGTTTGGGACAAGATCGATTGGAAGAACGAGCCCCTTTATTTTTCTGGCGACGGTT
The DNA here is from genome assembly GCA_033675215.1 of Rhodiola kirilowii. Taxonomy (NCBI): domain Eukaryota; kingdom Viridiplantae; phylum Streptophyta; class Magnoliopsida; order Saxifragales; family Crassulaceae; genus Rhodiola; species Rhodiola kirilowii. The sequence goes on along the minus strand of CM066197.1, from coordinate 11,296,940 downwards.
TTTTTCTGGAATGAGCTTCCGGATGGTATCGTCGTCCTGATCATGTCGGGATGTGTATCAATTAACAGAGCTTAAGTCCATTTTGGCATATGAAGAATTATTGCGACCAGAAGATAAAGACACAGCACAATGCCATTCTCCTTCTTAACAGACAATGGAATTGTCCATTTAGTTTAATTGGTGTGTCGTCAAAATTAGAACTTGGAATCATATTTGAGGGAGCAAATATATTATTGACTCATTTATCTCTCCATATAAATTATTATACCTCTCTACATACCTGAATATCTGACTGAGGTCAGCTATAGAGATTACAGTTCAACACAATATGTTGTTTTAGTTAAATTAATGAATAAGTGAATTAGATCTAACCTCAGCATCACCAGATGAGGAGAGGGAGACCCCTGAATTGATTTGTCAGCTGATCAGCGCATGAAATGTTCCATTTCTTTGCATCCACATATTGGTGGTGAAACGGCCTATAAAGAAGGCCAAACATAATAAAAATTGGATTTCATCAGAAAAACCATGCATGAATATGGACGCGTCTTTGCGAAAATGTAACATAGCTGAAGACTTTAGATAAGACTTCGAGCACAAACCGAGAGACAAAAGCATACGAAATGGCAAATTTATAAGTAGGATCCAAATGCAGTACTTCCAATAACAACATATAAAAAACGTCAGAAATTGTATCCATTAATATGAATCTAGAGAAATCTTGCATATGCTTTGATAATAATAAAAAACTGCATCATTTATATTTCAAGTCATACTCCATATTTCATAAAAGCGGGCGGCGAGAACCGTTCAATATACATCATGTGTTTTTCTTAAGAGGGTTACTTTGAGAAAGTAAAAGCATTAGGGCATCATTATGCATGATCTTTAAAAAAGATCGTCAGCCATTTGCTATGTTATATAAAATTAAAAAATGATACCACAATCTTTTTTTACTTTTGCTCCCTTAATAGCAATCATACAAATAATGGATACTTCTTATCATTAAAATATTATAAATTAACAAAGTGAAGAGATGATAGAGACACGTGGAAGGACGAGCTTTAACCAAGAAGTTCGTCAAGTTGATCGTCCCATGTAATAAAATATCGAACTTTATGAAGGAATTGTGTCCTTTAATTTAATGTGCAATGACTAAACTTGGAATAGGACAATTAACTGAATGAATTTAATCCGATTATTTTAGGAGTCGTAGTGCTTTGCTAGAAGCCAACTACGATTGATGAGGTTAAACAGGTTAAACTCATAGCTATTATAATCGGGTCCTATGAGGTCACATGCTCAGAGTTGACGGACTAGATCAACGGGAAAGATGGTTAATTATTAATAGATATTAGATATAATTAATAATAAGACTTATTATTTATTTAGGAAATAAATAATAAGTTATGGAATCAATTAGAGATTAATGGATTTACCATTGATTGCCAATTAAATGCCCTTAATTATTTAATGAATAATTATGGAAATCAAATTAGGAGAATTTGATCCGTTGAGATTAATTGTGATTGATTTCGTGCGTGAGAAATAAAAAAAAAGAAACTGAAAGGGTTTCTCCTCTGGGACAAAAAGATGAAAAAGTGAAAGAAGTCAAAAGAGTTTTTTCTTCTTCTTTTCTGGTGAAGATCATCGCACACCAAAACACCATCATTCTCGAAAAAAACAATTTGATTGCTTCCCTTCGTCCATTCGTCCTAGCAGTCGAAGACACTGGGATCTAGCCGGGCTCGTGTGGACCAACTAGAGGAGCAACACGTGGAGCTCTCATCGCTTTCAATCCTACCCGATCAGATCCGGTTCACGCATCAAAGGTATTCTCATGATCTATCAACTATGTTTGTAGATCCGATTATTAGATGTTTAGATACGATCTGAAATTCTGCTTAACGCATCTAACCAAGAGCCAGATTGCATAGATTGATGTGATCAATGTTTTGATGCGGATCTTGATTGAAATTAGTGGTGAATTTTATATGGATAAAGATGTAAAATTGAAATGGAGATTTTGATGAATTGCGACATGGAATTGTATGAATTGATATGGAAATTGAACACTAATCGAGTCGGATTCGATTCGATTTGGTGATGGAAAGGTCACAAAATTAAGATGGATAATATTATGATATTATTTATTTTAATTGTTTCCTAAAAGTTAGGAAATCCCACTTAAGATTAAATATTTGATATTATATCTTTTTCATACAATTTAATCCAATTATTATATTTTAATGGTCAATATTGATTAATACCATATAAGGATTTAATTTTAAATTGAGATGAATTTTTTATGCTTGTTTGTAGATTATGATAAATTGCTTGCATAAAGTGACTAGTATGGCCCATAATACGATCTGTGTATCGTTATGTTTTCTTGTACACGATCTGCGCATCGTTTGTTTTGTTGCAATTTAATTTCTGCAATTAGAGTAATTCCAAATTATAATACAAGAAGAAGTACAAGACATAAGCAGGTCAAGGATGGAGATCCATAAAGGATACAAGATGAAGATATTATGAAGATTAGATCTTTATTTTATGCTTTGTAGGGGCCATACTAGGATCACAATTATTGCGTTTTGAATGCTTTATTTTAAGTTTTTATATTGTTTTATTTATGATATTTTTCAATTATAAATAAAAGACAAATAAAAGACTTATGTTCCAAAGGTAAATTGGGGCAATGCCTTTCCATATCATAACTCATTAAGTTCTGGATTTTTGGTTGGATGGACTTCACAAAAGTGAGGGTGTTCTTCCATAATCTTGGACTGAGTGAGGGTGAATCTATACGGGGTTCATAAACTTTGATATGGTAGTACCCAACGAGAGACCAAAAGACAAAGTTTTGGATCTTGAGGCATGAGATGATTTCTACATTGGATGTGGATCATCAACCAAGAATTATAAGGAGTTATAATTAGTAATTGTTACTTACCCTGAACACATATGACTTAAGGCAGTGCAAAAGTACGTTGAGTCTTGTCTGGGATGGGATCTTGGAATATTTTTTTCAAAGGGACGACAACAACTGAATAAAATGTGCTTTCACTTATTTTAAATTGTTTAAATATAAGTATTTGCAATTTCAAACATATGCTGATTTGTATGTCATTGATATTTTGTAGATAATGTCGAATGATAATTTGAAATTCTCTCTGCGCTCAATTGTTGAGAAAAACAAACTCAATGGAACAAACTTCCTTTACTGGGAAAGGAATCTGAGAATCATTCTCAGATCCGAGGGACGTGAGGACGTCCTAGCTACCCCTATCCCTTCTTTGACCGACACCTCATCAGATGAGGAGAAGGCAAGAGAAACTAGGATGAGGTCTGAGGCATTACCTGTAACTTGCCTCATGCTTGCTGCAATGGAGCCTGATTTGCAAAAGAGGTGTGAGCATTTTTTATGCTTATACTATCATAACTGAACTGAAAACGTTGTTTCAGGATCAGGCAACGATAGAGCGATATGAGACTCACAAGGCTATACTTGATAGCAAACTTGTGAGGGGAAAACCAGTGAGTCCTCATGTGATTAGCCTGACTGGGCTTTTTAAGAGGATGGAAAATCTGGGGACCCCATATGACCAAGAGTTGGCCACTGATATTGTTCTTAGATCATTGCATAATGGTTTTGCACCATTCAGAATGCAATACCATATGAATGGTTTGAAGCATGATATGAATGAGCTCCATGGCTTGCTTAAAAATGCTGAGGCAAATATTATTGATGACAAGAAGAAGGAAGTTCTGAATGTCAACAATTGCAAGGGTTTTAAGAAGGTGGTTAAGAGTAACAGCAATTACCAAGGGAAAGGCAAGCAAGTTGCCAAACCCAAGGGTGGTGAGAAGCCAAAGGTGGCTGCTGATTATGATTGTTTTTACTGCCAGGCCAAGGGACACTGGAAGAGGAACTGTCCCAAGTACTTGGAAGACAAGAAGAATGGAACTATGAGTTCCGGCACTTCAGGTATTTATGTTATTGATATAATGACAACAAATGTTCTCACATTAGAATATGATCCCACTTGGGTATTAGATACCGCTCACATTATTTCTTATGTGTAGGAACTAAGAAATAGAAGGCAAGTGAAGAAGGGGGAGATAGACCTGCGCGTTGGAAATGGAGCAAGTGTTGTTGCACTTACCGTGGGAGATCTTAGTCTATCTTTACCTTCTAGTTTCATATTAGAACTGAATAATTGTTATTTTGTTCCATGCATTACCAAGAACCTTATTTCGGTTGCATTATTACATTCTGAGGGATTTGATTTTAGCATTAAAGATGCATTTATGTCTATTTTTAGAAACAATATTTTCTATGCTAATGCACTAATGAGTAATGGACTTTTTGTGTTGGATCTCAAATCGGATGTATATAATATAAATAACAAAAGGCAAAAACCAAATAGTTTGAGTGAGGCCTACCTATGGCATTGCCGATTGGGCCATATTAGTGTGAATCGCATGAAGAAGCTCCATAAAGATGGACTTTTAAAAGACATGGATTATGAATCCATTAACACATGTGAATCATGTCTAATGGGCAAAATGACAAGGTCACCTTTCAAAATAACAAATGAAAGGGCTACTGAATTGTTGGGCATAATACATACTGATGTATGTGGGCCAATGACCACAGAAGCTAGAGGTGGCTACAGATACTTCATTACGTTTACTGATGACATGAGTAGATATGGATATATTTACTTAATGTCACATAAATCGGAATCCTTTGAAAAGTTCAAGGAATTCCAGAATGAAGTAGAGACTCAAAGTGACAAGAAAATAAAAGCACTTCGATCTGATCGTGGTGGTGAGTACTTGATCCACGAATTTGAACGTCATTTGAAAAATTGTGGGATAGTAACACAGTTGTCTACCCCAGGAACACCACAGCTGAACGATGTGTCTGAAAGGAGAAATGGGACCTTGTTAGACATGGTTCGATCAATGATGAGTTTTATCGATCTTCCGGTATCCTTCTGGGGATATGCACTCACCACTTATGTACTTACATTAAACAGGACTCCGTCAAGAACTGTAGACAAAACTCCATATGAGATATGGACTGGAAAGGTTCCAAAGTTGTCTTTTCTAAAAATTTGGGAATGTGAAGCTTATGTAAAGCGTTTACAAACAGAGAAGCTTGCCCCAAAATCAGATAAATGCTTTTTTATAGGGTATCCAAAAAGAAGTTTTGGATATTAATTCTACAATCCAACTCAGCAAAAGGTGTTTGTTGCGAGGGATAGTGTCTTTTTGGAAAGAGATTTCCTTTCCAACAAGTCAAGTGGGAGAAATATTCATCTTGAAACAGTTTAAGATGATGAAGAGTAACAAACTCAACAACAAGATGACATGGATGATGTCGATGATGAGATGATTACTTTTGAAGGCTTAGGGCCTCAGATCATCCAAGAGCCGGAACAAGAGAATCTACAAATAGCTGTGGATCATGTTTCGGATTCAGTTGTTGAACAAGTTAAACCCACTCGTAGATCGGAAAGGCCAAGGGTACAACCAAGACGTTATGATGATTTCATCTTGAATGTAAGCCTTGATGTTCTTATGTTAGAACATAGTGAGCCTTCTACATATAAGCAAGCAATGACGGGTCCAGACTCCAAGAAATGGCTTGAGGCCATGAGGTCCGAAATGGATTCGATGTTTGAAAATCAAGTATGGGACTTGATAGATTTGCCAAATGGGGTAAAACCCATAGGAAGCAAATGGATTTTCAAACTCAAAACTGACAAGGATGGAAATGTATCTGTTTACAAGGCAAGACTAGTTGCCAAAGGTTTTAGACAGATTCATGGTATAGACTATGACGAGACTTTTTCACCAGTTGTCATGATTAGATCCATTAGGATAATCCTAGCTATTGCCGCATATTATGACTATGAGATATGGCAAATGGATGTCAAAATCGCCTTTCTAAATGGTTTTTTGGAAGAGGATGTGTACATGACACAACCTGAAGGTTTTGAAGATCCAAATGATGCTGGGAAGGTATGCAAGCTTAAGAAATCCATTTATGGACTTAAGCAAGCATCCAGGAGTTGGAACTTTCGATTTGATGAAAAGATCAAAGAGTTTGGTTTCATTAGATGTGAAGAGGATCCTTGTGTTTATAAGAAGTTTAGTGGGAGTAAGGTAGCCTTCTTAGTCTTGTATGTGGATGACATACTACTTATTGGGAATGACATTCTGATGCTAGAGTCCGTAAAGGAATGGCTGAAGAAATGTTTCTCAATGAAAGACTTAGGAAAGGTCGAGTACATACTTGGAATTAAGATCTACAGAGATAGATCTAAGAGGCTTCTTGGATTGAGTCAAGGAACTTATATTGATAAGATTCTTGATAGATTCAAGATGCATGATTCTAAGAAGGGGTTTTTACCCATGCAACATGGTGTGTATCTCAGCAAGACGCAGTGTCCTAAAACACCTGCTGAGCTTGAGAAGATGAACAAGATCCCATATGCTTTGCTATAGGATCTATCATGTATGTCATGGTATGTACACGTCCTGATGTTGCATATGCTTTGAGCATGTGTAGCAGATACCAATCAAGTCCTGGAGAAGCACACTGGAGTGCAGCTAAGAATATTCTGAAGTACTTGAGAAGGACCAAGGATGATTTCTTAGTATATGGGGGAGATGAAAAATTGATCATACAAGGCTATACTGATGCAAGCTTTCAGACTGACCGAGATGGCTTTGAGTCTCAATCGGGTTATGTCTTCATCCTTAACGGAGGAGCTGTGAGCTGGAAGAGCTCCAAGCAGGATACAGTAGCAGATTCTACAACAGAGGCTGAATACATTGTTGCTAGTGAAGCAGCAGAGGAGGCCGTTTGGATGAGGAAGTTCCTGGATGAACTCGGTATAGTTTCTAGCATTTCAGTGCCTATCGACATCTATTGTGACAACAATGGTGCCATAGCTCAGGCAAAGGAACCGATTTTGAGCTCCAAATCCAGACACGTTATGAGAAAGTATCACCTTATTCGACGCATCATCACCGAGGGTGACATTAGGATGTGTAAGGTGCATACTGATGACAACATCGCAGATCTATTGACCAAGCCTATGCATTGGCCCAAGCATGAGAGTCACACTAGGGCTAAGGGTCTCAAGCACATTGGAGAATGGCCTTGAGTTTGCTTTTATATTACGTTGTATAATTATGAGTGTTGGACACTAGTGTTATGTTTGACTTGATGATCTTATGATATATGATATTTCATCCTTATTTAAATATTGTTTTGATCAATATTGAATAATCTGTCCAAATAATTCATTATTAACAAATGGGATCACTTTAAGTGTTATGGTGAATGAAACCCCATTAAGTGAAATGAAGTTTTGAATTATTGAAAGTCTATAGTTTCAAATCATCAAATGGACATGGATGATTTCATTAGTGACTATATTGTAAGTTGACTGATAGCGCCAGGTTTCATGGGCTATAGGGACATGGAGATGTCTAGTCATTTACATATATGTGTATGGATGATACATGTAAGACTGACCCACCTTAAGACTCTACAAAAGAGACTGTAAAGTTTTAAGTTAAACTAGGATTAGTAGATTCCTCAGACATGAGTATGTTGTGGTCTCACTTGATGATTGGTAATTCTTTGACATTGTTAAACGCTTTCCGTAAAAGGGAGTTATAAAGGCAGTTGTTAGGATTGCAAAAAGTTGAGTGGGAGCCATAGTCATACAAGATTGGAGAAGTCCTCCTGGTTCGTGTATACTGTGATACATTGAACAAGATTGGTGTCTCGGCCACTTGAAGAGTGAGAACTGAAAATGCATGGACATGCTCGGATGATTATTTGAAATCATCCGTTTAATTGACAGTTGAAACTCGGAGTTCAAGAAACACATTTGACGCAAGATATGAATGTCACCATATCGTCAAATAAGACATTAAGAGACAGAGGTATCTTATATTGCACACTTGTTTAAGGACAAGTGGGAGATTGAAGGAATTGTGTCCTTTAATTTAATGTGCAATGACTAAACTTGGAATAGGACAATTAACTGAATGAATTTAATCCGATTATTTTAGGAGTCGTAGTGCTTTGCTAGAAGCCAACTACGATTGATGAGGTTAAACAGGTTAAACTCATAGCTATTATAATCGGGTCCTATGAGGTCACATGCTCAGAGTTGACGGACTAGATCAACGGGAAAGATGGTTAATTATTAATAGATATTAGATATAATTAATAATAAGACTTATTATTTATTTAGGAAATAAATAATAAGTTATGGAATCAATTAGAGATTAATGGATTTACCATTGATTGCCAATTAAATGCCATTAATTATTTAATGAATAATTATGGAAATCAAATTAGGAGAATTTGATCCGTTGAGATTAATTGTGATTGATTTCGTGCGTGAGAAATAAAAAAAAGAAACTGAAAGGGTTTCTCCTTTGGGACAAAAAGATGAAAAAGTGAAAGAAGTCAAAAGAGTTTTTTCTTCTTCTTTTCTGGTGAAGATCATCGCACACCAAACACCATCATTCTCGAAAAAAACAATTTGATTGCTTCCCTTCGTCCATTCGTCCTAGCAGTCGAAGACAAGGGGATCTAGCTGGGCTCGTGTGGACCAACTAGAGGAGCAACACTTGGAGCTCTCATCGCTTTCAATCCTACCCGATCAGATCCGGTTCACGCATCAAAGGTATTCTCATGATCTATCAACTATGTTTGTAGATCCAATTATTAGATGTTTAGATACGATCTGAAATTCCGCTTAACGCATCTAATAATTACCAACAATTTAGTGGCGCGATCTTAAAATTATATGCTATTATGGAAAACAATGAAAAGATTGGATCAACAATCTTTTCATTTACCCACTATTAAGGATGGTCTTACAAAGGTTACGGGCAATATTTATCAGAATCTAGTACCAGCGATTAAATATTATTTAGTTTTTTTTTTACCACAGATTAAATACAACCTGAACTTAACATCATATACAACCATGCTGTTAAGATATATAGTTTAAATAGAACTTGACTTGCCATTAAATATTTCATTCCATCCCTATGGAAACTATCGTACGAGAACTATTAGTTTTCATGATAATTTAGAATCTATTGTAATCGTACGATCATCTATTCAAGGATACTGTTTTTTAGCATATATTTAAATCAAATTATATCTGATTATATAATTTTGAGGGCATATTGGTCACTTTATACCTTCGTTTCACAGTTTCATCGTGATATCGTTGAATGTCGTCGTCATTTTTATTCTCGATCATGCGTTATTTGTAAAGTTCATAATTTGTAATATATAATTCGTATCTATCATCTGACGCTTTCAAAGAAAAGAATAAACCATAATATTACAAACTTTGCTAATTAGAAGACGAGAGTTATACATACACCACTAGTCATCACAAACTTTATTATTTAGAACACGAGTTATATAGACTACATCATGCTTCTCACAAATAAAGACGGACTTCTGATTACAAACTTTACTAATTAAACTACGAATTATATAAATCATGCTATGTTTTCTATGTCATCACGAACTTTAGTTTTTTTATTAGACGAACTCTAATACTGAAATCACGAATTTTGCGTCATATCGAAATGTAATATTTGCTGCTGGTGTGATTTCTTAGCCATTGTCGGTCATCATAATTCGTTGTTTCGATGAGCGATTATGATCGAAAAATTGTTGTTTTTTGGTAATTAGATCGTGGATACAACCGATTTAACCGAGATTATGCGTTTTCATAATTTATTACTATAATACTCGGCACGTTTTGATTCCAACTGAAAATGGAACTAAAATTGGAACTAATCTTATTAATTCAAAACAGTATATTACATCAGAGCGACAAACATGAAAAGTTCTTAATTGTCACGTATCTTAGTTCTCACGTGATCAATTGGACCTTCCATCCATATACTTTAAATTTTGGTTAACAATTTGCATCTAATCTTTATTCTGAAAAACTGTAATCTAAATATCTTTTATGAAAAATGAAAATACATCGAGCAAATGCTGTGTTTGATAATCCACATAAAATTTAAGTTGTTTCTTATAAATTCTAAGGCATAAATATTCCATAAATTGAATGGTCCAGAAGGCTAGCCAAAGCTATAAACTTGCTAGAGTCTCTGAATAACAACTGAATTGGCAAGGCCAGCTTGCTCTATCGTCTGGCTTGGGTCCAAGAGTTGCTTAGGAGGGAATCCCATCGATTGCAACTGGTAGGCTGTGGAGGTGCCAGGTCTCGATGCATTGATGAAGTTACGAATGTCGCCAACTGTGTGGTAATAGTTGAAGCGTGACACCATCCGTGTTCCATCAGCTAATCGGATTTGAATTGACGTCATGGGCGCATTTTGATCAATCACCATACCCGCTGAAGGCAATGGAGCAGAGTTCAGAGTGGCAGGAGCAGCTGGCTGGGAAACTGGGGCATCACTGCTGCTGCTGCTGCTGCTGCCCAAAGTTCTACCCACTCCATGGAAAGGAAGTTTTGGCTTCTCTGGTTCCTGGTTTAGCGGAGAAACAAAACTAACATTAAGATACATAGAAAAACTAAGACCAATTGATTAATATAACCTGTTTTGGCTATTTCAGAAAAATGGAGGTGGGTGAATAAAAAAGATAAGACTAATGAGTTAATAGGACAGTAAGATTTACTGTGTAATTGTCATCCCTTCTAACAAGGCTGACATGAACAGGGGTTCTCCTATCAGCTGGTTCTAGCTCCTTCGGACATTCTGACTTCATAATACTCTGCAATGCAAATATAAATATGTGTTAGCTTACCTTGGACATATTAAATGTATTTTAAACGAAAAAAATGCCATGGTATCTTTATCCAAATTACGGAATGTAGTATGCGCCCTAAGTAAGCCCACTGCTGAATCAAGAGATAAGCTAACGTCAACAATGCTACTGCTCCCATTGCAGTCAGAACTGGAATTATTTAATTTGGTTCCATATACAGTATTGTTTAAGCTGGTTCAATATATATATATATATATATATATAGAGGAGCGCTCAAATGTTACACCCAAATTAATGTGTTATGTGTTACACCAATCTTAGCCACACATCCAACCCCCCCGTGCTTTGTGGGTGCGCCACGTGTCCAAATAGTAAACCCACTATCAACAGTAAAAAGCAAACAGTGAAATCCCACTACCAAAACACTATTCCGGCACTATTCCTGCCACTATCAACCAATCAAAACCTTCATAACACATAACACATTAACAACCCATAACATTTGAGCGCGCCCCTATATATATATATATATATATAAGCCCTCTTTGCAATTCCGAGGACGTCACAACTGGAAAGAGGGCTTTTTGTTGAACATTCTCAAACAGTTGTGTTGTAACTTGTAACTTACCTCAAGGAAAGGTGCATTCAGGGGATCATCCATCCTCCGCAACGGGCCATCATCCACACTGAATCCATTTCTCCAGAAATAAATCGTGTGAGTCAAAGGTTCAGGCTGCTGGTTTTGCGCAGGAGGAGCGGAGGGAACTGCTTCCCCAGAGAGTAACCTCCCAGTTCCAGTGAAGCTCCTTGAACTCGAAGAAGGTGCAACAGAGTCACCTGGCGCAACTCCTGCCTTTCTAGCTTGATCAAAGATTGAGTCCACATTGCGGCCTCTTGTGGGATCTTGGACCAGCATTCCACTGCACCAGTTTTTCAACCATTAGCAACTTACCATACACCAAAACTAGTAACAAATCCAACAGTAATACATTGAATAGATACCCAAAGCAGCAACAAGCGTTACAATTGATCAGAAAAGCAGGAGCTTATCAAAGCAGAATTCAGTGTAAACCCTAAAAGTTGCATAAGTAGAAGGGAAAAAAAAAGAGTCTTACGTCTTACTTACCTCTTCTCTCCGCCAGTGTAGTATTCCTGAGGCTCGTCAGAATCACTACCGGACTCATCCTCAGCCGACCGATTCAGATCAGCCAGAGTCCTGATCCCACCACTCTTCTTCCCCGATGAAGACCCCATCGGAAGCTTCTGCTTATCCTGCTTAGATCGGAGCCGATAAGGCGACCTAGGGGGTGATTCTGAGCGAGACCTCAGCGACGAATCGGACAAGTAACGAGGAGAATCAGACGATGCAGGGATGACAGGCTGAGCTACAGCGGCCGCGGGCGTAGCAGCGGCGGTGGTGGTGGCGGAGCTGTCGAAAAAGGTGGAAACAGCGGAGTCCAAGTCCCAATTGTGGCTTTCGAGGAAGAAAAGAGCTTCTTCCCTCGTCACCGATGTGATCTCCGAGAACGATCTGATTAGGGTTTCGTTGTTGCTCTCTTCCATCCCTCGCTGTTGTTCGTCTCTCCACTCTACTCCACCTCCAGGTATATAATTAATAATACGCTCGTATCTCGGTCTAAGATTTAAAGGATTGACTCGACCCATGTATCAATTGGTCCGGTTTCCAGAAAATATCGGTTTGATTGAAGGCCAAGTTAGTTAAAATTGTGTTATAGTTTCATTGATAAATCAAAAATATGATATAATTCATCACCAAATAATTTTTAATTCATCACCGAAAAATTAATCATAAACGAGATTTAATCTCATTAATATTAATAATCAAATTAAGAATTGTGATTAGTTTGTATTCTTTAGAAAACTATGTCTTTTACCCCTGATATTTTTGTGAAAGCCAATAATAAGTGTGATGGACATTTCTTGCATAGTTTTCACTCTTGATTTTCAAAACAAGTTATTCATAGTCCAAATTGGATCTATTCATTCCAAAACAAGTTCAGCACTTCCCTTATAATTTAATTTGAGTTAAATGTTCAATTTTTAGCTCAAGTACTTCTTAGATTAAATTATTAAGTCGAATCTTCTATTAAATTTTCATATTTAAATTAAATTTAATCGTTCATTTAATTTCAGTCCATGAATAGCATTACAAATGCAGACTTTGCACATGGAATGGCAAGACATAAGTTGATGTAATCTTATCATATTGAAAGTTGAAACACTTATATGCACTACAGCTCCTTAATCTATATTACACTTAAATGGGGATTGACAAAAACACTCAAACAAGCACTTCACCTTTTGCTTCAATCTTTTCTTTACAAATCTCTTCTTCATTGATACCCCAGCTGCTAAGCTCCTTCTCTTCACACCCATCTGCCTTACTGATCTGCTGCACCTTGTACTGATGTCTCATCGCAAAGGCGAGAAACCCCAAGAAATTCAGCACTCCAAGCACAACCAAAATCCAGTAGAATCTGTCCAGTTTCCCTTTATTCAAATTGCTCCTAAGCCACTTATGGCGAGTCATATTGTCCACCACAGTCACCAACAGACTACTAACAAAGAACCCCATCGAAATCGCGCTTAAAAAGAACCCGGTGCTCATTGACTTCATCCTCTCCGGCGCTTCCCTGATGAAAAACTCCAGCTGCCCCACGTACGCAAATGCTTCTCCAGCACCTACTAGAAAAAACTGAGGAACAAGCCAGAATGCACTTATTTGCACTTGCTGATGAGCCATGTCGCGTCGCCTTTTTTCCACGACCGCAGACGCTACCATGGCCAGGATCGAGAATACTAGCCCAGTTCCTACCCTTTGCAGGCTTGTTAGTCCTTGTGTTGTGTGTGTGAATTTGCGCGCCATGGGGACAAATACGCGTTCATTCAGAGATGTGAATAAGAGGATTGTGAAGATTAGGAAAAAGGAAAATGAGCCTGGAGGAATGTTGAATGAGCCTATGTATCTGTTCATGAAGGTAGCTTGCTCTATTGTGAAGGTAGTCATTTGTGAGTAAATTGTCCAGAACAAAATGCAAGTTGACCAAATTGGGACAAGCTTGATCACCATCTTCACCTCCTCAACTTGTGTCACAGTTGATACTATCCATGAATTCGGTTTGTTCCCATCCGCTGCCGCGTATCCATCCACCATCGCCGCCTTGTCCAGACACCTAAATATTAACGGATTAATATTTGGACTAACAACAATAAAAAGATTATGGTCTAGTTGTCATAGTCTGAGCAAATGATCAGTAGGTCAGCAGTTCAAAATACTTGGACTAACAAAATTCTAGCACAGTTCTGATTCAGAAGTCAAGATCGTTACCTGAATCTTTCGGTGTGAGGGACCTTAGAGTTATGATACTCATTCAACAAGCTAGGATGAGATGGATAAGGCAAAGTCCTGTTTTTCGCGGCCAGGATCAGGACTCGCCATATGACAGTCAAGGGACTGCCTTGAGGTTTCCTGAACCGATAACGTTTTGTGCCACAAAGTAACACGACCACAGCAATTACCATGGTTCCGGCTGATATGCCATATCCCCAGCCTCTTCCTACATTGTCTTGTATGTACACAAGCACCGTGACAGCGAACAAAGACCCGATACTGATGGAGAAGTAGAATCTGTTGAAGAAGAAAATCATCGATTTTTCCTCCTTGGGATCTGACGTGTCGAACTGATCTGACCCGAATCCTGAGACATTGGATTTTATGCCTCCTCCTCCTAGTGCAATTGTGTATAGAGCAGCATAGAGTAACGCCAGTTGCTGCCCTGTTGCCTCAATGCACTGATGATGCTTTCTTCGAAAGTCTTCGCAATACGGTGGAATCATGTTAGGAATTGTTGTGGCCATGGTCAGCATAATCACTCCCTGAAACGATCAACAAGAAAACATCAGAATGTTACACTAAGACAAATACTTCAGTTAAGTAGTCTGCTTGTTTCTGTCTCTTGGTTTAAGCAGAGATCTCAGAAATGAGATGTTTGATTCTGAAACTTACCAAGGCGGTGATGCTTGAGAAAATTGCGACGGTTAAGTAGCGACCGAGCTTAGCATCAGCCAAGAAGCCACCTAGGAGGGCAAGGAGATTGAGAGTGCCCATGAAATTGGTCACAACGGTCGCGGACTTGGAAGATGTAAGGTGCAAGTCATTGACAAGGTAAGTCACCAAATTCATTGATATGCCCATTACACATACCCTCTCAGAGAGCTCAGCTCCTGCAACAAAAATCACATCCAAATCAGTTTCCAAATAGTATGACTTTAGGGGGAGCTAACTGAAACATTTCGAACCTAGGATGAGCCCTGCAGCTAGCCATCCTCCTGTCCGCGTCTTGTCCACCGGATTCCCTTTATAATCTACAACATCTCCGTCAGCTGAACCACCGCCTTTCTCCCCAACTAAAACCTGTTCCAAACATTCAAAGTTTAACCAAATTGAACTTCAAATAGTTAAAGTGAAGAAAATTCAGCAAGGGGCTGAGCTTGATGAATTACCATGATTATGTGTCTAGCTCAGGAGAGATAGAAGAGAGTGGCTAAGATTGAGTAAGAAAATGTTGCTGATCAGGAAATTTATAGTGGGCTTGAGGTACTAGGGTGAGAGTATATACTTATGATGATAGAGTAGGAACATCGTAAGTTTCAGTGGTGTAGGAGCCTCTGGCTGGCTAGTGATTGTGACTTTTGGAGTATTTTGAGCCATCTTGGAATCTACTTACGCCTTTGGTATCATTGGCCTAAAAATTCCTACGCGTCGTAAAATTTAATTTTTTTATTTTATTTTACCTGACATTGAAGATTTAAACATGTGACACTGAATTCGAGTTAAGAGTAAAATACGTGTATATGCTTCAGATTAGTATTTTTTTCTTTTTCTTTCTTGGGACTAAAATCTTGTGTGCATAGAAAAAATGGGATTTTATTTTGGGAAAGAAACATTGGACATTAATTGCTCTATTTGTGATCTTATCACATATGTATTATTTGTGGGAAAATGAAGCATTGTCCCTGTCTTATTGCTTGCTTTGGTCAGGACATAACAACTTACTTCATGGTATAGCTTAAATGCATCCCATATGCACTCATGTTCTCAAGTCGTCGGCATTCCCATGTGCAAAATCTATTCGAAATTTTGGTAATGTGCAATGAATGAATGATATATATCTGGATACACTTTTGATGAGCAACATCTTCGCCTATTGTTGTTTTAGCGACACGTAACAAAAGTGACATAATTAGTATACACACACAAAAGTATTATTATTAATTTGTTTTGATTCAAAATTATGGGGCCTAGAAATCTGTTTTTATGATGATTAAACTCTCTTGTATTATATATGTGGTTAATCCCCTTTTTATATAATAAGTTGTGTAATCAATTTGAAACACAACTACGAAGCTTCTTATATTATATTATATCTTACTTAAAGAGATTGGCACCTCATTGAGGTTTCCCAGTCGTATATAACAACTGAAATATCTTCAAAACTACCTAAAAGACTACTCTTCCACGCCACAGCTCACCATAGTCCGAAAATAATATTCCGATCTCTCAATCGATCGGATAGTGTCTCATGACCTTCTTAGTTCTTATACGTAAATCACAACAATGACAGAGTGAAAATATAATTATAACCATATTGCATAAATAACAAAAATGAGCATAATAACATATCAAATAGTTGGCAAATAATGATTCGAAACAATCAAACTGGAAGACATAGTTGAGGCGCATTTAACGCTTTTCTTTATTGCCTTCCACGGGGTGCTGAAATCACTAGCAAATGCTCCACGTGATACATATTCTAAAGTTTTTTTACCACAATTTGCAACCCTAGCTAACTGACTTAGTCTTCTGCTATCACCAACACTCACACCAAGAAAGACACTAAAAAAAGATGAAACATGTCTGAAATACTGTTGTATTGTTCAAGGCGAGATCCAGGTGGTGTTCTACTAGAGACTTGAACACCTTAGCAGATAGTATACTGAAAGAAACAATTCACGCACACACGATATACTTCCCAGCTCGGCAACCAACCTACTCTGGGGGCTTCACACGCCCTAAAAGGTTACAAATCTTATTAAAAGCTTAGAGCTATGATTGGACTTACACTTACAATCTCCCGAATGCAATTGCCTAGCCTCTAACACTTTTTTCCACGATTTGCGATCTCGGCTCCCCCTCGATCCCCTGAGTTCGAAACTCCCTCCTGAAGTTTCGACGCCTTCTCCCGAATGCGTATGTCAGCAACAGTCTGTGCAACGGTTTATTCTACAGACTAGTCTGATCAGCACACTGAACAGACTATCACAACGCCGTTGGTTTTTCAATGTGAAAAACCAGCCGTCCGTCGCTCCTCCTCCTCCTCGGCTTAAAGATCACTCGTGTGTTTTACTTCTTCAAAGGCGAATCCCTGATTAGGAAACTCTAGCTGCATATTTATACTCCTCGGTAGCTTCCCAAATCAGGTTGGATTCTTCATCAAATATTTAGGAAATATTCCTAAATATTCTTTAGATATCATATCTGATATCTTGATAATCCTCCAATATCTTCTACTTGCTGATCACTGCAAGTTGAAAATCTTCAGATGTTTTTGATGATATTCTTCTGAATATCTAAACCCGATCTTCTTGTTAGCCAACTCTTAATCTTGATATCTTCGATATTTGGTAATTCCAAAATTAGGAAACTTCCGTTCTTCAGTTCTGCGCATCATCCGTGTTCCAATCTTAGGTTGAACAGCTCCTTGACTTCTGCTTGAACACTCTGAAGACGTTTTGCCAAAAGTCATGTCATACGTAGGAATAACAATCTCCCACTTGGCATTTTTTGCAATACCAAATCAACTAGTTCTAACTACCTAGACTTTAGAGACCGTACTCGGTAAGATTGAGGGGAACAAGTCGGACTCAAAATTACTCCCCCTTTTGCCACAATATCGGCAAGGAGGGTTCAAAATAATACTATTTCAATATAATACAGTACGAAAGAGCTGAAAACAGTATGAAAGTAGCAGTGTTTAACTGTAAGAACTTGTAAAACTGAAGCATTAAACCTTTACGCGAAGGAGTCCTCGTTCGTCTTGTCTTCTTCCCCATCTGCTTCATCATCGCTGGGATATCGTAGAGCTCGCACCAGTTGGTTGATTCTTTTCTTTTGCTCATGTAGAGTCTCCATCTTTGCTTTCAACTCGCTCACGATCCTTCCTCTCTCCAAACGAGACATTCTATCACCAGCAACAATCCTTCTCATAGATGATTCGGCCACATTATTCTTCTTCATCTGAGGAGCCTTCAGATCATTTACGTGTCGTCCCTTCAAAAGCTTGTGATTGACTCCTAATTTTAATGGAGCTCTGGAGAGTCTGTCCTGGTCGATCTTCAGCTATGGGTTCTGGTAGATGATCAACTCATAGATGAGTGACTTGAAGACAATTTGGTGAAGGGATTTGGTGGATGTGGCGTGCTCAGCAATCTGTTGGAACATGATTCGTATCATGTTGATCCTCATTCGATTTCCAATGTGATAGATCAACTGTCACATATCTTTGCTCACTGATGTCCTGTGTGAGGTAGGCTTCCAATTGACTATAGCAATGAAGAATATCGTTGAGTAGGAAATGGTCAAATTTGCTACTGGAATAGATGAATCTTCCCCGCAAGAGTACGCTCCAGCAGTCAGGCAATTGTCAATTTTGTCAAAATCCTCTTCCTCCTTCACCACATGTGGATCATCCATTGCAAAGTAGATATTGATAATTTCTAGATCCAGCATTATCTTCTTCTTCCTCACATAAACTACTCCGTAGTCATTATCTCTAATTATCCCAAATTGACTCGGCAGGTTCGCAATCGCTTCTCTAACCAACTGTTCATTGAACGACTTACCTTTTCTCAAGGTCCAAAAGAGGTATGTATCCTTTAACAACTGGATAACTTTATTCCCTTTGTATTTCTTCTCGTCTAGAATCCTATCAGGAAATATCTTCCTATTCTGCACTTCCTTCCATTTGTCTGATGATTCTTGACTGGCAAACCACACACCGTGTTTAGTAATGCCAGATGGAACACTGCTCGTCACATGGTCTGGAACTCCTCTCTTTTTTTCTTAGGCGCACTTGCCCCCTGTCTTTGAGCTCACACCATCTTGCATAGTCACCTTCTTCTTTTATTTCTTTTTCTCTGACTTATTTAGCTCAGTCAATGGAACTGAGTCCCGATCAACCTTGTGAACATCAGCAGCATCAGGCTTCTCCTGATCTGCTTCCTGCATCTCTACGGCTTGATCATCTGGCTGTACCAACGCCTTTGGAACAACTGGTTCAACAGAGACTTTTTTTTAGCAATTTTCTCCTTTTATGAATTCACCTCTTGCTTATCGGAAACTCCTCCTTCTTGATTAACAGACCCTTCATTCCGTAAATCTTGAACGACTTCATCGATTTGTTTGTACATCTCATCAAGTTCATCATCTTTGTCAGATGGATTTGATTCCCTCAAGCCATCATCTTTGAACTATGGTTGCTCATGTCCCTCAACCTCCCGAGGAACAGTTTCCGCCTTAGTTTCATTAACTTTTTTTGCTGATCCACCATCAGATTCTTCATCAAGCACCTAACTCCTCTCGCTAGAACTCTCATTAAATCGGTCATTCTCAGAGTCTGACATAGCAACTAACCTTCCTCTAATAGAGCTAAACCGAGCCATGAACCTTTTGGGTGTGTTATCTTTGTGGGCTACCACCTTTCTACGTAGACCCCTTTTCTGTAACACAAACCCAGTAGCACGAAGTTTCTCCTTCAATAATTTGGCTCCATCTGCAGTACCATCTCAGCTTCACCGATTTTAACATCCTCCACAATAGTGTTGACAATGGACTTTCCTTATCTGCATTCTTTGATACAACTTTTGATTCTACTATAGTGTCTTCTCCCTCTAGCACTTCAACACCTACTTCCTTACTCTTATGAACCATCGAAATATTACTCATCTCCTTCACACTCCCACTCGATTTCTTATTCATAGGACTAGGTGTAGAAATCTGAGATTGAGTACTCGGGATTACCTCTTTGAGTGGTTGTTTAGCCATCGGCTGATTTTTCTTCGTGGTGTGCTTGCTCACTTTAGTTGTTGTTGATTTAGGGTTCAGACAGGAAACTTTGACGGTCTCTTCCTTTGGTTTTGCCAATTCGTTGACTGAAACCTTCTTGGTCATCTTAAGGTTAGCAGGTCTTGATTTTCTCCATTGCATTCTTCAAAATCGTTATCTCGGGGGCAGGAACAGTTGCAGCTGTTGATTTCTTCATTGTTCGAGTGTTCACCATCGTTCTTGGGTTGAATATATCGAGATTTGTTGAACTA
Organism: Rhodiola kirilowii; assembly: GCA_033675215.1. Taxonomy (NCBI): domain Eukaryota; kingdom Viridiplantae; phylum Streptophyta; class Magnoliopsida; order Saxifragales; family Crassulaceae; genus Rhodiola; species Rhodiola kirilowii. Next base: position 11,276,734 of record CM066197.1, on the reverse strand, counting down.
GGGTTTCGTAGATTCTTGGACACAATAAGCAATTGTCGAAAATTTGATTTTCAAATATTCAGTCTTCTGAACTTCCCAAAACTGGCTTGCTTTGGTCCAAACACCGTATTCCATCCAACGGTTCATAATTCTACAAATATTTTCAAACCAACATTTTAAATCTAAACATGTCCCATATGTTCCAGCTCTTTTCTTCAATAGGTCAGCCCAACTGATTTGCTGGGTTTCTACTTTTGACTGACCTCCGCTTGGGACAGTTAGTTATTGACAACACACAGACCCAGAAAGGATCTAAGTGTCTCAAACTGTGTCGCATATAGAAGCTTGGCGAATGTGTCAGCTAGCTGCTTGTCGGTCGTTATATGCTTCAATGTGATGACTTTCTTCTCTACTAGCTCTCTAATGAAATGGTGTCTGATGTCAATGTGCTTCATCCTGGAGTGCTGTACTGGATTCTTGGATATGTTGATGTTGATGGTGCTCATATTGTCACATTATAATGTCATCTCCTCCTGTTCCACTCCGTATTCAGACATCATCTGCTTCATTCATATCATCTGAGTGCAACAACTTTCGGCAACAATATACTCCGCTTTAGCTGTAGATAGAGAGATGCTATTCTGCTTCTTACTGAACTAGGAAACCAAGTTGTCGCCTAAGAAGAAACAACCTCCAGATGTACTCTTTTAATCTTCAGTGTTTCCTTCCCAATCAACATCACAATACCCAACTAGGTATGAAATCGTGTTCTTGGTGTACCAAATGCCATAATCAGCGGTTCCACAGATGTACTTGATGATCCTCTTGACTTGCAGCAAATGACTCTCCTTCGGATTTGCCTGATATCTTGCGCATACTCCTACTGCATATGCAATATATGGTCTGCTGGTTGTTAAGTAGAGAAGGGTTCATATCATGCTTCGGTATAGTGTCTGATCAACACTAGTTCCAACATCATCCTTAGTAATCTTTAAGTGAGTACCAGCTTGGTTCTGTTTATGGCCTTCCTTTTCAAGATCAAACTTTTTGATCAAATTCCTGGCATACTTACTTTGTTAGGAAAAGATGTTATCGTCCTTTTGTTTCACCTGGAGTCCAAGAAAATAGTTCATCTCTCCCACCATACTCATCTTGAACTCTTTTTGCATTTTTTCCAAAAATTGGTCCACCAGCTTCTGTGTACTCGACTCTAATACTACATCGTCAACATAGATTTGTGCAATGATAAAATTGCACCTTGTATGTTTGACAAATATAGTCTATCTACTCCCCCTCGCACATAGCCATGGTCGACAAGAAATACCGTGAGACGCTCGTACCATGCTTTGGGCTCTTATTTGCGTCCATACAACGCCTTCTTCAGTCGGTACACATGAGTAGGATGATGTGGGTCTTCAAATCCCTTCGGTTGAAGATATAGTTGAGGTGCGTTTAATTCTTTTCTTTATTGCCTTCCACGGGGTGCTGATCACCATCAAATGTCCCACGTGATACAAATTCTCAAGTTTTTGACTACAATTTTCAACCCTAGTTGACTGACTTGGTCATATGCTATCACCAACACTCACACGAAGAACGACACTAAAGAAAAGATGACACATGTTGGCATAGAAACTTTAGGAGGAGTATTTTTGAGTTGTGTGTAATTGGTTTTTCTGGTTGCGTGTGTAAATGAACTAGAATGCTACTTCTTTAATAGAAGAGCATTGACACTTCGAAGAAACAAAAGGTCGTAGTCATTAAAACTAGTTTTTAAATTCTCTTCGACCAAGGGCAGGCTCTTGGTGCTTCTTTTGTGGTGAGCTCTTTCCTTGGGCTTAGGTGCCTAACATTTGGTGCTTTCATTGAGAGCCAACACGGAGGGGATGACCTGGGAAAGGGCTACCCGATTGCCCAATGAGGCCAGAGTGAAAGCCGTCCAGAGTGAGCCGTCATGGGCATCACTCTGAAGAGGCGACCTTAGAAAGGGCTATCTATTGTCCAACGAGGCCAGAGTGAAAGCCGCTCAGAGTGGGCCGTCTAGAGTAGACCTGACAAGGACGTCGATTTCCAAAGGGTGGGGCAATGTTACAATCTCACATTGGCTAGGTGCTTCAACACCTAGTGATCCTTAAGCATAAGGGGTACTCTCATTCATCAAACTAATCTTTTGTGGTGAACTCTTCCCTTGGGGTTAGACGCCTAACACACCGTATCGTGGATATTAATATAAAATCAATATTGTTTATCTTCAATGACAATTTGAGGTTTATAGGCTGGAGCATCGTCATAAAAACTCAACTATTTTAGTTCATTGAATGTACACACTTAAAAACATAAATTAACTCATTACCTTGCAATTTGTAACACCCTCAAATTTAAATAATAAAATGATGTACCATCATTTTCGTCACCATTTATCACACCTTTTCCAAAAGACTTATCAGTGAACCATTTTGTTTTGATGTTCACATGGTCCACATAAAATATTTGCATACAATGCATCCCATTAAATTTTACTCAATCGACGTTGTGAAATAGAAAGTGTCAAATATACCAACTGGTCTCGAAAAATATTCAGGTACGTTTAGGGGTGGGAAAAATTCGGTCTGGCCCAACAATTCGGCCCGGTCCGGTTCACTTAATGTCTGGTTTAATCCAACCCGATATGAGTTTTGGGTCGGATTACCCAATTTCATAAGTATACAAAAAATACTAGATTTTTAATAAGATTCGAATCTTACACCTCATCTGAATGAATGTGACTACACATACCAATTAATCTATTTGTGATCTCGTGAAATATCACATCACGAGGCCAGATCTGGTGCAAAGCCCAGATCTGATGCAAAATACAAACAAATCAGATCCGTTCATCCTCCTAATCCAATGGTGGTTATTTAATTAAATTAAATGAATTTTAACTAAATTTTAGTAGTGTTTCTCTCTCTCGAAGGGCATAATTGACCCAAAAATTGAAAAAATTCAGATCTGATTTAGAAACGAAAATCTGATTCGTTGATCTCGGCTACAATCCATGGAGATCTAAATAAACTACAATCCATGGAGTTCAACTACAATCCATGGAGATCTAAATAAACTACGATCCATGGAGATCTGATTTAGAAACGAAAATCTGACGCATCATCAAGACCAGTTCAACATCACAAATCTGGGTCGCTGGGTCGCCGGGTCAAAGAGGGGTTGTTCTTCTCCGACGAAATCAAAAAACGCAGAAGAAACGCAACCACATGAGGGGTTGTCCTCCTCCGACGAAATCTGGGTCGCCGGGTCGAAGAGGAGTTGTCCTCCTCCGACGAAATCAAAAACGCAGAAGAAACGCAACCAATTGATTGAAGAGAAACGCAGAAACAAACTATAAATTGGCATGACGAATTATAAGAAATTGGGCTTAATTCGATCAAATTGAAGGAGTAAAACTTCGTTGAACTCAATTTTTCACACTCTGGATCATCTTCGACATCAATGGAACTCAACCCAAACTCAAATCAACATTTTTCACAAAGAAAAAATTGAAACTGAACATGACGAACTATAAATTGGTCGTGACGAATTATAAAAAATCGGACTTAATTCGATCAAATTGAAGGAATAAAACTTCGTTGAACTCAATTTTTCAACACTTTGGATCATCTTCGACATCAATGGACCTCAACCCAAATTCAAATCAACAGTTTTCATAAAGAAAAAATCGAAACTGAACATGACGAACTATAAAATGGTCGTGACGAATTATAAAAAATCAGACTTAATTCGATCAAATTGAAGGAATCAAACTTCGTTGAACTCAATGTTTCACACTCTGGATCATCTTCGACATCAATGGAAGTCAACCCAAACTCAAATCAACAGTTTTCATAAAGAAAAAATCAAAACTGAACATAACGAACTATAATTTGGTCGTGACGAATTATAAAATTCTGGACATATTATACAATGATACTGCCAAAATTTGGACGAATTTTAATTACATTTGAAGAATTATAGCATTGTTAGTCGAAGTATACTACAATATGTCATAATTCATGACGAATTATAGTCCAATTTTGACGAACTATGACATAATTCATCAATAGCAAATGCTTCCAATACATTGCTGAGTTCCAACCCTTCCCCATTTCAATCAACCAACTCCTCCCTCTACCAGATTTTGTAGTTGTAAGTGATGCGACTGCTCAGATCAATGCATGCAGCAAAACAGGAAATCTAAATGGCAGTTGGATTTGTCTTTTAGCTTCAGAAACCGAACCGAAGATAAAAGTGACAACTTTGCTGGAAGAGGAAGCGACCGAGTTGAAAACTGAAACCAAACAGCAATATGTTTTTAACTACTTGATGAAATCAAAGACCAAAACTCGAACTGGGTTTCGTCGAGAGAGATCGAAATAGCTCAACCAGATCTGGGTTGGTTTCGGAGTTGGGGAGAAGAGAGGAGAGAGATAATTTTTTTAATGGAGAAGAAGAGAGAGAAATAAAAAAAGTTATGTGTAAATCGATTTTGATTAATATATGTCATATTTGCCCTCCACGCATTAAAAAACGAAATTAAATATATTTATTTTCAATTAATCAGAGCCATCCAAATATTTAAATGAATGGTTGAGATGACTTTGTATTTTTTACCACAATTATCACTTTGTACCTGATCCTATCTCATCACATCACATATGAATAATTAACTGATTCGCAATGAAAAATAAAACCGTAATACTAAACTTTAAATCAAAAATCAGTGATTTAAGCTTATATTTTCAAAGTATTTGTATTGAGATAGATGATATTGAATGTTTTATATCTATTATAAATATTAGTTTTAGGATTGGGTTTGGTTACACATGATTGATCCGATCTTTCGGATCGAGTTAGGGTTCATTAAATGACTCAATCACTATTTTGGGTCGGGTTAGGAACGAGCAAAACCCGTCTCACGCCCACCCCTAGATACGTTTAGGGGCCAAATCTTTACGTGATGATACAAAAGTACTACAATGTTGAAATGGCAACCAAATCAAACTTGGCATGAAACACAAGGTGGGGGAATTAATCAATCGGATGAAACTCAGTTGGTATTCATTCAACAATACCTCTTATAGGAGATCAGATTTCATCAGATAGGAATTAAATTTGTCACCTGACTAGATTTAAATACACTTATGAATCATGATTCAATCATCAACTATGTAATTCATGTAGCAAACACTAGGTCCAAATCCACCAAATTTTCAGCCACACATGCATCAAGTTGGTCGACTTTCACTAGCTGAATTATTGATATGAAGCCCCTCCGAAATTGTTTGTATCTGCAAAATTTGGAGCAGCTATGTGTCCTCCTGGTTTGCCACAAAAGAGCAAATTGAGCTTTAAACAATCTGTTGAATTCTTTTAGTTCATATATATATGACGACTATAGTTACAATGTAATTAGAAATTAAGGAAAATGACAAAGAGGGGGTATGAACTATCACATATTGACAAATCACGGTTCGAACTATGAAAATTGACAATTAAGGGCAATTTCAAATATTTTGATCATCAAGTTCACAATTAATGACAAGAAAGTGTTTTCAATTCATTCATTTACTTAAATTTGTTAATTGATGAAGTGATATTCCATCAATAAAGTGTTTTATATGGATGAAAATATTTTGAAATTGCCCTTAATTGTCAACTTTTATAGTTCGGACCGTGATTTGTCAATGTGTTTAGTTCATACCCCCTCTTTGTCATTTTCCTTAGAATTAAAACTCAACCTGATGTGTCATAGTCATATATATGAATTAGTATTGCTGACATACTGCTGATCTAGTTGTGTGAACACATGAATAATCTTATATAGTTAAGGGTTCAAGCTCTACTGTGTGAGTGTAAGAATTGTTCTTTACTTACCAATTTTATTAGAAAAAATATATATACTTATATGAGCTAATAGAATCAAATAAAATCTGATTTCGCCAGCAAGTAGAATCAGTTAATACTGTTACGTTGCCGTCACAGATCTAGAACAAAGATTTGTCAGCACTTGAAAACAAATACGTGTTAATTATCTCCACTCGCACCCCAGTTTGTATTTGATCAAGAATATAAAATCTCAACTGCAGATTCAAATATTGAACAGATTTGATTGCGACAAGCATTTTTTATTACCGGTGCAACTACCATAATTGATATTTACGCGCATATGTACGAGGATTTTAGTGCCGCCTTGATCTAAAGTCATCGGCCAAACGTGTCAAAATAACTTAAAAGAATTAGAAACAGTAGCGGAGTAAAAGTATCAATGATGGAATCGGTTGATTGAATGAAAAAAAAAATCAAAAGAGAGGTGATCGTGTTGAAACAGAATTGCTTTTAAAGAGGATGAAAGTTGTGTGATGCATGATTGTGGACAATATGCTAAAGATTGTGATTTATGAGAATCCTAAGTTTAGATATTTTGTCTTTTTGATTTTTCTAGAAACAAGTTTATTCCAACTTGTGCTAGCTTTATCCTTTATATTGATGATTGAACAAGGTAACTACCAATGATTAGGTAGGGTATTCTTAATTCTTTGTTTAGTGAAAAATATGGACGACATTAGCCCTAGGTTCAAGTAAATGTGAGAAGAGTCAAAATTTCAAACTTTTTATTTCTTTCGGATCATGAAAAACGTGGTGAATATTTTTTTTTTGGATGTGGATCCTATATTTTTTTTTTTCAATTTTTCACGACAAACTAAAACTAAGATTATTTTATTTCTTTTAAGTTTTCTCTCATCCTAAATTTTTTTCATGAAACAAGTGGGATCATATTGAGGGTCATGAAATGAACTGAATTTAACGAAACTGGAGATGAAATGACCTAAATTTAATTGTGTTTAATTGAAAAATATAATATTTAAATTTAATAGAACAACCCACAGAAGAGCGTTCAAATAAGACAAGACAAATAATAATGAGGTAGGTGCGGCACAATCTCAGCCATCCATCAACCCCCGTGCATTGTGGGCGCGCCACGTGGCAAATAGTAAAACCCACTACTTTCGTAATGTGAACGCCAATGGCGGCTCAACTCACGTGACTTCGCCACGTGTCACAAGGGAAGGCCGAGATCGTGCCTCACCTGCCTCATTCTACAAAGCTGCCTCAACTGAACACTCCCCAAACTTAATCACGATTATCTAATAGACTACCTTTCAGGGGCGGAGCCAGGCCCATTTTACACTGGCTGAAGCCCGAGTAAGTTTTTTGGAATAAAAATGTGACTGAGGTAAGTTTCGAACCTCTGCCTCCAGTATTCCATTTGTCTGTCATTCCACCAAGCCAATTGAAAGTTCTTGTCTAAATTTGTCCAATACTTAGATATGAATTAAGATTTATTACAGTGTCTATATTTTTGTCATTTTTATCAATACTTCACCAACGAAATTTTTTTTATAGCCCGGGTTAGATTTTGTTCATAGCTCCGCCCTGCTACCTTTAAACTTTATCCCTTGGTTTGGTTCAGTCTTATATATATTTACAAATTCTTTTCGTAAGTTTTACACTTCCACTTTCATATTTGTAATTGCATAAAACTATTAATAGTAATGAATCCATTTGAGCTGTCCTCGTTATAATTAAAAAGAAAAGATTTTAAACATCCTTGGCAGGCCATGTTGGCAATAAAAGAATTAAGACAAAGAAATCAATAATGAAACTTTATTACTTATGGACAAAATATCCCCAAAGGTACTGTTGGGTTGTGGAGCCTGATTAGATTATTAGATTGTTCCAATTTAGGAAGTTCATAATTTTGGCAGTGGAGGTATAGGGTTTTTATTTCCCAATTAGATAATTAGGATTTATATAGTTACCCTATTTATAGGGCTGGGTTTTTGTACCGAAAACCGAAACCGAACCGACCGAAACCGAACCGACCTCAAACCGAACCGAATTTCAATTTATCATACCGAACCGATTTATATCGGTTCGGTTTCGGTTTTCATTTTGAGAACCGAAAAAAACCGATAAAACCGACAAAAACGACAAACCAAACCTACAAAAACCGACAAAACTGAAAAAAACCGACAAAACCAACAAACCGAACACACAAAAACTGACAAAACCAAACTGAAACCGATAAAAACCGACAATGTCGGTAAAACCGAACCGAAACCGAATGTCGGTTTACCAAAAAATTGGTTCGGTTTTCGGTTTCATTTTTCATTAAACCGACAAATCGGTTCGGTTCGGTTTTTGTCAGTTCGGTTCGGTTTTTGAACCGAACCCAGCACTACCTATTTATACCCAACTTGATTATTGTAATCGTATCCAACACCATAGTGAAGAAAACCCTGGATTTGTAGTGCCCCCAGACATAGTCACGGTGTAGTGACAAACTTGGTATCAAAGTTTAGTGTCCTCGCATCGTTTATTTGTTTTCCTATCGGCATCAGTACTGCTTGCACGATCCTAACAACTGGTATCAAGAGTTTGGGCTATAGCAGTCATGCAGAGAGATGGAAAACATCCGGTGGAGAAATTGATGGGTCGGATTTTGGGTTCTGGAAGATGCAGATTGATGATTACCTGTATGGTAATGATTTATATCTACCGATTGATGGCAAGAAACCAGAGGATATGAAGGACGACGTGTGGAAGTTGTTGGACAGGAAGGCGATGAGCGCGGTTCGTTTGTCGTTGTACAGAGACGTAGTATATCACACGGTCAAGCCCAAGACGACGAAGGAGATGTTGGATACACTTTCACCGCTGTATGAGAAACCATCCGCGGCGAACAAGGTTCACCTGATGCGGCGGCTTTTCAATCTCATGATGGCAGAGGGTGCGGGGATGGCTAAACACTTGAGCGAGTTTAATATGATAATCGCGCAGCTCAACTATTCGATGAGCAGGTACAAGCCCTAATTTTATTATCTTCTTTGCCAGAGAGTTAGAGTGGGACGGTTACAGCAGTAAGTGCGGCAACAGGAAAGGAGAAACTTAAGCTTGATGAAGTTAGAGATTTGGTAGTGAGTGAAGAAACTCGCATGAAAAAGTCGAAGTCTACTTCATGATTAGCTTTGAGGGTTGGTGCAGAGGTAGGTCAAAGTTAAGAGGGAACGAAGGACCTGTGAAAGATAAGAGCAAAGTCAAGTGCTGGAATTGTGATAGGTTCCGCCATTACAAGAGTGAGTGTAAGGAACCGTCACGGGATATGTTAGGGAGTGCAACCACAGAAGATATAGCAGATGCATTGATCTTAAGTGTCAAAGATCAAGTAGAGGCTTGAGTGTTGGATTCTGGAGCTTCGTTTCATTCGTGCAATAGTGGCGGCGTAATGGAAAATTACATCTCTGAAAACTTCGGGAAGGTGTATCTTGGTGATGTTGAGCCCTTAGAAATTGTGGGGAAAGGAGATGTTATAATCAAAACACCAAAAGGATCTATGCTGCAGTTGCGTGGAGTAAGGCACATTTCTGAGTTGAAGAAGAATTTGTTATTAGTTGGGCAGTTAGATGAAGATGGTTATGTTGTAACCTTCAACTGCAGAAACTGGAAGATAGCAAAGGGAGCTAGGGTGATAGCTCAATGAAAAAAGGAAGGAACGTTGTACAAGGTGAGGAACGTTCGGAATGAAATCGCTAGTTCAGGTGGGAGAAGTGATGCGGATTTGTGGCACTGTCGTTGTGGTCACATGAATCAGAAAGTTTCACAGCGTAGCAAAACTTTGAAGAGGAAAAAGTTGAAGCTGTGCATTGCTTCAACGAGGCTCAAGACGTGAGCTGAAGGCTTGGCACTACTGCCTGCATGGGTTGTTCAGGACGAAGACAATTACGATTGGAATCAGCCTCCGGATGTGAGATTGTTGGGTTGTGGAGCCTGATTAGATTATTGGGCTAGTCCAATTTAGGAAGTCCATAATTTTGGTAGTGAGGTTTAGAGTTTCTATTTCTTAATTAGATAATTAGGGTTTAGATGGTTACCCTATTTATACCCAACTTGATTATTGTAATTGTATCCAACATCATAGTGAAGAAAACCCTAGCTTGGTAGTGCCCCCAGTATGGTAGGCGTCAACATTTGATCCTAAGGTCAAAATGTCCGTAAGGTTACGTGTCTTCCTTATCCTGCCCGATCCGTACCTATCTGGCCCTATCCTCGTACCCTAATATATCCTGCCCACAAAGCCTAAAGCAGGGTAAGGGTCACGAAAAAATAGACCTTACCCTGCCCTCCTACCCTGCCCTTCTATCCTATCATACCATGTCTTACACTACCATTTTCATTTATATTATAATTTTTTCCTCAAATTATGCTTAAATTCACCCTTCCATACCCTACCCGACTCTACCATACCTTACCCTAATTTTACCCTGCCCCTAGGTACCTACGAGCATAGAAAAATTACTATACCGTACCCTACATTATTCATTGAGTCAAGAAAAAACGACTTTACCATGCCCTTATCCTGCTCATTAAGGTAAGAGTACCCTTACCTGCCCATTACCATGCCCTTATCCTGCCGCATGGCTCGTATTGGTCTGGAAGCGTGTCATGACTCCAAGATCCACAACAATATTCGGGTTTGTATCCCGGTCTGCCTTACCAATCAGCCATCACGCCCCAACAAAGGCCTCTGCGATGGATTATGGAGGACTTGGGAATTGGGCCTAAGCCCGAAAAGTAGTTGGTGAAGTCCACTTGAGTCTTGAGACTTGGGCGAACTGGGCAGCAGACAAACTCAAAAATAAAATCACAAAGTAGGTAAGTAATTAAAACGGCATTCTCTAGGAGGCTCTGTAGAACAGAACATGTCAGAGGTCCCCTACTTCACTGGACCGGGCCGGACTTTCAGACAACTTTTACACCATTGCACTTTGGCTGGCTACACTCAAACAATAAACAAATACAGTATGAAATACACCCCCAAATTACTGACAAGTTTGACTCTCTCACTCTACAAGTACAAACGTTGATCTCAGATTTTCATAGGCCATTATACAGTAACTTAAAACTTACTACAGTAATAAGCATCAGACAAAGCATAGCAAAGCCTCCACTCCACGTTAATCCGTACATTCCTCGGAACAAGACCCTGAAAATCAGCAGTGAATTTACGCCTTTGTGTAAGTTTCAAGATTAATTTATGACATGATTAAACGGTCGAATTCTTTTTTATTACTAGTGGGGTGGGGAACTAGAGTAACATGCTCCATCAGTTGTTCAGCCAACTCTGTTTCGGATTTTTGTTCAAACTCACAGCTGTTCTCTTACTCCTCTACACTCTGCTTTGTTTCTCGATCCACGAGCCCACTCTCTCCTCTTCCCTCTCTCACAAAGCCATTAATACTCCCAAAAAAAACCCACACTCGTTGTCTCTGTCCCTATCAATTTCCCACCAGCCCACTCACTCACTCACTCCACTTAACACCAGAAGCGAATCTTGCTCTCTGAGAAAACAAGAGCGATATGGAGCGGCTTCTTCTCATTCCGATGTTGCTCTTTTGCATCTTCACATCTTCAGGTACAAAAACATGTCTGCAAATCTGCAATGCATCTCTTTGTCAAAATGTGTGTCAATTTCTGAATGTTTTATTTGATCTTGCAGATGCAGGATCTATCGGAGTAAACTACGGTAGAATAGCCAACGACCTTCCATCCGCAATCAACGTCGTCCACCTCCTCAAATCCCACGGCATCTCCCGAGTCAAAATCTACGACACAGACCCATCAGTCCTTAAAGCCTTATCCGGATCCCAAATCAAAGTCACCGTCGACCTACCAAACGAAATCCTCTACGCAGCCGCGAAACGTCTTTCCTTCGCCAACACATGGGTCCGTCTCAACATCGCTGCCTACCACCCCACCACCTTCATCGAAGCCATCGCCGTCGGAAACGAGGTCTTCGTCGACCCTAAAAACACCACCACCTTCCTCCTCCCCGCCATGTCCAACATTTACAAAGCTTTGGTTAAACACAAGCTCGACCGCGACATTAAAGTCTCCTCACCCATCGCCTTGTCAGCTCTCGGAAACTCCTACCCTTCCTCTGCCGGCTCGTTTCGTCAGGAGCTCGTCGAGCCGGTTTTCAAGCCGTTGTTGCAGTTCCTCCGTCAAACTGGCTCTTATTTGATGGTCAACGCTTACCCGTTTTTTGCCTACGAGTCAAACGCTGACGTCATTTCGTTGAACTACGCCTTGTTTCGAGCGAATCCTGGCAACGTCGATTCAGGGAATGGTTTACGTTACTACAACCTCTTCGACGCGCAGATCGACGCTGTCTTCGCCGCCATGGCCGCTCTGAAATTCGACGACATCAACCTCGTTGTTACAGAGACCGGCTGGCCGTCTAAAGGGGAAGAGAACGAGAACGGCGCCAGCCTCTCCAACGCTGCAGCCTACAACGGCAACCTCGTGAAACGAATCTTAACCGAAGGCGGAACTCCGAGAAAACCTAAAGCCGATCTCTCCGTCTTCCTCTTCGCTCTCTTCAATGAGAATCGGAAAACCGGGCCGACTTCCGAAAGAAACTACGGCCTGTTCTACCCGGACATGAAGCGAGTGTACGACATTCCGTTCACGGTCGCGGATCTGAAGCATTACAAGGACGACGGGACGCCGGCGGCGTCTGAAACTCCGACGGGGAAAGGTAGGGTTTCGGCGAGCGTTTCTGGCCACTCATGGTGCGTGGCGAGTGGCGAAGTGGGAAAGGATAAGCTACAGGCGGGTCTAGATTACGCATGCGGTGAGGGTGGGGCTGACTGCCGTCCGATTCAGGAAGGTGCCACGTGTTACGATCCTGACACGCTTGTGGCACATGCTTCGTATGCGTTCAATAGTTATTATCAGAAGAAGGCACGTGCGAGTGGGTCTTGTTATTTCGGTGGGGCCGCTTTCGTCGTCACGCAGCCTCCCAGTACGTCACTTCGTTTTATTTATTTCTTTTTATGAATCGGTGAATATATTTAGTTTTAAGGCCGCGTTTGGTTTTCTGTTTTTTTAACTTGTTATTTTATTATGATGTTGCAGGGTACGGGAAGTGTGATTTTCCGACCGGGTATTGAAGACAGCCAAACAAGTAACAAGACAGATGAAGGGGTAGAAGTTGATTTAATTTTTTAATGTGGTCCCGTTGTATTTAGTAAGAAGTAGGTGGGGTAGTTGAATAATTACTCCATCATTTGTAATCTTTCAATCTCAAGTGGTGTTAAAAACTAATTCAATGTTATCCTTTGTAATGTGTTATGAAATTTGTAAGGGAGAACTAATATTAGGACCAAACATGTATTTTTATAAAATTCGTATTTTTATTTGTTGTTGAAATAAGTGTACTTCAAAATTAACAGTCTGACTTCGAAATGGAGCGAAATAGAGATTGTTGTGATATACGTAATAAACTGGAGGGGTTACAAAGATGGCCAAATTTTTTTCCGATAATATTATTATTTTGAAAAAAAGAATCAGAGACGTTTTGTGCAAAATAGAGTTTGAACTCTGACGGCACTCTGAAATTTGATGAAATGATAGTTGTAAAATTTAGTCACGTATCAAATTTTGTTTTTCTTTAAATTGGTTTCTTTTATCTGACGTCATTTTTGTGTATGTACGTATTTAATAATGTGTATACTACATGTAATAGAGTAGAATTTTAGGAGTACTTTGTTATACAGTAGTAATTAGTAAGCATTTATGATTTGGTGTATATCCGGTAGAAAAATATCTCGTGCAGAAAGAAGGATGATACAAAGCAATAAGATATAACAAAGTTAGATTTCATTGAAAGTACTATTATTATATTCGTGTGTCCAGTTCTTCAAACTTTTCTTTTCGAGTTGTCTGGCGTCGAATAATGAAATAAGAATATGCAGATTTCATATGCTTCTAGCTTCCCTTAGTTGGAATTTCAGAATACAGATAAAAAGACATGAAGAGAAAAAAAAAAGAAAGGTTCTTTGTTGCTCTGAAAAAGTAAGATTAGTGTTATTGCGGAATTAGGTTAATGATTAGCTTTATTGATTTAGTAAAAATATATAAGAGAGTTTTAAGATGAGACTCATATGAATCCTAGGTTCCCACCCAATCCAATTTACACAAATTGAGTAATAGAATTCAAATTAAACAAAACTGGGACTTCCCTATGATGCGACGAACAAAAGCCCTCTGTTGAATCTCTGCAATCGGTCCCGGAATCACTCCGACGACCTTTTCCAGCAACAGCCCTCCAGTTAGACAACTTCGACTCGTTCTCGCACACACAGCACCAATCGCCTTTGCTCAACTTCAATTCACACTCCGTTGATCACTCACAGACGCGCTCGGCTTTCAATCAGCAAGAATCTCTCTCGTATATCAAAACCCCAAAATCGAACTCGTAACCCTAATTTGAATCCAGTATGGCTTAAGAGGGAAGCTCAGCTCGCGTCAAAATGCAGCGTCTCAATGTAACGGCTTTACCAAACTTCGGCGCGTCTTCCTTTTAGTGGAACGACGCCGTCGAGGCAAAAATCAAACTCCCCTTTTGTGCAACGTCGTCGTTTGCTTCACAGACAAAATTCCCGCCTGGATAAAAACGACGCCGTTTGATCTTCAGTACAAATGCAACTCAGACTTGTTTTCAGACTTGGCCAAAAACCTGCATATTTTCACTAAAGCACCAAACCAATACCAAATGCAAAACCAGCTTCCAAATACAAGTCTCATCAATTTAAACTTAATCTTAAACATACTCAATCAACATGTTTGGATTATAAACTCAACAATTAGATACAATTAGTATTGCATACTTTTTATAAAATTATCCAAAAAGAATTAATTTCATATATATTTACAAGGGAGCGTATTGGTTTGATTTCTTTGAAGCCAATTGGTTTCCCTCAGCTGCTAAAAGTGAGTTCGGCTTATTTATTACTCCGTAGTACTATTTTGTTTGTCTGGTGAGTATCAAAAAAAAAATTTGTTTGTCTGGTGAGAATAATGATTCGCATGTGACCGGAGCATGGGCCACAACCCCCCACTTAGAAAATTTATACACTTTTGTATCTCAATATCACACTCCCCCTTTGGTGGCGTGGCATGCACATTTTTTGAAGTAGTAGATGACAAAGTCCCATCTCACAAGTCCAGTCAAGCTGCTTTTTCAATTTCATGTCGATGGAAGCTACTACTACTAGTAAGGCTCATGCTCAACTTGAAACATGGATGGAAGCTAGCTAGTAAGATCATGTTCATTTGAACTTTATTTTGTGATGATTAAGATAAGATAAGTTACTTTTAATCACCATAAATTACTTTAAATTACTATAAGTTATTTTCAGTTACTATAAGTTACTTTCAGTCACTATAAGTTAATATAAGTTTCAGTTAAGTTAAGTTACTTTCAACATACCATCATCATCATACCATCATCATATTATCATCATCATCATACTATCATCATACCACCACCACCACCACCATCATCATCATCATATCATACCATACCATCATCATATCATCATCATCATCATCATCATACCATCAGCATATCATATCATCATATCACCATCATCATCATATCATATCATATCATCATCATACCATCATCATCTTCATCATATTACTATTCATCATCATAACATCATCATACCATCATCATCATAATATTTATCATCATAGTACTATTCATCACCATCATCACAACCATCACCATCATCAGTATATTACTATTCATCACCATCTTACTATTCATCACAATCATCACAACCATCATCATCAGTATATTACTATTCATCATCCATCATATTACTATTCATTATCATCATATTACTATTCATCACCATCATCATCATCAATATATTACTATTCATCATACCATCATCATATTACTATTCATCACCATCAACATCGTCGTCAGTATATTACTATTTATCATCATAATATTACTATTCACCATCATCATCATATTACTATTCATCCGTCAATATAAGTTTCAGTTAAGTTAATATCAGTCACTATAAGTTACTTTCAGTTACTATAAGTTACTTTCAATTACTATAAGTTACTTTCAGTCACTATAAGTTACTTTCAGTTAAGATAAGATAAGACACTAGTATAAGTTAAAGTTCAAATAGACACACCCTAGGCTCATGGTCAACTTACCATACAATCGATCTCCAACTTGTCAACTTATCTATTTTAATTTAGTATGTTTGTAGGCACTAAAAGTTTAAGGACCAAATCAAGATTATTAAAGTATAAATGGGCTGGCCCACAAGGGATATTTGGGTCAAATCTACAAGCCCGGTCCATGAGTTAGACTCAACCCAAAGCACGGGCCCCATCTTAAGCCCACCAGTGAACTCTATAAATAGAGCACTTCACTTCACAAAGAAGGGAAAATTCTGAAGTTTGAGAAGAAACCAGAGAGAAAAGTGCTCTCAAAGGAAGCGTCAGCCGCCAGCAACCGACAAGTACGTGCTGCCCGCCCAAGCATCCCGACGTCATCTACTAGAGCATCCAACCGCAACGCAAGCACGTAAGACCAAGTCCCGCGACCCTTACTTCGCTGCGCATGTGAGATCAAGTCATCAAGACCCTCGCTACGCAAGACACGTTGCGCTACGCCTTCATCCGCACACATCAAGCTGAGTAGAACGAAGCAAGCAATACAGTAGAATCAGAGGAGCATTTGAGATTACAAACACAACTTCTGCTTCAAGCGTAAATCATTTGTAAAACATTATTTTGTATTTGATACGAAATATTGTGACCTACAAATTTTGGTGAACCCGACGTGAAAATCTCTTCCTCTCATCCCTACGCTAAAGCTAAGATGTCTGCTCAACCTACCAGTCCACAACTCCCAAGAAGACTTACGCCGCAACTGTGGCTCAACCAACCGGCATCTGCACGAGAGGGATGACTCAGAGGATGGCTGTCAATGCCGCTGCTGCAAGCTTACGAGCTTCTCAAGTGCCAAGGAGGGAACGCACATATACCGTTGCTTCCATCATGGCTGCAGCTACGGCAGTGATTGCCTCCAACTCCCCACGACACAAGGGAAGTGTGAAAGCTGACAGAACACCCTCACCAAAAGCGAAGGTGGCTCTGCCAAAACAAGTCGATACACCCAAACCCTGTGTAGCTTCTGTCATGACCATAGGCACCAAGACCATGGAGGAGCAGATGCAAGAACTAAGAGAGATGCTTGAGCTAGTCCTGAAAGACAACCAGGTGAAGAACAAGACGCTTGAAGAGCTCCAGAGAGAGGTGGTTGGGCTCGGGAAACAAAAGGTTGAAGAAGTCAATCTGACGGTAGAAGATGATGACGCTAATAAGATGATCCCTGTAGAAACCAACAGGAACGAAGGTGTTGCGTGCCACGAAGACCAACTTCAAGTGCTGATAGCCAACGCTGTCAAGAGCCAGCTAGGTGGAGATTCTTCTGGTTGTGCACGCTGTGCCAAACCCTATAGCAAGAGGATAGACGGTCTGCGCATGCCACAGGGATATCAGCCCCCCAAGCTCTAACAGTTTGACGGAAAAGGAAGTCCAAAGCAACATGTTGCCCACTTAGTAGAAACGTGTAACAACGCGGGAACTGAAGGGGATCTGCTGGTCAAACAATTTGTGCGCTCTCTAAAGGGCATTGCTTTCGATTGGTACACTGACTTGGAGGCAGAGTCTATTGACAGCTGGAGTCAGATGGAGGACGAGTTCTTCAACCAATTCTATAGCACCAGAAGGGTTGTCAGTATGAGTGAACTGACGAATACAAAACAATGGGAAGAAGAACCTGTGGTTGACTATATCAACCGTTGGCGTTCATTGTGCCTTGAATGTAAAGATCGCATCAGCGAGACGTCAGCTGTAGAGATGTGCATCGATGGAATGAACTGGGATTTGCTATACATCCTTAAAGGTATCAAACCTAGGAATTTTCAAGAGTTAGCCACACGCGCACACGACATGGAAATCACCGTGAAAGGACATGGAAGGAATCGCATATCCTCGCCAAAGGCGATCATAGATAAGAAGGAATACAAGAAGTCCGAGAAGGTCAACAAAAATGCTCCAAAAGAGGCCATGTCCATCAGCACCAACGACGCTCCTGTGAAGATATCATCAAAACCAAAGCAGGAGAAGATGAAAGAAGTCACCTCAAAAGACTTCAAGCGCACGAAGCCTACACTGAAAGAATTACAAGCCAAGAAGTATCCATTCCCTGACTCTGATCTATCAGGCATGCTCAATGACCTGTTGGAAAAAGGCATCATCAACTTACAAGAAGCAAAACGCCCGGATGAAGTCAACAGGATGAATGATCCCAAATATTGTCGCTACCATAAATTGGTTAGCCACAGTATCGAAAACTATGTCACTCTCAAGGAGCTTAGAATGAGATTAGTCAAAGAAGGACGCATCGAGCTCGACACAGATGAAACAATAGAAGCAAACCACGCCTCCGTGACGACTACTTGCGACTCACTTTGCAAGCCACAAGAATGGTACATGCAACAAATCCAATTTTGGCACCCTTGAGCCAACAAAAGCGTGGATATCAAAGCCATCTATTGAAGCTGAGAAGTTGAGATGCGATTATAACCCACAAAGAATCAAAACTTATAGGATCATGAAAGAGGTTGAATGCTATGAGGATGATGAAGGATGGACTCTTGTAACTCGAAGAAGGTCAAAGAAACAAGTCAATCCACAACCAGAACCTGTCCACCGAAAGAAGAAGCAGGTGACCAAGAAGAGACTACGTCAGGCGAAAGGGAAGAAAAGACTCAAGAGGAGTCTGAGGTCACATATACTGCCTATTGGTCCTTTAAAGCAGATTCCACCAAGTCCCATTACCTTAGAAAACTTCTTTCCGGAGGATTACTTCGATAAGGTTGGTGTCAACGCAATCTGGGGCAATAAGCGGAGGAAGTGAAGAAGAACAAAAAGCTGAGCGGAGGAATGAAGCTCCAACCACAAAGACACAACCACTTTCAGATCCTCAAGATGACGCTGATGTGCTTGATATCCTGGAAGCTCTCCCTAAACACGAGCAGTGGGAGCAGATTTTCCACTTGCCAGAGGAATCACCACAACAAATAGTGCAAGCACTCCTACATCCAAAGCTAAAGATGGACATCATCAAAAATCCAGAAAAGCTAAAGAAAAGTCAAGCCAAATGCACCTCCTGCAACACGACCTTGACATTTTCTGACGAAGATCTTCTCCTTGGATCCAAACCTCACAACAGACCTATGTATGTCACGGGCTACATTCGAGGACAAAAGGTGGGAAGAATTTTGGTGGACGAAGGCTCTGGAGTAAACCTCATGCCAAAAGAAACCATGCACTTATTGGGAATCACTATGGACAAACTCTCCAATAGCCAGCTTTTAATTCATGGATTCAACCTAAAAACTAAACGCGCAATTGGCATGATCCGTGTCAATCTAGCAATTGGAGAGCTATCTACTGATACCTTGTTTCATGTCACTAACGTTAGAACTTCATTCAAGTTGTTACTCGGTCGACCATGGAAGCATGAGAACGAAGTTGTTGCATCAACTCTTCACCAATGCTTGAAATATTATCTTGGTGGTGAAAGAAAGATAAATGAGGACATCAAACCATTTACCAAGGCAGATTCATTTTTTGCAGATGCTAAGTTCTTTGAAGAAGACGGTGTGTCAAGTGAACTACTGCCATCAATCATCCCTTCCACTAGAGAAAACGATAAGGAAAGACTGAAAGCAAACCAAAATCGGCCGACTCCTGAAAGCACGCTCCCTATCTTGCGATATATACCTAAATCTCGACGTAAAGCAGGACAAAGACCCTTGGAAGACTGTCAAAAATCAGAGACAAGTTTGGCAGATCAAAAGAAGGTCAGAAGGATGGTCAAACAAGAATGGGTGGCGAAAGTAGTCATTCCATTACCCAGCGCAAATACAACACAGGTTCTGAGGCCTCCGCTAGAAGAATTCATTTCGGAGTCAATCGAGCCACATGAAGGGAATGTAAGTTTGGAGGGAAAATTCGGTCCAAACGCCTATAAGTTGATGGAGAAGTCAGGATACGATTTCAAAAGACCAGCTATGCTCAGAGAAGTGATTTAACCTCATCCGTACAGTCTCGCCCAAGTTCACGGAACGGCTCACAAACATACTGGCCTGGGTTACAAGCCTCCACCACCTGTGAAAATTTCCATCCATCGTCAAAAAGATGCTACATCAGCTCACCAAATCACTGCAGATGAAATCGAAAACAATAAAGAGGAAGACATAACGGAGTATGATGTAGCGACATCCTACCACGTAACAGCCGAAGAAGTTCCAAATGAAGTCGAAGAAGTAGAGGCTGATCAAGCTCCGGAGGTACTCGAAGACGAGGGACAATCAACTGTTGACGACTTGAAAGAGGTGAATCTCAGAACCGCTGAAAATCCACGTCCAATATATGTTAGCACCCTCCTAACCGAAGAAGAAGAGGAGCAGTACCTCAAATTATTGGCAGAATACAAAGACGTTTTCGCTTGGAACTACACAGAGATGCCGAGGCTTAATCCAAAGATAGCTTTGCACCATCTAGCGATCAAGAGGGGAGTCGGACCAAAGAAGTAGTCCCAACGGCGATTTAGGCCAGAGTTGGTTCCTGAAATTGAGAAAGAAGTTAATAAACTCATTGACGCAGATTTCATTCGTAAAGTTAAATATCCAATGTGGATAGCCGACATTGTTCCAGTAAGGAAGAAGAATGAGCAGCTGCGAGTGTGCGTGGACTTTCGAGATCTCAACGAAGCATGTCCAAAGGATGACTTTCCCCTACCAGTTATGGAGCTCATGATAGATGCAAAAACTGGGCATGAAGCTCTCTCCTTCATGGATTGCACGGCTGGATACAACCAGATGCACATGGCGCCTGAAGACCAGGATGCTACAGCATTCCGAACTCCGAAAGGGATCTTCTGCTACAAAGTCATGCCTTTTGGCCTAAAAAAGGCGGGAGCCACATATCAGCGTGCGATGCAAAAGATTTTTGAGGACATGATGCATAAAATGGTAGAATGTTACGTCGATGATGTGGTGGTCAAGTCAAAAGCAAGGAGTGACCATGTCCAAGATCTTCGTACGGTCTTCAAAAGACTCCGAAAGTGCCAGCTCAAAATGAATCCACTCAAATGTGCATTTGGCGTCACATCGGGGAAATTCCTTGGCTTCGTAGTCACACACAGGGGTATCGAAATAGACCAGACAAAAATCAAAGCTATTCAAGAAATGCCCGAACCAAAAAGCTTAAAAGAACTGCGCGGATTGCAAGGACGACTGGCTTACATACGAAGATTCATCTCCAACCTCGCAGGGCGTTGTCAACCATTCAATCACCTCATGAAAAAGGATGCTCCATTCGTTTGGGATGACAAATGTCGCAAAGCTTTTGATAACATAAAGAAGTACTTGTCTACTGCACCAGTGCTTGGGGCACCGACTCCAGGAAAGCCACTGATACTTTACGTTGCCGCTCAAGAGAAGTCGCTTGGGGCAATGTGTGCACAAGAAACCGACGAACGAAAAGAAAGACCCCTCTATTACTTGAGTCAAACTTTGGTGGGAGCTGAACTCAATTACTCTCCAATCGAGAAGATATGTCTTGCATTGGTGACAGCACTGCCTTGTCGCGAGGCAATGTGTACAAATAAATTTATAAGTCCGCTACTCGCGACTTCACTACTGGGTAGCAAGTGGTAAGTAGGGGTCGAACCCAAGGGAATTAGGGGGATAAATCGTTCTTTGAGGGATTGTACAGGCGGGGAACGTGATTTTAGGGTTGATTGAGGTTTTAGCGCGAATAACTACGTGACTTTTTGGTTGGTTTTGGTTTTTAGTGTGGAAAAGTAAATACTGAAAATAAAAGGAAGACTTACAGTGGTTGTTGCGTGATCGGCAAGTCTTGCGGAACGTCAGCAGTTGATAGTGCAATTTATACTAAGAAAGTAAAGTGCAGGTGATGTTTTAAGTCAAGAAAAGATTCAGTTTTAGGGGCCTTGTATCATAGTTGTTTATCATTGACCGCTAATGATCATACTACGTGTTCAAAGATGAATCGAGGCTATTTCTAGCACAAGACTTGCAACATCGTTTAAAACACTTGTTCTATTTTAGACTAATTCCTCCTTTCGAAGTATCTTAGCCTTATGTGCATCCATTTGATCTTCAGTTACGATCAACCAAATGGTTTTTGAAATAAGTCGAACTCCTCAGATAAGCTTTGCCCGTTAAAGCATCGACTTACCCGATAATGTTCACGAACCCCACGGAAGAGCTTTGCCCGTTAAAGCTTCCACTCAACCTTGGAAGTTCTAACCTGATATATGGCACATAGAACAAGTTTTGAACACAGAGCGACACTAGGTGCAGGGTCTAAAACATTGTATGTTACAAGTACACCCCTTCAACCGAATGAAGGGTTTAGCTACGAATATCCATGGAAGAGGACATCATAACTAAGTACTTGAAAAGGTTTTTGAAAAGACAGTAAAGTAAAGTTTTCGAAAGTAAAGACAGTAAGGGAAGGGGGTGAGTACTTCAAGAACCGACAAGAGTACTCAAGAATAATAAAGTAAAGCTTGAGTACTCAAGAACCGACAAGAGTACTCAAGAACGATCTACAATATTCAAGAACCAACAAGAATATTATAGATTGAAAACCAAACTTACAAAGTACCAAAACTAGAGAGATAAGTGTTTTTGAGATTTGAGGATGATTTTTACAAGTGAGTTTGGCTTGTATTTATAGCCAAAATGAAGGGAAATGGAGGGCTAAGATGGCTTTCATCCAAGGGAGGAGGAGGAGGAGATGAAGATGTGGAGGAGAGGAGGACAAGTGTCAAGCTCCCATGGTGGACTCCTTGGAGGTGATAGCCGCCGGTTATGGGTGGTAAAATGGGGGTGGCTTCCTCCTGTGGTCACCTCCAACCAAAAGCCACCGGTCACATGGGGTAAAAGGATGAGTTTTATGATGTTTTCACAAAACTATCGGTGTATTTCGGCCCCGGACTGACTTTGGTTGCTCCTCGGTTGGATTTGTTTTGAGTAATTCAATGTCAGGATCTTGAGATTTCGGCATTCAGCGTCTGATCGTGACCTTGGACTGACTCGTAATATCTTTTCAGCGTAAAATCCTTTCCTTAGCGTGTATTCTCTCTAGAGTCCAAAATACCCTGTAGAAATATATCGGAACTAACAAGCAAAAGTTAAATAGACAAAAGGTCTAATTTAGTGGGTTTAACTGTGTTTTTGATTCGTATAATTATGGTCCATCAATTGGTATTCGCAGTACAGAAGTTGAGGCACTTTATGCAAGCACATACAGTACACGTAGTTTCCAAAGCTAATCCCATCAGATACATACTTTCAAGACCAGTTGACGGAGCCCACCGCACTGTCGTTAAGGTGCGATGTTCTCTGTGCAAAAATAAATTTATATCTCCGATACTCGCGACTTAACTATTATGGGTAGTCAGTGGTAAGTACGGGTCGAACCCAAGAGAATTGGTGGATTAGTTGTTCTTTAATGAAGCTTATGCATAAATTAAATGCGATTGGGGTTGGGTTTGAGTGTGCTTTGAGAACTGAAAGTAAATTACAATAGTTGATAATGGATTGTAAGGAAAGGATTCGGTTTAGGGGTTTCATATCATATCATCGTTCATCATTGACCTCTAATGATCATTGATGGACCATAATTGTATGAAACATAAATGCAGTTAAACCCACCAAATTAGACTGTTTGTCTATCTAACTTCTACGTGTTAGTCCCGATATATTTCCACAGGGCATTTTAGAGACTGAAGTGAAAACACGCTAAGGAGAGGATTTTATGCTGAAAAGATAACAAGAGTCAATCCAAGGTCAAGATCATATGCCAACTGAAGAAATATCAAGGATCCTGACGTCGAATTGACCATAACAAATTAATCAGAAGAATCAGGAGTGGAGTCAAGACAGCCCGGGGAAGAAACACATTGACAGTTTTGGGAAAAGACTGCACAAAACTGTACAAATCTCACACATAAGGCAAGGATGACCGGCCACTTGATGAAGTGGTGGCCAAGGGAGGAGCTCCTCCTCCTTGGCCACCGCCTACCGGCGGCTTGAGGGGTGGTGACCGGCGGCTTCTCTATTCCTCCACATGTCACCTCCTCCTCCCTTCTCCTCCCTTGGATCAAATGCACATGTCCACCATCTCCACCACCCATCTCCTCCCCTTTTGGCTATAAAAGGAGGCCTCCTCCTCCTCATTTCAACACACCTCAATCTCATTTCACTTCTCTCTCTAGAAGTTGTAATATTTGTAACGTTGTAATCTTGGCTTTGGAAATAAAGGATAGCTCCCTTGGCGCTTCAACGGTTGTAAGTAATTCTTAGTATTTATTCAACTATTTTATTTCCTTAGTTATAATGTTTAGCGCGATAAATAGTAGCTAAACTTGTAGTTCGGTCTAAGGGGCGCACTTGTATTATAAAATGTTTTAGACTATTAACTTAGTGTCTAGTCTAAGTATTCAAAACTTATTCTATGTGCCATATATTAAGTCAGAACGTCCAAGGTAGAGTGGATGCTTGGAATGGCAAAACTCTACAGCGGGGTTCGTAAACTTGTACGGATAAGTGGATGCTTGGAATGGCAAAGCTTATCTGAGAAGTTTGACTCATCTTAAACACCATTTGGTTGATCGGGAATGATTGATCAAATGGATGCACATAGGCTAATATAACCGGGAATGGAGTATTAGTCTAAATAGAATAAGTGTTCTACGTCCTTGGAATAGGCTAGACAGTGTACGCAAATCGAGTGCTTGGAATGGCCTTGATACACCGTTTGAATACTTAGGAGAGTCACTAAAGGTCAATGATAAACATGATATAATACAAGTCCCCTGAAACCGAACATTTCTCTTTAATTATAAACTGTAATTTACTTTCCAGTATTAAAATCAACCAACCAACCAATCAATCAATCAAAATAGCTGGTAGCTTTAAAACCAACCAACCGACCTTAAACATGCTCCCACGCTGCGTAATCCCCCCGAGGAACAATTATTCCCCTAGTTCCCTTGGGTTCGACCCCTACTTACCAAGTACTACCCAGTAGTATAGTTGCGAGTAGCGGACTATTATAAATTTATTTGCACAATCGCTTTGACGACGAGCGGTTCTGTCAATCATGCTAAGTGTTCAAAGATGAATCAAGGCTATTTCTAGCACAAGACTTGCAACATCGTTTAGAACACTTGTTCTATTTAGACTAATTCCTCCTTTCGAAGTATCTTAGCCTCATGTGCATCCATTTGATCTTCAGTTACGATCAACCAAATGGTGTTTTAAAGAGGTCGAACTCCTCAGATAAGTTTCGCCCGTTAAAGCATCCACTTACCCGAGTATGTTCACGAACCCCACAGAAGAGCTTTGCCCGTTAAAGCATCCACTCAACCTTGGAAGTTCTAACCTAATATGTGGCACATAGAACAAGTTTTGAAACACT
Organism: Rhodiola kirilowii; assembly: GCA_033675215.1. Lineage (NCBI taxonomy): Eukaryota > Viridiplantae > Streptophyta > Magnoliopsida > Saxifragales > Crassulaceae > Rhodiola > Rhodiola kirilowii. Next base: position 11,251,252 of record CM066197.1, on the reverse strand, counting down.
AAGTAGCATTAAGCATAGAGTCTAGAACGGTTTATGATATAAATACTCCCTCTACCGAATACAAGCTTTAGCTACTTGTATTCATGTCAAGGAATACAAGCAAACCATGGCTTTGAACAAGGATACCGAAAAGGAGAATAACTTTAAAGTAAGAACAATATATACGGAAAGTAAAGGACAAGTCAGGGAAGAGAAAGTCGTGGCTTTTGTACCTACAATAAGTGGAGGAGAGGAGCTCCTAAGCAAGATCCAAGCAAGGAAAAGTAGCTCCAAAATGAAGAACAAAGCAAGAACAAGTGAAGAACAAAATGTGTATTGAAAGTGAAGAGAAGAGGGTTAAGCCCTCTATCTCTCTAAAGAACTTGTGGATTGTGGGATGATATTACAAAGGGAAGGAGGAGCTCTATTTATAGGCTAAGGAGAGGGATGGATGTGGATGAGAAGAAGACACTTGGCAAGAGGAGGGTGGAGGAGCTCAAATCCGCCGGCCCTTAGGTGTCCTCCTCCCTAGCCGCCGCCCATGTGGCATGAAGGGAGAGGTGGAGAGCTTAGTCGCCGGGCAATGTGGCAATTCCAAAAGCCATCGGCTCCCTTTCAGCTCCGGACTGACTCTGGTTGCCCTTCGGTTGGACTTGTTTTGAGTGATTCCACGTCCGATTCTTGAAAGTTAGAATTTGGTCATGACCTAGAATGACTCGTAATTCATTTTCAGCTTTAAAACTCCTCCTTAGCCTGTATTCTCTCTAGACTTCAAAATACCCTTTAGATAAATATCGGAACTAACAAGCAAAAGTTAAATAGACAAAGAGTCTAATTTGGTGGGTTTAACTGTGTTTATGATTCATACAATTATGGTCCATCAGATCACCCCACGCTTTTAGTTGTTCGTCCCGAACAATGCTATTTAAGGGCGGAACACAATCTAAGTAAAAAATTTTAAATATGAAGGTGAGACTGTGGGACTAGATTTATCCTAATTCATGCATTACTTACTTATTACCAAACTAAACAGTGTAAATACTTAGAATAAACTTGATACTTGTACCTTCGCGCCGAGATGCAAATTAATTTGGATGTTTCGGGAGATAGCCCTTTTCAGGCTCCTGGACTGCATTCTCGGGATCGACTCGCACTATATGGTTTCCTTGTGGCTTTTTCTAGCACGTGATTCGGTTCAGGTTTCACTGAGTTGAGCATTTTGATTTCTTTTTGGCGAGGGACAGCTTCTGTATTGAATCGGACTTTGGCCTTTGGCCTTTGATATTGAGTTGGAGTTTCTTCACTTTTGTTTGATTAAAACCTTCACAATTTTGGCCTTTGGCCTTCGATTAGCTTCTTTGAGCTTTTGCTTCTTTGTGACTTGCTAGTCCATTTTCTCAACCTTTTGGGAGGTCCAATCATTGCCCGCGAGCATATGGAAATACCTCCCCGCTCTTTCTCATCCTCGCCGTTTCGCGCGGGTCAAGATGAGGGTCGCTCATCTATTTTCCCGGCTACTAGGACTAGAGATAGGACGGTTTGATTCACGTCCCGCCTCTTGCATAAACGCTGCACGGCAAAGATGACTTCAATCTTCACTGAAACCCGAAGTGCAGCCTCCACTGACTTCGAAAACCATATAGTTAGATTCGATCCTTCGAGTGCTTGCCAAGCCTCTCTAGGGCAGTTTATGTCAACTCCACATCCCCTGTATATCTCAGCACAAAGGGACAAATGAGAAGTTACATCCTAAGTTTTTAAACAGTTGAATTTTCACAAGGTAAATGCATGAATTTAGATCTATCTTTTTCACATTCTCAAGTTCATATTTTCAAAAAGATAATATTAAGGGAAAAGGAAAAGAAAAAGCATGTTAACTAACTATGTACACAGGTGGTTTCTCACCCCATACTTTTGAACGAAGGCATGCCTTTCAGCAAGACTTAGTTCAAAAGTCATGCAAGCAAATATATACAGGTGATGAGCAATTATTTGATGAACTTTGATGTACAAGTCGAGCGACTTTGAGCTGCATTTGCATGGAAGATTATGCAGATTTGATGTTTTTACTTAGTGTTTCAGTGACAAATCAACTTGAGAAGTAAATGGAAAAATTGAGCTAAAGCTGCGTGAAAATGCCTGGGCAACAGCTCGGACCTCCGAGGGGCCATCCGACCTCAACCCCTCGTGCACACGACCGGCCACACGACCTCAAATGTCAAGGCAGCCGACTGGCCACCCGAGCTCATTCCTCGCCCAGCCGACCGGCTACTCGACCCAAATTGCTTGCAAACAATTAATTGACAAGTCGGCTCCGCATTAACTTCCATCGGGCAATGTGAGTTTCATCGGAACACGAAGAAGCTATTGAAATTTGAGAAGCTGGCATTGGGAACCTTAGAGACAAATATGAGACATCAGTATAGAAGAGACACAACATCAGATCGAAAATTATCAGAGATTACCAGACAGAAAAGGATCGGAGAAATCATCAGAGATAGAAGAAGTTCAACATCAGGGTTTCTCTTAACCTTTTCTTGTACTTTCATTTTTATTTATCTGTTGTCATGTATCATCTCACCATGAGTGAGTAGTCCGCTTATTGGGATCCAATGGATCCCCAGAAACATCTACAGTTGTAACACATGTCTTTTTATACGATTGCGATTTTATTTCTTTACATTAGATAGTTCTTATCTATTGTCTGTGTTTGCAGTAGCATGTCACAGTAGGTTTACATAGTTGCATGATAGGCGAGAAGCGAAAGTTGAGTCTTGATGATTTGTGCATCTAGTTTTGTTATTATGCGAGAAGCGAAAGTTGAGCATGTAATAAAACAAACGACCTAGGGAAATAATTCAATATCATATATTAAGATCTACTGTTAGGCAAGAAGCGAAAGTTGAGTCTGCAGTAACTTTGTGTTAAAATCTGTTTGTTTTTTGGGAGTCATTGATTCCCAATGTTACATCAAATTGAAAAACAACCAAACAACAAACCGTATGCAGCAACAAGTGAAACCTTTAATTCTGTGTTAGTCATTTCATTGTTCCTTTTATTCATTCTATTGTGCTGTACTTTTATTTCAAACCCCCCATTTCAGTACTGATATAAACAACTATTTACAGAAAGTAGCAAACTAGTTCCCTGTGGATTCGACCTGAGTCACACTCAGATTAATTGTTTGATCTGTGTTGCATTACAATCACTACATATACTCCCGATCAAAATGGCGCCGTTGCCGGGGAGCTAGCTTATTTGTTTATTTTCTGTTATTATATTTGTTTATTACTTTAGTACATTATCTGTTTAGTACTCACTTTTAATTCTTCTTTTGCCTGTTGATGCAAACGAGAAACAAGACGAAGAGAGGAAGGAAAGGTAGAGGAAAGATGGAGAACATTCACAACAACAATCTGGTGAACGTTGATGTTCAGCAGAGAGAACCTACTGTCGCAGACTTCATGATACCATCAACCCATACTCAAGGAAATCCCATCCAGATGCCTGAAGGAGGAAATATCGAATGGAGGTCCGGCCTCATACAGATGATAACTAGTAATGCCTACAATGGTATGACTGGTAATGCTCATCATCACCTGGATCAATTCAAGGATTTCTGTGCAACATACAAGCCAACTAATGTGGACCTGGAAACGATGTACCTTCGTCTGTTCCATTTGTCACTAAGGGACAGAGCCAAGGAATGGCTCAAGAACCATCCGCCAAACACCTTTACCACCTGGGACCAGTTATCCAGTGCATTCATGATGCAATTCTTCCCACCAGCAAAGACTAAAGAGCTTAGAGAAGCAATCAGCAAATTCACTCAAAAGATGTGCGAGGATTTTCATGAGGCCTATGAAAGATTCAAACGATTACTGTGGGAGTGCCCACATCATGGAAACTCAGCCTGGCAGCTGCTGTATTCCTTTTACAATGGAATGGATAAGGAAGCCCGACATCTGATGGACAATAGTGGAAAAGGTGCCATCAACAAGCTGCCACCAACTGAAGCTTTCCAACTGATAGAAGAACTGGCGTCAAACTCACTACAGTTTGGCAGTGGACGTAACAACTATCCTAAGGATAGAGACTTCATCAGTGGTGCTGTTGCAACCAAGGACGACATTCAATGCCTCACCACAATGTTTGAAACATTGATGAAGAATCAGAATCCTAGCGTAGCACAAGTCGGAATGGAGTACAACCAGTACGCTGTTCCACCGCCACCCGCAGTCCTTCCTCAGCAACCCATGCCTATGCACGCTGAAGAAGATGTAAACTTCATACGGAATCAACCCTACAACAACAACAACAGTAGGCCTGCATATGAAGCTAATAGGAACTACCAGTGTCAACCATACTTCAATTATCAGAACAATCAGATGCCTCAAACAAACTATGCAGCCCCGAAACCATGGAACGCCAATCCTGTTGCACCCACTGCTCCCAAACCTCAAAATACTCATCCAGGTAATGTCGCATCGTCTAGCAATTCTAATCCGACTGACCTATCTTCTATTGTTGCACAGCTTGCAGCTACACAACAACAAATGATGCAGCAACAGCAACAGAGTCAACAGATGATGCAGCAGGAAAGCCAACAAATATTGCAGAAGCTTAACGAACTCCAGAAACATAATGCTATATTGGAGAATCAAATAGCTCAGCAAGCATCTGCATCTAGATTCCAGAGTCAATTACCAGCTCAAGCGGATGCAAATCAGACGGAGATCAATGCTATCACCTTGAGGAACGGGAAGGAATTGCAAGGAGCAAAACAAGCTAGGGCAACCGATCGCGTAACCGACCTGAACACTAAGGCAGCCGACCGCATGTCCGGTCGGGTACACGATCGGACCTCCGAGAAAAACGATCCAAACACCCGCATAGCCGAGCGCACCTTCGAGCTATCAGCCCGCATGACCGATCGGACCTCCGACCATAACACTCGCATAACTGATCGCACCTCCAAGCTCCCAACCAAGCTGCTAGCCGATCGCACCTCCAAACTGCCATCCGACCGCATGTCCGAGCTCACCTCCGACCAGGTAACCGATTCAAATAAAAATTTCACTAACCTGCTCGATCCTTTGCAAAAACAAGATGCTGAAACAGAAATCAATAAAAGAAAGCAAGAGATCAAGGAGAAAGTACCTTTTCCGCAAAGATTGAAAAAGCGGAACGACAATTCACACATCCAAAGGTTTGCTAAACTTCTTAGCAACCTTCAGGTATCAATGCCATTCACTGATATAATGCTTAAGATGCCTGGTTATGCAAAATTTCTGAAAGATATTGTCACGAACAAGAAAAAGTTAAACACTGATGATGTTACACTTGATGCAAATTGTAGTGCCATTATACAACATGCCATACCTAAAAAGTTGAATGATTTTGGTGCATTCTATATTCCCATTACAATAGGTCCTGTTAATGTGTCTAATGCTCTATGTGACTTGGGTGCCAGTATTTCGTTAATGCCATATTCTCTGTACAAAAAGCTTGATGTAGGAGAATTAACACCAACACCCATTAGCCTGAGATTAGCTGATAGAACCTCTAGGTTGCCTAAAGGTATTTTAGAGGACATGCTCATTAAAATTGGTGAACTTTGGGTGCCTGTTGATTTCTATGTTTTAGAGATGGATGTTGAGAATGAAACTCCGATCATACTAGGTAGGCCGTTTTTGAATACTGTTCAAGCTGTGATTAACTGCGGTAATGGAACTATTGAAATGAACTTGGGCAGTGAGAAAGTAAAATTTTCCTTGAAATCTATGATGAAAAAACCTAGGGGCTCGTTGGACTGTGCTTGGCTTGATACTTATGATGATTCTAACAATTTTGATGAGCTGCCAAATTGTGAACATGAGCTATTAAGCAGTGACAAAGAAGCAGGTGCAATTATGATGCTGACGGAATGCAAAGCAGTTGAAGAAGCTATTGAAAATAAAGATAATGAAGACAAGGAATCAGATTCGGAATGGGTGAATCCTATTCATGTAGTGCCAAAGAAAGGAGGACTAACTGTAGTAACGAACAACAAGGGAGAACTTGTTCCAACAAGAAAGCTGTACAAGGAACGTTCAAAAAAATGGCATTATAGAAAACTAAGAGCCAAACACTTTTCTGTTAGAGAAAAAGTGTTACTGTACAAGTCCAAGCTTAAGCTATTTCCAGGAAAGCTCAAGTCAAGATGGATGAATGGACACACGCTGAAGGAACATTTCGGATACAAGCCAGGATTACAAATTTGAAGACGTTGAATAAATCTACCCCTACAATCTCAACATTTAAGCGCAGCTCCGTCTTGGCCAAGACGTTAAACTAGGCCGGTAAGAGCTTCAACTTTATTTTTTCTGCAAAAATTTACACTTTCATCAATCAAATAATATTTTTCTGCCCTGCTTGCTCATTATTTATGCTAGAATGCTTAGGGACTAAGCATGTTTTAAGTGTGGGGTGGCTTATGTTTATTCGATTATATTTGATTGATGACTGCTATATGTGCTGAAGAAAAAAAATTGCAAAAAAATGATTGAATGTGCTTACCTGATACTTGCTCAAAATTTTTGATGAAAACACGTTGAAAGATGAACATGTTAATCTCTGATGCTACGGCTTGGCTGCTCTGAACTCATGAATTTGTTAGCATCTGATTTCTGATTTTCCTTGTGATATGAAAGTATATGTAAATAGACGATTTCATGCTAGCTTAGTTCAGCATATTGAATTCGTTTAGAATTTTGGAAAAATCATGGTGAACAAACTTTTGCAAACAAGTTTATTTTTCAGATTGGCTCTTAGGTGACTTCAGAAATACTATGGTAATGTTTTTGTGCTACACATTATTTTGGTACACTGTCAATTTCAAGTGCGGGGTTAAAAAAAATTGAAAAAAAAAATAAAGATCAGTGTAGATGGCGGGGGTTAAGAAGCGGTAGATATGGGTAATCCCCTGAACCAGGTCTTCCCCTTCGAAACCATCCTACACTAAAGTAGTGTGAAAGTTTATTTCTATAAAAAAAAAGAAAAAAACCGTGTTTGATCGTGACTTTGTACCATATTTTGTGCACTAACACATTCACAGGTATTGTTTGAGGAAAGACCCTTGCAGATTACTGCGTGAGCCTTGAAGAGAATTTGCAAGTTTCGTGTAAGTGAAGTTCTTCTTGATAATTCGATTGACTAAACTGACTTTTCGATTAGTCTGAATGAATGCTAGCATATTTGAGTCAAATTAGCATAAGCTGAATATCATATTGAAATGAAGAAACATTTTGTCTATTTTTGAAGTGAGTGATATTGATGCAGCACTGCCTGAACTGATGAGTTATTATGTTTATCATTGTTTCAAAATTGAAAATCCTAACCGAGCAAGTATCACGGGATTTGTGAGTACTCCTGTTCTGAAAACTCTCACTAGTTTTATTTGTTCTTTTCTTGGTTTAATTTCAAGATGTTCTTGGGATACCTATGATGTGTGTTTGTTCGGGACGAACAAAGTTCAAATGTGGGGTATTTTGATGAGCAATTATTTGATGAACTTTGATGTACAAGTCGAGCGACTTTGACCTGCATTTGCATGGAAGATTATGCAGATTTGATGTTTTTACTTAGTGTTTCAGTGACAAATCAACTTGAGAAGTAAATGGAAAAATTGAGCTAAAGCTGCGTGAAAATGCCTGGGCAACAGCTCGGACCTCCGAGGGGCCATCCGACCTCAACCCCTCGTGCACCAACCGGCCACACGACCTCAAATGCCAAGGCAGCCGACCGGCCACCCGAGCTCATTCCTCGCCCAGCCGACCGGCTACTCGACCCAAATTGCTTGCAAACAATTAATTGACAAGTCGGCTCCGCATTAACTTCCATCGGGCAATGTGAGTTTCATCGGAACACGAAGAAGCTATTGAAATTTGAGAAGCTGGCATTGGGAACCTTAGAGACAAATATGAGACATCGGTATAGAAGAGACACAACATCAGATCGAAAATTATCAGAGATTACCAGACAGAAAAGGATCGGAGAAATCATCAGAGATAGAAGAAGTTCAACATCAGGGTTTCTCTTAACCTTTTCTTGTACTTTCATTTTTATTTATCTGTTGTCATGTATCATCTCACCATGAGTGAGTAGTCCGCTTATTGGGATCCAATGGATCCCCAGAAACATCTACAGTTGTAACACGTGTCTTTTTATACGATTGCGATTTTATTTCTTTACATTAGATAGTTCTTATCTATTGTCTGTGTTTGCAGTAGCATGTCACAGTAGGTTTACATAGTTGCATGATAGGCGAGAAGCGAAAGTTGAGTCTATGCATGTAATGAGATGAAATCTGATAGGCGAGAAGCGAAAGTTGAGTCTTGATGATTTGTGCATCTAGTTTTGTTATTATGCGAGAAGCGAAAGTTGAGCATGTAATAAAACAAACGACCTAGGGAAATAATTCAATATCATATATTAAGATCTACTGTTAGGCAAGAAGCGAAAGTTGAGTCTGCAGTAACTTTGTGTTAAAATCTGTTTGTTTTTGGGGAGTCATTGATTCCCAATGTTACATCAAATTGAAAAACAATCAAACAACAAACCGTATGCAGCAACAAGTGAAACCTTTAATTCTGTGTTAGTCATTTCATTGTTCCTTTTATTCATTCTATTGTGCTGTACTTTTATTTCAAACGCCCCATTTCAGTACTGATATAAACAACTATTTACAGAAAGTAGCAAACTAGTTCCCTGTGGATTCGACCTGAGTCACACTCAGATTAATTGTTTGATCTGTGTTGCATTACAATCACTACATTTACACCCGATCAACAGGAAAGGTGAGAATGAAAAAACTAAATGACAGAAATTAAATGACTGAAAGTAAGATAGGTGTCGGGTTACCTCCCGACCAGTGCATTTGTTTAACGTCGTTAGCTAGACAGTACCTCATTCCTGGATCATAAGGTTGGGTCTCATGGGCGTGTGAGGTCGAATTTCTTCTCGGCTGCCCTTTTGCTCCGAGAGGGTTAGGCTTCATTGACCATAGCTGCTGGTCCAATGAGTCGTGCTCGCTTGTTACTCCTTCCGGGTTTCAATTCTTTCGGCCCATGTCTTTGCCGCTTCTTTATGTTTGAATAGTTGGCACCTTTGCGAGTTTGGAAGTTTGGTTTTGTGCCATTAAATGTAGGCGACATTAAGCATGCGCCTCTGCCAATCCTCTTCATTATGGCACTGATGGATGGTTGTCTTGGAACGAGTGAGTTTTCAGGTGGTTTTCCTTGGCTTGTGACGAGTGAGAGTTCCTTTGTCGGCTTTTTTAGCTCATGCTCCTCCTCTAACTCCCCTTGCACCTCATCATTATTGATTATATGATCTTCGGTGGCTATGATCGGCATAAAACACGAAGGGTTAAGTTGGGGCACTTCGACCATGAGGACTGGGTCTGTTTCAGGTGCTCCAACAGTGAGGACCAGGTCTTTCTCGGACAGTTCGGCAATGAGGACCGGGACTTCCTCGGGTGCTCCGAGCGCAAGGACCGGGCCTGGCTTGATTTCTTCGACCGCTTCGGCAGTGAGGACTGTGATTTCCTCGGATGGATTGGTGATAAGGACCGGGCCTGATTTGGGCAGTTCTTCTTCTAACTCCCAGGGATAATCTGAATGGAGCTCTTCTTCAGGCAACCATGGGTCCTCATCCTCGTCATTCATATGGTCTCCGGGGGCAATCATACTGAGGTCCGTGTCTGTTTTGGGCAGTTCGGAACTGAGGTCTGGGTATGTCTCGGGTAAGTCTTCAGTTAGGACCGATATTGATTTGGGCAGTTTGGCAATGCGGTCCCAGATCAGTTGTGTAGCCGCCCAGAATTCCTCATTTTCGACCTCGTCTTGGTGTATCGGGGCTCTCATTTGCTGGATGCTAGCTGCCAATTCTTCCTCCTTGTCCTTGAGTGGCTCGGCAATGTGGACCTGGGCTTCCTCGGGCATTTCGGAAATGTGTACCGGTGCTGATTTGGGAAGCTTGTTAATGAGGTCCCAGAGCTGGTTTGATGCTTCTTTTTGAGCCACCCATGATTCGTCGCTTTCGACGTGGATTTGGTGTACCATGTTGGCCAACTGCTGGTTTCTAGATGCCAGCTCCGTTGTAACGTCCTCGAGTGGCTCGGCCTGATCTTCTCTTGGTCTTGATCTCGCGGCCAAATCGTTTATCAATTTCCAAAGATCATCCATGTTTAAGTTATTTATCGAGCCTCCTGCCGCGTCATTAAGCCAATTCCACTCATATGTCATCATCCCATCGAGAAACCTTTGAAGAAGATCTGAGTTGCTGAATTCATGGTGCGGGCAGCTCGTTACAATGGAATCGAAGTACCATAAGTACTCGTCTAATGTTTCATCCCGGAATTGCTCAAGGTAGTTGATCTTCTCGCGGATTTCAAATTCGAAGGATGGTGGGAAAAACTCCTCATCGTTCCAAGGCTCGTTTTGATAGTACATCGACATGGTGGTTTGTAAAAAATAAAAAGAACAACTACTCCGATTTATAAATTCAATTCCCCGGCAACGGCGCCAATTTTGACGGAGCCCACCGCACTGTCGTTAAGGTGCGATGTTCTCTGTGCAAAAATAAATTTATATCTCCGATACTCGCGACTTAACTATTTTGGGTAGTCAGTGGTAAGTACGGGTCGAACCCAAGAGAATTAGTGGATTAGTTGTTCTTTAATGAAGCTTATGCATAAATTAAATGCGATTGGGGTTGGGTTTGAGTGTGCTTTGAGAACTGAAAGTAAATTACAATAGTTGATAATGGACTGTAAGGAAAGGATTCGGTTTAGGGGTTTCATATCATATCATCGTTCATCATTGACCTCTAATGATCATACTAAGTGTTCAAAGATGAATCAAGGCTATTTCTAGCACAAGACTTGCAACATCGTTTAGAACACTTGTTCTATTTAGACTAATTCCTCCTTTCGAAGTATCTTAGCCTTATGTGCATCCATTTGATCTTCAGTTACGATCAACCAAATGGTGTTTTAAAGAGGTCGAACTCCTCAGATAAGTTTTGCCCGTTAAAGCATCCACTTACCCGAGTATGTTCACGAACCCCACAGAAGAGCTTTGCCCGTTAAAGCATCCACTCAACCTTGGAAGTTCTAACCTAATATGTGGCACATAGAACAAGTTTTGAAACACTAAGTAGCATTAAGCATAGAGTCTAGAACGGATTATGATATAAATACTCCCTCTACCGAATACAAGCTTTAGCTACTTGTATTCATGTCAAGGAATACAAGCAAACCATGGCTTTGAACAAGGATACCGAAAAGGAGAATAACTTTAAAGTAAGAACAATATATGCGGAAAGTAAAGGACAAGTCAGGGAAGAGAAAGCAGTGGCTTTTGTACCTACAATAAGTGGAGGAGAGGAGCTCCTAAGCAAGATCCAAGCAAGGAAAAGTAGCTCCAAAATGAAGAACAAAGCAAGAACAAGTGAAGAACAAAATGTGTATTGAAAGTGAAGAGAAGAGGGTTAAGCCCTCTATCTCTCTAAAGAACTTGTGGATTGTGGGATGATATTACAAAGGGAAGGAGGAGCTCTATTTATAGGCTAAGGAGAGGGATGGATGTGGATGAGAAGAAGACACTTGGCAAGAGGAGGGTGGAGGAGCTCAAAGCCGCCGGCCCTTAGGTGTCCTCCTCCTTAGCCGCCGCCCATGTGGCATGAAGGGAGAGGTGGAGAGCTTAGTAGCCGGGCAAGGTGGCAATTCCAAAAGCCATCGGCTCCCTTTCAGCTCCGGACTGACTCTGGTTGCCCTTCGGTTGGACTTGTTTTGAGTGATTCCACGTCCGGTTCTTGAAAGTCATAATTTGGTCGTGACCTGGAATGACTCGTAATTCATTTTCAGCTTTAAAACTCCTCCTTAGCCTGTATTCTCTCTAGACTTCAAAATACCCTGTAGATAAATATCGGAACTAACAAGCAAAAGTTAAATAGACAAAGAGTCTAATTTGGTGGGTTTAACTGTGTTTATGATTCATACAATTATGGTCCATCACCAGTCTTGTCAGGTCGACTAGCAAAGTGGGCTGTGCTTCTCAAGCAATATGATCTAGTGTTCGTACCTCAGAAGGCAACAAAAGGTCAAGCCATAGCAGACTTCTTCGCTGACCACCCAGTTCCTGCCGAATGGGAGTTTTCCATCGACCTTCCAGGCGAAGACATATTCTACATCGATGTGCTACCTCCATGGCAGATGTTCTTCGACGGAGCTGCAAGTCGCGACGGAGCTGGAGCTGGAGTTGTGTTTGTATCACCAGAGAATCATCTTCTCCCCTTTTCGTTCACACTCACTCAACTATGTTCAAATAACATGGCTGAATATCAAGTACTTCTCTTGGGACTTCAAATGGCCAGACAAATAAGTATCGACAAAATGGATATCTACAGAGTCCTCTTCGAATGAACATTGGCTATTATCCCAATTTGGAGAGTATGAATGTATTGTATTGCCGCTATCGCCCCAATAATAGTTATGTTGCTCCTAAAATAAAAAATAAAAAATAAAAAAAATGAACTACGTTGACTTGATCTTGCAAAGTGTCACGCACGTGACTTTGCAAAAACGTAGGTAGCTTGAAAAAAAATAAAATTCAAGTGCAGTCTCAAAAAAAAGATAACAAAGTGGTCTGACGGTTCCAATGCATAGCTGCTGATAGCTCTAAAATATACGCATTTTAGGCGACCTCTATGCTTATTGTTTCGTTCGTTTTATCACGATTTCACTTGCTATTTGATGCCTTGTGGTTCATTTCAGGCAAATTACAGAATTTAAGCTGAGAACACAAGCGGGCATTGACTTTGGAGCAAAACCGAGCATTCCGGAGCAAAAACATGGATTTTCGGGCATTACGGGACACATAGACCTCTCCGGAGTATTTTGGACCTAGAGAGCTCATTTGGTGTCCGATTCTGTTGATTCAAAGCTTGTTGGAAAGCTAACTCAAAGAGATACAACTCTCTAGTTGACGCCGAGACCAAATTCGGAGGTTACAGTTTCCAACAAAGCCTTGTGCGATCGCACAACATCTTTATGCGATCGCGCATCCTGGAGCTACGGTCAGAACATGGGCAGTTGTGCGCTCGTACAAACTCAAGTATGCGATCGCACAAGAAATCCAGTCGCATAAACTATTGTGCGATCGCACACCCGGAAGCCGAAGTCGCACATGCAGCTAAGGAAAAATATGCGCTCGCACAAGCTCAAATACGCGATCGCACAATAAATCCAGTCGCACAAGAATCTGTGCGATCGCATAAACTTAAGTATGCGATCGCATAAACTTAAGTATGCGATCGCATAAATCGGCAGATGTTATAAAACCCAGAATTTTTAGGGTTTCAGGGGGGACTTTTTGGGGGGCCGATTTTCTGGGTTTGGAGAGCAGTTTTTGGAGGAAATCTTGGATTTTAGAGAGAAGGAAGAGCTTCAACAACGTCTTGAATCTCCATATTGGTTTTGAAGTTCTAAACTCCATTTTCATATGATTGTTTCTACTTTTGTCATTGTTTTTTATTGTAACCTCACCATGAGTGAGTAGTGACCTTGGTTGGGGATCCATGAATCCCCTAAACATGTTTGTGACCTTGTAAATGCTATAGATGTTATTGATGAATGATTTTGCACATGATTCTTCTTCATTGGAACTTAATGTTAATGGGTGCCTATAAGGTGTTTGTGAGAAGTCCTCAATAGGAACCCTAGTTGATTTCATGTTTGATGTAACTAGTGTTGAAAACCATGATGTCAAATGAACTAAATGAAGAAGCATTAGGGTTTTTGTGTTACATGGCGACACTCTAATTCTAATGAGAATGGCATGGTTTTTGACACGTGTATGATTATCTAGCCAATAGAGCTAGGGCTTGAGGGTAGGTAATCTTACTTTATAATGCCAATAGAGCGAGAGTTTGAGGTATTGAGCGAGATGTGACCTCTTAATATTAAGTTAGAGCGAGAGTTAAACTTGGTATTAATGTTGCATGCCTATATTCTAAGTGTGTGCATGAGAAGTTCATCAATAATGTCCTAATTTACCGTCACAATGATTGTTTAGTGGAGGATTGGATCCCTAGTCATCTTTTATTGATTGTTAATCTCTTTTTATTGAACGAACCTCCTTTTGGATAGTGGAATTCTTGCTATCGACCTCCTTAGAGGAACAAACCCCCCCCCCCCCTTAGACATTCTAGCTTGATCTTTAGCACCACTAGTTTAACACCTATCCTCTGGGTTCGATCTCGGATTCCCGAGCTTTTATAAATGTTTTGATCACGTGACTAGCAAATAAGTATTTGAATCTCATTTGAATATTTCCTACTACACACAACCGATCAAATGGCGCCGTTGCCGGGGATAGGTTAATTAACTAGGTGCTATTTGATTATTTTAGTTCGTCTATTCTTGTAAATATTTTTCTTTATGTTTGTATATTCTTCTTTTTCTCTCATATCCCCTACTAACTTCGTTAATCTTGTTTTGCGGGGATGGATCACTATAACCAACAAGTCATGCATGATGAAGATTATTATGAAGAGGATTTTTCCAATTATGCGACCAAAGATCAAGTTAGTGATTTGGAAAAGAAAATGGATAGCATGATGAGTATGGTTAAGGCTTGGGTTGACAAAAGGAATTATGAAGACAATGAAGATTATTATGAAGATGATCAACCAAATGCCCATTGTGAAGACTATTGGATGAACAATCAAAACCGACAAGTCTCTTCTAATGAGGAATATTATCAAGAGGAGGAGCAACCATATTGGAATGACCAAGAGCATGACTATCAAACTAATCGTTATAATTTGGATGGGGATGACCAAGAAGAGGAGCAACCAAATGGCTATTGGGAAAACTCTTGGAACCCATCACATACCCACGCTCAAAATTGGAATGATAGTCAATGTTTTGGTATTGAAGGCTCCTACCCTCCATACCCTCAACCTCCTCAACCATCAAATGAGCCCTCCGATTTTGAAGCCATGTTTGCCACACTCCTTGCATCCCAAGAGAAGTCGAATAGAGACATGCTACAAATTAACCAACGCATGGATGAGCTTATTGCTCAAAGACAAAGGTTGGAAAGCATATTGGCGCAACAAGCAATTGAGAATGGGGATTTGGATGATGAAGAAGAGGTGTCCAAGGAGGAAGTTCTCGAATCTAATGCCTCAAGGGAAGAAAGGGATCAAGAAAGGGAGGATACACTTTGGAGAGTTGGTACCCAAGCTTTTTATGAGGAGATGGATGGTGAGTCTTGTGACGAAGACGAGGTGGAATGCAAGAGTGAAGCATCCTTCACTACTAGCATATCTCAAGATCAATTGGACAAAAACACACAAGAGCTCACCATTCCATCAACGCCTTGGCTCTCCGACGAGGAGTTCTTCAATGATGATGCCTCTTGCATAGAGGAAATAACTTTTATTGATGAAGAAGAACTCACCCCTTCCGCTTTAGAAGAGCCTAAATGTGAATCCCGAATTCTTGATGAGGATGAGATTGAGGAAGAGGATATTGAGCCACAAGAACTTCAAGGGTATAGAGACTTTGTTGAGGTTTTCATGAAAGAGACTAGAGAGCCACTTCGAATTCAAGAAGACAAAAGTTTAGTGAGGGAGATTGAGAATTGGGCACCCAAGGAAATAATTGAAAAACGAAAGGAGGGTGTGCCCATCAAGCTCGAGACAAATTTTGAAGACCCTTTCTTCATTATGAAGTCTCGAGACAAGTTTTGGAGCTTCTTGCCATACTTTCAAAGATTATTTGGGAAAAGCTCCCATGACCCCTTAGTTTTTAAGGGATTTTCATACTTGAAGGGGTCATTCTCCCAAAGGAAAGTCCATTGTAGGCTTGATGGGAGGAAATTCAAATGGGATTTGAAGGTGGTTTGACACGATCAAGTGCAAGGCCCCGCTTGAGGAGGGATCTTAGTAAAAGACTCCTCAAGTGTGCTTCTTATCTCCCAAAAGGAGAATCGGCTCCGTCTTAGCCAAGACGTTAAACTAGGCTTGTGAGTGTTTCTCTCCCGATCTTTAAGTATATCTATGATGATTGGATTTCTATTTGCTTCAAGTGTGGGGTGTTGAAATGGCTACTTCCAAACGAGAGAAGTTTTTCTTAACTCTTTCCTTGTTATCCATTCTATTCATTGCTTAGGGACTAAGCAATTGCTAAGTGTGGGGTGGCCTATGTTTGGCATTGTCTATACTACATGAGATGTTTGTGTTTGCTTGATATGCCTTCACTTTTAAAATCCAATCAACGTATGCTTAAGGAAAAACACTTGCACCATTGCACAATTCATCCAAGAATTTCAAATTATTAATAAAAACAAAAAGTCTAGGCAAGGCTACATTTTTGAAAAATTTCATTCCAAATTCAACTAGTCGTGCATGATTTCACTTGATTGATCCTTTAGATGACTAATGGATTGGATTGTTGATTTTCATTCTTGAGGATCAAAGCGTCTACTAGCACTTCTTTATCATTTATTCTAAGCTTTTTCTCGTTGAGACCAAAGAGTTCATCTTTGAAAGCATAAAATCGAAATGATTTATAACTCCAAAACCCTTGCATGCCATGATTGCCTTTAGGTGACCTTAGTGACCTTGCTTATCTCGTGGATTTATCTTGTTTGTTTGTCATGCTCCATTTTTAACATTTAGCCCTTTGTCAAGTTTTAAGTGTGGAGTCAAAAATAAAAGAGGGCGAAGCCCCATTCAAAAACAAAATTATACTCTACTCTTATGGTCAAAAGAGGGCAAAGCCCGGACTAAAAACTTTCTCAAGTGCACGAGAAGTTTTGTGCAAAAACATACAAATGCCGGGGGTTAGGGAGGTAAGTCCCCCCTCGAAAGCATTTGTAGGCCAAAGGCCATTTGAAAGAAAAAAAGAAAAAAAAAGGAAGCACTTAGACTTGACAATCGGCTATTCCGCCGTTCTCTAGCATGAAAACCAATAAGACAATTGAAACTTCCTAGCAAGAATTCACTAAGGGACGAACCTCGTATTCTTTTATACTTAGGCATGATATGATTTGCAAGGGTATACAAAAACTTTATTGTTGGAACTCCTCTTCTCTTATGACTAAGTGACCTATGCGTCCTAGGCTTGAGAATGAGTTCAAAGCTCACAAGCCAATGGACTAGCCTCCTTGCTAGCATTGGTGAGTGATCCAACAAGATTTCGTTGCAATCATTAGGTTATTTTCTTGAAGTCACTACGATAGAAAAAGACTAGAATCCTTGATTAAAGATTTATTAGTCTTTGCTTTGATTTGCTTGAATGTCCTAATTCATGAATTTCCATAAGGATTCGAAGAGGATTCATGTAGTGATTGAAATGCACATATCTAGTTGAATACATCATGAACTTCATGAAAAACACCTTGCCTAGTACTTTGACAATTGTGAACTTAAAATGCCTATTTGGATTATTGTTCTCTTTGTGGGATTTGTGAGTATTCCCGTGTCTGAAAACTCTCAGGAGACTACAACTCCTCCACTAGGGTAGCCTAGGGGTTTAAAGGCTTGGTGCATACGCTAAATGCACTCGTGTCACCTACGAAAGTGGTTTATCAAAAGTAGTATTTGTTTCTTAGTGTTTTGAGTTAGCTTTCGTAACCATATGGAGTTTCTTTGAGCCGATCATGATTGAGCAAAATGCCTTCTTGTTGTTGACCTATATGACTAGTTTGCTCGGGACGATCAAACGTTAAGTGTGGGGTGATTTGATAGCTCTAAAATATACGCATTTTAGGCGACCTCTATGCTTATTGTTTCGTTCGTTTTATCACGATTTCACTTGCTATTTGATGCCTTGTGGTTCATTTCAGGCAAATTACAGAGTTTAAGCTGAGAACACAAGCGGGCATTGACTTTGGAGCAAAACCGAGCATTCCGGAGCAAAAACATGGATTTTCGGGCATTACGGGACACATAGACCTCTCCGGAGTATTTTGGACCTAGAGAGCTCATTTGGTGTCCGATTCTGTTGATTCAAAGCTTGTTGGAAAGCTAACTCAAAGAGCTACAACTCTCTAGTTGACGCCGAGACCAAATTCGGAGGTTACAGTTGCCAACAAAGCCTTGTGCGATCGCACAACATCTTTATGCGATCGCGCATCCTGGAGCTACGGTCAGAACATGGGCAGTTGTGCGCTCGCACAAACTCAAGTATGCGATCGCACAAGAAATCCAGTCGCATAAACTATTGTGCGATCGCACACCCGGAAGCCGAAGTCGCACATGCAGCTAAGGAAAAATATGCGCTCGCACAAGCTCAAATACGCGATCGCACAATAAATCCAGTCGCACAAGAATCTGTGCGATCGCATAAACTTAAGTATGCGATCGCATAAACTTAAGTATGCGATCGCATAAATCGGCAGATGTTATAAAACCCAGAATTTTTAGGGTTTCAGGGGGGACTTTTTGGGGGGCCGATTTTCTGGGTTTGGAGAGCAGTTTTTGGAGGAAATCTTGGATTTTAGAGAGAAGGAAGAGCTTCAACAACGTCTTGAATCTCCATATTGGTTTTGAAGTTCTAAACTCCATTTTCATATGATTGTTTCTACTTTTGTCATTGTTTTTTATTGTAACCTCACCATGAGTGAGTAGTGACCTTGGTTGGGGATCCATGAATCCCCTAAACATGTTTGTGACCTTGTAAATGCTATAGATGTTATTGATGAATGATTTTGCACATGATTCTTCTTCATTGGAACTTAATGTTAATGGGTGCCTATAAGGTGTTTGTGAGAAGTCCTCAATAGGAACCCTAGTTGATTTCATGTTTGATGTAACTAGTGTTGAAAACCATGATGTCAAATGAACTAAATGAAGAAGCATTAGGGTTTTTGTGTTACATGGCGACACTCTAATTCTAATGAGAATGGCATGGTTTTTGACACGTGTATGATTATCTAGCCAATAGAGCTAGGGCTTGAGGGTAGGTAATCTTACTTTATAATGCCAATAGAGCGAGAGTTTGAGGTATTGAGCGAGATGTGACCTCTTAATATTAAGTTAGAGCGAGAGTTAAACTTGGTATTAATGTTGCATGCCTATATTCTAAGTGTGTGCATGAGAAGTTCATCAATAATGTCCTAATTTACCGTCACAATGATTGTTTAGTGGAGGATTGGATCCCTAGTCATCTTTTATTGATTGTTAATCTCTTTTTATTGAACGAACCTCCTTTTGGATAGTGGAATTCTTGCTATCGACCTCCTTAGAGGAACAAACCCCCCCCCCCCCCCCCCCTTAGACATTCTAGCTTGATCTTTAGCACCACTAGTTTAACACCTATCCTCTGGGTTCGATCTCGGATTCCCGAGCTTTTATAAATGTTTTGATCACGTGACTAGCAAATAAGTATTTGAATCTCATTTGAATATTTCCTACTACACACAACCGATCAAATGGCGCCGTTGCCGGGGATAGGTTAATTAACTAGGTGCTATTTGATTATTTTAGTTCGTCTATTCTTGTAAATATTTTTCTTTATGTTTGTATATTCTTCTTTTTCTCTCATATCCCCTACTAACTTCGTTAATCTTGTTTTGCGGGGATGGATCACTATAACCAACAAGTCATGCATGATGAAGATTATTATGAAGAGGATTTTTCCAATTATGCGACCAAAGATCAAGTTAGTGATTTGGAAAAGAAAATGGATAGCATGATGAGTATGGTTAAGGCTTGGGTTGACAAAAGGAATTATGAAGACAATGAAGATTATTATGAAGATGATCAACCAAATGCCCATTGTGAAGACTATTGGATGAACAATCAAAACCGACAAGTCTCTTCTAATGAGGAATATTATCAAGAGGAGGAGCAACCATATTGGAATGACCAAGAGCATGACTATCAAACTAATCGTTATAATTTGGATGGGGATGACCAAGAAGAGGAGCAACCAAATGGCTATTGGGAAAACTCTTGGAACCCATCACATACCCACGCTCAAAATTGGAATGATAGTCAATGTTTTGGTATTGAAGGCTCCTACCCTCCATACCCTCAACCTCCTCAACCATCAAATGAGCCCTCCGATTTTGAAGCCATGTTTGCCACACTCCTTGCATCCCAAGAGAAGTCGAATAGAGACATGCTACAAATTAACCAACGCATGGATGAGCTTATTGCTCAAAGACAAAGGTTGGAAAGCATATTGGCGCAACAAGCAATTGAGAATGGGGATTTGGATGATGAAGAAGAGGTGTCCAAGGAGGAAGTTCTCGAATCTAATGCCTCAAGGGAAGAAAGGGATCAAGAAAGGGAGGATACACTTTGGAGAGTTGGTACCCAAGCTTTTTATGAGGAGATGGATGGTGAGTCTTGTGACGAAGACGAGGTGGAATGCAAGAGTGAAGCATCCTTCACTACTAGCATATCTCAAGATCAATTGGACAAAAACACACAAGAGCTCACCATTCCATCAACGCCTTGGCTCTCCGACGAGGAGTTCTTCAATGATGATGCCTCTTGCATAGAGGAAATAACTTTTATTGATGAAGAAGAACTCACCCCTTCCGCTTTAGAAGAGCCTAAATGTGAATCCCGAGTTCTTGATGAGGATGAGATTGAGGAAGAGGATATTGAGCCACAAGAACTTCAAGGGTATAGAGACTTTGTTGAGGTTTTCATGAAAGAGACTAGAGAGCCACTTCGCATTCAAGAAGACAAAAGTTTAGTGAGGGAGATTGAGAATTGGGCACCGAAGGAAATAATTGAAAAACGAAAGGAGGGTGTGCCCATCAAGCTCGAGACAAATTTTGAAGACCCTTTCTTCATTATGAAGTCTCGAGACAAGTTTTGGAGCTTCTTGCCATACTTTCAAAGATTATTTGGGAAAAGCTCCCATGACCCCTTAGTTTTTAAGGGATTTTCATACTTGAAGGGGTCATTCTCCCAAAGGAAAGTCCATTGTAGGCTTGATGGGAGGAAATTCAAATGGGATTTGAAGGTGGTTTGACACGATCAAGTGCAAGGCCCCGCTTGAGGAGGGATCTTAGTAAAAGACTCCTCAAGTGTGCTTCTTATCTCCCAAAAGGAGAATCGGCTCCGTCTTAGCCAAGACGTTAAACTAGGCTTGTGAGTGTTTCTCTCCCGATCTTTAAGTATATCTATGATGATTGGATTTCTATTTGCTTCAAGTGTGGGGTGTTGAAATGGCTACTTCCAAACGAGAGAAGTTTTTCTTAACTCTTTCCTTGTTATCCATTCTATTCATTGCTTAGGGACTAAGCAATTGCTAAGTGTGGGGTGGCCTATGTTTGGCATTGTCTATACTACATGAGATGTTTGTGTTTGCTTGATATGCCTTCACTTTTAAAATCCAATCAACGTATGCTTAAGGAAAAACACTTGCACCATTGCACAATTCATCCAAGAATTTCAAATTATTAATAAAAACAAAAAGTCTAGGCAAGGCTACATTTTTGAAAAATTTCATTCCAAATTCAACTAGTCGTGCATGATTTCACTTGATTGATCCTTTAGATGACTAATGGATTGGATTGTTGATTTTCATTCTTGAGGATCAAAGCGTCTACTAGCACTTCTTTATCATTTATTCTAAGCTTTTTCTCGTTGAGACCAAAGAGTTCATCTTTGAAAGCATAAAATCGAAATGATTTATAACTCCAAAACCCTTGCATGCCATGATTGCCTTTAGGTGACCTTAGTGACCTTGCTTATCTCGTGGATTTATCTTGTTTGTTTGTCATGCTCCATTTTTAACATTTAGCCCTTTGTCAAGTTTTAAGTGTGGAGTCAAAAATAAAAGAGGGCGAAGCCCCATTCAAAAACAAAATTATACTCTACTCTTATGGTCAAAAGAGGGCAAAGCCCGGACTAAAAACTTTCTCAAGTGCACGAGAAGTTTTGTGCAAAAACATACAAATGCCGGGGGTTAGGGAGGTAAGTCCCCCCTCGAAAGCATTTGTAGGCCAAAGGCCATTTGAAAGAAAAAAAGAAAAAAAAAGGAAGCACTTAGACTTGACAATCGGCTATTCCACCGTTCTCTAGCATGAAAACCAATAAGACAATTGAAACTTCCTAGCAAGAATTCACTAAGGGACGAACCTCGTATTCTTTTATACTTAGGCATGATATGATTTGCAAGGGTATACAAAAACTTTATTGTTGGAACTCCTCTTCTCTTATGACTAAGTGACCTATGCGTCCTAGGCTTGAGAATGAGTTCAAAGCTCACAAGCCAATGGACTAGCCTCCTTGCTAGCATTGGTGAGTGATCCAACAAGATTTCGTTGCAATCATTAGGTTATTTTCTTGAAGTCACTACGATAGAAAAAGACTAGAATCCTTGATTAAAGATTTATTAGTCTTTGCTTTGATTTGCTTGAATGTCCTAATTCATGAATTTCCATAAGGATTCGAAGAGAATTCATGTAGTGATTGAAATGCACATATCTAGTTGAATACATCATGAACTTCATGAAAAACACCTTGCCTAGTACTTTGACAATTGTGAACTTAAAATGCCTATTTGGATTATTGTTCTCTTTGTGGGATTTGTGAGTATTCCCGTGTCTGAAAACTCTCAGGAGACTACAACTCCTCCACTAGGGTAGCCTAGGGGTTTAAAGGCTTGGTGCATACGCTAAATGCACTCGTGTCACCTACGAAAGTGGTTTATCAAAAGTAGTATTTGTTTCTTAGTGTTTTGAGTTAGCTTTCGTAACCATATGGAGTTTCTTTGAGCCGATCATGATTGAGCAAAATGCCTTCTTGTTGTTGACCTATATGACTAGTTTGCTCGGGACGATCAAACGTTAAGTGTGGGGTGATTTGATAGCTCTAAAATATACGCATTTTAGGCGACCTCTATGCTTATTGTTTCGTTCGTTTTATCACGATTTCACTTGCTATTTGATGCCTTGTGGTTCATTTCAGGCAAATTACAGAGTTTAAGCTGAGAACACAAGCGGGCATTGACTTTGGAGCAAAACCGAGCATTCCGGAGCAAAAACATGGATTTTCGGGCATTACGGGACACATAGACCTCTCCGGAGTATTTTGGACCTAGAGAGCTCATTTGGTGTCCGATTCTGTTGATTCAAAGCTTGTTGGAAAGCTAACTCAAAGAGCTACAACTCTCTAGTTGACGCCGAGACCAAATTCGGAGGTTACAGTTGCCAACAAAGCCTTGTGCGATCGCACAACATCTTTATGCGATCGCGCATCCTGGAGCTACGGTCAGAACATGGGCAGTTGTGCGCTCGCACAAACTCAAGTATGCGATCGCACAAGAAATCCAGTCGCATAAACTATTGTGCAATCGCACACCCGGAAGCCGAAGTCGCACATGCAGCTAAGGAAAGATATGCGCTCGCACAAGCTCAAATACGCGATCGCACAATAAATCCAGTCGCACAAGAATCTGTGCGATCGCATAAACTTAAGTATGCGATCGCATAAACTTAAGTATGCGATCGCATAAATCGGCAGATGTTATAAAACCCAGAATTTTTAGGGTTTCAGGGGGGACTTTTTGGGGGGCCGATTTTCTGGGTTTGGAGAGCAGTTTTTGGAGGAAATCTTGGATTTTAGAGAGAAGGAAGAGCTTCAACAACGTCTTGAATCTCCATATTGGTTTTGAAGTTCTAAACTCCATTTTCATATGATTGTTTCTACTTTTGTCATTGTTTTTTATTGTAACCTCACCATGAGTGAGTAGTGACCTTGGTTGGGGATCCATGAATCCCCTAAACATGTTTGTGACCTTGTAAATGCTATAGATGTTATTGATGAATGATTTTGCACATGATTCTTCTTCATTGGAACTTAATGTTAATGGGTGCCTATAAGGTGTTTGTGAGAAGTCCTCAATAGGAACCCTAGTTGATTTCATGTTTGATGTAACTAGTGTTGAAAAGCATGATGTCAAATGAACTAAATGAAGAAGCATTAGGGTTTTTGTGTTACATGGCGACACTCTAATTCTAATGAGAATGGCATGGTTTTTGACACGTGTATGATTATCTAGCCAATAGAGCTAGGGCTTGAGGGTAGGTAATCTTACTTTATAATGCCAATAGAGCGAGAGCTTGAGGTATTGAGCGAGATGTGACCTCTTAATATTAAGTTAGAGCGAGAGTTAAACTTGGAATTAATGTTGCATGCCTATATTCTAAGTGTGTGCATGAGAAGTTCATCAATAATGTCCTAATTTACCGTCACAATGATTGTTTAGTGGAGGATTGGATCCCTAGTCATCTTTTATTGATTGTTAATCTCTTTTTATTGAACGAACCTCCTTTTGGATAGTGGAATTCACCTCCTTAGAGGAACAAACCCCCCCCCCCCCTTAGACATTCTAGCTTGATCTTTAGCACCACTAGTTTAACACCTATCCTCTGGGTTCGATCTCGGATTCCCGAGCTTTTATAAATGTTTTGATCACGTGACTAGCAAATAAGTATTTGAATCTCATTTGAATATTTCCTACTACACACAACCAATCAGCTGCCTGGATGGCTTTCTTGCATTGATCCAACTCATGCTTCACCTGCACCAAGTCGTCAGAGCTTGCTCGAAAAGTTCTCAATTCATCTAACTTCTGTGGAAGTGAACCAACGTTCGACTCGGCCGCAGCAATTACTTCCACTTGTCGGCTTTGCTGGTGTCTTATGCTCTTTGCCTCATCGTGCAAAGCTCGTAATTTGGCTTCAGCTCCCTCTATTGCGAGCAAAGGGGGTCGAGTATCTTCCGACTCCTTTTCCTTCAGAAGACTCTTCAGGAGGTAAGCAGGTCCACCGTGCACTACATCACGAAGGGGCGATGTTAGCTCGGGCGGAAACATCTCCTTCATGGCACCTGGATTCGAGTCCATATTTGGGCGCAACATCGACGGGTACACGTGAAATTTTTGCTTTATGTTGTCTTCCATTGCCTTTGAGTCAGGCGCGATGTTCAGAAACAGCTGACCATTCTCCTCTGAGTCCAAGAAGAGCACCATTGCGCCTGCCTTCTTTTGGTAGAGACTTGTATCGCAACATGAGTTCGTCACAAAATGAAAGGACTATGTCGAAGAAATTAAGACAAATAAAGAATTCCTAGGAAATTGGTGGAGTCACAAGCGGTCTCACTTAAAAACCAATCTCCTTAGACTCGTAAGTCTTGGTGACAGAATCCTCAAAAGCTTATTTTTCTTGACACAATGTATTCAAAGTGTGAAACTACCCCCGATGGATAGTAGTCTTACGCAAAGAAGGATGGCGGGTTGGTCTCTCAACAGCAAGCCAAAGTACCGTCAACAACAGCGCATCAACGTCAGAGCGGTAAAATCGGCAACTATAGATAGAAGGGAGCCTAGTCATGAACAAGGAAAAGAAAATCAGTGAGACAAGATGTAGTCACGTTGCTCAGTACAAAAAAAACTCTATCTACCCACTACAACAGGCCCATAAAAGTCCAGACTTTTAGTGCCCTAAATCTCTGTTTGTGACTCAGCTACAGGGGCTTTTGATTTGGTTGGTGAAGATGATTGAAATTTGTTCAAAAGGTTTGTTCGTACCTCTCTAGCCTAAAATCTCCAATACTTGCCACCGCTCCTGCGAAGGTTGAAACACGGGTGTGGTTGTTAAGAAGAGTTCAAAGGGAAAGATAAAGGAATGAGAGGACAAACATGTCGAGGAAGGTACTGCTGCAGCTCCTATTGAATTAAAAAAAGGCGAAGAAAAGATGAAATTGATGAGATTTTTTTATCGAAGAAGAATAAAAGGACTCAAGCTGCCGTTCTGAATGAGAACACAAAAGGAAAGAGTATACACAAAATGAATGCAGCGGCAATAGACAGTTGGGCTCAAAGAAATAAGTCATCTAAGTCCGACAATAATATGGATGTCAAAGAAAAGAGTGTGAAAAGGTCAAATAAATTACCTACTGATGGTGATCTATTTGGTGACTCTGAATCTTCTAAGCCGAGGAATGCAGGGAGGTCTTTGTACCAGTTGTGGTCGCAAGCTTTCAGCTTTCAAAGAGGGCGGCAGAGGGCCAGGGCTTTTAGAGGTAATCAGAGGAGTGAGGCTCTCGGTTTTGGGATGCCTTGAACTCTTGACTTGATGCTCTATTTATAGAGGGGATTAGGGCTGGCCGATTCCTAAATATTATGCCCAAAAATCGGTCAAACCAAGTAGATTTAGGAAAGATTTCCCAATCTCATCTAACCGACTCTGCTTTATCTTCAAGCTAACTTAGTTGGTAAGTCATTCTAGAAGATTCCAGAACCGCCACGCATGGAATTAGGAATTTTCCCGGGAATTATTGTTCACTGCCCGAAGTACTGTTCATCTCGGAATTACTGTTCACGGCCCGAAGTACTGTTCATCCGGAATTACTATTCACGCCCGAAGTTACTGTTCACGACTCTGACATGTTTTTGGCAGCATCAGCCACTAATGCTTAGGCTTCTTCCAGATGGATCATCCACACCAGTAATTTCCAAACGCTCAGTATTATCTTTATCCTGGTTATGCAACGTTGGAAAGGATCAAATATGGCAAGCCGCTTCATTTAAAAAGAGAAAGCTAAAGAAGATTTGAAATTATCTCTTTTCAGTTTCAACTCGTAAAAAGGAAGGAATCAATAGAAGATAAAAAATGCATGAAATTTGAAGTTCGAAAAGATGTCATTCGCCAAGTTGGAAAACGACAGATGACAAACACGAAGAAAAAGTGAAGCCCTCACGATAAGTTGGATATTCACATTATCTCAAGTCAACCGTCAAGTTGGAGAACGACATGGTGACTCAAAAAAATATGTGGAAGCTCTTACGACAAGTTTGACATTCACAAAAAATCTCAAGTCAACCGTCAAGTTGGAGAACGACATGGTGACTCAAAAAAAATTATGTGGAAGCTCTTACGACAAGTTCGACATTCACAAAACTCTCAAGTCAATCACTCACGATCACGTCGCGCTGAGACACTCAAATTGTGTCGCACAACATGATCATGAGGGGGCAATTTGTAGGCACTAAAAGTTTAAGGACCAAATCAAGATTATTAAAGTATAAATGGGCTGGCCCACAAGGGATATTTGGGTCAAATCTACAAGCCCGGTCCATGAGTTAGACGCAATCCAAAGCACGGGCCCAATCTCAAGCCCGCCAGTGAACTCTATAAATAGAGCACTTCACTTCACAAAGAAGGGAAAATTCTGAAGTTTGAGAAGAAACCAGAGAGAAAAGTGCTCTCAAAGGAAGCGTCAGCCGCCAGCAACCGACAAGTACGTGCTGCCCGCCCAAGCATCCCGACGTCATCTACTAGAGCATCCAACCGCAACGCAAGCACGTAAGACCAACCTGCGACCCTTACTTCGCTGCGCATGTGAGATCAAGTCATCAAGACCCTCGATACGCAAGACACATTGCGCTACGCCTTCATCCGCACACATCAAGCTGAGTAGACCGAAGCAAGCAATACAGTAGAATCAGAGGAGCATTTGAGATTACGAATACAACTTATGCTTCAAGCATAAATCATTTGTAAAACATTATTTTGTATTTGATACGAAATATTGTGACCTACAATGTTTTATAAACTTTATTTAAATTGAGTGTTTAGTTGAAGTTAATACTTGCCTCTTTTTTTGAATAATTTAAAAAGTTCAACTTTGATCAAAAAAATATATTTAAATTTAGTTGTTCAAATTTTTTTTTTTTTGATATAACAAAGGAGTACAAGGACGAGGGAGCAAACCCACAAATGAAAGTAAATAACAATACTGAAAAATGTAGCCAATCAAACACAGAGAACGTAGTAGCGTAATCCGTGTTAAGCATGACATTCATCAGATGCTGAAAGATCTTCACAGGCGAGGAGCTTCAAGAACCAAAGTACGCCAAGATGGCCAAACAGACGAAGCGGTTCGAAGTCCAACTTCAAAGTACCAATCAAGCGCCGGCCACATTTCTTCAAAGAGGTCCAGCAAGACAGGAGCCTGCCACTCCAGCTGGAAACCGCCAACCTCCAATCCAGGACAGGAGCGAACACTCATAGAGAGTGTTGCCATCACTTGTGTCCACAAACTGAGGAAACACCAACACAACAGTACCGAAACAAAATAACAACAACACAACAACTGCAAGGTCAAAAGACTTGCAATACAACACTCAGACCTAGCTGAGGTACAACAAGCTCTAACAATAGAGCAATGGAAAAGGATAAACACAAAAAGTATATACAGCCCACCGTTAGCCACCCCTCCTGCCCGCCAAACCGCCAGTCCACCACCACAGCACCGCACCACCACGCCGCCAAGCTCCGGCCACCCCGCACAGCTGAAGATGGAGAGGAGAAGAGGGTGGGGATGTAAGGCCATGAGGAGGGACGGAGGGGGAAGGAAAAAGGTTGGAGGGAGGGGCGGTGGGGGAGGAAATGGAGACGGCTTGCTGGGTTTGCTGGAGGAGAGAAGGGAGAGGAAATGAGCCGAGCCGACTTTTTTTGAGATGTCTAAATTTAGTTGTTCAAATTAATCAAAGGCCTTCATGAACATTGATCAGCATGAGCTGTTGAATTGTGGAGTGTCATGGTCGTAGCTCGTAGTGGGTCGGTGAGAGGCCAAATTTGAAGTGTCCAAAGTAGCAGCTAAGATTAGGACACAGATCTGATTCCCTATGATGTCGTGCTCTCACTTGCTTCATCTGCTACACTTACATCCATCATATGCATACTAATATCTCCCGTAATGTGTTCAGCTTCAGCTTTAATTTTATTTAAAAACATGATACTTTTATTTTATTTATAAATATATCATTTGAACATCACATGCATATGACTCTTTAGATCTTATTTATTAATTTTAATTCTTTTAAAATAA
The DNA here is from genome assembly GCA_033675215.1 of Rhodiola kirilowii. Taxonomy (NCBI): domain Eukaryota; kingdom Viridiplantae; phylum Streptophyta; class Magnoliopsida; order Saxifragales; family Crassulaceae; genus Rhodiola; species Rhodiola kirilowii. Next base: position 11,222,356 of record CM066197.1, on the reverse strand, counting down.
TCTGAAGCTTTGAAATCTGATCAATGTGCTAGATTTGTTGCCTGTTTAGAAATTAGAATTTTGCAACCAGCAGAGCTGCTGCTGCAACAAGCCAACTAACATCTCCTCCCATTCCAGAATCTCTTTGCCTCTGTCGCATCCGAAATGATCACAGTACCTTTTTATATCGGCAAAAGGGTAACCACGCCACGCAGCTACGAATCCATCAAAAATCGATTTTTTACGGATTCGTGCAGACTAGTTACAATAGTGACCAATATTAATGGGCCGGAGCCCAAGCTGCGGACTGACCAAAGAGTTGTGTGTTGGACAGACTCTTCAATAGTTGGGCAGGCCACCAGCATATGCATCAATACCATAAAATGACTCTTTATCAACAACAACAAAAAAAACCATAAAATGACTCCAAGTATTACCTTTTTGCTTTCTAGTACAATAGCATATGACAAGCTCTCATCCCGTTGGAAATTACATACAATTGTGAATCAGTCAGTCGTTCACATTCAGCCTGGATTATACAATATGTGATGCAAATAAAATGAAACAAAAAAATAATTGAGAAAGTCATTCTATCATGAAAAATTGTGAGGAAAAGTTTGTATTGAATCGTTTGATTTTTCCTGAACGAAACCAAACATAAAAGTGCATTTTTGTTTAAATTTTCTTTCCATCCAACTCTTTTTTTTTTTTTATAAACGAAGCGGAGAATCACATCATGAGCGGTCCCTCAAATCAACTACCTTCATAAGATTCATGTCACTAATCTTCAGACGAGCATATACCTAAATACAAGGGTCAAGGGAGATTAATTACTATGACTAGACGTGAAACAAAATTGCTAACTCTCGGTTTGGAATTGGATCATCGAAAATGTGATAGAAACAAAATGAAATGGAAAGTAAATGGGAAAATCACTTTCTCATGAAATATGCGAAATTTGTATTGCATTTTTTGTTTTGTTTTGTTTGCATTTTCTATGACTAAACAAAAAAATTATATCAAATTTAAAATTTACAGAGAACCAAAGGTGCCTAAATATATAATCTCATGCATTATTTCCTAGCTGGATCTGCTTTCCTGCATCCCCTAATAGTCTAATACTTCCATTTAAATCATGGTATTTTTGAGTCAGATAGTAGAGAAGTGGTGTTGGCAGTCCTTACAAAACAGGTCATTCTGTTTGGTGAGCAAAATGGTTTTTGGATTGCAGTAGAATGTTGAAGTTCATTAAGAAATGGAGGCTGATTCTCACTAGGCGGGAGTAGTAAGCGAATTTCAGAATTTGGCTGCGGATATTGTGGCAAGATATGCAAGATGCAACAAATGATCCTGGTCAAAGCTGAATACGATTCCTTATATTCCTTATGTTGTCCAGTTTCTATAAGTCCTCCTTGTATACATTTCTTTGGCTTGTATAGCATTATCAAAAAATATACTTCCATTTAAATCTATATTAAATGCTACTCCATCAAACATCTCAAACCTGACTTGTCAATCACGCATCCGAGACAACTGGACCCCCCGTGGCCGATTTACCTAAAAAATAAAGCATGTAGTTGAAGACTAATTATTATCCTAATTACATACAAAATTTATGCATAACCGCATGAGATTGGGGATTATCTCTCATCAAGTCTCAACCCGACCCAATAACAAACTCTAATCATTATGGAGTTTCACCTAAATTTGTTGCAATGCTTTTTTTATTGAAAAAAGTGCAGAGACATTTGGTCCTCCGTTGTCAATTTTCCAAGGGTGTCAGATGTTCCTTTGTCCTCAATCTTCCTCTTTTGGACCATACTGCCCCTTCTTGTCTTTTTCTACTCATCGAAATTACTTAATTTATGCTATTAGTTTGGTGATTTGATAGTTAAGATGCTAGTTTACGATATCGGGCTCGGGCCGGGTTCGGGCCGGGCTTTTATATATTTGATAGCCCATATAGTCGGGCCGGACTAAATCCACCCGGTCAATTCGGGCTCATAATCTTGTCCAAGCCCGCCTGATGTATCGGGCCGGGTTATCCATCGGGCCAACCCGCTACAAGTACGTATCACTACATTTTAATTTTTATGTATAACTTAAATAAAAATACAATAATTTGTTTGCACAACAACAATATATTACAATGATGTAACACAATAGATGGATGCAAAACAATCGCCACATTGAAGTAAAGCATTTCCAAAGCATCATAAAACATTTCAGAAAAGTTTTAACGTGGAATGTTGGGAGTAATTTTGATTGTTAAAACTTTCAACTATTTTATTTATGGAGTATATTTCTTTTCAAATTCAAGAATACAGATTAGAAATATATTTTTTATTTCTTACTAATTACAATTAAGTATTAGTTTTCTTTTTAAAAAATAAAATAAAAATTAAGGTTTAATTTGTAGCGGGTTAATGGGCGGGCCAATAGGCCCGGTTCGGGCCAAAATGTGTGTCCGAGCCCGACCCTAAAAAAATACGGGCCGGACCAGGCCCGGACCGTCGGGCTAGTATGCTTGTCCAAGCCCGTTTTATTGATTGGGCGGTCGGATCGGGCGGGCGGGCCGGCCCGGATTTGTGCAGGTCTAGATCATATCAATTTCTTTCGTTGAAATCAATTCCTTGTGTCGCTTCAAGATTTTGATGCCGATAATGCAGTTTTTTATGAAGTTGTGCACTGCATACATTGATAAATTACTAAAATATGATATTTGAAAAATGAAGAGTTTGATGCTAAGGGTGCCAACTAGACGATACAATCGCGAGCTATTCGTGATCGAACTCGGTCAAAGCTCGGTCAAAACTCGACTCGACTCGACTCGGTTATACTCGCGAACAGCTCGTTTATGTGCTCGTTAACATACTCGATTAAAACTCGTTTATATACTCGATTAAAACTCATTTATATTGTTTGAAATTCATTAACGAGATCAATTAAAGTAATTTTTCACACTTTAAAATACGTTTTCAGTGAAAGCTCGTTTCGACTCTTGAAAAGTTCGACTAAAGCTCGTTTAATATCGTTAAAAGCTCAACTAAAGCTTGTTCCAATTCGTGAAATACTCGATTAAAGCTCTTTAATATTAAATAATCACATTAATTTAAATTATTTTAAATACTCGATAAAACTCGAACTCGGCTCGAAACTCGTGAAAATTAAATGAGCCGAGCTTAAGCAACCTAATACTCGACTCGACTCGACTCGTTTGCAGCCCTATTTGACGCGAGAGAGAGTGTATTATATAGTTTGTCAAAAAAATGAAGAGTTCGTTGCGAGAGATATGGATCTCAATGATAGAAAGTGTGTTATATAGTGACTATAAATATACTAATTTTGTATTGCAGGTAATGAATACATCAATAATTTATTACAAAACATTCAAATTCAATTCAATTTGATTTACTCTATTTAATTTTTTTTAATTGGAGTTTCTTACATCTCATTCATATCAATCATCATACGAATATATACATATTGCATGAGAACTCAATCTGTACATATGAAGACTTAACTTTTTTGAAGCACATGCTACACATGACACCAATCTGAATTTGATACTTGAATTGCGTCCACTGAAGCACATACCATAAAACACCTCTAATTTGAAACCCACGAGCATAAGCTTGAAACTCAGCACTTTCACGCATAATGGAAGGAAAAGACGAGGCATCAACACCTACGTCACATCCACGAGAGACGAATAACACCTCCGCAAATGAGGAACAAAACGTCCGTCTTGACCTCTTGACTATTTATTAAAAGTTCAAGTCACTTAACCAAACACCTTTTTATTCTATTTAATTTAATCGCACAAAAATATAACTGAAATTCTTTGGCATAGGGTATATATATATATATATATATATATATATATATATATATATATATATATATATATTTAAAAGGGTTTTACCCCTAATGGTTAACCCGATAGCCTGCAAATCAAGACAACCAGGTGCGATCACCCCATTACAAGGTGACAGGCTCAACCGAATTACCAATGATTTATTCCCCTTGAAAGTGTTTAGGAAGAATCGAACCTGAAACTTTGTCTATTTCAATTAACTGACCATCCACTCGACTACCAACTATGTTGACGTCATAAGGTATCTGGTCATCCTAAGACATTGGTTTTAGTAACCCGTACACACGTATGCGTATTTAATTAATCCCCCAATTATCACTTTAATTAATTTATCGAATTAAATAATAAATCTTATTTAATTAAGCCGAGGTCTCAGAGAAAAAAAGTAGTAGTAGGAAAAGGTCCAAAAGGAGGCGCAGGACGAGATCCGATTCGCAAATCTAAGAACAGAGAGAAGTGGGATTGAAGCGAAGAAAACCTTTAAATCATCTTCCGAAGAAGATCAACGACAGATTATTTATCGTAATCAAATCTCCGATTCTGCACTATTCGATCCTTGTGATTTGCTGTTGCTGGATTACTTTCCGATTTGAGTATTTCCTGGTCTACACTGCTCTTGTTATTGTTGTTGTTTGTGGTGGGACTGAGACTTGTGAGCAGCAGTGTGGAACTGTGGGTATAAGCTTGATCGATGCCGGAGAGTAGGATGTTTCCCGACAGCAATGCTACTGCGCACAATGAATCTTCCCACAATCCCCACGGTACGATCCTGGATGCGATTCTCTTTTTGTATTTCTTTTAGGGTTTATATTGATGTTTTGTCGATGGTTCTCGAAGTTGTTGCAGCTATGGATCATTTCGGGTTTTGTTTTGGTTTATGTGTTATTTTATTTTTTCAATAATTATTTATTATATGTTTAAACTGATTGTGATTCATGCATTTTTTATTTTTTATTTGTATGATTGATAATGTACATGCTGTGTTTGCTTTCCATGTGTCTGCGTGATTCTGACCAGTTGTTTTTGTGTTTTGGATGAATGTTGCTAGAAGCAATAAGCCAGCAGATGATTCAGAATAAATTTAAACCGGATGTGTATGTGACAGAGTCTGGTCAGTACCCTGACCGCCCTGGTGAACCAAATTGCACATATTATTTAAGAACTGGCTCATGCGGATATGGCAGCAACTGCCGGTATAATCATCCTACCTGTGTTGGTCAGGTACTTGTATGAAAAGCGCATTTCATAGTGATTACTAATTTGTTTTCCTATGAAAGCCATTTGGAACATAACAAACATCTTCGGTTAGGTATATGTTATCTTTTTGAATAAGTGGTCTTTTTGGTGATTCGAGGGGATTATGGTAATGCTTGTTAACACGCAGGATGCTGTGTATGAACTTGAGGGTGAATTTCCTGAAAGAGACGGGGAACCTGATTGCGGGGTACATTCAGACTTTTGTTTTATCTAATATATAGTTTCTGCTGATGATTTAATATGTCTTTTATTATGTGCCTCTTGTCCTGGATACTTAGATGGTCTCAAGTCACTCCAAATGGAATGTTAATTTCGTCAAACTGGTTTGTGGCCAAATAATTGGTAAAAGTTGCCACATGATAGTAAACTTTATAAAGAATCTGTGTATTACTGCTTTTATGATCAATCCGTTTGACAAGCTGAAATGTGCTCAGTTAGGCAATTGCAATTGCTGTGTTCTTCACCTTGATATAGTCATTTTTGAAATCAAATTTGTTCTATAAGTCCTGAAATGCAGCATTGGGTAAATGTGCTTTGCTAATTGGGATCCTCTATGGCCTACGGGTTTGATATGCCTTTCGAGCATTAAATATTTTTAATGTTCAGGAACAGTATGACTTTGAGTGTGCTAATCCTTGAAGGATAAGAAACTGCATTGACTGTATGAATTCAAAAATATTTTATGGGTTTTCTTCTTCGTATCCTTTGTTCTAATGATTTGGTTAAATTTTGTTCTGCAGTTTTTCTTAAAGACGGGAACTTGCAAATATGGATCATCTTGTAAATATAATCACCCGAGGGATAGGAATGGTCCCAATCCAGTGTCATTCAACATTTTAGGTCTGCCAATGCGTCCGGTGCGTATTTCCCTGAAAATTATACACTATTAATTTTTCCTTTGGGAAGTCAACAATGTAGCTTGAACCTTGAAGTCTCTTCAAATTGTTTCCTCCAGGATGAAAACCCTTGTATGTATTACATGCGAACTGGACAATGCAAATTTGGACCAACTTGCAAGTTTCATCATCCTCAGTCTGCTGCCCCTGGACATGTCATGTCTGTATATGGAACTCCACTGCTTGGACCTTCAGAGTCTTTGAACGTACCTATAAGTGCATTTCCCGCATTACCAATACCAGCTGCTGCTTATATATATGATCCTCGAATACAGGCTCCGCCTGCTTACATGCCCATGATGGCTGTTTCACCATCTCAAGGCATTTTACCTCAACATGGATGGAGTACATACCCGGTCAGTTTTTCCATTAAAATTGGACATGATCAGCTAATCCTGAACTCCAAAGTGATATTTCATTCCTTGGATAATGAGAACTAGTTCTTTTTAAGATTTATTTCCAGAATCTTAAAATCTGAATACCTTATTTTACTGGTGGACAGGGAAGCATGAGGCCCATATCATTTGCCAATAGTCATAGATCAAGTCCTAGTTACCATTCAAGGAGCTTGGGTGAATCTAGTTCAAATGGGCAGGTGCATCACCTCTCATTCTTTACTTCACCTTATCCAGAGAGACCTGATCGACCGGAGTGCCGTTACTTCTTGAACTCTGGGACTTGTAAATATGGGCCAAATTGCAAATATAACCACCCTAAAGAAAGGATTGCTCACCAACTCTCACTGTCTTCTCCTGGATTTCCATTTAGACCAGTAAGTTCACATTTTATTTCATCGTGAAGTAATTAAGACCTGTCATTACTCCAATAACATCAATGTGCTTTTTGTAGCATAAATATGAAATTCAATATCAGACACTGAATGTTCATTGTTCATCTTTGTTTAGGAACAACCCTTGTGCTCTTCCTACAGTACATTTGGAATTTGCGGGAATGGTCCAATGTGCAAGTTTCATCATCAAGTAGGTGGATTTCCTCTGAATTACAGTTTGAACCCAGTCCCTTTTCCCTTACCAATCCCTGTATTTGAGGAACCTCTACAGAGGAAAAGCTCCACGGTAGTTATATCATATGAAACTTCTTCACCTTCCAAGTCGGTAAAAGATCTTGAGGTGGTCAAGAAGCGTGACTCTGCAACTGAGAGAACCCAGCAATTGGGTACAGATGGACAGGAAAAGTCGCATGAAGAAGAAGAGACTGGAACTCCGAGAGACTCATTACCAGCTTCTAATACTGAGAAACATGATTAATCAGGATCCAATGGTAATTTTTTTCATGTGACTTATAACTAAGTTGGACGGAGCGAAACCTAAAGTTTAGGCATGCTAGTAAATTGGACAGACTTCGTTGCTGCATTGAACAGTTGGTGATGGGGAACAGCCTTAAGTCGAAATGCTGGCAAGTGAAGCGAGGAGATAACACTAGGGAATGAGGGGGCGGATCCTTTTTCTCTCTTTTTCGAATAAGGGAGTAGACTATTACAGACTTGAGATGTATCTCTCAATAGTTTTGAGATCAAACCAAATACATACCAAATGGTTTGATGGACATTAAATCCATCATTTAGACCTTTCTCAATAAAAAGAACAACTACAACTAGGCCTGGGCTCGGTCCGGTCCTAAATTTGGTGAAAACCGACCCGAAACTCGAAAATTTGGTTCGGGTCGGGTTCGGTCATTTTAAAAGTGAAAACCGACCAAAGCCCGATTTTTCGGGTTTCGGGTTGGTTCGGTCTTTTTCGGGGTTTTGTGTGTGGCGATTTTCGGTTTTTTTTCAGGTTCGGGTCGGGTTTTTTTTCTGGGTTTTCACGATTTTTCGGTCTTTTTCGGTCTTTTTCTGTAAATTGACAGAAAACACATAATTTCGGTTCGGGTTTTCGGTCCCGAGAAAAAAGCAAAACCGAGATCGAACTGTATAATCACCATTCGGTTCGGTCTTTTTCGGTCCGATTTTTGGTACGAGAAGAATCGACCCGTTCGGGCTTTTTTCGGTTGATTCGGGTCGGATTCGGTCTTTTCGGATCTGCACGCCCAGCCCTAACTACAACCTGTGAAAAAGATGACTTGTAATGAGTGATAGGAAAGATCTAGGAGAACAACCTATTGTAACCGTCCAAAAATCATACTAATGGCCGTATTTTTTAAAATCGAGTAAGTACTTTTTTTTTATTACAACAGGGCCCAGCAGGCAAACACCCTTCGAAACACAAACGCAACTATAGAGACCTACTAAACAAACAGACCTACTTTAACCCGACATATCAGGGACCTGACCCTGATACAAGCTGGGAAACAACAAACACTGACACATCTACGGGACAAAACTAAAGACACACAGACCCCCCCCCCCCCCCCCCCCCCCCCACCCCAACAATTCCGACATCTGAGCTTGAAGATAATAAATGTTGAAGTTTAACTGTCTAAAATTTCAAATATCAAATTCTGCCGTTTTCAGATTACAAGTCTTAAATTGTAACTCGTTTTTCTAACAATTTAGGAAGAATTAAAATATGCTCGGCATGTTGTTGGAAAGATCTTTTCAAGTACAACATAATAGGCTTTTGAAACACACAATTCGGACACCAAAAACATGATTTATTTTCCTATCAAAATCACTCAGCAAATCTGTCCAAATTTACATGATAGATTCTAGCACCAACTTCAAAATTGAATTACTCTCACATCCGTTGAATTAGAAAACAATCTATACATGATTGAAAAGTTCGTTTCGACTACTACAACATAGCATCAAGAATTTCTGAATTCCAGCAAGCGAAACATAAGTTATTCTCACTTTAAACGCAGCCATTAAATCTGATTTATCACCCTATAATCCAAAAACTTAAAACTTAAATCGAAATCTTACCCAATGTTTGACGATTCCTAAACCATAACCAAATGATGTTGCTTCATGTAGCTGCTACCTTGAACAATCTAATCTGATTTTTTTTTCTCTGGATCGTTACCTTGAGAATCATAGCGAAAGAGAAGGCTAAAAAAAATTAAAAAGAAACCCTAGGGTTTTGGTCCAGTTTAATTAAATATTTATTTCCTTCAATTTAATTCTATAGTATATCATTTGTTTGATTTCCTTTATTAAATCATATTAAATCACCTTTTTTTGGGCGTTTCACTATATGACTACTTAACCTTAACAATTGGTAATGTATTAGTTAGGCGAGAGCCAATGGAGCAACTAATCAGTTGGCAAATTTTGAACGCATTAGAAAGTGAAATTGGTTGAAGCCGAAGAACATATCACGAATACCTATTTTTCCAACTATCTTTAAGTCCGTTTTGCATTTGTTCTGGTTCGATACAGCTTATCACACAAAAAACTATATATTGAACTAAGCTATATATTAATTGATTTTTTCCCATAAGCATAGATGAACTGAAATTGATAAGATAGATTTGATAAGTGAGATGACTCGTATGTAAGTTCTTTTTACACGAACAGAAAATGGTGAACTGGAAAATTTATTTCGAGTTAAATAGCAGATATGGTCGAGCTAGTGCTCCCCTTTGTAACTTAGGTCTAAGTTAGAATTGGGTTTCTGGAGGAGCAAGTTGGGAGGCAAGCTGAGATGAAGATCAGGTTTTATTCAGGACTGCAAGGCAAAACGAGGTCGTTTTGTCCAGGAGGGAAAACAAAGTTTGGCTTTAGACTGAAACGCAGCCGTTTTCTCCAAGGCGCGAAGACTTGGTAAGTTGGACGGCACCATTTTGCTTCGAGCGCGAAGATTTGATTTTGGACAAGACATCGTCGTTTGGACAAACGACTTCGATCTCAAGTAGAACGCAGCCGTTTTAAGCGAGCGTGAGGAGATTTGGTTTCGTTTGGAACTGCGTCGTTTTGACGCGTAGCTCATTTCAATACAAAAGGTGAGTTCTGGGAAATTCTAGGGTTCATCACAAAATCCGATTTCCAAATTTGGGGCTTCTCTCTCGACTTCGATTCTCAAGCATCCGCTCTCAACCGCTCTCCGATCCATCTGCAAACGTCAGTGATCGTGATCTTGTCCGATTGATAGTCATCCGGACAATCATTGACTGAGTTTCATTGATGGTGTTTCCAGCACAGCTGCACTAGCGACGATCGGCGACTCCGTGCTTCGTCCGACGTGTTTGATTCTTCTCTGCTATTCAGAGAAGTCCTCTGTTCCTTTCTGACTCGTTTCTTGATTGATATTGTCAACATTGGTGGGATTGGGGTAGTATAGGCTAAGCCTTGCAAATAGGAAAAGTGTAATCCGAAATACATATAGCGCATAATAAGATAGTACTCGGGTCTCTAAGAGGCTCAATCTTTGGGGATTTAGGCATTGTCGAACCCCGTTACATTCCTGTGTCATTGGTTTAAGTTTTTCCACAAATTGACTATTTGACTAATTAACCTATCCGGAATCCTTGAATCTGAATTGTGCTTAAGCTTTTGTGATTGAATTAAGTAAGCAAGTGAACCTTGTTATTACATCGTGGTATCAGAACTAATTCTTGATCCTCCTGTGATTATCTTGATATCTCTCATTGTCATATTGCGATATCTTCTCATATAGCACTTATTTTTGGTCTCTTGTGTCAAGAACTGATCTCTGTGTCATTTGTTCACTACTACAGAAGAAACCTTATGCAACGGTTCTGAGGTAGCTTATGCAACGGTTCCTCATCCGTTGCATAAGCTACCGTTGCATAAGGTCCATACCTTATGCGACGGTTCCATAAAACCGTCGCATAAGAGCAAAACTTATGCAACGGTTCCAACACAAAACCGTCGCATAAGATCAACCATTATACAACCGTTTTGGTGCTCAAACCGTTGCATAAAATATGGAAAAAATTGGGCAGGTTTCAGCTGTTTTAGCTCAAAATCCCCCTGAAAATTGAATACAAATTCTAAACCAAATTTAGTACCCTGCTTTTACACATTTCCAAACATAGAAACACTTTCATTTCACTCAAAATACAACCATTCATACAAGTCCATCCATATATACATTGATTTATACAAACGTCACATATATAAATAATATTCACATGTAAACACTATGTTCGAATAAGTAGTTGTACAAGTAGGCGGCGATCTCATCTCGCACATCTTGTACCTTCCCCAACTCATATGCTCGTGTCCATTAGGAAAAACCTATAACAAATAAGAATACGATAAACATGAATAAAAAAATAGAGTTAGAACAAACCTAACTAGAACAATATAGATTTAGAATAAACGTAGGTAAAACATGCTTTAAGAACAAACCTAATTAGAACATTTGTCATCATACTAATAGAGTAAGACGAGACTAGTATGCTTACTTGGTCAAAGTTCTCCACATATGCACCGTTATTAGCACGAATAAATTCCATTATGTCCCGAATAAATCTCAGAACATAAAAACCGCATAAATTAGTATCATTCGGTTGTTTCGGACACTGCATTATAAGTAATCTCAGTTAACACTATATTAATGAAAATTACAAGAATATATTAAAGGAATGCTTTGTCTATGAATACCGTCACTATCTTCCATTCGACTCGACGATCAATCCTCGAATTATATCCTTGATAGTATCGTTGCAACCCCCTAAAATAAATAACAATATGTAATCAGTGACTGTCAATGCAAGTTACAAAATAATAGTAAGATGGAAACTTACGAGTCTACTAAAGCTTTCGCATCGCTGTGTATAACGGTCTGATATGACGAGGAGTTAAACCAATGGACTACACCTTGGTTGGGGAAGATAACGCACAACATCCAATGAAACCTACATCAACAAACTAAATTCATACAACCCATATTTCAAAAAACAGGTAATATAGGACAAGTAATTTTTGTACTTACTCTGCATGATTTATATAAGGCATAAAGTAGCAATAATTGCGATCTTTGTCTGGCATATGAAGTCTTGATACAAACGCCTTCATCCTCTCATTTATGTGATTGAAAGGGCTCACGTCCGTGTGATTGAAGAACCCGAATTGAACCGCTGAATCAATCATTTGATTGTATAAAGAACTGCAAAATGAAAACTTGTAAAGTTAGACCTCCTGCAACAAATGATGAACAAGTAATGAAAAGAGTATTACCATATATATAAATCACAATGTGAGTTCGACAACGGTGCCAATGCATATATATCACGGACGTCATCTGGGCCCACTACGAAAGTGTAGTCGTCACCGAACACTTCATCAGCGATGCGTACATTAACAACGGTTCTACCCAAGTTAGACATGATGTCGTGTAGAAATCGACAGTCGATGGAATAACTCTCTACTGTCTCATTTGAAGCTGGTGGAAAGTAGTAGTATAGTCGCATTTTATAATCCTGAATTTCGAATGTTAGTAAATAATTCAAATAAAATCTGATAAATTAAATTATGGAAAGATGGTTCAAATAGTTGATTTTATTATCCTTGTGTTGTTTTCAATCAAGTGCTTCGGTCATGCAACCAAGTCTGATTTCGCCTCTGCATCTAGTGTTGTCTTTAATTTCTCTCCATGGGGAATGGGTAGATCAACAATCTGACCAAGAGCACTATCGACCTTCACCTTCACCATTTCATCGGGCGGTGGTATAGCACGTAGCAAATGACCGTTCATGACTCGACCGATAGCCACTAGTCGTCTCTCAGTATTAAGTCCCTCTTCGATATATAATAGGCTTCTTAGCCCCATCTGTCAACGTAAATAATTCCAACGGATGTTTACATTTGTAAGAAAAATATAAACCAAATAGTAAGTAAATAATGACTTTAAAAATCTCCAAGTACCTTTGGTATACTCTTCCTAGGGTCCGTATTTGTGGGAGCATCGGGGAAGCAGTATTGACTTTGTCGATTAGACGGCTGAATATTGCGAATAGCACTAGAACTGGGTGTCACTGATGGACCATAATTATACGAATCAAATACACAGTAAAACCCACCAAATTAGACTGTTTGTCTATCTAACTTCTACTTGTTAGTCCCGATATATTTCTACAGGGTATTTTGACGCTTAGAGAGAAAACACGCTAAGGAGAGGATTTTACGCTGAAAAGATATTACGAGTCAATCCAAGGTCAAGATCAGACGCTGAACGAAGAAATCTCAAGATCCTGACATGGAATTACTCAATACAAATCCAACCGAGGAACAACCAAAGTCAGACCGGGACGAAAATGGACTGATAGTTTTTTGAAAACTACACAAAACTCACAAAACTTATCCTTCTGCCCAAGGTGACCGGCGGCTTTGGGGAAGAAGATGACTCATGGGTGGCCTTCCTCCCCCCTTCCCCCTTCACAACCGGCGGCTTCCTCCCCTCCAACCGGCAACCGGCGGCTCTTTCCTCCTCCCCCATGTGTCACCTCCTCCTTCCTCCTCCTCTCCCCATGTGACAAGTGTATGGCTCTCCTCCCTCTCCTTTGGCTATAAATACCAAGCCAAACTCACTTTGTAAATCATCCCAAAATCATAAAACACTTCTCTCTCTAAGTTTGTTACTTTGTAAGTTTGGTTTATGAAATAATACTCTTGTTGGTTCTTGAGTATGATAACGGTTTGAAATTATAATACTCCTGTCGGTTCTTGAGTATTATAATACTGTAGAGAATACTCCTGTTGGTTCTTGAGTATTCAGTAGAAATTAGGAATACTCCTGTTGGTTCTTGAGTATTCCACCCCTTCTCCTCTTACTGTTTTCAAAAACCCCCGAGTATTTAGCTATGGTATCCACCGCTATGGATATTCGTAGCTAAACTCTTTATTCGGTTAAAGGGGTGTTCTTGTATTATAAAATGTTTTAAATTCTTTTAGTTTCTTTTCTCTGTATTCAAAACTTGTTCTATGTGCCATATATTAGATCAGAACTTCCAAGGTTGAGTGGATGCTTGAAATGGAAAAGCTCTTCCGTGGAAGTTCGCAAACATACTCGGGTAAGTGGATGCTTGAAATGGCAAAGCTTATATGAGGAGTTTGATCTCTCTCAAACACCATTTTGGGTAAATCGGAAAAGACAACCCAAAATGGATGCACATAGGCTAGTATAAGTAGAACAAGGGCTTTACGTTTTTTGCAAAAGATTAGACAGGGTTGCAAGTCGAGTGCTAGAAATGGCCTTGATTCACTTTCGAACACTTTTGCAAAAGACTAGATAGTGTGGCAAATCGAGCGCCGGAAAAGGCCTTGATACACGTTTGAATACTTAGAAGGGTTACTAAAACAATAAACAGGCTATGATACAAGGCCCCTGAAACCGAATGTTTTCATTGAATTACAAAACCCCCTGTATTTACTTTTACGAATCGCTCGATCAACTGCAACCATCAACCCCTCATCTGCCGGAGGACTTGACAATCACGCATCACCCGCTGTAAATTTTCTTTGTATTTTCAGTATTTACTTTTCCTGTCATTTACTTTTCTGCACTCAAAACCAAAAACAACCAAAAAGTCACTTAGTCATAACCGCTAAAATCTCAATCAAACCTAAAAAACGCTCCCATCCTGTACAAATCCCTTAGAGAACAACGTATCCCCCTAATTCTCTTGGGTTCGACCCCTACTTACCACTTACTACCCAGTAGTGTAGTTGCGAGTAGCGGAAATTATAAATTTATTTTGTACAGAGAACATTGCACCTTAACGACAGTGCAGTGGGCTCCGTCAAAATTGGCGCCGTTGCCGGGGAATTAGCCATCGGATAAGTTCTTTAAATCAATACGCGCTTCAACCATGTCTCGCGAAGGAAGCCACCGTGACTATCAGGATGATGACGAGATAAACCTGTACGAGCGAAATGATGAGGTGCCACTTCCATTTGTGGACGATCCAGAACAACTCATCAGAAATAGAAGAGCTCGTGATAGGGAGGCAATCAGAAGAAATCAAGAACCACCCGAGGACCGAAATGCAGCTGGTCCAGTACAATCCCCCTAGATATCCACCACCCCCTCAACCTCGACAAGTGTCGAGACGAGAACCCGTTTTCGATGACTACTACGCAGATAATAACAACTACCGTGAACCTACATTGGGAGAGCTCTCAGCACCAGTTTTTAGAATTCAGCCGTGGTGCATTCACGAAGGCCCTGAACCGGAAAATATCGACATCTACACTTCAGTGGCCCACAACTTACCGAAATTCTCAGGAACGCGTGGAGAATCAGCAATGACTCATCTCCAATGCTTACATGGTATTTTCCAAAACTTAAAACCGAATGGCGTGAACGTAGACGACTTCAAGTTAAAGGCGTTCTATTTTTCCCTCATTGACGCGGCAAACGACTGGTTCCTTTCATTGCCTTCCGGAAGCATCAGAACATGGGCTCAGATGCAGAAGAAGTTCTTAGACAAGTATTACCCAGCAGGAAGAGCGATGCAAGTAAGGTGGCAACTGCAGGACATCAAGCAAGGACCCAATGAAACCATGTACGATTACCTGGAAAAATTCAACCGCCTGGAAAGAAGCTGCTATACCCATGGACTACCCGAGAAACTCACCGTCGAGTATCTCATTAACGGATTAAGACCCGTAGACAAAATGCTCCTGGATGCCTCAGCTGGAGGGTCCATGATGAATCTATCATTAAGTGGCATAAGGGATCTTATCACCAACGTTGCTGAGAATGCCCTATTCAGAGAAGAGACAACTCAGCAGGAAGAAATCTCCCGGACAAAAAATGTGGCAAAAGCTAAAGCATCGATGAGCTCTATGCCTGAAGAGATGAAGCAGCTAAAGGAGATGATGATTCAAATCCTACGAAGGCAGTCAGTTTCGGTAAAACCTTACGAGTTCTGTGGTTCTACAAACCACAAAACTGACGCATGTCCGACATTAATAGAAGAGGAATCGGCAGAAGTGAACGCAGTGGGAGGATACCAAGGATACAACAACAACAGTAATGACAGAGCCGGACAAAACAGACAGTATGGTCAAGCAACCAACCCAAGCTGGCGTAACAATAACTATTCTCAAAAGGAAGCACAACCAGCTGTTACTCAACCAGCTCAGTCATTCTACCAACCCCCACCGGCAGTATAACCAGAATGCTCCATCAGCAGGCCAATATCAGCAAAGAGGACCAAATCAGTACCAAATCAGCCCGAACAATCAGCAAGAACCAAGCAAGTCGCTCGACGACACGATGAAGGAGCTCGCAGGAAACATTAATCAATTGGGTACTTCGCTACACCAATACCAGGCAAAAACTGACGGGGCAATTTCAGAACTAACCAAACAAATGTCCCAGCTCGCCACGGCAATGTCAACACTCACTAATGAACCTGGCAGACTCCCTTCACAAACCATCCAAAACCCAAAGGTGAATCTTAGCATGATAAAAAGGTCAAACGAAAAGGCGACGCTATGAGAAGTTGCACGATCTCCAACTTACAAACTCACGAACAAGCACTTCGCCCGGAGGCATCGACCTGATTGGAATCAAGAGGAAGACCGACTCAATGATGGCAAAACATGGGCTACGCATGCTGACAATGGACGGTACGCGTTCACCGTTTGTATAACACCACCACCGATCATACACTCTGACATACCAGCATCTGGATGGGATGACAGTAACAATTTAAGGTGGGACTCCCCAACTAATATTTATGCTTCGAAGCAAAATATTAAGGGATCCTATTACACAAATCCTAAGCCAAGGAACGGGCAGAATGGCCCGACAATAGAAAGAGCCCTCACTTCAAATCACGAGCCACAACCGGAAAGAGATAAAGACCCAGGGGCCTTCACAGTCACCTGCAGTATTGGTGAAGCACAGCTTCATAAGTGCTTAGTTGATCTTGGAGCCGCTGTCAACGCCATGCCCTCCTCCTTATACTACTTATTAGGACTTGGTCCATAAAACCACCCAGGTCAAATATCGAGCTAGGAGATAAATCGTGCATCCGTCCGATTGGAGTGCTAGAAGATGTGATACTCCATGTGGGAGAGCTCGTCGTTGCTGCAGACTTCTATGTGATACAAACGGAAGAGACCAGCGAAGACGACCCTCCAACAATAATCTTGGGACGACCATTCCTCTATGCTACTAAAGCAAGGATCGATGTGGGCAAGGGCTCATTATCGCTTAAGTTCGGCGGCAAAATCGCACATTTCTATATTGATAATAGCCGCACGGATACAAAGAAACCGCCAGACATTATACCTATCTCAGATCACGGTACACAGATTTCTGACCTGTCGAAGGAGACTGAAAGAGTAACAAGACCAGCAGCTATGGTCAAAGGTCCCTCGCCTTCTCAGAGACGTTGGAAGGAGAAATCATCAGAACAAGGGGAACTGGACTCAAGCACATCTGCTCACAAGAAATCAGGTAAAGGCAAGGCAAAAACCAACACAAAAACAGTGGCGAAATTTGACCTAAGCCACCCATGGGATCCTAACCAGTGATCCAAGAATAAGGTACTGTTGAGCCAACGACGTTAAACAAGTGCACTGGTCGGGAGGTAACCCGACACTATCTTACTTTCTGTCTTTTTATTTTTTTCTGTCATTTAGTTTTTATCAATAAGTCGCTCTCACCCACTTGGTGCATAGAATGATTTGACTATTTAGGAATTGGTTTTTGGAGCACGATCGGATCAGCCAGGCAGCTTTCGTGAATTTACCGGGCCTACGCTGAGAGTTCAAGGCCCCAGCCGAACTCCCTCGATTATCCAGCCTCATGCCATGTCATTCGACACAAAAAGGGAGTTCTGATCTTACCTTTCCTTAATATCATTTCCTTCTCGTAATTCTCTGCTTGCATGGCTTTTGAACTAAGTAGTGCTGAAAGGCACGCCTTCGTTCAAAAGTGTGGGGTGAGATCCGCATGTGTACATAAATAAATAACATGTTTTTCTTTTTTAATATTATCTTTTTGAAAATATGAACTTAAGAATGTGAAAAAGATAGATCTAAAATTCATGCATTTACCTTGTGAAAATTCAACTGTCTAAAAACTTAGAACGTAACTTCTCATTTGTCTCTTTGTGCTGAGATAAACTAGGGATGTGGAGTTGATAGAAATTCCCTAGAGAGGCTTGGCAAGCAATCGAAGGATTGAATCAAACTATATGGTTTTCGAAGTCAGTGGAGGCTGCACTTCGGGTTTCAGTGAAGATTGAAGTCATCTCCGCCATGCAGTGTTTATGCAAAAAGAAAAAAAGGCAAGGACGGGAATCAGACCGTCCTCTCTCTAGTCAAAGTAGCCGAGAAAATAGATGAGCGACCCTCATCTTGACCCGCGCGAAATGGCAATGATGAGAGGAGCGGGGAGGTATTTCCATAGGCTTGCGGGCGATGATTGGACCTCCCAAAAAGGCTTGAGAAAATGGACTAGTAAGTCACAAAGACGCAAAAAGCTCAAAGAAGCAAATCAAGAGGCCAAAGGCCCAAAATTGTGAAGGTTTTAACCGAACAAAAAGTGAAGTACTCAAAGAGTCAAATCAAAGGCCAAATGCCGATTCACTACAAAAAGCAGTCCCTCGCCAAAAGAAAATCAAAGTACTCAAACCATTGAAACCCGAACCGAATCACGTGCTAGAGAAAGCTACAAGAAAACCATATAGTGAGAGACGGTCCCGAGGTTGCAGACCAGGAGCCTAAAAAGGACTATCTCCCGAAACATCCAGAATAATTTGCATCTCAGCACGGAGGTACAAGTATCAAGTTTCTTCTATTTATTTATACAGTTCAATTTGGTAATAAGTAAGTAATGCAGCAATTAGGATAAATCTAGTACCACAGTCTAATTTTCATATTTCAATAAACTTACTTAGTGTGCCGCCCTTTAATAGCATTGTTCGGGACGAACAACTAAAAGTGTGGGGTAATCTGATGGACCATAATTATACGAATCAAATACACTGTAAAACCCACCAAATTAGACTGTTTGTCTATCTAACTTCTACTTGTTAGTCCCGATATATTTCTACAGGGTATTTTGACGCTTAGAGAGAAAACACGCTAAGGAGAGGATTTTACGCTGAAAAGATATTACGAGTCAATCCAAGGTCAAGATCAGACGCTGAACAAAGAAATCTCAAGATCCTGACATGGAATTACTCAATACAAATCCAACCGAGGAACAACCAAAGTCAGACTGGGACGAAAATGGACTGATAGTTTTGTGAAAACTACACAAAACTCACAAAACTTATCCTTTTGCCCAAGGTGACCGGCGGCTTTGGGGAAGAAGATGACTCATGGGTGGCCTTCCTCCCCCTCCCCCCTCCACAACCGGCGGCTTCCTCCCCTCCAACCGGCAACCGGCGGCTCTTTCCTCCTCCCCCATGTGTCACCTCCTCCTTCCTCCTCCTCTCCCCATGTGACAAGTGTATGGCTCTCCTCCCTCTCCTTTGGCTATAAATACCAAGCCAAACTCACTTTGTAAATCATCCCAAAATCATAAAACACTTCTCTCTCTAAGTTTGTTACTTTGTAAGTTTGGTTTATGAAATAATACTCTTGTGGGTTCTTGAGTATTATAACGGTTTGAAATTATAATACTCCTGTCGGTTCTTGAGTATTATAATACTGTAGAGAATACTCCTGTTGGTTCTTGAGTATTCAGTAGGAATTAGGAATACTCCTGTTGGTTCTTGAGTATTCCACCCCTTCTCCTCTTACTGTTTTCAAAAACCCCCGAGTATTTAGCTATGGTATCCACCGCTATGGATATTCGTAGCTAAACTCTTTATTCGGTTAAAGGGGTGTTCTTGTATTATAAAATGTTTTAAATTCTTTTAGTTTCTTTTCTCTGTATTCAAAACTTGTTCTATGTGCCATATATTAGATCAGAACTTCCAAGGTTGAGTGGATGCTTGAAATGGCAAAGCTCTTCCGTGGAAGTTCACAAACATACTCGGGTAAGTGGATGCTTGAAATGGCAAAGCTTATCTGAGGAGTTTGATCTCTCTCAAACACCATTTTGGGTAAATCGGAAAAGACAACCCAAAATGGATGCACATAGGCTAGTATACCTTGAAATGGGGTGCTAGTCTAAGTAGAACAAGGGCTTTACGTTTTTTTGCAAAGATTAGACAGTGTTGCAAGTCGAGTGCTTGAAATGGCCTTGATTCACTTTCAAACACTTTTGCAAAAGACTAGACAGTGTGGCAAATCGAGCGCCGGAAAAGGCCTTGATACACGTTTGAATACTTAGAAGGGTTACTAAAACAATAAACAGGCTATGATACAAGGCCCCTGAAACCGAATGTTTTCCTTGAATTACAAAACCCCCTGTATTTACTTTTACGAATCGCTCGATCAACTGCAACCATCAACCGCTCATCTGCCGGAGGACTTGACAATCACGCATCACCCGCTGTAAGTCTTCTTTGTATTTTCAGTATTTACTTTTCCTGTCATTTACTTTTTCGCACTCAAAACCAAAAACAACCAAAAAGTCACTTAGTCATAACCGCTAAAATCTCAATCAAACCTAAAAACGCTCCCATCCTGTACAAATCCCTTAGAGAACAACGTATCCCCCTAATTCCCTTGGGTTCGACCCCTACTTACCACTTACTACCCAGTAGTGTAGTTGCGTATATCGGAAATTATAAATTTATTTTGTACAGAGAACATTGCACCTTAACGACAGTGCAGTGGGCTCCGTCAGTCACCCTCGAAGAGCTAGAGCTGCTAGGTAATCCAATCCTCCATGGAATGTGTGACCGAGTCCTCGAGTGCGTCCAGGGTGCTCATCCGTGCCAATAGCCTCCGTCAATATGTCACGTCGGCCTTGAGAAGAAAATTCTCCTCGAGCGGCCTTATCCACTAAATCATCCTATTATTTCAAAAAATTACCAAAGTTAGTGTATAATTTAAAAAAACTTAGCTATTAAAACACACATAAGAAACTTACAATCTTTGTAGCTACTCCTTGAGATGCCTCAAAGACGAACTCAACATTTTTTCTAATTCGTTCCCTCTTCCACAAATCATGCCTCTCTATAGAGACATTAGAAGCTCGTTCCTCTTGAATTGCCCCCTGAGAAATTAACTCATCTATTTTTTCTTTAGCCATTGCCTCTTCCAGTTTTCAATATCCTCCTCGACCCAAGACGTGCTTATATACATTCTTCTTGACCAGATCCTTGTTTGTGTCCCTTAACTTCTTTGCAGCTTCGGAGAGCCTCTGCTCCTTAAAAGTCTTCCAATGACCGGAGTCAATGTACGGATACATTTTCAAAGCATCTTCATCTGTTTCGTCACCGTAGATGTAATCTTGTGCGAGGCGTGACTTAAATTGTTTTCACATCTTGCACGCAGTGCTAAGCTCCTGATTTTTATGCTCCTCGACTCCATCAAAAACTGCCTGAAAATATATAAAACAAGTTCTAATTAATACAAAAGTTAGTTACCATGTTTAAAACAAATACAATGTTAGAATTAAAGAAGCTCTTACAGTTGCCTATCTCCACACATTTTCGTTAAAATGTGTAGGGACCTTCCTCCAATCAGTGTGTATGATAGGAACACGACATCGAACCAACGTACCCAAGTAGCTCCACCAATTGTCTGCAACCTTCCCTGTTGGATTCCCTCTTCTATTCCATTCAATCGTGGCCTTGGTACCAGCGTCCTTGTGTCTCTTAAGGAATCTGCTCATTTATACAAGACCTCTCTTCTTTAGAACTGTACCAGAAGTGACATTATGGTCACCCTCACTGCTGCTACTACTGCTGTGTGAAATGGCCCTGATCCTGTAAACATGAAATTAAACGTCAGATTACTTCATTAATAAACCAATTCTCAGAAATAAATAAATAAATAACTACACAAGTCATAAATAAATAACTACACAAGTCATAAATAAATAACATACACAAATTAAATTTCTTTATCAATCCATATTCCTTCTCCATGATCTTCTCGTAGTTGTATTTCATTATCAGCTTCGCTATCATCGTTCTCCACGGGAACTATCGTACAAACGGGCATGCATTCCTCAGCTAAATCTTCAGATGCATCACTGGTTAGTTGTTGTTTTCCGTGGAGGACAACAAAATGGTTGTTATCGGAAGGGTCCTTGACGTAAAATACTTGTCTCGCTTGTTCGGTCATAATGAATGGCTCATCCTTGGACCCTTCTCTTCGAAAATCCACAAACGTCATTCCATATTCATCAGTACGAACCGCCAAATTGTTAACCCATTTACATTTAAAAACAGGCACTCGAAACTTAACGTAATCCAACTCCCATATTTCTTCGATGACTCCAAAATAATTAATAGGAGCATATATTGGATTCTGATCTCTGGCACTAGAAACAAGAGTGGTTTTTGCAACAAGTGTGACACCACTATTTTGCACAACGGTTTGGTCATCTTGAACTTTTGTGTGGAAACAAAATCCGTTAATGTCATAAGCATTCCACGTGTATACTATTGGTGAAGGACCAGGCATGAGCCACCTTACCAAGTCATCAGACTCTTCTTCAGAGTTGGCCTGATTATTTAAATTCTCATTACATCTCAGCCAGTTACAAAATGACCGACTATGTTCTTTTTGCAATCACTGCTCAGATTTTCTTGAGAATGCACTCCTTAATATGTTTAGGTGCTGCTCTATGAAAGGCGTGATATCAGGCATATGTTGCAATACATAGAAATGAGCTTTCGTCAACTCATCAAATGATGGGTTATAAAATTTCCGACCACTTATGCCCTTTCCATTAAATCGAAATCAAAATGATGTGGCCTGAGAATCCCAACTGCGGCTGTATTTCCCAAAAAAATTAGTGCAAAACTCGACAACCTCTTCAGTTATGTATCCTTACACTATACACCCTTCGGGACGATGTCTATTTCTCACGTAGCTCTTTAGAATCGTCATGTACCTC
Organism: Rhodiola kirilowii; assembly: GCA_033675215.1. Lineage (NCBI taxonomy): Eukaryota > Viridiplantae > Streptophyta > Magnoliopsida > Saxifragales > Crassulaceae > Rhodiola > Rhodiola kirilowii. The sequence goes on along the minus strand of CM066197.1, from coordinate 11,199,491 downwards.
ACAAAAGGGTACATCCATCTCATATAAACTGGTCCAAGAATGCGAATCTCGCGCACCAAATGAACAGTAAGATGCACCATTACATCAAAAAAGCTAGGTGGAAAAAACATCTCTAATTGGCATAGTGTAACAGCAATCTGGTCTTGTAGTTTATCAAGCTCTGATGAATCAACAACCTTAGCAGACAAAGAGCTAAAATGGCGCAGAGTCTTTGTGCAACGAACCTCACTTTAGGAGACAATACACCTCTAATTGCAATAGGCAACAACTGTTGAATCAATACATGATAGTCATGAGATTTTAATCCATTCAACCACAGATTCTTCATTGAAACCAAGCTGGCAATATTCGAAGAGTACCCATATGGAACTTTAACTCCTTTCAGACATCCACACAAAATTGTTTTCTCATTCTTAGAATGAGTTGTGCATGACGGAGGTAAATATGTACGCTTTCCTTCAGTTTGAGGTGCTAATTTGGTACGAATGTTCATATCCAACATATCCAGTCTAGCTTTCAATCCATCCTTTGTTTTTCTGGGAATGTTTAATAAAGTACCAATAAGATTGTCACATATATTCTTTTCAACATGCATCACATCAATGCAGTGTCTGACGTCAAGTGTATGCCAATAAGGGAGATCAAAAAATATTGATCGCTTCTTCCATAGAGTACCTTCAATGCGTGCATTTGGCTTCCCAAATCGATTTGTAATATTCTGAATTTTTTGAAGTATTTCATCTCCTGAATTTTTACACTTTGTTTAAATCCTTTACTAGAAATCCTAAATGAGGTGTTAAATTGAACTTGAATGGAATTTTTTTTTTGAATTTGACTTGTGTAGAACGAACCCCTGTTGATATATAATGAAGTGAAATGAGGTCAAACTGGGAAGTTAATAAAATAAAGGGAAAATACAGTTTGGGTACCGGAATTATTACCATTTTCCAATTTGTGGGCTGAACTATCACCATTTTCCAACGTGTGGGTTGAACTATACAAATTTCCAGACAGGGGGCGAACTATCAAATAATTTTCCAGACAGTGAGCGAACTATCAAATAATTTTCCAAAAAAGGGGTACCTATTTGTAAAAAATTAATATAAAAATTCAAAAAATTTATAAAAATACAATTTTTAATAAAAAGGAATATAAATTATTTGATAAATAAAAATTAGAAACTTTACAAAAAATTAAACACAAAATGAAAAAAAAATTAAATATTTTTTGCAAATTTCCCCTACAATTTTTTTTAAAAAAAATTAGAAACTTTAGAAAAATATTAAACACAAATTGAAAAATATTTTTTGCAATTTTTTAAAAAGTTCCGTTTCAAATTAAATCTTTAAAAATTATTAAATTGAAATATTTTCAAACATTAAATTCCTTGTCAATTCTACCTAATAATTGAAGAAAAAACTTCATTTTATTTAATAGTGAAACCAAAGAAAGGATAAGACTGTCTGTGGGGAAATTTGCAAAAAAAATTTAAAAATTGACGATTATTAAAACAAACCAAACCAAACTTGACAATTATTAAATTGTAGGGGAAATTTGCAAAAAGAATTAAAAAATATTTTTCATTTTGTATTTATTTTTTCGTAAAGTTTCTAATTTTTATTTATCAAATAATTTTTATTCCTTTTTATTAAAAATTGTATTTTTATAAATTTTTTGAGTTTTTTGAATTTTTATATTAATTTATTAATTTTTTACAAATAGATGCACTTTTTTGGAAAATTATTTGATAGTTCGCCCACTGTCTGGAAAAGTATTTGATAGTTCGCCCTCTATTTAGAAATTTTTATAGTTCAGCCCACACGTTGGAAAATGGTGATAGCTCAGTTCACAAATTAGAAAATGGTGATAGTTCCAGTACCCAATCCCTAAGTTTCCCTAAAATAAATTATTCAAAAAAAGAAATCATTAGTGAATAAAGCGGAGTTTGAGAACCGAGAAGAGCCGATGACTTTTCTTCGCCTGTGGTCGATGATTTCCCGCGTTCATTACTGCTGCTTCCCGCGTTTTTAGCGCACCCCACGTCATTTATCTTTAAGGGCGTTGGCTTTAATTATTATTATATAATATATTCAGCTAAAAGTGAACATTTTGACGAAAAAAATATATTAATGAATTTGATTTAAAGAATATAGGTTGAAATACAAAAACATTACTTGTGCTATCGCCTCAATTTTAGGGGTGGGTAAAACCCGATCCGGTCTGGCCCGATTAAATTTTATATTGAGTTTAATCCAATCCGGTATGAGTTTTATGCCAGATTAGGATTGAGGATCGGATTATCCAATTTCATAAATAATATAAAATATATTAGATTGTTAACAACACTCGAACCTTACACCTCATTTGAATGAATGTGACTACCATACTAATTAATCTATTTGTGTTCTCTTGAAATATCACATCACATATTAATAAGTAACATGTTTGAAATGAAAAATAAAACCGTAATACTAAACTTTACATCATAAATCAGTGACTTAAGCTTATATTTTCAAAGTATTTATATTATGATAAATGATAGTGAATGTTTTATGCCTATTATTAAGTTTTTAATTTTAGGGTCGAGTTTGAATTCACATGATTGATCTAGTCTTTCTAGTCGGGTTAGGATTCAAATAAATGGCCCGGTCACCATTTCGGGTCGGGTGAGAAACGAGAAAAACCCGTCTCAACCCGTCCCACGCTCACCCCTACTCATTTCAAATCAGATACCACACATTTGCAATTTTTAATTTAGTGACTTTTGTATCAATTTACATTACATCCTATTAATCATATCACCAAGCACACTAAAAATAACTTCGACCAAATTAAATTAACCCCATAATCGAATTCATAAATTTTTGACCTCACAATTTCTCAAAATTTTGAAATCGGAAAAAAAAAGTGTGCATATTGATGAAAAAGTTACTAAATTAAAAATTGAAAAAGTTTAGTATCTAATTTGAAATGAGCGGTGGTCCAAAAGATGTTTTTGTAATTTGCCTAAGAATATATTGTAAGAGACGCAAATTTTTTCGGAAATGCATGCATGTTGATTTTAGTTGATTAATCATGGGACTAAAGAACAAATAATAAAAAATATAAGATTTTCCTTCAACATTTTCTTTGAATTTGTAGTGACAACAAAAAAGATGCCAATGTTTCGTTTTTTTATTCAACAAATAGCTCGTCGTGCCAATAAGGCGGTGGTTGAGTTGGTAGAATATGTATCTTGTCTTTACGAGGTCAAGGGCTCCATATATGTACTTGAAATATAAAAAATGTATTTCTTAAAATGTTTAATATAAACCCACCATTAAAAAAACCAAATAGCTCATTGCTAGAGAAAGAAACTATTGAACTTCTTTATTGAATGAAATGCATGTGCTGTTGTTATTAACAACATACAAAACTACAAATACCAACTTCTAAACATCATCCCAAAAAAAAACATGTATTACCATTAATACACTTGACACTACGGAGCAAAAGACCTGGAGATAAACAAGTAATCCCTACACAACAAGAACTAACTAAATCAATCTTTTACACTAGTTAACGAGTAGCAAAAAGGAAATAATGGATAAACGATCAAAATTTTAGTCTCACAAAGAGCTGGTTATATTCTCCAAAATTTTAATCTAAATGCGCAAAATCAAACTGAGGGTTATAATTGTTATGTCTCTCAATTTGCATCTTGAAAAATGTAAGTGATAGAAGAGACTAAAATAAAATATTGTATTTTATATTTATCTAATATTTTAATCATTTCAGAAAACATTTCCAATCATTTTCCATTTTATTTTATATCTATCAACTATTTAAATCTGAATGAGACATTAACCTGATTTCTTTTTCTACATTTCAGTTTCCTACTCGCACAAGAATTTAGTTAAGTATAAAACAAGCTGGTGTATCAAACTAATCGATCCCCAATCACCAATTAGGTAGCTTCTTTCTCCCAAGTCCCAATCATGATAAAGATTGTTAGACTAATATTAATATCATAGTCAAAGGTCAAGATCAGGTATAAAGTCAAATTTTGGTACAAAATATAAAATTCGTCAAAATTATTTTATAATTCGTCAGTTTATTTTATAGTTCGTCAAAAATATTTTATAATTCGTCACTTTTCGAGTCGAAAAATGAAAAAGACGAGCCGAAAAATGAAAAGACAACATAGTTCGTCAGTTTCATTTTATAATTCGTCACCAAGAAAAACATCAAAAAATCAAGATTTATTTTCATCCATTCAAATCAAAAGATCAAAGGCCGTGATTAATTTGTATTTTGTACCAAAAAATTAACTTTGCAGCGGATCCTTTTCCTCATAATCAATACTTAGATTTGAATATATTTGCTGATCATGAAATTTATTTTACAATTCAGATGGTTTACATAACTGGTGAATTGTAATTACATTTCACGTTGTTGTCTTATCATTTTGGAAGGAGCTAAATTGATATGATCATGGTTCTAAAAGTAGATCAAAATGTCAATGATCGATATAAGAGCCACGCACGGTAGATACAATCCATTTCACGAAAATCAAATTGATAATTTCTACAAACAAAACAGATATTGGTCTCACCTATTCATTTGATTACCATACAAAAGCATTCGGTTCTTACTTGTCAGGATCGAATCCGAGATATGAACGGTGTTTGACGCCCCAATTTTTGTTCGATTCGTCCTGATGGGCTAAATCGATTGATCGAACCAATTGACCACACAATCTTAACTTAACATATTTTAACGAAAATACAAACAAAAAACCTCTTGATATGTCATTGAGGAAAGTGAACCTGATTAAATAAAATAAATCATTTCTCTGATATATAATATCAGTATTATTTAATAGGAAAACCAATTTATTTCAAAATTTTATCTAATTTCATTTAGATTCAATCATCGTGTCGTTTTTTTTTTCTCGATTAAATCCATGTTTTGTATGAGCACTATTTTTACACCTTGGCACCAAATGACGTAAAGTTCCACAAAACTTGTTCTTCCACATTTAAGACTCTTTATTATGTTTTATGAGTGAGGATCACATGATAAGTGGTAGATTTCATGAAAAATGAGAATCACTCTTAACCGTACAATATCTATATTAACGGACTTAATAATTCCTATTTATTTAAACCTAAAAATATGTTTTACAAGGTATTAACATTGATCATTTAATTTTTATTAGAACTCTCATCCCTTGTTCTTAGCCAACGCCGTCGCAACCCGTGAGCCGTGACATCAACTACACTCTATCTGGTTCGTTTCGTCCTTCCTCAACCGATACCAATTCATAGCATGGACCATTTGTCGTCAAAAAACAAGACGGTCGTCCTGTTTAAAGAGGAAGAATTTTGCTTTTCATTTTACTCGGATGTTATTTCTGTATTGCTAATCAAGATCCAGCTGTAGTGTTTCAACCAAAACTCAAGCCTTAGAAAAGAAAAGTATTGTTTTTATAAATGGGTTCGAAGATATGTTCCAGAAAGAAGCTAATTTGTGTTCTTCATCCATCGAAGCCCCCAGAGTACATGCCAGAGGACTTGCTGAAGTATTCAGCATAGATTGGAGGCGCGATACTTGCCATTTACTCAAAACCAGCATATCACTTAAGGGGACTATGATGAGAATGGACCATCTGTCGTCCACCGCAAATGTTTTTTAGGAAAACATTGATAGTGTTAGTCTCTCAAATTGTAAGCCTTAAGGCGGCAGATTATTTTAACCTCTATTTCTTTGATGTAGAGGATTCAACTATTCAGAAGAGAAAAAAAAGAAGAAACTCTTCCTCAAATCTCCAATCAGCGTTGCAAACTTTCATTCATAAAAAAAACGTCACACTTTGAAGTCCCAATCCTCCCCTTAGACGGTGGCCAATCTGCTTGATGCATCATGGCATGCGTGTCAATTCGAAAATAGTCCAATTTTACTTTTGGGTGGACTCCTTTAATCCCCTCCTTCTCAACGCTGTCCATCATCATTGCAGAATATATACTCTGCCAGCAGCTCTACTACAACAACTTTACTTGAGCGGGATCGCTTACATCTATCGATCATGCTCCGAATTGACAAAGTTTGTTGTAAAAATCGTAGACGTAAATAATAAAATTCGTAGACTTAAAGAATAATATTCGTAACAAGGAACAAAATTTGTAAAATTCGTAAGGTTAAAAAGAAAATTCGTAGCAGTCACTTGACAAGCGTATTTTTAACCCTTTATAGTCGTCAGGTTATGATTTTTAGGGATCTATTTGCAGTCAAACAAAATTTATAAACCTTGATAAGCCAATGGTCGATCCAAGGAACAACGTGTGTGAATACTAGCTAACAAGTGACCTATTTAGCTATTCCGATTAACAGTGAAAGGTTTTGGTGCGATGAAAATAGCAGAAATTAAATGCAGCAAATAAAAGGTTTTGCACTTGATCAGAGAAAGAATCTCAAGATCAAACTTCACCCGTGCCAACCCCACTAATCATGCAATCATACAACGTAAATTCATCCTGCTATCGAATATAAAAATAAACCAAAATAACACTAGACAAGTCGCTCATCCACGGATCATTGTCTAGATTAACTTCAATCGTTTAATGACGCGCGTCGTCTGACGCGTCAAACTTAATATATATATTTTCCTGCTAGTGAGCTAGTGTAGCGGCAAGCAGGGTCGAACCCAAGGGAGCTGGTGTTGCTGAAGCTGTTACTGAAAATAATTAAAAAGGGGATTTGTGAGCAATAATGAGTGCAAAAGAGAAATGAACAAAAAGATTCCAACCAGAGAGAATATTCAATTTAGGGTTTCTATTGTGACATATTTATCATTGACTGCTAATACAAATCTCAAGTTTCTAAGTGTGGTTATTCCGGGAAAGGTAATAACCCAAGTATTCCGGGAAAGGTGATACACCACGATCTAACTCGAGAAAGGTGTTAGACTTCTAGTTCTCCTAAACCTAATAATCCGAGAAAGGTATTATCGAATCTAGGTGTTACTACCTGTCTTTACGGGAAAGTATCCAACAAGTATTAACGATAGGACTGAATTGTTCGGCTAAGCTTTGCAGGAAAGTTTCCACTTAGCTTCACAATTCAATCCTTGTAATTAAGCACAAGAACTAGAGAAACAAGAAATTGCATTAAGAATAAAGTCTCAAAACGTTTGTCACAATGAACGAAACCCTAAACTGAATTAAAAGATTAGCTACTCATAGCCATAACAAAAATACAAGTATTTTTATAATGAAAGCAATAGAAAATTTTTCTCTTCGTTGAAAGCTTCGTCTTCTCCTCCAGAGCCGTCTTCTGAATGATGGAATTATGAGATCCTGGAAACCTTAACCCAAACATCTTATTTATAGCAAAAATTAGGTTTCCAAGTCTGATTTTTGGGCTGGACTTCCAAATCTTGGATTTGCTGACGTCGGCCGCGGACCATGTACACTTTAGCTCCGTAGACACTATTCATATTAGCATCCACATACACTGTTCATAAAATAGCATGTGCCCGCGGTCCTCTCGGAGGCTGTTCACCCATTCTGCGCATCTGTTTTGACTTCGGCTCTTGATTAGTCCCTTCAAATGACCTCAGATGCTCTCGGTGTGAACTAGAGAGTTGTAGGGAATTGAGTCAGCTACCCAACGGCATGTAGCTCGTATTTTTCTGATCAGCGGTCAATTCCCAGCACTCCGTCGAACGTCCAAAGGTCTGATCAGCCATTGTGATATTTTTGGCATGAAATGCCGTCTCTTATGCGCGTTTACTCCTAGAGCTTCCAAAACACATGAGATGCAAAACCATACTAAAAAGTAATTGTTTGCATAATAAAGTGTCGAAATAGATGAGATTAATTGATTCAACGAGTCGTATAAATACGACTCATCATTGAACGCTGCCCATCCACGGATTATCAGATCTCGATTATTAAACTTAGAGTTTTTCAGACAAAAGTCAACTTTCCAATTAATTCATGTACTACCATTGAAGCTACCATGACCTAATATCAATTTCATACAATCCGGTTAATACTTAGGACCCATCCATCTTTTGGTAATTAACCTAAATACGTTCTAGCATGCAAACATCTCATTCAATGTAAAACTTGCAAGAACGATAAAATTAAGCACGATGAAATTGAATATTCGAATTGCATTAATGAAAAACGTTCAATTGATCACATGAAGAATTGGGTACATAGCACGGGATCCATAGGATTTCAGAATAAAGAAGACTACTCACTATTCATGGTAAGTTAACCACGAATAGTATAATAATAGAAAGTAAGGACGAGATAACCGTAGCGACGATGAAGCCCGTTGAATTCTCAATCTCTTGCGATGTTCTCTGTCTTCTCTCCCAAGTTAGGGTTTCTCTTCTCTCAATCAAGCGTTAGAATCTCGCAATTCATCCACACCGATTTTGATCTGCTCGCCCTCTTTTTATTACCAAAATCAACCCAAAAATAGTTTTTAGAAACTGTCTTCGACGGGGCCGTGATACCCGTGACATGCAAGTGTGTCACGGTTGTCACGGACTAAGCAAAAGTGCACTGGGAAATAAGGGTGTCGTGACACCCGTGATGTTATGTTTTGTCACGGCTGTCATGACCATGAAAAATGGCAGAGACTTCTGGCGGATTTTTCATGGTCTTAACCTCCGAATTTGATCTTAGCGTAAACTACAAAGTTGTAGCCCTTTGAAGTAGCTTAACCTCCGAATCAATCAATGTGGACACCATATGCGATCCGTGCGTGCAAAATAAGTCGAAAAGGTCAATCTGCCCTGTTTTTACCCAAATCTCTTCTAAATGCTTTGTTTTGCTTCAGATCAATCCAAAAGTCTTAAGTATGTGATATTTGACCAGAAACGCTAGAAAAGAGATCAAATGACAAAATGTCGGGAAAACAAACATAATCCATCATCGAATGAAATGAATTCATAACAGTTTCAAACAAAATTCGTAGCCGTCTTTGTGAACAAAATTAAATCATTGTGATAAAACTCATAGTTACTACGATTTATGTACTTTGAACTACTAATTATATAAAAAAATTCAAGTAATGAAATGAAACATTGTTGAAGTTTTTAAGTAATTTAATTTTACAAGACATATGCCACTAAATTTTTTAATTGGATTACTTTTTCACTAATCGCTATGAATTTTGATTTTTAAATTTCGTATTTTTTGTTGACGTATTTTAATTTTCAAATTACGAATTTTATATTTTTTCAAAGGAAACTTTGAACTTGCACTCCGTGCACATTCTTTTTTTTTTGTTGATAAAAATACCAAGCTTCACAGGCAGTACAAGAACACAACGACTAAAATGACACCTGCACAAACGGACATAAAAACAGACATGGGACCAAGACACAAAGAAAAACCAGACTCAACATATACATTTGGCTTTGATCGATAGTGCATCTGTCCTCCTCCATTCCCATCCCTCTTGTCTTGCTAGTCTCGCACATGTATCCACAGCACCGTTGAGTTCCTAAAGATGTATGACAGACAAGCTTTTAGTTTGATTTCATCCATCTCTTTAATCTGTAAGATTAATCAATCAAAACTTTACATGTCCCTAGCACCGACCAATACAGTTGTTATCCTAAGTTTCTCTTTTCAAGCCGGCAATTGAGATGCTTAAACTTCGCATCACAATTGATATTCTTTGAATTGTGATGGTTGGTGTTCGACCACTAGACTTCTTTGTGGATCCATTCGTTCTACCTCTTCTTCCGGAACTGTATTGGGGCTTATAACGATCACAGTTGGAGTCTTTGAAGTATCTTTACTCTTTTTCTTCTCAGTTTTGCTCTAACATCTGAGCACATCAGTAACATTTTTCCTTTTGCGTGGTGATAAAGAGGAAATTTTTGTTAAAGATAAAAAGAAACCATGAGTCACTAACTATTGTACATAAAACACAACAACTAATTAGACAACCAACTTCAGCTCAAGGGTATTGGTGTGGTGCTAATAGATGATCTTTATGTTATCTGACTTAGAGTTGCGTCACCTGTAAAATAAGCTCTAGGAATCGAGGGAGACTTCAGAGCAAATTTCCACACCTTTTACGCCAGAGCCAGCAATTGAGCACTCAAAAACACAAGATTCAAGCTCCGCAATCACTTTGTGTACAATGGTGTTGGACGGTACTAATCAACTTTTAAGGTAAACCAATAGTCTGCAATTACCAGTAATTTTAACAATTCATGACTTTGAGTTCACTAAATGACAGAATGCAGTCTCACTGTCTACTGCTAATTAATACAACTAAGCTAATGTGCAGTCAACAAGTCAATAACCAGCCCAGCTTCCCGAATGATCAGATCTATCATGAGACTGAATGTTTTAGGAAGCACAAAGCTAAATATGTTACTGTATTGTTACGCTGCCCCAGCTACTGTTACACTATTCCTTAATTAGACTACGAATTTTAGGATTCTACCAATATCCGAAATCCTCAAGCGAAATTGTACACCTTTAAATTCGTAGACCACATTCAAGTTCCTTCAAGTATCTCCGTAAACCCTAAAATTCGTAGACCCTGCTATAATCGGAAAGCTTCAAACCCTTCAATTCGTAGACAACATACCTTAAACTTGATTGACTGTGTTCGGATTTGTCTGCTTCGCGTCGAAGAGTAGCAGAAGTGTCGCAGAGTCACCGATTTCACAGAGAGTGGCATCGATCGATTTCGTATTTTGATTTTTGTGGGTGTAGAGATAGTCGAGTGAATCGCCGATTATGGTTTATTGATATTTCTTTTCCCTAATTTCCCTAATATATAAATCATGCTTAATCATAACCGTACATTAATTATAATGGATGGATGAAATTTTTTCTCATTTTTCATCAAAGATGTTTTCTCATGGGATCCTAACCCTATGTTTTATATCCCACTAAATAATTTAATTAACTTATTCCTGAATAACTTAATTGTTTTCTTTTATATAAAAAAAACTTGTTTTCTGAATACATCTGTTCACATACAACGGAATAATTGATATATAGCTTTTGAGGAAATTAAGTTTTATCTCTAAAGGGATAATTTTATATATATGATCATCCTCACCTAAGATAAAAACTCTTAATTGATTTTGGCAAATGAAGGACTCAAGGAGTGATGGAATGTTAAATACAAGTCATGATAAAATAAGATAGCTTTATTAAGTGAAAAGTACAGTTTGGGTACCGGAACTATCACTATTTTTCAATTTGTGGGCTGAACTATCACCATTTTCCAACGTGTGGGCTGAACTATAAAAATTTCCAGACATGGGGCGAACTATCAAATAATTTTCTAGACAGTGGGTGAACTATCAAATAATTTTCCAAAAAAGGTGTACCTTTTTGTAAAAAATTAATAAATTAATATAAAAATTCAAAAAACTCAAAAAATTAATAAAAATACAATTTTTAATAAAAAGGAATATAAATTATTTGATAAATAAAAATTAGAAACTTTACGAAAAATTAAACACAAAATGAAAAATATTTTTGAAAATTTCCCTTACAATTTTTTTAAAAAAAATTAGAAACTTATATTAAACACAAATTGAAAAATATTTTTTGAATTTTTTTAAAAAGTTTTGTTTCAAATTAAATCTTTAAAAATTATTAAATTGAAATATTTTCAAACATTCAATTCCTTGTCAATTCTACCTAATGATTGAAGAAAAAGCTTCATTTTATGTAATAGTGAAACCAAACAAAATGTAAGACTTCGACAATACTATATAGTTGAACAAAAAGCAGTTTAACCATTTGATGTGAATATCAAAAAAATTCCCCCTTATAAAGTTCAAACTAGATAAGAAAAATAATTAATATTTTTTTTAAAAAGTTGTAGGGGAATTTTGCAAAAAAATTTAAAATATTTTTCATTTTGTGTTTAATTGTTCGTAAAGTTTTAATTTTTATTTATCAAATAATTTATATTCCTTTTTATTAAAATTGTATTTTTATAAATTTTTTGAGTTTTTATATTAATTTATTAATTTTTTACAAATAGGTACACCTTTTTTGGAAAATTATTTGATAGTTCGGCCACTGTCTATAAAATTATTTGATAGTTCGCCCCATGTCTGGAAATTTTTATCGTTCAGCCCACACGTTGGAAAATGATGATAGTTCAGCCCACAAATTAGAAAATGATGATTGTTCCGGTACCCAAACTGTACTTTTCCCTTTTATTAATATATAGTAGAAGCGATGGTCTGATCTTTTGAATTGAATTTTCAATTTTTAATCATGTGCATGACTGCATGCAAATAAAAAAATTACATAATAAAAATTTTCATTTTAACCTTACATTTGGATCACATTAAATATTACACATCAAGAATTCCCAGTTTTCATTATAAAGAGGTGGATAACCAAACAGCAAAGATCCCCAACTTTCTCTCTCTTACCCAGAAAGCTCTCGAAGCCAGAAGAAGCGTTTAGAAGGTTTTTGTTTCAGGCCGCCGGCGGAGCTGGGAGCCTCGTCTCGGGCCGGTTTTTTTGGCAGCCGACGATGGGTGGGGTGGGCTTGCTTCCGGACTTCGGTTCGTTTTCTCTTGGCTGTTCCTTTCCTCTTCGTGGTCGACTCGGGTGCGAGGTGGCGTTAGGCGGTGGTCGGATGGGGCGAGTTTGGAGGCGCTAGCTGGTCGGGGTACTGGTGCTGCTGTTGGACTGGTCGATTGGGGCATGGATGGTGGCGCTGCCTGGTTGGAGCGTGGTTGGTGGTGTTGGCGGTGGGAAGCTTGGTGGGGGTCAGTCTGGCTGGTCCTTCTGCTTCGGTGGTCGGCGTTGGGCGTGGTCAGGTGGTTGTGCGCGATCGGTTGGTGGCGTTGACTGGTTGGGGTCGTGGTTCTACTGAGGGGGCTCGGACGGTTGTTGTGGTTGCTTGGGGTGGAAGCTCCCGGTTGGCATGCTGGTGATCGTTTTGGTTTCTATTTTTTAGTTGTAGTTTAGTCTTAGTTTATCAGCCGGCAAGTTTCCGGTCTGAGCTGACTATCTCAGCCACTTATCGGTCTGAGTTTTTTTTACTTATTGTAGTTTTTCTCTTCAGGAGCTCATCTCCTGCTTTTCTCAAATGGCACGACGGCTCGTCACTCGTTGTTGTAGTGTCGATCACTGCGGTCGGTCCGACCAAAACTGTATGTTTGGTCGTGCCCTTTCTATGAGTAGTGCCCCTTCGAGGCAGCTGACTCGTCTTTGTAGCTTTTGTGGCTTAATCAAAAAAAATTATAAAGAGTTCGTCCCATCCGCCACATTTATTAATAAAAACCCTCTTTTCATATAGAATTTCTATTAAAAGTCAAGTTCATACAATGTGTGTATTGAAATTATTATTACTTCGCCAAAAATTATGCATGACAACGATTTCTGATAAAGCAATAAAACGTGTTTTTCTTCTTCTTCATTTTGACACATCTGTACTGATTGGACAAGACGACTTGTGATTTTTTCGAAAAATCATAGATGGAAAATACGAATTTTAAAAATCATAGTATATACTAAATAGTTTATAGAGCGTGCTCAATCTCACATTGAAAATTGGCAAGGTGATACTTTTCAAAATTTGTCATGTAATTCAACCACTTTTAAGTTAAAATTAATTTATTTTGAACTTTTATCATCATTTTCACAATATGTCATATAAAAACTACTATTTTATTTACAATTATGGAATAAAAATAAAAATTAATTTCATATTCTTTTTTTTATAATGGGTGGAACAACTCAGAATATACAATGCATATGATTATAGCTTTATCATCTAGTATACATATATTGAACTTTGAAGCTCTAGCAAGGCATCTTGATCAAATCCAAAATCATCTGGTACATCTTTTCTAATTCTGAAGCACAGGCGAGGTTCGACACATTTATCATGGATCCGCACATCCACCTCATCGATACATTCGTTGACATTTGGATCTCAAGCTACTTTGGACAACTTTACCGTTTGTAAAACACCCCAAAGGTATCCACGAGGATGAAAAGGAAGAAAATCTCACAAAATTGTGAGCAAAATTGATGACCACATAATCCAAACGTGGAGTGTAAAGATCCATAACGAACTCCTTAATTAACAGACCTCCACCGATGTTTTTTTTTTTTATCATAGACCACCACCGATGTTAACTAATTATCTTCATAATCCAATAAGACAATTCACAACATGCCTCATGACATACATGGTAAAAGTAATATAATAATAAAAAACAAAACTTTTATTGCAAAGCTACCCCACCCCCACCAAAACACGCCAGGGGCACTTTCGTCATTCTATCACAAGATATTCTAAACCAATTAAACGTCTAAATTCTCTATAAAAGCGTCTTCTTCATCGGACGGATAATTCCAGAGACAAACTCAAAAACCAGACACCGGCGCAAGACACGCAAAACCAATTCGAGATCAGCCATGGCCGGAATGAAGCCGATCGAGTAATCTACCCGTATGTGTCTGCCCGCATCGTACCTAATTTGAAGAAAGTTTAAATTTTTTCGCTAATTTCAGCGATTTGCAAACCCTAATTTTCCCCAAATCTATCGCCGATCCAATCATGCGAAGAGGCAAAGCAGCAGCGGTGGCTGGGCAAAATCATGCTGCGGATGTTATGAGGGATGCCGAGCCTGAAATCCGCTTCCGCGGCGTACGGAAGCGCCCATGGGGTCGCTACGCGGCTGAGATCCGTGACCCGTTTAAGAAGACGAGGGTCTGGCTCGGCACGTTCGACACTGCCGAGGAGGCTGCTAGGGCATACGATGCGGCGGCGCGGTCCTTTCGCGGCCCCAAGGCGAAGACAAATTTTCCCCTTTTGTCTTCTTCTCCATCGCTTCAGCATTTGCCGCCGACTGTGCCGGTAAATCCTCTTCAGCTGCCGCCATCTGTAGGTTATCAGAACCCTTCTCGTCTGTTCCCCGGCCAGTACATTCACCGGCCTGCGAGCAGTAGCATGAGCAGCACGGTGGAGACCTTTAGCGGTCCCAAGCTGTCTAATCCTTTGGCGGCATTGGCTTCTGCGCGTGCGCTCTTCCGTCAACCGGTGCCGGAGGAGGGGGCGGAATGTCACAGCGACTGCGACTCGTCATCATCCGTTGTTAATGAAGAAGGAGGTGCCGCTGTTCCTTGGGGTGTTCCAGACTTGAATCTCCCTCCACCTATGGACTATACTGATATGAACTGTGATGATATCAAAGCCACCGTATTGCGCCTGTAAATGTGGCCTTGCTGCTTCCTTCTTGTGCTGCTGCTGCTGACGATGACGGAGATGATCTTTAAAAAAAAGAAATGAAAAGCTTAAAACTTTTTAGTTTTTTATTTTTAAATTTTCATGTTCTCATTAATCCTGCTGTTTCTGTTTGATTCCGTGGCTGGCTTCGGGTGTTGGAAAGTAACTATGTATGATCATCAGCGGATTTGAAGATAAATTAGGTATACACATCTTGAAGTGGAGGAGAGAAAAGCCTGGTGCCATCTGGAGATTTTATGTAACTTAATTGGGATTGTCCTGCCGTGTTAGTGTTATTGTCATGTTTTTGTTGTGCTGAGTCCTCTTTGTTGGCTTCATCTTTCTTTCTTGTTGTGAAAGAACATCATGTACAAACACAATTATCCGATGGAGTATAGTTTATGCTACACTGTGCCTTTCTGCTGATTTTCATTACATGATTCACTTTTTGTGTTTTGTTCTATTTCAACTATGTTTATGTAGGACTATATGTCTTTATACTTTCTTTTATGGTATGCTTTTACCAGTATGATCATATTTTGTGCAATATATGCGAATCCCAAAGAAGTACACCAGTGCGTGTAA
The DNA here is from genome assembly GCA_033675215.1 of Rhodiola kirilowii. Taxonomy (NCBI): domain Eukaryota; kingdom Viridiplantae; phylum Streptophyta; class Magnoliopsida; order Saxifragales; family Crassulaceae; genus Rhodiola; species Rhodiola kirilowii. The sequence continues at coordinate 11,183,666 of CM066197.1, read as the reverse complement.
GGTTTCTGAAGAACAATCTAATGCTTACCCCATGTGAAGTAGCTTATACAGTTTCACAGTCTCATGAATCTGAAACACTTCTTCAGATACTTGAATCTTGAATATATCTCTTACTGCTTAACTTCAGTGCCAGATGATCATATGGTTCTGCTCTTCTCCTCGGGATGTGAGTTTGCATTGTGTATTTGCTGGCATGGTATATAACTTTTAGGGTTTGGTACTACTACTACACACTTCTGTTTTATTTTCCTATTGACTGTTGCATGCCTTGGATGCTATAAATTTTGCATGCCCGTTATAGATCTGGATTGTTTGTTGATCTGTGCATTACTCAATATATTCTGGATCTATTTAATCAATTTTGCAGCCATTGTATTGTTTGTGCTTTATTTAACAGTGGCGAATAATGGCCAGGATGATATGAATGCCTGATTTCTCTTAGATTCTTTGATTGCTTTACTCGTTTTGGTAAAACTTTCGTTTAACGATTTTTATTCAGTTAACGACCTTTTTGTTCGGTTTAGCGACCCTTGCGTTTTCGAATATATCTTTGGAGTTGCATGCTAGCTTGACGTGGTAACTAGTGTGCCCGTCACTCCCTATTTGGCTTTTGTTCTCTTTTCATATTGAGGTCCTACATATATTCGTGTTTAGTTATACGTATGCATTATGTGGTTTCATGTGTGTGTTGTTGTGTTGTCTTTCAGTTAGGCTGATGTGATACCTTTGATACTATTTGTTAAGAAATATTCACAGGGCATGATGCAACTACAAAAACTTATTACCTGCCCTTTTTGAAGACCAGGGGTTACAGTTCTTACTAAGATCGTGAATCACTTGAGGTATTTGTAGCTTGGATATACTATTTGTTTTGCATTTTGTTCCTTAGATTGACATAGCTAGTTTAGAATGTTTTGTCAATGGAACTTAGATTTTTTGTGTAGGTTTATTCCTTTTCTTTTTTCAGCATGCTGTCGACATTTAGATATTATACAGTAATGGTTGACCTGATAGGATTACTCAGTTGGCTGTTTTTGGTATTAATGTCAGGTGAATGCTTTCTTTTGGTATGTATCTTAGTTATAGACATCATCACGTGCTGAGAGAAACCAGTGGCAAATTCGCCCACCGTACCCTTTCATTCCTTATTTATTCTGCTTCTTCTTCTTCTACTTTTTTTTTTGTATGCGTGCATGCCTCTTGTTGTATTTTCCCATCTTCAATAGTAAATGTAAGCATTGTTGTTGCTGTCCTTTGATAGAAATTCTGTCAAGTGTTGTTCGTACTAATTACTAATGGAGTAACTACTTGCTCAAATTTCTTTTATCCCAGATATTAAGATGAAGTTTCACAGTTTTTATTACTGGAGATGAATTTTCAACTTTCTGAAAATCCTCAGCATGATGTTTTTTATCAGCTGTCCCCGGCAATGATATAAGTCATATGTCCCAGTTTCTAGTGTAGTCATACAATCTGTTTTGATGCGAGGTTCATTAAAGTTCTTACTTCAGCCTTCAGTTCTCTTTTTTCTTTTGTTGCAATAGGTTTTCTATTGTTTTAATTTTTCAGGCTGAGGGTGAATTTGAATCCCAGGATCATGTCATCTTTCAGAAATCAAAAGTAGCAGCAGACTGTTTTAATAGGTGATGCTCGCAGCTGATCCTGTAACTCTGTAAGTGATTTAAATTTAAATACTCAACACATATTATTGTTTGGTATCATCCACTTGTTTAGGACTATCTGATATTTGCATTAATATGATCTCGATACATACTGAAACCTGATTGTTGGTCTGTGAGCTTTGCCGAACTTATGTTTTTTATAAACGTTTTTTATATGCATCACATGTTTTAATTGCAGTATTGCACATTGATTGTGCTGCACATGGACATGTTATCTGGGAAACTTATGTTTTATGGCTGTCCATGCCGCCATGTCATATTTGCTTTCTTTGGCACATACTCTATTTGATGGTTTTCACGGCATTTTGTTGCCTTCTGTTTAGGAACTTGTAGCTATTGGGAGAACTTAATTCTGACATAAATTTAATCTTGAATCATTCATGAACTTTTTTACAGAACAGAAGGAAAGTGGTGATATGGATTGTTTAGCCTGTTTTTTCAAGCAAAGGAGCACTTGTCGAAAAAATTCAAAATTTACAAATAGTGGTTCAACTTCTTATTTGGCAGTTGCGAAGATTAGGTCTGAACGAGCAATGTGTGCTGATGTTGAAGCTGGAAGAGTTCTTCATTTAGAAATCATGGTCAAAAAGCCTCTGGAAACGATAAGAAGGATTACTGAATCGTTCTTTAGTCAAGTGTATCGAGAATCTTCTGATTCATTTGTTTGTGTCTCCTGTTTATAAGTCTAAAGACTCTTAGGAGGTCGACGGTCTAGCGGTCACAGTCCCTGGTATTCGACCAGAAGGTCGAATAATAGTGAATTTATTTATTAAAAAAAGGCCCTTAGGAAATTCGGAATACTTGGCTGCTTATAAAAACTTGTTGCTGACAGCCCTGATTTACTGTGAAGACATGAATTACAATGCTCGCAAAATCTAAATATCAGGTTCTTGCCAAATATTCATTTGAACCATGTGTCGGGGTCAAGATTAGATACAAAGTTAAATTTTGGTACAAAATACAAAATTTGTCAAAATCATTTTATAATTCGTCAGTTTATTTTATAGTTCGTCAAAATTATTTTATAGTTCGTCACTTTTTGAATCGAAAAATGAAAAAGACGACAACATAGTTTGTCAGTTTCATTTTATAATTCGTCGCCAAGAAAAATATTAAAAAATCAAGATTTACTCGCATTCATTCAAATCACAAGATCAAGATTCATTCAAATCACAAGATCAAGGGCTATGATTAGTTTGTATTTTGTACCAAAAAATTAACTTTGCACCGGATCCTTACTCACATGGGTCAACTGTTAGATACATAATATTAGTTTTCAAAAATCAAATGATCGGCTCCATATTGTTTCAACTCGAGCAGGTCTCAATATTTATTGTCCTTGATATGTTTAGTAGTATAGAACTGATACATGAACACAAGTCAAACAAAACCTCTGCTCAGATTTCAAGTAGTCTAGAACTGATACATCATACATGAACACAAGTCAACAAGAACTTAAAAAAAAAAGATTTCAAGAAGTTCATTAAAAAGAGGGATGCCAGTTCCATTGGTACTGACATTATATGTGGATGACACGACGGACACAAAATGAGATTCGGTTGGTTCATTTAGGCATAAACGACCCACATAAGAATTTTCAAACTATTCCGATTCAATGGAAACTGTCATTAATTCAAATGCAACTATCGAATTACACGGGAATCGACATTGTTCTAAATGCATCGATCCGGCTCTCCAGAACCGACATCATTTAAAACCTGGGCAATATAGATATTCCAAATTTATCTGCCCTATTTTAAAAACTTGAATTTGAAATTGAGGCAATTAGGATATAAACTCTCTTTCTAACTCTTCTCTTTTTAAAGAATAAAAAGCCATTACAATTATGTTGAGCCAACTGCCAACGTTCAACAAAATAATCCTAACGACTATAATTTCAAATGTCTCACGTCAATTTTCTAATTTTTTTTTTATTGAGGACACTGGTTTTTTGGGCCTGCTTTAATTGAAATTTTACTTCAAAAAAAAAAACTGACCTAAACGCATCACCACCACACCAATAGCCAATTAGCCATCTCCCGTCAGGCCGTCACTAATCTTCAGTTCTCGAACTCGCCATCTCCGGTCGCCGGTCGCCGGTCGCCGCACACCCGCCCCGATCGTCTGACCTCGCGGTAAGTTATAATTTTTGTTTCCACTTTCCAGCATCTCCAGTCCATCTGATTAGGTATGAAATTTTTGTATACAGGGAGCCTTAAATCGGATAAACTGTATTCCTCAATCCAAGACACGGCTGTAGTAAACAATCAGGTCAGCTTCTTCATCTCCAATGCAATCTTGCTTTTCTTGGGATGTTTCCACTTTCCAGCAGCATTTTGTGGATGCTCACTGACTTGTTGAGTTGTTTCATGTAATTTGATGATTTGTTTCATTCCATCCACATTCTTTCAGTTTCCCTTTCCGGTTTCGTGCTACATTGGGATACATCGTTATCTCGTATTACAATGCTTCTTTCTGATCTAGTGCACAATACAGAATTGTGCAATAAATATTCACTCTTATTCTTTTTTATGGCATAGCCTTTTAAGGACCATCCTCTTGCCGACACTGCTTAAGTTCCTATACCGAGTTAGATAACTTCGTAATATTTTCGATATTCTACATGGTAAGCTTACACTTCATCTCAGATTTTATATTTACCGTGTGATGCTGATAATTTTTTGTCGCGGTAAAATGATTTGAAATGTAACTAGAAAAGTGCAATTGTTGATTTTTTTTTTCTTCCATTGATGAACCTTCAAGCCATGAAAATGGTACTCCTACTCTGAAAAGGTCTACTATTCCTACAGATCATTTTCCCCTTGTTATGTTTGCTGTTTTAGGCAACAAATGAAAATCTCCCTCCAAATGTCATCAAACAACTTGTGAAGGAATTGAAAAGTCTGGATGAAACTCCTCCTGAGGGTATCAACGTCAGTGTTAATGAAGATGATTTTTCAACCATTTTTGCTGACATTGAAGGCCCAGGTGTGTATCCTATGTTCTGTGGAAATGAAATCGGTGGAAGAAATGTTGAATTGTGCTTTATGTTTTGTAAACTAATTTATTAATGTTTTAGCTGGTACCCCCTACGAGCATGGACTTTTCCGTATGAAGTTGATATTGGCACATGACTTCCCTCGCTCTCCTCCAAAAGGTATGTTTATGTTATCAAGTGCATATGTGAATGCATTTAAAAATGCAACTTGAATATCCATATTTATTGTGCTATCGTCGGTCCTCACGTTTATCATCCTTCTGACAAGTGCACACTTGATTACATCATATACAATTATCATATACTTTAAGGTAGATGTCAGGTTGTACTGTTGTAGTGCTAACTGTCTGCATCTCTGAACTTGAATTGAGCATCGATGCAACATGTATATGATCTTTGAGCATTTGTTTCTTTAACTTGATAATCCATTTTTGGGCATTGGTAAACTGTCTCAATATAGCTGGCTTTGAAAAATGTAGGTTATTTCCTCACCAAGATTTTTCATCCCAACATTTCATCTCAAGGAGAGATATGTGTGAACACACTGAAAAGGGACTGGAATCCAACTCTTGGACTAAGACATGTTCTTACTGTAAGATCCAACTTTTGGTTTCTATCTTCCATGTATGTTCAAATCTATATCACACCATGCCGGTTGTTTTGAGTTTCCGGTAGGCGTCTTCCTCATTGGCTGGCCTGAATGGCACAGTTTCTAAGTAACTTAGACTTGCTTTTTGTTGAAAATGTATATAGCTTCAGTCAGTCTTGTTCCTCAAAATTTGTGATCTGAGTTATCTTTTTTGTCATAGGTTGTAAGATGTTTGCTGATTGAACCATTCCCCGAATCAGCACTGAATGAACAAGCTGGCAAGATGCTGATTGAAAATTATGAGGAATATGCCAAGCATGCCAGGTGAGGAGACTTTTTTTTTGCATAGACTGTTCTGTAAGACCCTCTATCAACTGGAGTTTTTTAAAGCCATTTGCTTGCTGAGAACCATATATTATTGGGTGATTGATGAGAGGGAGACAAATATTAGAGATCAAACAACTCAGTGCCTTGATTTTTTACCATAATAGATGAAACCTGATAAGTATCTTTGTGGTATGGTGTACTAGGCTCTACACTGGCATTCATGCGAAACCAAAGCTCAAAGTTAAATCAGCGGGGATTAGTGAATCGACAACTGTCTTGAATGCTGGCCAGCCAAACGCAGCCCCGGTTTCTGCTGATCAGAGGGACAAATCAACCCCCGCAGCGTCTCCCCTGACATCACCAACTGTAAGCATAGTTCCTGCACCACTATTGAAGAAGGATACTGCTGGACCAGTTAAAACTGCTGCAGATAAGAGGAAAGTGGATGCTAGAAAGAAGAGTTTAAGGAGGCTGTGAAGTTACTTAGCTCTGAAGCTGCTGATGGCCAATAAAGACATTGCTTCGAGAATGGAAGGTCCAAGGCTAGAAGGAAGTGCTTCTAGTCATCTCTAGTTTTTAGGCCATGAGTCTTGTGGTGGTATCAAAACATGTCTCTTTGTGAACATACAATTTTAATTGAAGGAATAACCATTTTTCTTTACCAGTGCCAAATGCGTGCTGCTCTGTGAGAAATTTGATCTTCCATATTTGCTTTTCATTCTTTGCTGAAGAAGCCACATGCAGATTGGAACAAGTTTTCCAGCGCAATATTTCAGATTACAACAGTGGCGAATGATGGCCAGGATGATATGTATGCCTGATTTCTCTTAGATTCTTTGATTGCTTTATTATTCGTTTTGGTAAAAGTTTCGTTTAACGACCTTTTATTCAATTATTGACCTTTTTGTTTGGTTTAATGGCCCTAGTGTTTTGGAATATAGAGTTGCACGCTAGCTTGGTGTGGTAACTAGTGTGCCCGTCACTCCCTATTTGGCTTTTGTTCTCTTTTCATATTGAGGTATTACATCGATTGGTGTTTAGTTATATGTATGCGTTATGTGGTTTCATGTGTGTATCATTGTGTTGTCTTTCAGCTAGGCTGATGTGATACCTTTGATACTATTTGTTAAGAAATATTCATAGGGCATGTTACTCCTACAAAAACTTATTACCTGGCCTGTCAGAACTCAGAAGGCCAGGGTTACATTCTCACTGAGATTGGGAATCACTTGAGGTATTTGTAGCTTGAATATACTATTTGTTTTGTATTTTTTGTTCCTTAGATAATGTCAATTTGACATGGCCAGTTTAGAATGTTTTGTTGATGGAACTTGTTTTTTTAAAAGGATTGTTCCATTTCTTTTTTCAGCATGCTGTAGACATTTAGATCTTATACAAGTAATGTTCGGCCTGGTAGGAAAGCATGATTTTTCATTGATGTTCAGTTGACTGCTTTTGGCATTAATGTCAGGTGAATGCTTTCTTTTGGTTTGTATCTTAGTTATAGACATTTTATCACTTACTGAGAGAAACCGGTGGCAAATTCGCCACCCTGCCCTTACATTCCTCTCTTTTTTTTGCTTCCTCTTCTTCTACTTTTTTTAATATTCTGAATGCATGCATGCCTCTTGTTGTATTTTCCCATCTCCAGGTTAAGGTAAGCATTTTGTTGCTGTCATTTGATAGAACTTCTGTCAAGCCTAATTACATATGGAGTAACTTCTTGCTCAAATTTCTTTTATCCCAAATATTAAGATGAAATTTCACAGTTTTTATTACTGGAGTTCAATTTTCAACTTTCTGAAAATCCTCAGGATGATGTTTTTTTTATCAGTTGTCACCGACAATGATACAAGTCATATGTCACAGTTTGTAGTGCAGTCATACAATCTGCTTTGATGCAAGGTCCATTGAAGTTCTTGCTTCAGCCTTAGCTGTCTCTTTTCTTTTGTTGCACTAGTTTTTCTATTGTTTTAATTTTTCAGGCTGAAGATGAATTTGAATCCCGGTTCAGGTCGGCTTTCAGAAATCAAAAGTAGCAACAGATATGCTGCATTAGAAAGAGCTGAGGTGAGCTATGCTGAGCACCCTGTTTTAATAGATGATACTCGCAGCTGATCCTGTAATGATTTAAATCTAAATCCTTCACACTTATTACTGTTTGGTGTCATCCACATGTTTAGGACTATCAGAGAGTTGCATTAATATGATCTCGATACATACTGAAATCCGATTGTTGGTCTGTGAGCTTTGCCTAACTTATGTCTTTTATAAACGTTTTCGATATGAAACACATGTTTAACTTGCAGTATTGCACACTGATTGTGCTGCACATGGACATGTTATCTGGGAAACTTATGTTTTATTTTATGGCTGTCCATGCCACCCTGTCATATTTGCTTTCTTTGGCGCATATTCTATTTGATGGTTTTAACGGCACTTACTTGCTTTCTGTTCAGGAACTTGTAGCTAATGGGAGCACATATGCTGATATTAATTTATTTCTGAATCATTCATGAACTTTTTTTACAGAAACAGAAGGAAAAATTGTGTTATGATTGTTTGGCTTGATTTTCAAGCAAAGGAGAAGTTGTCAAAAAAATTCAAAATTTACAAATAGTGGTTCATCTTCTTATTTGGCAGTTGTGAAGACCAGGGCTGAACAAGCAGTGCACGCTGATGTTGAAGCTGGAAGTATTCATTTAGAAACCGTGGCCAAAAAGTCTCTGGAAACAATATAAAGGATTACTGAATCATTCTTTGGTCAAGTGTACCAAGAATCTTCCGATACATATGTTTGTGCGTCCTGTCGGTGTGGTTGTTAGTTACAACTTTGATGCCAGTGGCTAACTTTACTGAATGTCGAGTTTAGTGTGAGTTTTTTTTTTAAAGTCTAAAGGCCCTTAGGGACTAAGAGATTCGGAATACTGGGCTGCTTATAAAAACCTGTTGCTGACAGCCCTGATCTACGAAAACCGCTGTGAAGACATGAATCAATGCTGGCCAAATCTAAATATTAGGTTCTTGCCAAATATTCATTTGAACCATGTGTTAGGTTCATAATATTAGTTTTCTAAAATCAAATGATTGTGTGCATATTGTTTTAACTCTTAAGCAGGCTCAAATTTATTGTCAGTAATATGTAAAGTAGTCTAGAACAGATACATAAACTAAAGTTGTTTGTGTAATGGGTTATTTTATCTGCATACTCTACGATGCTCAACAAAAACTCCGCTCAGATTTTAAGAAGTTCATTATTTGGACTTGAGTTTGTACCTTAGTGAGCCATAATGAACATATATGCTGATGTTCTTTGCCTTGAACCTTCGCAAATGTACTCGGCTTCATCCTTGCCTCGTCATCTATATTAGGATATATTTATTAATGTAAATATTCCTTTTGTCTATATAAATAGAGTTGTAATCCTGTGCATTCATTAATAAGAAATCCCTTTCTATATGGTATCAAAGCAGGTTTTCTAAAAACCCTACCTTTTTCTTCTCATTGGCTGCCTGTGCCCAATCGCCGCCGCCTTTGGTGTCGAACCACAGCTGTCGATCTCATCGACCACTGTCGATCGTCGTTCCTCTCTTGCTCTTCCGCTGTTTGCTGTTTGCTGTTTTTCTGATTCACCATGTCTGATGCATCTGAAACAACTCATGCTCTTCCAAATCCGGCAGATCCTGATACTCCCATTCTCTCTGTCAATATGATGGGAATCACGAAGCTTTCAACAACAAATTACATCGCCTGGTCTCTTCAGGTTCGTCTTTTCCTTGGTGGTCATGCCTTCTCCAGTTTTATTGATGCTACTACGACAGCCCCACCGGCAACAATCACCACTGATACTGTCGTTTCCTCGAATCCCAAATACATCTCTTGGATTCGGCAGGATCAGTTGATTTTCGCATCCCTTTTGGGCACCATCTCTCAGCCTCTGCAGTCACTTGTTACAAGTGCGTCCACAACGTTTGAAGCCTGGACCATTTTAGCCAAGACCTATGGGACTCCATCTCGTGGCCATATCAAGCAGTTGAAGGATCAGCTGAAGAAGACAACTAAAGGATCTCGTACGATTGATGATTTTATGCAGCTGATGAAGGCTAAGGCTGACGAGTTATCTCTTCTCGGCAAGCCTGTTGATCAGGAAGATCTCATTGAGTTTATCATTGATGGTCTTCCGGAAGAGTATCGTGCTCTTTGTGATGCGATTCAGAATCGCGATACCCCGATCTCGTTTGAAGAGTTTCATGAGAAACTGCGAAATCGTGAAGCTGATGTTTTGTGTCGTGTTTCTCCGGTTGAAGTTTTTCCAGCCACGGCTCAAGTAGCGAACTTTCGCCAACGTCCCAGCAACAACAATATCTGGCAGCCGGCGTACCGTACTGACTCTCGCAATCAGTCCTCTGACAATCGATCGCAGCAGAGGAGGCCATATCTTGGAAGGTGTCAGGCATGTGGCAAGCCTGGTCACAGTGCTCAACGGTGTTATCAGTTTCGTTTGATTCAGAATCAGAATCCCTCTGCATCGCAGCCAGTCTGGAATCCACGGGCTAATGTGGCGCAGACTGCTGCTCAAGAAACGCCCTCCTGGCTTCTTGATACTGGCGCCACACATCACATCACTTCAGATCTCCAGCATCTTGCGTTGCATCGACCATACAATGGTTCAGACACTGTGGTTATTGGTGATGGTAATGGTCTCGCAATAAAAAACACAGGCCTTTCTTCTCTTTCTACTCATACTCGTGATTTATGCTTGTCTGATGTGTTGCATGTTCCTAGTATGGAGAAGAATTTGTTATCAGTTTACAAGTTGTGTGTGGATAATAATGTTGCTGTGACGTTTGATTCTTTGGCATTTCAGGTGAAGGATCTAAACTCAGGGGTCCAAATCACAGAGGGCAAGGTTAAAGATGGGATGTATGAGTGGCCGCTGCTTTCGTCTTCTTCTTCATGCTGTGCTTTTAGTAGCTCTAGGGTCTCTTTTTCGGATTGGCATTCCCGTTTGGGCCATCCTCATGTAGAGCTTTTAAGTAAAACTCTATCTCGTTTTGATTTCCCTGTATCTACTAAAGTTCCTTCTTCCCATCTTTGCAAATCGTGTTCAATTCATAAGAGTCATAAATTACCTTTTGGAATCAACTCAATCACATCGACTAAGCCCTTAGAAGTTGTTTACTCAGATGTATGGACCTCGCCAATTTACTCCTTTGATGGCTACAAATACTATCTAGTTTTAGTGGATCACTTCACTCGCTATACCTGGATGTACCCTCTTAAGAAAAAGTCCAATGTTCTGGAAACATTTGTTAAGTTCAAAGCTCTAGTGGAGAATAGGTTTTCAACACGTATCATTACTCTCTATTCTGATAATGGTGGGGAATTCATAGCTATGTCTAGTTTTCTTTCTACTAATGGGATTTCACACTTCACTACACCACCTCATACTCCTGAGCATAATGGGATTTCTGAGAGAAAACATAGGCACATTGTAGAAACGGGTTTAGCTCTTCTTAGTCATGCTTCCTTACCGGTCGAGTTTTGGTCTTTTGCCTTTGCCACTGCGGTTTATCTTATTAATCGTTTGCCATCTTCTTCTTTAGGTTTTCAGTTTCCGTTTGAAAAGCTCTTTGGGGAACAACCAAACTTTCATAAGCTTAGGATCTTTGGGTGTCTCTGTTTTCCTTGGTTACGACCTTATACAGCCAATAAGCTAGAGCCTAGGTCCTCTCCGTGCATCTTCTTAGGTTACTCTCTCACTCAAAGTGGCTATCTCTGTTATGATTCTCATAATTCTCGTCTCTATGTTTCTCGTCATGTACAGTTTCATGAAGCTGTTTTTCCCATGAAGGCGAAAGTTTCCGTTTCCTCAGGTGTATTAGTAGAAGAGGATTCTCCTACTCTCCCTCTCTCTGTCACACCATTACAATCGCCACTCGTGCATCCCCAACCACTAGTGACTCCTGAGTCGGCTCCTTCACCAAGACATGAAGAGCTGTTGACGACATCCTCAGCTTCCTCCTTGTCGTCGATCGACGCATTGCCTAATGAGGCACAATTGGATGACGTTCAAGTGCCAGTTAACACTCACCATATGGTGACTCGTGCCAAGAATAGGATCACAAAGCCTATAAATAAGCTTTCCCTTGCTGCAGTGGTCTCTCCTTATTTGGAAATTGAACCGGCAACCTATCGTCAAGCACTCACTGATGAAAAGTGGCGTGGAGCAATGGGTGAAGAAATTGATTCACAGTTACGTGAGCATACTTGGGACTTAGTGCCGCCAGATGCAGTTGAAAATCTAGTTGGTTGTCGTTGGGTGTTTCGTATAAAACGTCTTCCTAATGGTGAGATTGAACGATATAAAGCACGTCTTGTTGCAAAGGGATATAGTCAACGTCCAGGTATTGACTACTTCGAGACATTTAGTCCAGTTATTAAACGACCATCGGTTCTTCTTGTTCTCAGTTTAGCAACTTCGCGAAACTGGACTTTGCGTCAGCTTGATGTCCATAATGCATTTCTTCAAGGACCTCTTGCTGAAGTTGTGTATATGGAGCAACCTCCTGGTTTTGTTGACAAGGATCGCCCTGATCATGTGTGTGTCTTACGGAAAGCCATCTATGGTTTGAAGCAGGCTCCGCGCGCTTGGTATAATGCCCTTCGTAGTTTTTTACTTGACTCGGGTTTTGTTAATGCATTGGCTGATACATCCTTGTTTATTCTGTTGAAGTCGGATGTGATTATCTTTGTCTTGGTTTATGTTGATGACATTGTCATTACTGGGAACTCAGCTACTCATGTGCAAAAGTTCATTGCTTTGCTTGGAGAGCGGTTTTCGCTTAAGGATCTTGGAACTCTAAGCTATTTTCTTGGTGTTGAGGTTGCTCGCACATCCTTGGGACTTACGCTTACTCAGCACAAGTACATAAACGATCTTCTTCGAAGAGTTAATATGCTTGATGCTAAACCTGTTTCGACGCCTATGGCAGACAAACCACCTTTGGCTAAGTTGTCTGGCACACTACTTGAGGATGCTACGGAGTATCGTATGGTGGTTGGTAGCTTGCAGTACTTGCTTTTCACTCGTCCCGATATTGCCTTTGCAGTGAATAAGCTCTCTCAGTATATGCATCAGCCGACAACGGAGCATTGGTCGGCTGCTAAGAGGATTTTGAGGTATCTTTGTGGTACGCGTAATCGTGGTCTCTTCTTCTCTTCTTCTAATCCTCTTGTTCTTCGTGCATATTCTGATGCTGATTGGGCTGGTGATAAGGATGATTATTCATCTACGGGGGCGTACCTTGTGTATCTTGGTCAACATCTAATTTCTTGGTCTGCAAAGAAGCAATCTACAGTTGCTCGTTCCTCTACTGAGGCTGAGTATAAGTCAGTTGCTAATACTGCTGGGGAGGTTCAATGGGTTCGATCCTTATTGACTGAAATGGGTATCCAGTTACCCTCTGCACCGGTTATCTACTGTGATAATGTTGGTGCCACATATTTGTCTGCCAATCCGGTCTTTCATTCTCGTATGAAGCATGTTGCAGTTGACTATCACTCTATTCGTGGTTTGGTGCAATCTGGTGAGCTGCGTGTTAGTCATGTGGCTTCTGCAGATCAGTTAGCGGATGCTCTTACTAAGCCTTTGCCTCGTGCTCGATTTATACCACTCTGTTCCAAGATTGGACTCACTCCGATCCGTCCATCTTGAGGGGGCGTATTAGGATATATTTATTAATGTAAATATTCCTTTTGTCTATATAAATAGAGTTGTAATCCTGTGCATTCATTAATAAGAAATCCCTTTCTATAATCTATGACTAATTTGGACCGAGGTTCGTTGACATTATTCATCTTGATGTGTGCCAGGAACATTGTTTGATTCTGTTGGATTTGCTTGCATCCTCGTAGAAATCACCCTGAAAGTGAAATGGCAAGTAAATTTTATAAATGTCGTGTACGTGAGATTTTATAAGATCATTTGGGCGGCTAAAAGACCTATAAAAATTTCGTCAAACAGTTCGATGATGGTTTCAACTTGAGGACAAATTTTGGCCTAGCCACTACCTACCGCCGGATGCCATTTTCAAATTGATATTGAGAGGTCAATTCGTGGAATGGTTCTGATTTGTTTACAGATCGTAAATATGCTGTAGTCTGTGTTGAAGATTAACTTTGGTGGGCTGGGGCTGGACATCCAGTTCACCACCCGGGACAACGCTGGGCCAAGTTAACCAGACGCGCCCCAACATATTGGGCTGCCTGCAGGCATATGCACCCCAACCATGAACAAGGCCCAATGCACATGTGGGGGCAACTCTTGGCCCAAAGCACATGGCATGAATATTGGGGAAGCTTGCAGGTTGTTGGTGGGGATTGAACCCTCACCCTTTAACACATGTACCAACTTGTGGTAACATGGTAACCATGTGAGCTGCAGCTCATATGGTTACCATGTTACCACAAGTTGGTACATGTGTTAAAGGGTGAGGGTTCAATCCCCACCAACAACCTGCAAGCTTCCCCAATATTCATGCCATGTGCTTTGGGCCAAGAGTTGCCCCCACATGTGCATTGGGCCTTGTTCAAGGTTGGGGTGCATATGCCTGCAGGCAGCCCAATATGTTAGGGAGCGTCTGTTGCTTAATCCGGCCCAGCGTAGCCCGGGTGGTGCTTAGTCCGGCCCACCAGAAATTAATTTCAACAGTCTGTTGTTATGTGCTCAGGTTATGGTGTATATATATATGATAGTATGAAATCTGTGGATTGCTACCAACTTCAAACAATTATTGTTTAAAAAATTAGAATGTCTGTCAATTTTGTCACTGTGCTGCTTGTGATTTTGTTTTGTGGGTCCGTCTCCGAACCAAGAACAAAAGTTTTCTCTGCCCCGAGTCGCAACGGAGTGTCCAGATTGGGATTGGTTGATGCTGATGGAGATGGAGATGGTATTTGCAAATCAATGGTGGAGTCAAGGAACTATCCTTGTGAAGAACACACTGTAATTAACTAATAATTATGCTTCATTTCTCCAACTTTTCTGGTCTTATTTCATAGTACATGATTTTCTGGTGGAAAATTATGAATTGGTTTTTTTGATTTTTAGGTGACAACTCAAGACGGGTATATTCTTAGTATGCAGCGGATTCCACAGGGACGCTCAGGTGAAGGCTCGGGTGACAGGCCGCCGGTCCTGCTACAGCATGGTCTTTTGATGGTTGGTCCTGATGCCTTCCTCTCTTTAAATTCCAGTTAACACATTTTTGTCTGTATGAAGAAATTTTTGTCTCTGATTTCAGGATGGCATAACATGGCTACTAAGTCCTCCGGAGCAGTCTTTGGCACTATTGTTGGCTGACAACGGATTTGACGTGTGGATCGCTAATACCCGTGGAACTAAATATAGTCAAGGGCACACATCCCTCAGTCCTGATGACGATGTAACCTCTATGATGTCCTTGTGATCTTTTTATAATTTTTCGTAACGAGCTTTATACCTGTAGACGTTGCTGTCATTAAACTGCTTTTTCTCTCTCTTCATTTTAGGCTTACTGGGATTGGTCTTGGGATGAGTTGGTTGCTTATGACCTTCCCGCTACGGTACAATATGTACATGATCAAGCAGGCCAGAAGACGCATTATATTGGGCATTCACTGGTGAGTTTCTAACGCTTAATGATCGTTTTACCACCAGGAACTATTATGCAATATTTGAAACTTTTAAATATTTTCTGAAGGGGACTCTGATTGCACTTGCTGCATTTTCACAAGACCAAGTAATGAACATGATGAGGTCTGCTGTGTTGCTAAGCCCGATTGCTTATGTTGGTCAGCTGACATCCCCGCTCGCAAGAAATGCTGCTGAGAAATTTCTCGCTGAGGTAACAAATTAGTCTACTGTTTTTATCTAGTTGCCTGACCGGAAACTGGATACATAAACAATTTATTTTATACAGACCTTGCGCTGGCTTGGCCTCCACGAGTTTAATCCAAGAGGGTGAGTATCACTTTTTGCTTAATGTCATTACGTATTTAAGTATTACTCCTGCGTCCTGTGTTCTTCTGCGGTATTTTCAGCGGTGATTATTTTCGTGACAGGGAGGCTGTAATAAACCTGCTCAAAGCCATCTGCAGTAACCCAGGAATAGATTGCACAGATTTATTGACCTCTTTCACAGGTAGCTAGCTAGCTAAAATAAATTTTTTATTGCGATTCTAATATGGAAATTTAGCATCAACGTGCAGTCTTCTGACATGGCATAAGCTCTTTAATGGTTGATAGGTAAAAACTGTTGCTTGAATTCTTCAGTGGTAGATGTCTTTTTGGAGCATGAACCTCAGGCAACCGCGACCAAGAATATGATCCATATCGCGCAGAGTAAGATAGTACCTTCTTGAACATGTACATGTATTCAACTCTTATACAACCAAGCTAAGACTGCAAAATGACGTACTTGTAATTGTAAAACAATGTAGTTAGCAGATACACTACTAGTACGCATTCGATCTAAATTTAAAAATTTACTAAACTACGAACGCGTTGGTAAAACAAAAATGTTAGTACTCAGTTTAATGATTTGCTCTTTAAACCTTTTTTTTATTATAGGGATTTGCTCTTTAAACTTGGTTGTACCGAATTTGATTCATAATATATATATCTGACAAAAGGCAGAAATTCTGAGTATCTAAAATTTGTGAAATGGTATTTTCCATTGCAGTGATCAGAAGCGGGACAATAACTAAGTATGACTATGAAGATGACGAACAGAACAGGCAGCACTACGGACAACCTACCCCACCAGCTTATGAAATGAAAAGCATTCCGAATGACTTCCCTCTGTACCTCAGTAACGGGGGCGCAGATGCACTTTCAGACGTCAGGGACGTCGAGCTCTTGCTCAGCAACCTCCAAGATCATCAAGGGGATAAGCTTGTAACTCAGTACAGACCTGACTACGCTCATGCAGATTATGTCATGGCAGATAATGCCAAAGAAGCCGTTTATGATCCCCTTATAGCTTTCCTCAGGCTTCAGTAATCTCATGAACTGAAATTTATGGAAACAAGTTTGACATTTGTGTCATTTAATTTAAGTTCCAACATTAATTTCTTAATGTAAAAAAGTATCACTTAAAAGTAATTTCAAAAAATCTGAACTTCTCCTCATATATGGATGTTTGGCCTCATGCTAATATGTTTTGTGCGGCGATATGAGCTGCTAGTGATGAACTATAGAACCTGCAGCATTCATTGACGAGACATGTTTTCCATGTGATCCAATGAAAAGATCATCGCACCGAACAGTTTTACCAGAATGGATGGATGGCAGTGAGGCTGTTACAGATAATCAATCTGGGAGTGGGACAACCATTTCTATTTTCTTGGCATATTTGTAGATACTGGTTGATTTGATTGGCTTATCCTTGTTCATAATTCGGATATATGAAAAACATGGATGTTTCGTGTGGCACTTATTTATAGAGAGTGTTGAGGCGAGAAGTAAAGATGGTGTGGACAGAAGGAGAGAGTCACATGGATTATGTGGAAGGAAGGCTTTGTTGTTGATTAAGGTATCGCGGGGTGGGTTTCTCATGAAGTACGTAGTACATCAGAATCAGATGGGAAATGTGAATTATGATGATGGGGACAATCGTACGTCGATTGGATGAATAATGATCGAGGTTAGGTTACCCAAAGGGGAGTTGAGGATGTGTGTGCCTCTGCAATTACGAGTGCGCTAGGAGGGTTAATTAGGAGCGTAATAAGTAAAGTAACATCTTTGAAAATGTCAAAATAATTTGTCCCACGAGTCGATGGGAAGTCGTGATGCCCTGAAAAATAACGACTATCTTTTGATGTAACATAAATTTTAAGGTCAACTCTACAGTATGATGCCCTGAAAAATATACTAATGATGATGATTAGAGACCATGATATAACTCGAATCACACCTATGGGCTCGCCCATTTTTACGGAATTCTTGACATTTGATTAACCGCAAGATATTGTCAATATTCCAACATTTAAAGTTAGATTTTTTTCTTCTTTTTTTTTTTGCATGCTTATTATATATAAATAATATGATAATGTCTTTGCAACACCAGAAAATATAAATACAAATCGGAAAGAATAATATCATAAACTTTTTCCAGCTTTTATCACCAGCCAAAGAATTTTATTATGCAGAATTCCGGCATGCACCAGCGTCACATCAATATTGTTACAATCCAATAGTTAGCACGGGACTTTTGATGACTGTTTATATATTTTTCATCCTCTTCATTTAATGATGGCTCATTCAAATCTATATTTAATGGTCGCTGCTCTCTTTGAACTTCTAGTGGCTCTTAAGAAGCAGTAATAGTAGCTTATTCGGGCTCTAGAGAGCCCTCGGGATCAAATGAATTTGTAAGTCTTTCAAGCCAACTTCGTAGGGTCACATCAGATAGGTGGTAACCACCTAGGCACAAGGGTTCTCTCACCCAGGGACGGATCGAGCTTGTAACGCGGGTGAAGCATGTCACTCCCAATTTTTTTTTTAAAAAATTCATTTATATAATACACAAAATATAAATGATGAATAATAAAATAAATATAATAATTTATCCAAATTTAGTAACATATATTTTATAATTTTGTATAATGTACAAAACATAAATTGCGTAAAATAAAATGAACAAAATATGTCATTCGAATTTAGTAAGATATTTAGTTATAAATGTGATATACATAATTTAATAAGATATATACTGTATATTTTATAAGACATCTCGTTAAATTTTGATTCAATAATAAACGATTTTTGTGATATATATGGAAATATTTGTTTTAGTTTTTTTAAGATTCTAGTTTTTTAAGATTTTTTATAGTTCTTTTAGATTTTTAGTTTTATGAAAACTAATGCTCTTTTAATTAATTAATGTAATACATCTTTTTAAATAATACTAATTTTTTTGTAATGCAAATTATTTTTAGTTTGTCACCCTTTATGAAAGTCAGCTTTGCATAACAGTCAAGATAGAACATTCTCTTATGATTCGGGTGATGAAGGAACACTCTTCAACAACAAATATGGCTCTGAAAACCAATACGAACCACTCTCGCAAAATGCCAGGTTCAATGGCTTCCTCGTCGTTGAATTTAATACGCAATCCGGCTTGAATCTTTTTGGGTTCCGCTTGATAGACGCTAGGAAGAAATCAGATCTGTCTATCAACATTTTAAAATTCGGAACACTATCACCTAACCGCGAGAAGTATATAGCGCCAAATGCATCATGCATTCAGGCCAAGGAGTTTCCTGCGCACCAAAAGTTACTCACTTTGTTCAGGCAGCTATACAATGAAAAGGAAAATTCATAACAAGATCGCGCAAATGAATCTTATGACTGTTTAAAAGTGGCACCATCTTTGCTTGAGTGTCATTGAAATGCTTAGAGATGCCTAACGACGGTAATAGTAAGCGATAACCACTGGCCCAATGGCACTTCGTCGAAAAATGGATCGGTCCTGCAAAGGTAAAAATTCATCCTGTCATTTAATGTAGTGAATAACCAGTGCAGGCTCTGAACTTTCCCAGAATATATTTGTTCAACATCTGCTATAGGCTCTGTGATGGTACCTTCCAATTCCTCAGAAATAATACTCAGTGAAGCACTTAAAAATTGATGAGAAACTTTTAATAGCATTCAGCTTACGGATGACCACCGAATCTGATCTTAACCTCTTGTTTATGTGTTTGCCGAGTTCCATAACGAATGGAATCCACCAGAAAAGATAACTCTGGAATCCACCAGGAATATATCAAAAGCTGCTGAGTATGAAATACTAAAGAGGGTTTAAATAGAAAAATACAAAAAATAAATTTGGAAATAAAAACTAAAATAAGAAACTGCTGATACCGATAGAACCCTTGTCGCGATCCACTTGATCTTCAATACGCGCAAACAGAATATCTCAGATCGAGGCCGCAAAAGTCGCTCTGAATTATCTCACTTCACCACGGCCAGCTCAAGTTACCGCAGAGACTCCAGCTCCGGGTTAACTCTTATAAGAACTTTATTTCTTTGTTAACTGAAATATAGGTATTCATGACCGGACATTTTTGGTTTCCGGTACTACAATGCACAGGTGAGCACGTTTTGTTTGTTTTCATATTGTGGAATTTTTACTTGACGTGAAAATGGTAATTAATGAGTGTTGGTTCTGTTTTCTGTATGTTTAACAGGATGAGAGTACCAAAATGGTATAGCTTCTTTGAGTCATATTGTAGTTAGTTCATAGCACTTATTTTGTGCGATGATTTTCTTTGCATGCTTTAAATAGATATGGTAAATCAGGCTATAATTTTGAAAGACAATCCTTAAATAGTAAACGATGGTTCATAAACCGGGTATTCAGCCCACTCAACTAAACATTTCATCAATTAGGGACTGATCTATTTCAAAATGAACATTACGTGTGTTGTCACATAAGTGGAATTAACATGATAATTAAATTCCTTCTATGAATGTTGTATGCATTATTTGTTTCGCTGAGTAACGGAATTATAATCATATTAAGGATATTTTAGTTTTTTTTTTTCAAATGTGAAATGATTACTACTTTAAGCTTTTTAAGGATCCCAAGCTAGTTAAGTAATTGTTGTTTCATGTGCCTAATATAATTTATTGACTGTGTTGGTTTTGGGCATTAGGTACTGAAGGTGAAGGAGCTTCTGGAATAAGGTTTAATAAGAACAAGCGTCGTATGATTGATAAAATTAGCACACCATTTGAAGAAGAAGTGTAGGATTAATAACTAATCCTCCCAGGATCACAATATAGTGGCACACAATTCTCACTAATTTTGGTGGACTGTAAAGGAAGATAACAACTGATTTATTGTACTCAACGGAAATACACTCGTACAATTAAGCTAGGAAATAACAAACTTAGCCAGTACTGGTTTCCTGACTAAATGTGAATTTAATCGCACAAAGATCAGGCTAGCAGTATAGACTAAATAAGCAAAGCTTTGTAGAGAGAAGATGGAGGATTGTGAGATGATTGTGGATGATTACAAGTGAAGGGAATGGCTTGTATTTATAGCCATGGAGGGTTGAGGAGATGATGACATTTGGCACAAGGGGAGAGGAGGAGCAAGGAGAGCCATACATATGGGGAGGGAGCTCTAGCCGGCGGCGGCTTTGTGTGTGGAGGAGACACATGGAGGCTTGTGTCATCCAAGCCATACATATGGATGAGCAAGGAGCCGCCGGTTCTAAATGGTGGAAGAGGAGGAGTTGTGGTTTTTGCAACCTCCCAAGCAAGTCACATGGATTATATATTCAACACTCCTCCTTAATCCATGATCTTGCTACTCCAAGCATATGTCGAAATAACTCAAACTTATCACTTGAGAGACCCTTGGTAAAGATGTCTGCAACTTGTTCATCAGTCTTGCAGAACTCTAACTCAATCTCACTATCTTTGACCAACTCTCGAATGTAGTGATACCTGATCCCAATATGCTTGCTCCTGCCATGAAATACTGGGTTCTTGGCTAATGCAATAGCCGACTTGTTGTCACACATAATCCTCGTGGGGCCCTCTTGCTTATGTTTCAGGTCTTCCAGTATCCGTCGAAGCCAGACTGCTTGACAAGCTGCGGTAGTTACTGCGATGTACTCCGCTTCAGCTGTAGAAAGAGCAACAACCTGTTGCTTCTTTGACGACCATGAAACCACTCCATCTCCTAGATAGAAAGCATAACCTGATGTACTCTTCCGAGTTTCCACATCACCGGCCCAATCACTGTCTGTATATCCTGTCAGACAAAATTCTTCTGTGTGAGAATACATAATCCCATAATCAATAGTACCACTGATATATCGGAGTATACACTTCGCTGCTAGCAAGTGTGACTGCTGTGGTTTCTCCATGAACCGACTAATAAGTCCAACTCCGTACACTATATCTGGCCTAGTTGAAGTCAAGTATCGTAGACTTCCAACTATACTCTTGAAGTATGTGGGATTCACAAGCTCTCCAGTACCTTCTTTCATCATCTCCATCCTCTCTGCAACTGGTGTTCTGACCGCCTTCATTCCCTCGAACTTAAACCTCTTCAAAATATCCTTGGCGTACTTCTTCTGTGAAATAAAGATTCCACTGTCCGCCTGCTCAACCTCGATGCCTAAAAAGTAAGACATCAGTCCCATGTCAGTCATCTCAAACTGACGAGTCATCACTTCTTTGAACTCGATGAACATCTCCTCCGAACTTCCTGTGAATATTAAGTCATCCACATACAAGCATACTATCAGCATCTGTCCTTTAGCACTCATCTTGATGTAGAGTGTGTGCTCGTAAGGACACTTCTGAAATTCGTTCTCTAGCATATACATATCAATCCTCGCGTACCATGATCGTGGGGCCTGCTTCAGTCCGTATAATGCTTTCTTCAGCTTGTACACATTGTTCTCCTTCCTTCTCTGCACATAGCCTGGTGGCTGATCAACATACACCTCCTCTTCCAGAACTCCGTTCAAGAATGCTGACTTCACGTCCATCTGGTGTATCTTCCACCTGTTTTGTGCTGCAAGTGCTATAATCATTCGAATGGTATCCATTCTAGCAACTGGTGCAAATACCTCGAAGTAATCGATACCAGGCTTCTGCCTGTATCCCTTCACCACTAGCCTTGCCTTTAACCGGTCCACCTGACCGTCGGGTCTGCACTTTGTCTTGTACACCCATTTCACTCCAATCGACTTCTTACCAACTGGTAAAGTCGTCAGCTCCCAAGTATCATTCTTCTCAATGGAAGCTATCTCTGCATCCATAGCTTGAATCCACCCTTTGTCTTTTGCTGCTTCCTCGAACGTTACAGGATCACAATCTGCAAATAGACAAAAGTTCATCATGGTTTCATCAGGTGTGTCTGGCTCATCATCTCGGTAGACCACATAGTCATGATATCGAACTGGTGGTCTTCTCTGTCGTGGTGGTAAACTGCTAGACTTTGACTCAGTTGATTTCTCAGGTGAATTAACAACTGGCGCATGCCTATCTTCTGTAGGCTCCTCCTCAATATCGACACGAGGTTCTCTAGAATCCGTTTGAGACCAATCCCAGGTCTCATCTTCGGCAAACTGTACATCTCGGCTGATAATCAACTCTCCCGTGTCAGGATCATAACACTTATAACCCTTCGTATCAGCACTGTACCCGATGAAGATGCATCGCCTACTCTTGTCGTCCAGCTTCCTCCGTCGCTGATCTGGTATATGGGGATATGCAATACACCCAAATACTCGTAGACAAGATACATCCGGCTTCACACCACTCCAAGCTTCATCTGGAGTCTTTCCTTGAACCGCCTTCGTGGGACATCGGTTCAGTAAGAACACTGCACAAGATACCGCTTCTGCCCAATAAGGCTTCGGTAGCTCCTTGGCCTTTAACATGCTTCTGGCCATCTCAAAGATTGTGCGATTCTTCCTCTCAGCAATGCCATTCTGCTGAGGTGTGTAGCTTGCAGTCAACTGCCGTCTGATTCCTTCGGCTCTGCAATAGCTTGAGAATTCATTTGAAGTAAATTCTCCTCCTCTATCTGATCTCAGCGTCTTCAAGGTGTAACCACTTTGTTTTTCAACAAAGGTCTTGAATTCCTTGAACGTCCGGAAAGCCTCCGACTTTTCTCTCAAGAAATAGACCCAAGTCTTTCTTGAAAAATCATCAACAAGTGCCATCATGTATCGCTTTCCGCCAAGAGATTCTACCTCCACTGGACCACATAGATCCGTGTGAACCAGCTCCAATGGTTGGTTCGCTCGTCTCGCCTTTCCAACTGGAAATGGCTCTCTGTGCTGCTTCCCTCGCAAGCACGCCTCACATGGTTGACTAGGAATCTGAATCGCTGGTAGTCCTGTCACCATTTTCTTTGTCGCCAATAATTTCAGTCCGTTGAAATTTAAATGGCCAAATCTGAGATGCCACAGCCAACTGCTGTCTCTCACCATCGTCTGGAAGTTCACTTCAACTCCCTTCTTAAGAATCCACGGGAACATTCGATTCTTTGTCATAGGGACCTTTGCAACGATCCTCCGGTCTTTGCCTTCAATTGTGCAAACGCCATCTCGAATAGAAATGGAATGACCTCTCTCCGAGAGTTGCCCCAAGCTAAGTAGATTCCAACATAACCCGGGTACATAAAACACATTTGTAATAGTTACGTATGTACCGTCATTTGTCTGAATTTGGATGTCGCCTTTGCCCATGACTTGGATTTGCGACTTGTTTCCAAAACTGACTTCAGCACGAGCGGATTCGTCTAAGCGAGAGAATAACTCCTTTCTCCCGCTCATATGGTTGCTGCATCCGGAGTCAAGATACCACACGTCTGTGTAGCCTTCACAGGTCTCCTTCGTCTTGCACGCTAGAACCATGTTTCCATGCGCCTCGGAAGCATAAGCTTGCTCCACTCGCTCATTTGCTCGGCATTCAGACTTGTAGTGTCCGAACTTCTGACATTTGTAACACTGGACTCTGGACTTGTCACGCCCTCCAGTATCACCACCTCGAGCTTGCTGAATATTGCTGCTACTGGCTTGGTCTCGTCCACCGTTATAATTTCGGCCTCCTCCTCGGCCTTGTCCACGTCCTTGACCTCCACGGTAACCTCCGCGAGTTCGTACTTCGACTCGGCTTTGCAAAGCCTGCTCCTGACTAGAGCCGTTCGCCTTCTGGTTTATCCGTTGCTCGTGTGAACCCAGCGAACTCATGAGTCGATCAATCGACATCTTTGATGTGTCGTTTCCTTCTTCAATAGCTGCTACGACATGTTCAAATTTAACGGGTAACGAGCGTAATACCTTTTCGACGACTCGTTGTTCCTCCAGCGCTTCCCCGTTAACTCTCAAATTGTTAACGACCGCTTGAACCCGTTCACAGTATGTTGACACGCTTTCCGAGTCAGTCATTCGTAGTGACTCGAAATCTCCTCTCAGTGTCTGTAGACGCATCCGCATGACTCTTTCATCACCTTTGTAAGCGTTCTTTAAAATAGTCCATGCCTTGTGGGATGTCTCTGCCTCTGATATTTTTTCAAATATCGGTTCCTCCATAGCTTGAAAGATCGCAAATAACGCTTTCTGATCTTTCTTACGAGTATCCGCCAATAAATCTCTATCTTCCTTTTCAAGCTTGTCAAAAGCCTCTCCGACTACTTCGGTGTAGCCCGTCTCGACCAAACTCCATAAATCTTGGGACCGGAAAAAAGCCTTTAATTGGATAGACCAATTTTTGAAATTCCGCCCGTTGAATTTCGGTATCTGAAGTGGAATTGTGTTCGACATAATTGAACCACAATACTAAAATATCGCTCCTGATATTTTGTACGCAATACTCGCTCTGAGGCCAATTGTAGGATTAATAACTAATCCTCCCAGGATCACAATATAGTGGCACACAATTCTCACTAATTTTGGTGGACTGTAAAGGAAGATAACAACTGATTTATTGTACTCAACGGAAATACACTCGTACAATTAAGCTAGGAAATAACAAACTTAGCCAGTACTGGTTTCCTGACTAAATGTGAATTTAATCGCACAAAGATCAGGCTAGCAGTATAGACTAAATAAGCAAAGCTTTGTAGAGAGAAGATGGAGGATTGTGAGATGATTGTGGATGATTACAAGTGAAGGGAATGGCTTGTATTTATAGCCATGGAGGGTTGAGGAGATGATGACATTTGGCACAAGGGGAGAGGAGGAGCAAGGAGAGCCATACACATGGCACTACAAATTTTGCATTTTTTTCCGTCTCAAAATTCCGTCACTAAAACGTCACCAGAAACGCAGACGGAAAATGTTTCGTTATTTTTTCGGCAAAATTCCGTCAACAAAAAAAATATCGTTGTATTTCCGTCAACAATATTCCGTCAACAATATTCCGTCAACAATATTCCGCAACCATTTTTAATTATTTTTTTAAAACAGACCATTTAACAGCGTTTTTCCATAAAAGCGCTGTTAAATGTGGACTTTAGACAGCGTTTGGTTACAAGCGCTGTCTTATGTCTATTTTTAATCTTTTTTAAAACAGACCATTTAACAGCGCTTTTATGGAAAAGCGCTGTTAAATGTGGACTTTAGACAACGTTTGGTTACAAGCGCTGTCTTATGTCTATTTTAGACAGCGCTTGTAACCAAACACTGTCTAAAGTCCACATTTAACAGCGTTTTTCCATAAAAGCGCTGTTAAATGGTCTGTTTTAAAAAATAATTAAAAATGGTTGCGGAATATTGTTGACGGAAATACAACAATATTTTTTTTGTTGACGGAATTTTGCCGAAAAAATAACGAAACATTTTCCGTCTGCAAAATTTTGAGTGCATGTTCATAAATTGATTCAATTCGTTGTTCATTCGAAATATATTTTTTATTAAAAAAAATACTTTGTTGCTTAATCAAATATATTTATTGGTTCCTAAACTAATTTGAAAAACTGAATTTTATTCGATTCACTCCCTAAAACGTCATTACTATAATTTTTCAATTTAACCCAATTTGCTAGCTGATCATACAATTGATGGCTTAGTAGATCTATCATGATAATACTGATCATATCACAATGTAACATGGGAACTCTCATACATATGTTCATCTGTGTCAGCAAACAAGCTTCAGAATATATACAGGTAACTTTTGTGGTGAATACTACAAAGCAAAATTACTGTAAAATGTTGTAAAAGTCGAAGATTGGGCGTGAGAGGCAACTAGTCCTGATTAAATTACTTGCACCATGTACAAAAAGGTTGGTGACTAGTCCTAATTAAATACAGATTAATTATTCTGAAGCTTCGGAAAATATCTCGTTATTATTTCGGCAAAATTCCGTCAACAAAAAAAATATCGTTGTATTTCCGTCAACAATATTCCGTCAACAATATTCCGCAACCATTTTTAATTATTTTTTAAAACAGACCATTTAACAGCGCTTTTCCATAAAAGCGCTGTTAAATGTGGACTTTAGACAGCGTTTGGTTACAAGCGCTGTCTTATGTCCATTTTTAATCTTTTTTAAAACAGACCATTTAACAGCGCTTTTCCATAAAAGCGCTGTTAAATGTGGACTTTAGACAGCGCTTTTATGGAAAAGCGCTGTTAAATGGTCTGTTTTAAAAAAGATTAAAAATGGCTGCGTCTGGTTAGTTTTAAAAATGATTAAAAATGGTGAGCGGGATTGATGGAAAAATGACTGAATATTGATGGAAAATTGTCATTTAATCTGAGCGGGATTTTAGACGTTTGGACAAATTTTTTGCTTAACGCGGGATTTCGGACGTTTTAAAAAATGTTAATTGAAGTGCGTGACTGCCACTCCTTTAAGTATGTGCTGCCTTCTCTGCTTTTAGTGAGATTGGAGTTGATTTAACTGCAAGCAGTGGTTCCTGTTCAAAGGGCTTCTCGTTAGCTTTTGAGGTTGCTGCTAGGAGTAAGAAGCGGATCACCAGACATGTTTTCGAGGTTGCTGCTAGGAGTAAGAAGTTGTTATGTGCAGAGACTGAGATTCAGCAGGATGAGCATAAGAAGAAAATACTTCTGATGACCACACTCTCCAGTCCAGTCTACAGTCCTCTCATCGTCAAAAATTTGCTCAGCAGACCAGCCATTAGAATTATCTTGCTCACACTGAGGAACATATGAACCTGTATTTTATTATCAGTACATTTATTATTAATTAAAAATATGTTGTGTATTTTAACTATCGTTCTGTATTTATTATTAATGCATTTACTTTTGAAATCTGTCTTTTAAAATTAAAAATGCAAAAAAATTAAATTATAAATGCATTTACTATTAAAAATGCCCCCAATTAATATTTATATTTGTAAAGACTATATTGGTGACGGAATTGTGTTGGAATAATGACGGAAATTTGATGACGGAATTTGGCGGGAATTGAGATGGAAAATATTGGTGACGGAATTTTGTGGGAATTGAGATGGAAAATATTGGTGACGGAATTTTGTGGGAATTTAGATGGAACATATGGGTGACGGAATTTTGTGGGAATAAGGAAGGAAAATTTAGATGACGGAATTTTGTGGGAATTTAGACGGAGAATAACTACGGAAAGAGGCCGGACTTGTGACGGAATTTTGGGTGACGGAAATTAGACGGAATAGTGACGTAACAATGACGGAATTATACGACGAAATGATGACGGAAAAGTTTTACCGTCGGGAAAATTTCCGTCATCGACTTCGTTGCAGGATTGGTGACGGAAATTCAACTTTTTCCGTCACCATTCCGTCATTATTCCGATAATTTATTGATGTCGGAAATTTTTGCAAAATTAGTAGTGTGGGGAGGGAGCTCTAGCCGCCGGCGGCTTTGTGTGTGGAGGAGACACATGGAGGCTTGTGTCATCCAAGCCATACATATGGATGAGCAAGGAGCCGCCGGTTCTAGGTGGTGGAAGAGGAGGAGTTGTGGTTTTTGCAACCTCCCAAGCAAGTCACATGGATTATATATTCAACAAGAAGGAGCTCAAGCTTTTGAGAAGTCTTCAGATACCAAGAGCTGTAAACAAGGTTAGATTAATTATGTTTCGAGAATTATCCATAGAATTCATATATATCGATTATCGACTATTGATTTGATTTTATATTTTGTTTTCCTTAATTATTAGACTTTCATTTATTGTTACACTATTTTACGCGTCACTTTGCATTTGTTTAGTTCGTCTATTACACATTGTTTATTTATGCTTTGACACCAAGTCCAAGTGGGTCTCCACTTTTTAACAGGAGCAAGAGCCAAGTGTCCTAACCAAAACAACATCAAGAAAGTCGATTTCGATGATCATGTAGCAAATAAGATTCGTAGGTCGTACAATGTGGGATTGACCGGCCTTCTATCGGCTGAGTTATGAACATACATGCAATCACGTCTCTTCATTTAAAAGACTTTTTTCAAGGGTCCAAAACATCTACATTATTCACTAAAATGGTCAAATATAGTTTTGTCCCCCCCATAATATATACAGAATGTAGTATCTGGGTGATATGGTATACTTTATACAGAAACATTGTACTACATGTACATGGTCGTTGTCAGCGGTACAAAAATAATTGATACTGAAGCATGGGCAGTCATTTTATATGCTTACTTGAACGTAACTGTGTGTCTTAAGTGTATTGTTAATCCTTATTGTGCTGCGTTTTGTTTCAATCCTTTCATGTTTTCCTAATAATTATTAGAGTAGAAGATTCTCTCAAGTCTCAACTCTTAAAAGCAGTGTTGTGAAAACCGGACCGGCTGGTTGGGCCGGGAATCGGTCCGGTGATCGGTTCGGTTCATTCATCGTATCGGATATGCGTCAAATCCGGTCAAACTCGGTCAAATCCGGTCAAGATCCGGTTGGTTGACCCGGTTTTTCATTAAAATCGTGATTTGATCGGTTCAATTGGTTCGATTTGGTCTGAAAAAATATTTATTTAATTTTGACTTGGACAAGACTCGAAATTCAATTAGTCTTATAAATCCCTTATTGTTGTGACTTGCAAATTAAGACTAAAATTGTTATTGTTGTATTATTGATTTGTACTTTATCAAATTCTAAATTTGTTATGGTATGTTGTTATAATCGGATCATAATCATGTAATATTTATTCAAGTCATAAATTTGTTAAATTATAATATTATATATAAATATTTTATTTTATTTTTTAATATGTGCAGTTCAACCCGATAGAACCAATGACCCATTG
Source organism: Rhodiola kirilowii (assembly GCA_033675215.1). Taxonomy (NCBI): domain Eukaryota; kingdom Viridiplantae; phylum Streptophyta; class Magnoliopsida; order Saxifragales; family Crassulaceae; genus Rhodiola; species Rhodiola kirilowii. The sequence continues at coordinate 11,154,301 of CM066197.1, read as the reverse complement.
ACCCAGTAACTTGACCGGTTCGATTCACGGTTGGATTTTAATAACACTGCTTAAAAGGGCGAGCCCTTGTTTTTTTGATTCATAGTGTTCTTCCACTTAGGCAATAAAACTATATTTATTGACTATTTCATATATGATTTTTTGGAAATTTCATACTTAAAAAGTAGGATAAAACTGTTTTAATTTTTCAATTTAGTGTTTTTTGTATCAATTTGCAATTGCATATATTTTGTTTCGGATTCGAGATCTTGAGGAATTTTAAGGTCGAAAACTCGTATATTTTGATACAGTCGAATTCATTTTATTGTAGTTGGTGATTGATAGGATGAAATATATGCAAAAAAAAAACTAAATTAAACATTAAAAAAAGTGTGGCATTTGAAATTAGGCACTAGTTCTCTCTCAAAAAAGAAAAAGAAATTAGGCACTAGTTGAAATGAAAAAGGATCTAGTGCAAATGCCATATTTCTTTAAAATATATAAATCAATCACAATCATTAATTTGGCTATTTGAACGAAAATCTCGTATAAGAATCTGTTTATGGTTAATTTCTTGAACACGAATTATAAATTATTCGTAATGAATTATGTTGTACTTTTAATTTTTCGGTAACAAAATTATTCGTGACGAAATTTATATTTTATACCAAAATATGCTTTGTACCTGAAAAGTATTGCGCTTGGTAATGAAAATTTCGTTGAATTTACCTGTTATCCCTCGCGTTTAATTTTATCAAACAATGGTAATCATTATCATTGGAGAGTTACGCTTTTGTCCTGCTAAAATCTCAATCCCCATAAAAATGGAAACAATGAACTTGCATAACCAAACGTGACCTAATCTGCCACACATCTCATCTAAAGTACTGCAGCAGCGTCCGATAACCGCTATCCAATAAAACTCAAAAACCTCGTCAAAACCTCAACCTTTATGCGCTTAAATCCCACTCCACACTCCAAAAACCTCATCCGTCAATTATGCGATTCGCCCTGAGCATTACGCCCGCAAAAATCCCACCTTTACATCAATTCGCCCAACCCATTTCACTCCCACACAGACACACCCACAAAGTGTCGCTCCTCCCTCGCAGTGCGGCGGTGAATGCAGTGAAAGACTCTGGCTTTGTCTCCCTAATTGGTCGTGTCATTGAAGACGAAGACTACCGGAAAGCTAGGGCTGAGGTGCACAGGAAAGGGGTGGGCGTGGAAGGGTATTCGATTGAGGGAATATCGGTCGGAGGGCATGAGACTTGCGTTGTGATTCCTGAGTTGAAGGCTGCTTTTGATATCGGCAGGTGCCCGCCCAAAGCCGTTCAGCAGAGCTTTTTGTTCATTACGCATGCTCATCTTGATCACATTGTGAGTTTCATGAGTTGTATTGTTGTCGCCATTTGCTGCTTTGCTTATATTCGATCAGACATTCTTAGTATTTTTGATTCAGTTTATAAGATAAAGTCTGGAAATAAGTATTGAGCTGCTTTAGATCCAACACTACAAGTCCAATTATCTAGTTCAGCTCGGTTCAAATGCAGTATCTCGTTGAATTAATGAGCTGGTATAGTTATTTAGTACGTACTAAATAGTATGACGAATTGTACTGAGTTGTATTGTTGAGCCTTGACGCTTGAGGTAGCATATTAATTTCATGAGACTTAAAGATTAGTAAAATTGTAAACATCGGTGAGACACAACTTCATTTATTTGTGAGATATTTGGTGGTGTTGGTTATAATTTGATTGTCCTTATTTGTCCAGGGCGGGCTGCCTATGTACGTAGCAACTCGTGGATTGTATAATCTAAAGCCCCCGACAATATTTGTGCCGCCTTGCATAAAAGAGGATGTAGAGAAGCTGTTTGACATTCATAGAAAGATGGGCCAAGTAGAACTAAACCTCGAGTTGGTGGCATTGGATATTGGTGTGTATTACATGTGCAAACTGGTTAATATTAGTTTATTGAATTTTTGAATTTTATAGATGTAATGCGGAATGGGTTTTGGGTACAGGGGAAACATATGAACTGCGGAATGATCTTGTCGCACGGCCATTTAGAACGCATCATGTTATACCAAGCCAGGTATTTAACTGGTTTCTCGACTATGGTTATGTATGATGAACGATAACTTTTGCTTTGATAGTAGTGCTGTGAAATCACCTAAACTAGACTCATGTGTATGTGGTTTACCTTGCTTTCCATTTTATAAACCTTGCTTTCGTTGTCTCTTAAGAAAGATGCCACTGAAACTTCAGTCATGTTTCCAATGTTGAAGGTTTGCTTGAAATGAACATTATAGTTTAAAAGCATATGATTGTTATTCTATTTTGAAGGTAAAGGTGGTTCAGCGGGATCATACTGAATGTGTTATTATTTTAATGAATGATATTGTTACTTGATCGTGATTTTCGTGTTACTTGTGTTCAATTACGTGACGAAGATCAATTCATGTACCAGGGATATGTCATATATTCAATCCGTAAAAAGTTGAAGAAGCAGTACATGCATTTGAAAGGCAAGCAAATTGAGAAAATAAAGAAATCTGGCATTGAGGTATATATAGTATCTGGAGTTAGGACCCTACCCTGAGTCCATACGTCAATGATTTTTTTTCTGCTTGACATCTAAAAAGATTTAAATCCAACGGGTTGTAATTTGTAGATTACAGACACTATATTGTCACCAGAGGTAGCTTTCACCGGCGATACAACATCTGATTTTATGCTTGACCCACGTAATGCCGATGCCCTGCGGGCAAAAGTTCTCATTACTGAGGTGAGTGTAGATTTAAGTATATTTACCCTAAGTGATACCTGCTTTTTTTCTATCATATAGTTGCCGAGTTTCATATCTGTAGTTGAAACTTGAAACTCGTTAAATCCATTGACTTGCCATGGCAATCGATTTTGATGCCTGATGCTAAGGATTCTTTAAAAAAGAATTATCATTTTCACAGGCAACTTTCTTAGATGAGGGAATCAGCGTCGAGCATGCCCGACAACATGGGCACTCTCATATATCCGAGGTATACATGTAATGCCTGTTGGACAATCAGGAAACATCCACTTCTTCTCTTTCTGTTTATAATTTTTTTCATATTCAATTAGAAACCTAGTTATGACCCTTTTTCCAATATGTAAACTGGTACCCCTGCAGATCATAGAAAACGCTCAATGGATAAGGAATAAATCTGTCCTGCTTACCCATTTCTCCTCACGCTACAGCTTGGAAGTAAGCTTAATCTCCTGAGTGTTGCTTCTATTGACGTTTTTGGCTACTGATGACTTGTTGGCAGTGGCAGCAATTGTTTCTGTCACATGATTATTGAATCTGGACTTCCCACGCATTCTACGACGCCAGCACATTAAAATGAAGTTTGATTCTACTATAATATACTCTATTGTTCATGGTGAAAATGTGTTGGTGCAGGATATTCGGCAGGCTGTGGCAAAGCTGCAGTCGAAGGTATCAGCAAAAATTATTCCCTTAACAGAAGGCTTCAAGTCCAAATATACATAGACATCAGTTATTGCTCAGGAAGTCCATCTGGTCTCTCTTTATGTATATTAGTCGCGAGTCTTTGGGATATAATGGTAGTCTTGTAATATGGCATCTGTTGGAGCTTTTCTGTTTCAATCCTACCATTTAGTTTGACATCCGTACTTCAAAAAAGAGAAGAAGATATATGCCAATGTGCCATTTACTTAAGTTTGTAAATTCATTTGCTTAATTTCTAAGTGAAACTTTTTGGTTGAGAGTTCCTTCATTGTCTTCGCATAGGCCTTCATTTAGCAATTGTGTGAATGACTCATTCATTGTCGAACTGAACCTCCTGTTGGCCAACAAATCTGCAACCACAACCAAACCCTAAATATAAAAATTCAATCTTTTATCCAATGAAAGACACACAAAAATCATAACACTCTGTCAAACCCTAAGCTTGAAAATCCAATCATTAATCCAATGAAAGACGCATAGCAAAAAATTATAATAAAAGATAAGCAATCACTCTGTCAAACCCAAATTCACGAATTCATCCCGGTAGAAATCTCCATGTGATTGTAAGAAGGGAATTAAGTAGAGATGGGAGAACAATTGTAGCTATACCTTTCCAAGACGATTCCCGCGCTAAAACCCTAAAACGGAGGCAAAGTCGAAGACGATGGAGAAATAGCGATGGTTAACTGCGTAGCGAATATGAATCTCGGTTAGCGTCCGATGTATGATTTTACAGAAAATAACGCAGCGTTGGAGACGGACAAAATAAGGTCGTAAGTTAAACTGGATGCCATGTGGGCTGATTTAAGCTATTGGGCCTTTTTACATGCTTGCGCTGGAGTTGCTCTAAGGGCATCCTTAGTGATGATCTTTAAAAAAAAGATCATCCACCTTTTTGTTCATCATACAATCTTTTTACTAAAACCTCTCTTAACAATGAACAACAAAAAGAAAGATCATCAAATTTCCTCCAATACTTTTACCCTATATAATCATATATTATATTTCATCATCTCTTGCCATAAGATATAAAATTTTATTTTTCAATATTGCATAACCTCGAGTAATATTAACATAATTTTAAATACTTAATAAATTTCCTTTATTCTAATTTATATTTGATGAAACAACATGGGTGCGGTTCAGATACAAACCAAATTATAAATAAAAACTACAAACCGATTATAAAGCTGACACGTGTCCCAGTTTAGTCGAAATCCCGGAGAAAACACGGAGGGGTATAATAGTCATTCCACACTAATGGGTATAAAACCTAATAATGTTATTTTCAATTTAGTCCAAAAATTGTTAGTGTTCAGACTTAAAATACTGATGTTCAGACTTAAAAATACTTAATAATCAGACTTAAATGGTAGTGTTCAGACTTAAATGGTTTTGTTCAGACTTAAAAATACTTAATAATCAGACTTAAATGGTAGTGTTCAGACTTAAAAAGGTAGTGTTCAGACTTAAAAAAAGTAGTGTTCATACTTAAAAATACTTAATAATCAGACTTAAATGGTAGTGTTCAGACTTAAAAAAGGTAGTGTTCAGACTTAAATGGTAGTGTTCAGACTTAACTGGTAGTGTTCAGACTTAAAAAAGGTAGTGTTCAGACTTAAATGGTAGTGTTCAGACTTAAATGGTAGTGTTCAGACTTAAAAATACTTAATAATCAGACTTAAATGGTAGTGTTCAGACTTAAAAATACTTAATAATCAGACTTAAATGGTAGTGTTCAGACTTAAATGGTAGTGTTCAGACTTAAAAATACTTAATAATCAGACTTAAATGGTAGTGTTCAGACTTAAAAAAGGTAGTGTTCAGACTTAAATGGTAGTGTTCAGACTTAAATGGTAGTGTTCAGACTTAAAAATACTTAATAATCAGACTTAAATGGTAGTGTTCAGACTTAAAAATACTTAATAATCAGACTTAAATGGTAGTGTTCAGACTTAAATGGTAGTGTTCAGACTTAAAAATACTTAATAATCAGACTTAAATGGTAGTGTTCAGACTTAAAAAAGGTAGTGTTCAGACTTAAATGGTAGTGTTCAGACTTAAATGGTAGTGTTCAGACTTAAAAATACTTAATAATCAGACTTAAATGGTAGTGTTCAGACTTAAAAAGGTAGTGTTCAGACTTAAAAAAAGTAGTGTTCATACTTAAAAATACTTAATAATCAGACTTAAATGGTAGTGTTCAGACTTAAAAAAGGTAGTGTTCAGACTTAAATGGTAGTGTTCAGACTTAACTGGTAGTGTTCAGACTTAAAAATACTTAATAATCAGACTTAAATGGTAGTGTTCAGACTTAAAAAGGTAGTGTTCAGACTTAAAAAAAGTAGTGTTCATACTTAAAAATACTTAATAATCAGACTTAAATGGTAGTGTTCAGACTTAAAAAGGTAGTGTTCAGACTTAAAAAAAGTAGTGTTCATACTTAAAAATACTTAATAATCAGACTTAAATGGTAGTGTTCAGACTTAAAAAGGTAGTGTTCAGACTTAAAAAAAGTAGTGTTCATACTTAAAAATACTTAATAATCAGACTTAATTAAATGGTAGTGTTCAGACTTAAAAAAGGTAGTGTTCAGACTTAAATGGTAGTGTTCAGACTTAACTGGTAGTGTTCAGACTTAAAAAAGGTAGTGTTCAGACTTAAATGGTAGTGTTCAGACTTAAAAATACTTAATAATCAGACTTAAATGGTAGTGTTCAGACTTAAATGGTAGTGTTCAGACTTAAAAATACTTAATAATCAGACTTAAATGGTAGTGTTCAGACTTAAAAAAGGTAGTGTTCAGACTTAAATGGTAGTGTTCAGACTTAAATGGTAGTGTTCAGACTTAAAAATACTTAATAATCAGACTTAAATGGTAGTGTTCAGACTTAAAAAGGTAGTGTTCAGACTTAAAAAAAGTAGTGTTCATACTTAAAAATACTTAATAATCAGACTTAATTAAATGGTAGTGTTCAGACTTAAATGGTAGTGTTCAGACATAAAAGCTTAATGATCAGACTTAAAAAAAAAGCAATGATCAGACTAAAAATTCTTAATGATCAGACTTAAAATGGTAATGATCATACTTAAAAAGAATTCTATGATCAGACTTAAAATTAAAGAGTCTTGCCCTAAGAATTCTATGATCAGACTAAATTTTTTTTTATATTTTTATTTTTGATTAAAACATGAATTTGACCCTTCAGATGATCGAATTTGCCCTAAAAACACCGACCTCACCACATAGTTGTGAGTCTTGCTCAGAATGCCGTTTCCACCCAAAAAATACTAGGCTTTCATCAAATTCTGACACAGGCGCATAAACATCAAATTTTGCATAGCATTCTTCAGATGTTCCAATTTCTGCATGTAAGTCTGATCATTACCATATTAAAGTCTGATCATTATCAATTTTAAGTCTGATTATAACCATTTTAAGTCTTGTCATTACTGATTTAAGTCTGAACATTGTAGTGTTCAGACTTAAATGGTAGTGTTCAGACTTAAGATGGTAAGACTTAAAAATACTTAATAATCAGACTTAAATGGTAGTGTTCATACTTAAATGGTAGTGTTCAGACTTAAAAAGTCTGATCGTTAACAATGTTTTTTAAGTCTGAACAATGTTTTTTCAAGTATTGTCATTACTGGTTTAAGTCTGAACATTGTTTTTTTAAGTCTGAACATTGTTATTTAAGTCTGATCGTTAATGGTTTAAGTCTCATTATTATTTTTTAAGTCTGAACAATGTTTTTTCAAGTCTGAACAATGTTTTTTCAAGTATTGTCATTACTGGTTTAAGTCCGAACATTGTTTTTTTAAGTCTGAACATTGTTATTTAAGTCTGATTGTTAATGGTTTAAGTCTCATTATTATTTTTTTAAGTCTGAACACTGTTTTTTTAAGTCTGAACAATGTTTTTTTAAGTATTTGTCATTACTGGTTTAAGTGTGAACATTGTTTTTGAAGTCTGAACATTACTGTAGCAAATTTTGGACGTTTATACCCCTCATATCGTTTATATATTTTTAAATAAGTCCACATGTAATTTTTTTATTTACAAAAATAACCCCGACTGGATGAAATCTCGGCTGAATTTTAATTGGTTCATTTTGACACGTGTCGAATTTTTTATGGGTTTGTAGTTTTTATTTATAATATTGGTTTGTATTTGATCCAAACCCAAACAACATTACTGAATAAAAAAACCCAAATATCAATTATTATTTATTAACGATTGATGATTCTATGAATTGTGTACAGGAAAAAGAAGAAGATAACAATTAAAATTTAAAAGTGAATATAAGTCAACCATGTGGCAGCTTGCTTTATCAAATTTTGATCGTGAAATCGATCGTCCGATACAAGAGATAAATAAAAGATTGTATCTACAATCTTTATTTTCATCCTCTATTAAGGATGGCCTAAGAGCATCATTCACCATGCTTTTTTGAACCATAGAAAGTGATCATGGGAGATGATTAAAAAAACAATGCACCCCATCATGATTTTTTTGATCATCAAAAAGATCATTCCATGGTTTTTTTTAACAAGATCATCCCATAATCATTTGTTGTGTTTTGATCATAAGAATGAGCCAATCGCAACGCGACACGTGTCTTGTGTAAGAAACAGTACAGTTTTTATTTTGATCTTGCAACGAATATATCTTCTAAATTACAAATTAAAAAAATCAAAATAAATACCAATATTCATAATTTTTTGAGCTCTATCAAACGAGATACACTTTGATATATTTTTATTAATCTTAACATTTATGAGCTATAATTTATGTAGTGATGAGAGAAATTGATGATAAACTTTTTTTGGATCATGAGTGGAGTGCATGTGATTGAAAAATAATGAGGGATGATTAGATGAGAGAGAAAAAGAATGAGAGAGATGGATGGTATGATTTTTTTGATCATGTTGGAAGATGCTCTAAAGATAACTTTTGAACTAGATTTCAAACATGAAGTTGGAGTCAAAATCTTTCAGCACTGTGATGTCTGGCAGAAAATACACTTCCCGAATCAGAGTACTCAATATTAAACTCAGACTCCCCCATAGCTTCCATTGTCGCTGGAACTTGCCATGGTCATAGTTCTTCCTTTGTTGGAGTATCATCCCCCATGAGTTCGTCCAGTGAGAACTCGTCCTCTTCCATGATTTGTCCATCTTGTCCATCCCATGGTTCGGTCGTCTCAATCTTAGGAGTGCTCGCGAGTGGGAGATTGCCCTTTCCTCCTTGTTCAGCCACTTTGATGAACTCGCTGAGAACGCAGAAGATGGAACAGTTAGCTCGAGCACACGTTTCAAAACATATTTGAAGATATATATTTACTTACATAATTGGGTCGAGTTCAAAAGCACTGCGTAGAGGGGCATATGCACCCTTTTTCAAGTTCATGGCAACCAGCGCTGGATATCCATATCCACCAACACCTACGTGTTTTTCAAGGTCTGGCTGCTTTCCTGCAGCTGCCCAAACATAGCTGCAAATGTACAGACCACCATCAAACAAATGATATACACAGCGAGACCAATCTAGCACATTGCCTAGACACAATTTGATTTATGGGCATGTACAAAACCACAGTAATCAGCATTAACGTCTAAACTGCAATGCTGAGGACGGGTATGTGGACTAATTAAGAAACCTCACATTAAGGATATCAATGGTCAAATATAGCTGTTTTTAAGTTGACGAATATAGCGAAATTAGAATTTGATTGAATTCATGAACTTGCCTGTGATGACTCTTTTTGAACTTCTCCGCAACAGTTAGCAACTGCTGGAGGTATCTATTCCTTCCTTCAGCTTTCGAGTCTAAAATGTCAGGAAGGAAGGCAACAAAACATATGGCAGGAGGTGCACATTTCTCTTCAAGAACAGCCTGGGAAGAGAGTCTCATCAAGCCACACACTATGTGCAATGCAATTATAACAAACATAAACTAACCAATACTTTAAAATCTATACCGCACTAGTTATCTCAGTAACTTCCGGGGGTGCCAAGTTTGTCTCTAGCTGCTCCATGGCAAATGATTCAATTGCAGAAGCCGTTCTTCCTCCTTCATAGGGAGTAGGGGCATCTTTGTCAGCTCCAAATACCAAGATGGTGGGAAAACTTTGGACACTGAATCTGGCCATCAGAGACTGTTGCAGATTTTAGATCAGAAAAACTTCCACAAAATGGTTATTACGAAAAATGATAAACCAAACTTTAGAGAAACTTGCGGCGGAGAACAGTAATGTTAAAAATTTCACTACACTTAAAAGCAAAGTTTGAAATAAGCAGACTTGTATAACCAACACATATTGTATCTGGCTGAAAAAACAATTAATAGTAAATGGAACTCAAAAATTACCTTCTCTTCATCACAGTTAACATGACCAAGTTTCACTTTTCCATTCAATTTGTTAGCAGCCTTCTTCCACTCTGGGGCCAGCTTTTTACAGTGACCACACCTACATGAAAAGAAAGAAAAAAAACTTGAGATTCCATATGTTTAGAATGTTAAGCTAGCAGACTACAACAATGCTGCCAGAAAATGCATCTCTAAATGAGCTTATTGTTTTTCTAGTACATTTAGGTTTACAAGAACAGAAATTATCAGATATTCTACATTGTTCTCTATGGGCTTAATGACTTAACTATAGCCCGAAATTCTTACAAGATTGTTTAGTATTTGATTAAATATATCCCAGTATGAGTATCATATTTCCATTTCATAACGACACACCAAATCTCTCTGTAATAACCAGACTTCTCCTCTAGGAGAAGTTAACTAATATGCATCTCTTAAGGTGGATTGCAAAACGATTTCTCTACTGACTTCTTAATACACGAAAAGCTAGCTAATATGCATAAGAATGGCCACTGATAAGAATGACTACTGACTGATAGTTTAATTCTCACACTACTAAAATCCTTTGACGTGGCTGCAGTTTTACCCTTTGACTCACCATGGAGCAAAGAACTCAACAATCCACAGATCTTTACTTCTGATCACCAACTCATCAAAATTACGGGAAGTCAGCTCCACGGAAGCATTTGGTTGTTCAGATTTGTCACTTGATTTTCCTGTAGCTTTACCATCTAAACGGTCATTCAAAAGCTGCCTAATCTGTAATATACAAAGGCATGTACATCACCATGAAAAGATTATTAACAGCTGTAAGCGACTGAGAAAACTCTTAAAAATTAGTCTGTTAAATGCAAACCTGCTTTAGTGCAAATTCTGCAATGGGTTTAACATCCCTGGCACCTTGGTAGTCAACTGGAGGCTTTCCAGGAACAAAGACCTTAATGGAAGGGTAACCTTGGATGCCATACTCCTAAATCAATTACTTGAGATTTTTAATAGAGATTTTAGAACTAATAGATGCACAAATTTAAAGCATTGACCAATTAATTTCGGTTCTACAATTTTTTTTGGATCTACAAATTTGGTTCTACAGTCCCCTGGCCAGATCTAACAAATATATCTCTGAAAATGTCCCAAATTTTTATGAAATGAACCATATAATAGATTTTCGACACTTAATCCAGCATAAATAATTCCAAGAGAAGAATACCTGAGCTAATGATTTATGAGCGTCAGCATCAAGAGCTGCCACAGTGGCAACTCCTTTGAGAACAGTAGCTGCTTTCTCCCATATGGGAGTCAATGCTTTACAGTGCCCACACCAAGGAGCAAAGAACTCAACTAGAACTACTCTATTCGAGTCCAAGACCTGCCAACATATGTCACAATATCAATGCCTGCACACATTTGTTTTACATTTTGCATACTCAAATGGGTCTCATATACATACATTTTTTAACCATGGAAATTCACAAACAATTGATTCAAAACTACAGCATTCCCTCAATCACCAAACCCAAAATTATCCCAAATAGACGAATTTATAACCAAGAAACATCAATTTCCACCCGTAACTTCTGAAATAACAAATCTCGGACGTGCCAGATCCGCACATCCACTATTCGCAGCTAAAAACGGATAGAGTCCGATCACCGATTCACTTGATATTAATGATGGTCGTAAGCTATACTAAGAAATAGAAAAACGGTTCCCGAAGAGAGTACCTTGGACTTGAAATTGGACGGAGTTAACTGAAGTACGGGCGACGAAGGGCCGTACAAAGCACCAATCGACGTAAACAAACCAAATACGAATAAGATCCCAATAAAATTTGTCATTCTCGACGAATTAGCCATGTGGCTTTTTGTGCGCTGCGTTGCTCTCCTCCGTTCTGTTCTGCGTGCTTCGCTCGACACTGTAATGCTGAAGAAATCCACTCTCGAAGGTTCTTTCGTTGAAAAATGGCTTCGTGATACGTGACACTGGCTAATAAAAATTCGCCATGTCACATTTATGACGAATTTTCTCGTGGCTCTTCGTTGAAATTTATTTGGTATGTTTTCTGTTTTACTTTCATTTAAAATTATTCTCAACTAGTATTCCATTTTACAGTATTAAACCATACTTTTCTATATAAATTATAAACCATTTAAAATTATGATACATGTCACTTATTCACGGGGTAATACCGATTTATTGGTATGTTATTTAATTAAATGTTTAATGATATAGCCAAATCGTTACTTTTCGTTTCAATTCATCAAAATTAAATTTTATATTCAGTGAATACTTAGCTTTATCACTGGTTGGATTGTTACAGATGGAATAAAAGTCGAACCTTCGCAATAGGTGATCGTGAGTGATCTTCAAATGAAGGGTGATTCCGTATCTGTCATACTTGCTACTAATTAACGAGGACTTTAAATTTTTATAAGTGGGATGACTTAATAAATTAGCTTACTAATTATAACAAATTGGACCGAATTCTCCAATCAAATTGTTACAATAACATCCTCAACTCCATTGAGTGTCCTCGATCATTCATCCAATCGCGTATTCGCGTTGTTGCTAAGACGAATGTCCCCATCATCATTCACATTTCCAATCTGATGCACTTCATGAGAAACCCACCCGATACCTTAATCAACAACAAAGCTTCCTTCCACATAATCCATGTGACTCTCCAGGGGCGGACGCACAGAGGCAATAGAGGGGTTTGCGGCCCCCACACATTTTAAAATTTAGTTTAATTATATATATATAATAATCAAATTTTACGCTTTGGCCCTATTTATTTTATACTTTGGCCCCCAGTCTTTGTCCAATCTTTTTAATTAGTAATATATTTTTATTTTTATTATATACTCGGCCCCCGATCAATATGACTTCTGGATCCGGCTCCCGGTCAATATGACTTCTGGATCCGCCACTGTAACTCTCCTTCTGTCCACCCCATATTTACTTCTCACCTCAACACTCGGTTGAAAGAATCCAACACTCTATAAAAAAAAGTGTTACACACAAAGCAACCATGTTTTTCATATCCCATTTAATTATGACCAACGAGAAGCCAATCAGATCAACCAATATCTACAAATATGCCAAGAAATGGAAGACAATGCTGTCCCTGATTGTCTGTAACAGCCCGAATTCAACCTCACTTGCATCCATCCATTCCGACAAAACTGTTCGGTGCGATGAGCTCTTCACAGGATCACATGGAAAACCGGGCTCGTCGATGAATGCTGCAGGTTCTAGCTCATCACTAGCAGCTCATATCGCCGCACAAAAACATTTTAGTATGAGGCCAAACATCCATTTATGAGGCCATGAGGGGAAGTGGGTTTTGTTCGGATTTTTCGAAATTACACTTCAGTGATTCTTATTTACATTAAGAAAATGTTGGAACTTGGAACCCCAAAAAAAAACATCATCATTTCCTCTATAAAATTTTGTTTGTAATAATAAAGACACAAATGTCAAACTTGTTTCCATAAATTTCAGCTCATGAGATTACTGAAGCCTGAGGAAAGCTAAAAGGGGATCATAAACGGCTTCTTTGGCATTATCTGCCATGACATAATCTGCATGAGCGTAGTCAGGTCTGTACTGAGTTACAAGCTTATCCCCCTGATGATCTTGGAGGTTGCTGAGCAAGAGCTCGACGTCTCTGACGTCTGAAAGTGCATCTGCGCCCCCGTTACTGAGGTACAGAGGGAAGTCATTCGGAATGCTTTTCATTTCATAAGCTGGTGGGGTAGGTTGTCCGTAGTGCTGCCTGTTCTGTTCGTCATCTTCATAGTCATACTTAGTTATTGTCCCGCTTCTGATCACTGCAATGGAAAATACCATTTCACAAATTTTAGATACTCAGAATTTCTGCCTTTTGTCAGATATATATATTATGAATCAAATTCGGTACAACCAAGTTTAAAGAGCAAATCCCTATAAAAAAAAAGGTTTAAAGAGCAAATCATTAAACTGAGTACTAACATTTTTGTTTTACCAACGCGTTCGTAGTTTAGTAAATTTTTAAATTTAGATCGAATGCGTACTAGTAGTGTATCTGCTAACTACATTGTTTTACAATTACAAGTACGTCATTTTGCAGTCTTAGCTTGGTTGTATAAGATTTGATGGATCGTTAGGTTAGCCAACTATATGAGGGAGATCCCAGAGTGATATCCCTCAGACAGATGGCAGCGGAAATTAACTCTCGTACAGGAAATATGAAACCAAAAGTAAATACTCACGATTTATAGTGGAAACCTTACTGCAACCTTTGCAGCAGGCTGAAAACCACTTGCCTTCTGGACAGCTCCAGAAGGGCTTCAAGATCCGTATTATTGACAAAGGAATATACTTGTAGTTCGTTACACTTGTCTCACACAGTGACAACTAACAGAACTACTCAATTCGAAAGGTCAACTAATACGATCTACTCGTCTGCACACAGCAGTACCTCGTCAGCTCACGGAAGTTGATAACTCTGCAGTCTCCGAATGCTATCTCCAAAAGCCGCACCTTCACTTGAATGCTCTTCCTTCTTTTATAATGTCTTCAAGTCGGCTACACAGATCTTCATCGCAGATCTGATTGATATCTCACAGCTGTGATATCACATATATACTTGCCAAAGTTGGCGTCGATATTCCTGTCGTATATACTTAAGTCTCCTCATGTATATATTTGAATTAATGATCTTAATCAAATATCACATGCATATATTCTTGTATCTTCAGTGCATATCTCCGTGTATCTTTTCCCAGATCCGATCTGGTCATAAGTCGGTTTGTCTCTCACATGGAACACACCTCTCTCGCGGCTTTGCTCTCTCTCAGAGATGTCCAGTGAGCTTACCTGTCAGACAGTGATTTCTGCATACTCAAGTGGATTATTAGTTAAGTGTTTGTTATCATCAAAACACAAGGGTCCAACAAATTCCCCCTTTTTGATGATGACAAACACTTCTTCACATATAAGAAATCACATACAGCAATGATACCGGAACCACATCTACATTTCCTTTGGACAGCTAGCAACCTCAGAGTTTATATTCACTAGATATTTATTTAAAGTCTAGCTAGCACAGTTCCCCCTCAGATAGACATCCGCTGAAATTTTGGTACTGATTTTTCCCCCTTAGTGTATGCACATATAGTTCTTCCCCCTTTTGGCATCATCAAAAAGATATGCAAATAAGAACACAGAGTGATGGAAAGAAAAACATTTCATTCATGCAGGCAAGCGGTAAGTGTGTCATACAGACACCACACATGCTGCAAGGAATTCAAAAAACATAGAGAGTTTAAACATGAAATTAAAAAAAATCCAAAATGAGGGGGGGGGGGGGTGGGTTCATGTGGGTGGGGATAGCAAGGAGGGGGGATCCATGAGACAGTGCGGACTAAGGCACAATCGTGAACGAGTCCTTCATCTGGTTCACAATCTCTGTGGCAAGGTCTTTCATCTGTCCTGAGAAATCCTGGACGGCCACGGACATTGCCCCCGAGTCAACAGTTATTGCCAGCTCCAGATCAACCACCTTCTGCTTCACAAGCTGCAGTTCCGACTTCACCTCAACCAGTTCAGTTTTTGCCTCCATCACCTCAGATTTTACCTCCTTCAGCTCACCCCTGAGCTCCTTCATCTCTGCACGAATCACTGTCAGCAATGCCAGCACCTCACTTAATCCCTCAGAGGGGTTTGCCTCAGCACCACTGACGGGTGCAGCAACATTGATAGGCGTCACATCCTGGACATCCTCATCCTCATCTTCATCCACATCGACAACAGCAGGAACAGTCCAACCGACTCCGGCAGAGAACTCCAAGCCCAGTTTGGCAATGTGATCTTCACATAGTGCATACGAAAGCACTCTCTCGGCCTCAGGGTGGTAAGCTTCCCAATACCTCAGTATCTCCTTCACAAATCTAGGAAAGGGCAGTCCATTTGATGGATTATTGCTATTGTTCTCCATGTGTTTCATGACCTGAAAGGCCAGGTTCACTTGCTTCCTTTGCACGATTTGATCAATCAACAGCATATCCTGGAAGGTTACTTGACTGTGTTTGTGCTTTCTGGGGGAGATGTTCGAGACAAGGATTCTGTGCAGAATTCTAGGGAGTACGTCCATGTGAGTGTTCTCCCGCTGGCCCTTTGCGGTGACATCCAACCCGAGTCTTTGAAATACTTCTGCCTTTGCTACAGTGCCTGGCCAGGCGCCTTTTGAGTAGGTGGCATACCCTCCTTTGGGCACTCCCAGGACTGTGGCCAACTCCCTCATGCTCACTGAGTACGTTTCACCGCCGACAACGGCCGAGAGTTCCCAGTTACTCTTTCCCTGCTCCTTCTCTGCAACCTTTAGTTGAGAGTAAAACTCTCTCACCGACTTCACATCCACCACAACAGTTTTTCGGAACAGCGCGCCCCAACATTGGGCCTCCAGTAGGTCAATAATTTCTCCCAGCTTGTGTGTCACCATCCACTCAGTATCCAGCACCAACTCCATTGCAAACCCCTTCACCACCTCCTCAGATTCTTCGATGATACCGTCCGACTCGGCTTCCTCGTCAGTAATCGAAACGGAGGATGTGGCAGTTCTCTGACTTTTCCTGGCAGAAGGAGGAGCCGTCTTCCTTGCTCGTTTGCCTGCTGACCTAGCGGCAACCGAGGTTTCCTTTTTGATAGGGCGTTGAGAAGAGGAGTCTGCGCGCAGGGAATCGAGTCGCTCCTCAAATCTGACGACTTCTCTAGCCACTGTAGAGCCGGTTGGACCAGAATCAGACGGCGTAACCGACTGCAGGATGGTGTCCAGATTTTCGGGGTCTACACCACTTGCGATCAGCTTTGAAGCCATCTTAGCGGCAGAGGCGGGAGAGAGCTTTGATTTAGGGTTTGAAGACGCCATGGATTTAGGGTTTTGAGAATTCTGAACTTTCGTGAGAGAGAAGACAAAGTCTGAGAGTGGTGTGGGAACAGTACGCTCTCCTTTCTCTTCTTATACTGCAACAAACCCTAGCGTTCAAACGACACTGTCCTTTGTTCGAAACGTCGCCTCCTCTCAATAAGTAAACCGCCTTCAATTTTGCAATTTCCACCTTTTCTTCCCTTCCAAAAACGGTTCAGCAATAACTCCTTGCCAAAAACAAATCCGACTGAACAGGCATGCTCCAACAGACAGGGGAACGACACGTGTCATCTGAATATAAACGTGTCTCCTCATAAAGGCAACCGACGCGACAATACCCTGCTGCAGAAAACTGTTCACCTTTCAATTCAACTTTACGTCTTCCCGACGCCAAGACATCTTTACCGAAGGATGATTAACTGCTGATCGATTGTAATTCAGTGTAAATATTCAATAAGAATTATCAAATACTTATGACAAACACGGTTAATCAAAACATTTATATTTTGACTTGGGAAACCCAAGGTCGTACCCAGAGGATAGGTGATCAAACTAATTAGTGCTAACGATTAAACCTAGGGTGTCTAATGGTTTGGGGGGGTTTTGGTCCTTGAAAGAGGTTGATAGCAAATGATTTACTATCCTGAAAGAGATTTAGTCAAAGAAATAAGTAACAATCAATCAAAGATGACTAGGGTTCTAATCCCCTCCTAAACAATTATTGTGACGGCCAATTAAAACACCATTGATGAACTCAAACACACACATTTAGAATTTAGCCATGTAACGTTAATACTAGGTTCCACTCGCGCTACAACCTAGCATCAAGAGGTCACACCTTGCATAGCACCTCACACTCGCGCTCTATTGGTGCTATAGCACATGATTTATCTAGCCTCACACTCGCGCCTTATTGGCTAAATAAATCATGCACTTGTTAACTCAAGCCATTCTCACTAAGATTAAAGCATCGCCATGTAATACTAAAATCCTAATGTCTCTTCATTTCTATCATTTGAAATCATACTTTTCAGGGGTTAGCTACATCAAGCATGAAATCAACTAGAATCCCTATTTCGGACTTGTCAAAAACATGTCATAGGTAATTCAAAAACATTAAGTTCAAACGAAGAAAAGTCATGTGTAAAATCATTCATCAATGGTATTCATAGCATTAGTAATGTCACAAACATGTCTAGGGGTTCATAGAACCCCAACCAATATCACTACTCACTCATGGTGAGGTTACAAGCCATAACAATGGTAGAAAAACAGAAAAACATGAAAAGTGTAGAGTTTTGAGATCTAGAACCAATATGGAACCCTAAGGATGATGATGATCACGATCCAAGTAGATGATGATGATCAAATAGGATATAGTCTTCTCCCAGCAGTATTTCGTCCAAAAAGCAGCTGAAAATCGCCCAGAAAAATCGACACCCGGTTTTGGAAACCCTAATTTCCTTTTATAGTAAGTCAGAAAAACTGCTGTTTTACGACATCATGCGTTCGCATGATGTAAATTCATGCGTTCGCATGGTCTGAAATTCGTGCGATCTTGGCCTGAAACGTGCGCTCGCATGATAATGTCATGCGACTGGTTTGAGTCATGCGATCGCATGATATGGTTTCATGCGTTCGCATGGTCTTGGAAAGTTGATCTTCAGTTGAGCTCGCATGGTCTTTTATGCGATCGCATCAATATCTCATGCGACTGATCTGAATCATGCGATCGCATGCTTTGTTTGTGCGATCGCATGGTCCTTCGGTTGTGCGATCGCATGCTTTCTTTATGCGTCTGGTCGGGGTCATGCGAGCGCATGAATTGATATCATGCGAACGCATGATTTTGAGACGAATTTGTTCCGACTTCTGTTTTGCTCACTTATCGCTCGAGAAGGCTCGGTTTGCTCCGAAATCACTGTTCACTTGTGTTCTCAGCTAAATCTCTGAAATGGGCCTGAAATGAACCACAAGGCATCAAATAGCAGGTGAAATCGTAAAGGAATGACCGAAACAGTAAGCGCAAAGGTCGCCTAAAATGCATGTATTCTAGAGCTATCAAATCACCCCACACTTATCGTTTGATCGTCCCGAGCAAACTAGTCATATAGATCATCAACAATATTGCAATTTCAACTACTAAGGATCTGTCCAAAAAGAACTCCATATGGATTCTAAAACCGGACAAAATACTAAAAAGTAAAAGCTGCTAATGATAAACCACTTTCGTAGGTGACACGAGTGCATTTAGCGAATGCACCAAGCCTTTAAACCCCTAGGCTACCCTAGTGGAGGAGTTGTAGTCTCCTGAGAGTTTTCAGACACGGGAATACTCACAAATCCCACAAAGAGAACAATCATCCAAATAGACATTTTTAGCTCACAATTTTCAAAGTGCTAGGCAAGGTGTTTTTTTTTCATGAAGTTCAAAATGTATTCAACTAGATATGTGCATTTCAATCACTACATGAAACCTTTTCAAATCCTTATAGAAATTCATGCATCAAGACATTCAAGCAAATCAAAGCATAGACTAATAAGTCTTTGATCAAGGATTCTAGTCGTTTTCTATATTAGTGACTTCAAGAAGACAATCTAATCGTTGCAAAGAAATCTTGTTGGATCACTCGCCAATGCTAGCAAGGAGGCTAGTCCATTGGCTTGTGAGCTTTGAACTCATTCTCAAGCCTAGGACGCAAAGGTCGCTTAGTCATAAGAGAAGAGGAGTTCCAACATTTATTTATTTATTTATTTTTTTTTTGTGTAGTCTTGCAAGTCATATCATGCCTAAGTATAGGAGAATACGAGGTTCGTCCCTTAGTGAATTCTTGCTAGGAAGTATCAATTGTCTCATTGGTTTTCATGCTAGAGAATGGCGGAAAAGCCAATTGTCAAGTCTAATTGAAACATTAAAGGGGGTAGAATGCACTAGGCACTTTCGAGGGGGAACTTACCTTCCTAACCCTCGGCACTTAGCACAAACTTCTTTAGATTTCCTTCCTAATGGTGATTGACCATAAGGAAGGGAATTGGGGCTTATTTCATATGATTTTTTTTTTCTCCCCCTTTTTTTTTCTTTCTTTTCCTTTTTTTTTCTTTGCCCTCTTTTGACCCCACACTTAGAACTTTGACAAAGGGCTAAGTGTTAAAAATGGAGCATGACAAACCAACAAGACAAATCCACAAGACAGACAAGGTCACCAAAGTCACCTAAAGGCAATCATGGCATGCAAGGGTTTTAGAATTATATTTTTTTCGATTTTATGCTTTCAAAGATCAACTCTTTAGTCTCAACGAGAAAAAGCTTAGAATAAATAATAAAGAAGTGCTAGTAGATGCTTTGATCCTCAAGAATGAAAATCAACAATCCAATCCATTAGTCATCTAAAGGATCAATCAAGTGGAATCATGCACGACTAGTTGAATTTAAAGATGAAGTTTTTTTTCGAAAATTGTAGCCTTGCCTAGACTTTTTGTTTTCATTAATATTTTAAAATTTTTGGATGAATTGTGTGTAGTGCAAATGTTCGCCCTTAGACAAAAGTTGATAAGATTTCGAATAAAAGAGCATATCAAATAGACACAAACATCTCATATAGACAATACATGTCAATTATAGCCCACCCCACACTTAGCAATTGCTTAGTCCCTAAGCAATTAATAGAATGAAATACGGAGAGAGAGTTAAGAGAAACTTCTCTCGTTTGGAGGTAGCCATTATCGAAGAAAGAGATGTTGGTTGCAATCCGAATTGGTTTTGCTCCAAAGGTGCGACGCATGATTTCCCGTGTTGTTCCATTAGGCATGAACTGAAAGTGAGAGTATTAAGCACACGAGGTAGGGGAAATCGGTATCGCGAACATGCCAAAATTATGCAAACCAATCCAATCGTAATCACAAAAAATGCCCAAAATTTTGCATGTTGAAGTATCGTGCGATCGCATGATTTATCTGTGCGCTCGCATGCTCGAAGACAGTCGCATGAAATTATCATGCGAGCGCATAGATTTTTCTTTGGGACCAGTCGTGCGATCGCACGAAATAGGTACATGCGAACGCATGATTATGGGCAGTCGCATCAATTTGTTGTGCGAACGCATGACGAAAAACAGAAGCATGAAATATTCATGCGAACGCATGGAATTCCTGGCACGAGTTTCTAGGCCAAATCCGAATAGTTCGTCAACATTTATGCAATGGATTTCAAAGACCCCACACTTGTACTCTATCAAAACATCAATTTCACCAAGCGCAATCTCATGGTAGGGATCTAATCCCTTATCAGCAGTCAAAAGTAGGCATTTGCATACATACGTATCAACTTGCAATTGCACTCATGCAAACACCTTTCACTGGAATAAGCAAATACCTCAATCAATTGGAACACTTTAAGGATCATAGAGGAAATACTTACTAGCCTAGTTTAACGTCTTGGCTAAGACGGAGCCGAATCTTTTTGTAACTAGAAGCACACTAAGAGAAGTCCCAAGCGGGATCCCTTCTCTAGCGGTATTGCACGAAGTGGAGGATTCAATCCGGGTTCTTCGAAGAGTTGCAAGCAACTTGCTTAACAGCTTTTTTCCAAAGCGATGCTTGCTTCCTCCCTTTTACCGTTTTAGCTTTTGCTTTTTTATTCAACCTATCTTGGCAAGAGAACACATTTTGGTGATCAATAGGAGGGTCTTCGTCGGGATCAATCGACTTGTACAAGTCGTTCTTTGTTACTTTCTTTACCCCAACATTCTCGGCCCAAGTACTCTTTTGCTCTTCTGAATTACACGGCTTTTGTATAGCTTCTTGTTCATCCATAGGCTTTTCTATTCTAATCTTTTCTCCCCCAATTTTCAATGTCAGTTTTCCTTTCCCTAGATCAACTTTAAAATTGGCGGTAGCTAGGAAAGGGCGCCCGAAAATAAGAGACGTGTTGAGATTATTCCCCGTGTCCATCACTACAAAATCACAAGGTAAGTGGAATTTGTCTATCTTGATAGGAACATCCTCTATTAATCCCTCGGGTTTCCTCGTGGTTCCATCGGCGAGTTGCATCACCATTGGGGTACCCCTCATTCCTTCTAGCCCCAGTCTATGATAGGTCGCTAGCGGCATAACACTCACACTAGCACCAAGGTCGGCTAGTGGGTTTTCAAAGCTCATGGCGCCAATAGAGCACGGGATAGTGAACCGGCCGGGGTCTTTCATTTTGAGAGGTATTTGTTCTGAGAAAAGGGCGCTGCACTCATGGTTTAAGGCTACCATGCTAGATTCTTCAACGACTCTACGTCCGGATGCAATATCTTTTAAGAACCTTGAGTAGATAGGATTTTGAGCGATGACTTCGTGGAATGGAAGAGTAACATATAACTTTTTCAGCATTTCCACAAACCGTTTGAAATGAAGATCTAACTTGCTTTTGTTGAGTCTTTGGGGGAAGGGAACCATCGGCACATATTTCCTCGTCAAAACTGGTTCTTCCTTTTCTTTCTCTATTCTTGCGGGAACTTGAAGTCCAATTTCAGGATTTTCATGGGTAATTTCCAACTCAATTTCCTTGTTACTAGAGCTCGGCTCTCCATGAGGATTGGGAAGGACTCTCCCACTCTTCAACGTTATGGCATCGACTTGCGTGATGTATTGCTCTTCATCTTCAAGGAAAATGGCATTGCAATGCTCTATAGACCTTACATCCGGTTGTGAGGGAAGTTTCCCTATTTGCTTCAATTGGGTGTTCTCTTTGGATAGCCTTTTGTTCTCGCTCGCCAATTCATTCAATTTAGCCTCCATTCTTCTATTGCTTTCTTTGTTATCCTCCATCATTTGTGCCATCATAGACATCATGGAGCCTTCTTGAGAGCTAGAGGAAGAATTTCCTTGCTCATTCATATGAGCTTTACCTTGATACGGCTTTTGACTATGGTGGCTCCCTTGAAAATTCTGCGAATTTTGATTTGAACCTTGGCCTTGATTTGAATATGAATTCTGCCCTTGGTTCGAGAACGACCCTTGATTTTGATTGGAGTTAGAATTGTACCCTTGCCTTTGGTTGCTCCCTTGGTAGTTTCCCTGACAGTGTCCTTGATAGTTTCCTTGCCCTTGAGGTCTCGAGGTGGCATTAGAGTCATTATACATCCTCTTCTGCGGGGGCTCATAGTTCCTTGAGGTGGGATTCACATTCTGATTGTAGCTTCTTTGTTGGTTTACAAAATGTGCCTCCTCATAGCCATCATCATCTTCTTCATATCTACCCTCGGGACAATTTTTAGCAGAGTGTCTTGTGCTAGAACACAAAAAACAGGATTGTTGCGCCGAGACTCTTTCTTTTTCAGTTTTAGCCTTTGTCGCTTCAACTGCGTTCACCATACTGAACATATTCTCCACTTTCTTAGTCAAGTCGGCCACTTCTCTCTTCAATTCAGAATTTGAGGTGTCTTCTCTAGACTTGGCCATTTTTTTGTGGTCTACCCCTTGATATTTATCGGAGTTTGAGGAGATTTTGTCCACGATTCCGAAACCTCTGGATGCCGTTAAACCCATAATAGCCCCTCCGCTAGCCGTGTCCATTTGGTTTTTGGCCTCTTTACTCATGCCCAAGTAGAAATACCGCATCAAGTCTTCCGGTTTGAAATTGTGATGAGGGCACTCCCTCAAATAATGCTTGAACCGGTCATACGCTTGGTGGAAAAGCTCGCTATCCCTCTGAGAAAATGTAAGAACAAGGTCTTGGTATTTCTTGGTTCTGGACGGAGGGAAGAACTTGTTGAGAAAAGCGTTTGCCAAATGCTCCCAAGTACGGAAAGTGCCCGGGTCATGGTTTTGCAACCATTCTTTAGCATCCCCATATAAAGACGACGGGAATAGCTTGAGATATACATTCTCCAATGGCACGTTCCTCGGTTTATACATCCGACAGTTCTCTTGGAAGTTGGCTAGGTGAGTGGAGGGGTTCCCTTGACCTTGAAATTGGTCATTTGTGATCATGTGTATTAGGGATGACTTAACGTCGAAGTCAAAGGCATCTTCCTCTGGGGGTTGAATAACCGAGCTGTTTCCTCTAAGTGTGGGAATCATATAATCCCCTACGGGTCTTTCGTCCTCGTCTTCATCCTCCTCTTCCTCGTATCTATTGTTTCGGTTATGATTTCGAGGGGGAGGAGGGTCCCTACGGTTTCGTCTATCATTATTACCCTCTTCTCTAGCAAGGGGATTTTCGACCTCATCTCCATCGACTCTACGATTACGGTTGTCTCTTGGTGGCAAATTGCGGTTTTCAAGATCGTCCTCCATTCTAAACCCCGGTGGCAGATAAGGTAGCGGGTCTAAAAGTGGAGGCGGGCGAGGTCTAGGGCCTTGGAAAGCTGGTGGAACAACAGGAGCAATAGCCGGAATAGGGGCTACTGGATTCTTGCGAGGTCTACCTCTCCCTCTCTTAACGGGTGGTTGAGAAGTATCTGAAAAAGAACCAATTGCTACGTGTTTCTTTCCTTGAAATCTTGTGATCATTCAAGTGCCTGCAAGAACGAAGAAAATTCTTAGCAATGAGCGGCAAGAGAAATAGACAAGGTCAATCTCAACACAAGCAATGGCTAAGGAAAAGAGAAAAGTAAACAAGCTAGATAATCTAATAGCACAATAGTTAATTAACCTATCCCCGGCAACGGCGCCATTTGATCGATTGTAATTCAGTGTAAATATTCAATAAGAATTATCAAATACTTATGCCAAACACGGTTAATCAAAACATTTATATTTTGACTTGGGAAACCCAAGGTCGTACCCAGAGGATAGGTGATCAAACTAATTAGTGCTAACGATTAAACCTAGGGTGTCTAATGGTTTGGGGGGGGTTTTGGTCCTCGAAAGAGGTTGATAGCAAATGATTTACTATCCTGAAAGAGATTTAGTCAAAGAAATAAGTAACAATCAATCAAAGATGACTAGGGTTCTAATCCCCTCCTAAACAATTATTGTGACGGCCAATTAAAACACCATTGATGAACTCAAACACACACATTTAGAATTTAGCCATGTAACGTTAATACTAGGTTCCACTCGCGCTACAACCTAGCATCAAGAGGTCACACCTTGCATAGCACCTCACACTCGCGCTCTATTGGTGCTATAGCACATGATTTATCTAGCCTCACACTCGCGCCTTATTGGCTAAATAAATCATGCACTTGTTAACTCAAGCCATTCTCACTAAGATTAAAGCATCGCCATGTAATACTAAAATCCTAATGTCTCTTCATTTCTATCATTTGAAATCATACTTTTCAGGGGTTAGCTACATCAAGCATGAAATCAACTAGAATCCCTATTTCGGACTTGTCAAAAACATGTCATAGGTAATTCAAAAACATTAAGTTCAAACGAAGAAAAGTCATGTGTAAAATCATTCATCAATGGTATTCATAGCATTAGTAATGTCACAAACATGTCTAGGGGTTCATAGAACCCCAACCAATATCACTACTCACTCATGGTGAGGTTACAAGCCATAACAATGGTAGAAAAACAGAAAAACATGAAAAGTGTAGAGTTTTGAGATCTAGAACCAATATGGAACCCTAAGGATGATGATGATCACGATCCAAGTAGATGATGATGATCAAATAGGATATAGTCTTCTCCCAGCAGTATTTCGTCCAAAAAGCAGCTGAAAATCGCCCAGAAAAATCGACACCCGGTTTTGGAAACCCTAATTTCCTTTTATAGTAAGTCAGAAAAACTGCTGTTTTACGACATCATGCGTTCGCATGATGTAAATTCATGCGTTCGCATGGTCTGAAATTCGTGCGATCTTGGCCTGAAACGTGCGCTCGCATGATAATGTCATGCGACTGGTTTGAGTCATGCGATCGCATGATATGGTTTCATGCGTTCGCATGGTCTTGGAAAGTTGATCTTCAGTTGAGCTCGCATGGTCTTTTATGCGATCGCATCAATATCTCATGCGACTGATCTGAATCATGCGATCGCATGCTTTGTTTGTGCGATCGCATGGTCCTTCGGTTGTGCGATCGCATGCTTTCTTTATGCGTCTGGTCGGGGTCATGCGAGCGCATGAATTGATATCATGCGAACGCATGATTTTGAGACGAATTTGTTCCGACTTCTGTTTTGCTCACTTATCGCTCGAGAAGGCTCGGTTTGCTCCGAAATCACTGTTCACTTGTGTTCTCAGCTAAATCTCTGAAATAGGCCTGAAATGAACCACAAGGCATCAAATAGTAGGTGAAATCGTAAAGGAATGACCGAAACAGTAAGCGCAAAGGTCGCCTAAAATGCATGTATTCTAGAGCTATCAACTACCCAGCTTCACACCTGTCACAGAGATTGTTTCCCAGTCGTAGGGATCTATCCACGGTGATACCTCAGTCTTACTGTCTCATGGGTACACAAGGTTTTGGTATGATGTGCTGATTTACCCAAATGGTACAAATAACATCACACCCAATCAAGAAGAAAATAATATCATCCAAACAAATCATATTGGTTTCATACCTCATGTGGAGTGACTCTAGAAAAGGTAGTGCATCAACGGGCTCATAGGAGCGTTCCACACGAGGATAGGCTAAGGTTGGTCTAGACTACCTCCTTGGTTTATATTGTGGGATCAAATATGGAGGTCTCTTTTGGGCAGAAAGGAATCATAATTTCATGCTTTTTGGTCCCTAATGCAGTCATCAATCTCATAGCAAGCATGCATGAGTGCATTATGAACACAGCCTACTTTTTCACTAGCACAGAACATCCATGTTAGACTCTCCATCAGACGTGACTTATATGCATCTAGTCTAGCCAATCACTGAGGGAGTAACAATTTAGCATAGCATTAAGGGAGAGAAACCATACCTAGTTCCAGCCTCAGCTTCTCGTAGGGTTCTCTGTGCAAAGCTTTTGTGAATATGTCTGCAATCTGTTCCTCAGTTCTGCAATATTCCATCTCAATTGTTCCCTTTTCTACGCAGTCACGCAGAAAGTGATACCGAATTTCTATATGTTTGGTACGAGAGAACTGCACTGGATTTTTAGAGATGTTAATAGCACTAGTGTTATCACACAAAATCTTAGCACAATTTGTAATAACACCATAGTCACTTAGCTGTTGCCTGATCCACAGCAGCTGCGCGCAGCATGCAGCAGCGGCGATGTATTCCGCCTCAGCGGTGGACAGCGCAATTGAGGATTGCTTCTTTGAAGCCCAGGAGATGAGACATGGGCCGAGATATTGAGCCATCCCAGATGTGGACTTCCTGTCTGTCTTGCACCCAGCATTGTCTGCATCCGTGTATGCTTCCATGCGCAATTCACCTCCCTTTGGATAGAACAGGCATAAATCATCTGTTCCTTTCAGATATCTCAATATCCTCTTCACCGCTTTCACGTGGGTTTCCCTAGGATCAGCCTGAAACCTTGCACACAGACAAACACTGAATAAGATATCAGGTCTGCTAGCAGTGAGATATAGCAGCGAACCAATCATTCCCCGGTAGAGAGTTTGATCCACCCGAGGTGAGGACTCATCCTTTGACAGGGTGTCATTTGGAGACATCGGAGTGGCACATGTCTTGGCAGATTCCATGCCGAACTTCCTTAGAATCTCCTTGACATACTTCTGCTGATGAATGCGGGTACCATCCTCTCTTTGACCAAATTGAAGTCCAAGAAAGTATTTGAGCTCTCCTACCATGCTCATCTCGAACTCGCTTGACATCAAGTCTGTAAACTTCTTGACAAGTTTAGGGTTAGTTGAACCGAAAATGATATCATCCACATATACCTGAACAACCAGAGTGTCTTGCCCTTCCTTCAGAAGGAAAAGAGTCTTATCCACCTCTCCTCTGACATATCTGTGGGATAGCAAAAACTGAGACAGTCTCTCATACCAAGCACGGGGTGCTTGCTTAAGTCCATACATTGCCTTGTCAAGGATGCTGACGTGATCAGGGTGAGAGTGATCCTCGAACCCTGGTGTCTGACTGACATATACTTCTTCCTTCAGAACTCCGTTCAAGAAGGCCGTTTTCACATCCATCTGCTGTAGAGTGAAGCCATGGTAAGTCGAATAAGCAATTAATAATCTGATTGCTTCTAACCTTGCCACTGGAGCGAATGTCTCATCGTAGTCAATTCCCTCTTGCTGGTTGTACCCCTTGACCACCAGGCGTGCTTTGTTTCTCACGACGACTCCCTTGTCGTCCATCTTGTTTCTGAAGACCCACTTTGTTCCTATCACATTCTTGTCTTCAGGCCTGGGAACCAGTCGCCACACTTTGTTTCTTTCGAACTGATGCAGTTCCTCTTGCATGGCATTGACCCATTCCGGATCCTTCAGCGCATCGGCAACCGTCTTTGGTTCTGCATGAGAGACAAAAGAGGCGAATCCACAGAAATGACATAGCTCATCTAAATTTAACTGGTTCTGCGATGAGTAACATTGGTAATCCCTTGTCCAGGAAGGGGGCTGAGTAACTCTCCCACTCCTTGTGGTTCTGGGTTCTTCTGCGGTCCCTGCCGGAGGAGGATTATTCGCAGTCACTTCCTCATTGGGGGGGTCTGCGTTAACCTCTATTACTTGTGCGTCTGGACCCTGCTCTTCAGCTAGTATCTCTGTTTGTGAAGCTTCGGCTGGTTCAGCAGGTTCTTGAGCAACAGTCTGAACGACCTCTGGAGCTGGTTCTTCAGTCTCGTTTTGGGCAGGTACCCAGTCGGGATCAGACCTGTCAGTAAGCTGAAGTTCTCCATCATCCTGTGAGGAGGGATCTTTCACAAGGTGTCCAGTCATAGCGCGCTCATCAAAGGTTACGTGAATGCTTTCTTCCACCCGTTCCAACCTCAGGTTGTAGACCTTGTATGCTCTGCTATGGCTTGGGTATCCTACGAACACGCCTTCATCGCTCCTTGGATCAAACTTTCCCAGATTTTCCTTTTCGTTGTTGTGTACGTAGCACCTGCAACCAAACACTTTCAGATGAGCGATGTTAGGCTTTCTTCCTCGCAGCAGCTCGTAAGGTGTTTTTCCTATCAGAAAGCGTAGTGATGCCCGGTTCAGTATGTAGCTGGCGGCATGTACTGCCTCGGCCCAGAATCCCTTGGGAACACCACTGGCAATCAGCATTGTCCTTGACATGTCTTCCAGTGTCCTGTTCTTTCTCTCTACCACACCATTCTGCTGAGGCGTCCGTGGTGCTGAGAAATTGTGATCTATCCCAGCTGTCCTGCACAGGGAGATAAACTGGGAGTTTCGAAACTCGGTTCCGTTGTCAGTTCGAATAGATACTAATTTCTTACTCAACTTGTTTTCAATTAGCTTCAGCCATGACACAAACTCAGAGAAAGTTTCATCTTTAGAGCTCAGAAAGATGGTCCATGTATATCTGGAATAGTCATCCACGATGACCAAAATGTACCTGTTGCCTCCACGGCTAACGACGTTGACTGGACCGCATAGATCCATGTGAATCATGTCCAGAGGAGCTGAGGTACTCACCGATTGTTTTGTCTTGAACGAAGTACGTACCTGCTTACCTGTGGCACAGGCGCTGCATATCTGATCAAACGAGCTTTCCACTTTTGGTAGACCAACCACTAATTCATTTTGATGGAGTTTATGAATCAGCCTCGTGCTTGCATGTCCAAATCTCTTGTGCCACAGCAATGTATCATCAGTGATGCTTGACAGACACAGCTCCCCGTCTGGGACGAATTCTGGGTCCACTGTATATATCTGATTCTCCCGGACACCTCGAAGAATTATTTTTCCTGTCTCAATGCACTTCACAACACAGTCGTTAGAATTAAATATCACTTGGTTTCTTCCATGTTGACACAATTGTGATATGCTCAATAAGTTGTATCTCAAATTTTCAACCAGACTTACTTGTCGAATTCTAATGGTTTCTGAAATTCTTACCTCTCCAGTAGCTACTACCTTACCTGAGCTCTTGTTTCCGAAGATAATGTTGTCTCCGGAGTAGGCTTGGAGTGAGATGAACCATCCTGGATCCCCCGTCATGTGTTTGGAGCATCCACTGTCCAGATACCATGGCTTGCTCCTCACTCCACCCTGCAAAAAGAGAGGTCAGTTTTTACGAACCCAGACAAGCTTGGGCTTACTGGGCTTTGGGACAGTTTTGGCAGCAGAAGGGAGCTTCGAGGGACGAGAATCATTGTCATCCATGAGGTTGATTTTCATCCTGGGGGTTCTTCTGGGTCGTCCGTGGATGGCTGTGTCATGGTGAGAACGAACCCATTCCGGTCTGTTGTCCCCCTTTTTAAGAGAAGCCTTTCTCCTAGGAGTAGGGGCGGTGCCGGCCTGTCTCTGATGGCTGTGATTCTTTTCGTTTACTTCTTTCCATTTCTCACAGCTGGCTCTGTAATGACCGGAGTGTCCGCAGTGCCAGCAGACACGGTAGTAGAGTGTACCAGTTTTCTTATGTTTCTTTACGTGTGCTGGTATCCTTCTCTGTGCCTGAGGGTCGATGGAGAAGGATTGACGATTGGAGCTCATCTTTTTCCATATTTCAAATGCCTTCCCAGCTTGGAAAGGATCAGAGTCTCTGTCGTGGAGATAACTGTCCTGAGGAGATGAGGCTGCTCTTCCCGACTGTCTTGTGGGTTCCATCTTTCTCTGCTGATGGGATCCCTCTCCGACTTCAGTCATTGGTTCCTTTCCTTTGGCACTCCTTCTGTTTTCTCCCTCCTTATTGGTTTCTTCCATATACCCAAGTCCGGGTCTGGCAAACCTTCTGTTGTAATCTTGTTTTACCTCCTCGACCTTTTTGGCTTCTAGTTCTCTAAGCCAGATCTTCTTTCTCTCCGATTCCTTTTGTCTGAGATCTGCAACAGCCTGACGGAGCTCCTCGTTGTCCAACTGGAATCTGTCGGATTCTGCAATTGACCATACCTTCCTGGTATCGTCAATTCTTAAGCTGCTCAGTCTGTCACTTAGATCACTGATCTGTGTGTCCCTTTTGTCACAGGTGGGGCATTTGCAGATGTGCTCCTCCATTTGTCTCTCGAGTTTCATAGCTTTGGTTGACCAGAGACGATTGTTCTCCATGTCATCGTCATGTTCCTCTTTCATGACCTCAATCTGTTCCTTGAGGCTAGTGATCTTCTTTAACAATTCGGCGATAGTTTCTGCAAAGTCAGATTCACTGAATACTTGATCTATGAAAGAGTCAGATTCATTTACCTCATCGTTTGCGGAATTCGCCATCAGACAAGGCTCCTTGACGAGCTTTCTATCACTTTGTTCCTCATCAGAGTCACTCCATGCTGCAAACATGGCATGGGCTTCCTTTGGGGCAGGTGGTTCCCCCTTTTTCTTGCTGTAGCAGTCTTTAGCGAGATGTCCCTTTTTCTGGCAGTGATAGCAGATTCTTTCTTCCTTTGCTCCAGCCTTTGTCTTGCCTTCCTCTGAGGAGGATCCCTTGTTCCACCTTTGACTGTTTCGTCCTCCGCCAGAGTTGCCTCTGTTCTGCGTTCTGCCTGTGTTTGCCATCTTGAAAGCCCTAGAGAGAAGAGCTATCTCCTCGTCCTCTCCTTTAGATGGCAGGCTTACTTGAGCTATGTCTAAGGCCTTCTCAACTTTAAGCGCTATAGCCTGAGATTTTCCAGCTTGTCTCCGGGCCATTTTCCTCTCGGCTATTCCAGCTTGGCTTTGCAGATTCGCCACGAGCTCTTCCAGAGTGACATCTTTGATCCCCTTCTGAGCTTGGAGAGCAGTAGTCACTGTGTCCCATCTGGAGCAGAGAGCTTGCATGAACTGATGAATTACTTTCCACTGAGGGAGTACCTCATCCAGGGAGTTCAGCTGCGCGACGATGACTTGAAATCTGGTGTAGAAGTCATCCAGAGATTCGTCCTTGCGCTGTTCGACAGATTCGTAATCCTTTGTGGCAGCTAGGATTCTGTTCCTTTTGATGTCCTCGTTTCCCTCGTACAGTCGAGCAAGTCCATCCCACTGCTCCTTTGCAGTCTTGTACACAGCCATCTTTACTTGGTCTCCTGGGGAGAGGGCCATGTTAAGAACCTTTTTGGCCCTGGCATTCTGCTGAAGAGCTTTGTAGTCATCATCAGTGTACTCGTCTTTCTCCTTCTCTTTTGGTTTGTTAGGATCTGTCACATCCAGAATAGGGAAGTTACCCTTTTCAAACACTCGCCACAGCTTCCCATCCAGGGAACAGACATGGGCTTCAAACTGGTCCTTCCACCAGTCATACTCTCCCGGACTGAGCACCGGCGGCTTTCAGAACGAATCGCTTCCGTTAGACATGATTTCCTGCAAAGGCTAACACACAATCTAGAGCTTCCCGGCTCTGATACCAATTGATGGATCGTTAGGTTAGCCAACTATATGAGGGAGATCCCAGAGTGATATCCCTCAGACAGATGGCAGCGGAAATTAACTCTCGTACAGGAAATATGAAACCAAAAGTAAATACTCACGATTTATAGTGGAAACCTTACTGCAACCTTTGCAGCAGGCTGAAAACCACTTGCCTTCTGGACAGCTCCAGAAGGGCTTCAAGATCCGTATTATTGACAAAGGAATATACTTGTAGTTCGTTACACTTGTCTCACACAGTGACAACTAACAGAACTACTCAATTCGAAAGGTCAACTAATACGATCTACTCGTCTGCACACAGCAGTACCTCGTCAGCTCACGGAAGTTGATAACTCTGCAGTCTCCGAATGCTATCTCCAAAAGCCGCACCTTCACTTGAATGCTCTTCCTTCTTTTATAATGTCTTCAAGTCGGCTACACAGATCTTCATCGCAGATCTGATTGATATCTCACAGCTGTGATATCACATATATACTTGCCAAAGTTGGCGTCGATATTCCTGTCGTATATACTTAAGTCTCCTCATGTATATATTTGAATTAATGATCTTAATCAAATATCACATGCATATATTCTTGTATCTTCAGTGCATATCTCCGTGTATCTTTTCCCAGATCCGATCTGGTCATAAGTCGGTTTGTCTCTCACATGGAACACACCTCTCTCGCGGCTTTGCTCTCTCTCAGAGATGTCCAGTGAGCTTACCTGTCAGACAGTGATTTCTGCATACTCAAGTGGATTATTAGTTAAGTGTTTGTTATCATCAAAACACAAGGGTCCAACAAGATTTGAATACATGTACATATTCAAGAAGGTACTAACTATCTTACTCTGCGCGATATGGATCATATTCTTAGTCGCGGTTGCCTGAGGTTCATGTTCCAAAAAAACATCTACCACTGAAGAATTCACCTATCACAGTTCTAGAGCTTATGCCATGTCAGACAGCCTGTTGAAGCAAAATTTTCCAAATCAGAATCGAAATAAATTTTATTTTAGCTACCTGTGAAGGAGCATAATATATCTGTGCAATCTATCCCCGGGTTACTGCAGATGGCCTTGAGCAGGTCTATTACAGCCTCCCCCGTCACGAAATAATCACCGCTGAAAATACCACAGAAGAATAAGATATAAGTATATCATGAAATCACTCACCCTCTTGGATTGAACTCGTGGAGGCCAAGCCAGCGCAAATTCGTGACTGGGATAATGAAGAGAAAACGTAGTTTAATAACAGCAATGTCTACTGTTGTCAAGCTAGTTATCGAAAGAATGTTTAAAGATCAGAAGGAAGTCATGGAGGTTACTTCGTCATCAGGACTGAGGGATGTGTGCCCTTGACTATATTTAGTTCCACGGGTATTAGTGATCCACACGTCAAATCCGTTGTCAGCCAACAACAATGCCAAACACTGCTCCGGAGGACTTTTTTTTTGATTATTCTGCTCTGGAGGACTATGTTATGCCATCTTAAAATCAGATACAAAAATTACTTCATATTGACAATATAATAATTTTAACAGGAATTTAAAAGAGAGGAAGGCATGGAGGACATTTGACATTTTTTTGGGGTCCACTTCGTGCCACATAAGTTCAAGTGTCCACAATAAAAAAATGGGCAAGCTCCTACAATGGTCAAGCTCATTTGACACATTTTCTTGGACCCACTTTATATACAAAAGCAAGAAATTTCATAATAAAATAATATAAACAATGATTAAATAAGTATAAAATGGGCAAAGCATCCACAGTGGTGGACAGTTGACACTACAAATTTTTGCAAAATTTGCGTCTTCATGAATCTGACGGAAAATGGACGGAAAGTTGACGGAAAAATATGAATTTCCGTCAACTTTCCGTCAACGATGTAGATGGCGGAAATTTTCCCGACGGTAAAACTTTTCCGTCGACATTTCGTCGTTGTATTCCGTCAACTTACCATTGATATTCCGTCATAGTTCCGGTACATATAATTCCGTCATCAATCCGTCAATTTTTCGATGTAAATTTCCGTCTACTTTCCCACAAAAATCCGACATGCATAATGTGTCCATCATTATTCCCTCTAAATTCCGTCACCAATTACTTTCCCTCATTATTCCCATAAGTTTCCGTCATCAATTATTTCCATCATTTTTCCCGCACATTTCCGTCATCAATGTAATTGTGTTAAATTTTGCATTACAATGGTCAAATAT
This sequence comes from Rhodiola kirilowii, assembly GCA_033675215.1. Taxonomy (NCBI): domain Eukaryota; kingdom Viridiplantae; phylum Streptophyta; class Magnoliopsida; order Saxifragales; family Crassulaceae; genus Rhodiola; species Rhodiola kirilowii. The sequence continues at coordinate 11,119,970 of CM066197.1, read as the reverse complement.
TTTTCCCGCACATTTTCCCCGCACATTTCCAGAATTATTTTTATTAATTGCATTAAAATGGTCAAATATTTTTCCCGCACATTTTCAGAATTATTTTTATTAATTGCATTAAAATGGTCAAATATGTTTCCCGCACATTTCCGGAATTATTTTTATTAATTACAATGGTTAAATATTATTTGCAAATATATATTATTGGAAATATGTTACAGACAATGTAATAATTTTAAAGACAATAATTTTAGATATTACTAGCCCTTATTCATTCATTGTTATCAGAACACGCACATAAAATAAATCTAGTAGTTAACAAAAATTGATGGATAACCAAAAACACAAGCATAGAAATCAACAGTTCAAAATTGATCGCCTATACTCCTGATCTTATCCCTCTTTTTCTTTACTTGATGGGAGATTCATCCTCTTCAAAGCAGAATATGAAGATTTGGAGTCTGGTGAAGAGTAGGAAGCGATGGTATAGACGGAGGAAGAATATGCTGCAACTATGGAGAAATTTTTTTGATAAGGCGAAGACGGAGGAAGTTGAAAAAAATGGAAAGGATTTTCGGTGGGTGTTGTAAATTTGAGAAACATGTTGATTATATAGAGTTAGGGATTATTAAAGTTCAATTAAGACAGTGTTTGGCAACAGGCGATGTCTAAATTAGACTTTAGACAGCGCCTGTTTGGTTACAAGCACTGTATAAAATAGACATAAGACAGCGCTTGTAACCAAACAGGTGCTGTCTAAAATAGAACATTAGACAGCGTTTGGTTACAAGCGCTGTCTTATGTCTATTTTAGACAGCGTTTGTAACCAAACAGGCGCAGTCTTAAGTCCACTTAAGACAGCGTTTGGTTACAAGCGCTGTCTTATGTCTATTTTAGACAGCGCTTGTAACCAAACGCTGTCTTAAGTGGACTTTAGACAGCGCTTTTCCATAAAAGCGCTGTCTAATGGTCTGTTTTTAAAAATGATTAAAATGGTTGCGTCTGGTTTTAAAATGATTAAAAATGGTGGCAAATTAGGTTCCGTCAATATTCGACGGAAATGTGATGGAATATTGATGTAATTTTTTAAATATTCAATGAAAGGTAACTAAAAATAAATACTACAAATTTATTTGTCGGATGACGGAATGAAGTGGGAAAAATAACGGAAATGCTTGGATGACGGAATCGAGGGGGAAATATAACGGTAAAAGAAATGACGGAATTTAGGGGGAAATGTCACGAAAATATTTCTGCCAATATTTCCGCTCACTGTCCATCAACTTTCCGTCAATAAAATGACGTCGATTTTCCGCGTCAAATTTTGAGACGGAATATTGTTGACGGAATGTTGACGGAAATACAACGATATTTTTTTTGTGACGGAATGTTAACGAAATTTTGCTGAAAAAATAACGGAACATTTTCCGTCTGCGTTTCTGGTGACGTTTTAGTGACGGAATTTTGAGACGGAAAGAATTGCAAAATTTGTAGTGTGAGGCATTGAGGCGCGTGCAAGTGTCATGGTCAAGTAAATGTGATGTTCTCACCATTGGAGCGAGACACAATAAAGTGGGCATGCCCACTATGGTGTCCACCGGCCACTTTAATTTGTAGGACCCATTTTATTTTATAGTAAAAATATATATTATATTTCAATTTTAATTTAACTTAATAATGTTAAGTTAGTAATAATCAAATTAAAAAGGTTTAAATTCTTTAAAAATTATTAAAATGAAAGACATGTCCCGTAGTTAAAATGCATCATATTATTAAAAACCCACAAAGGAAAACATTACATAAAAAATATCACACGAGAAAGCATAAATTTAAAACATTACAGTATAAAAAATTAATGGTTATTGTGAAACTGCGAAATATGCTCAATCAAGTCATTCTGTAACAGACGATGTGTTCGTTTATCACGCATCTGTATTGTCTTTTGAATATACGCTACATACGGGACGAAAGGCTCTTCACCTAAATTTGGTTGCGATAAACCATGTGTAACATCGTCATAAGTGGGTAAGTGACCAAATTGAGTGATGTATGTGTCCCTCTCGTCTTCAACAATCATATTATGTATTATGATACATGCTCTCATAATTCTCCCCAGATCTGCTTTGTCCCAAAAACGTGAAGGTCCGCGTACAATTGTGAAACGAGACTGTAACACACCAAATGCTCGTTCGACGTCTTTTCGCTGACTCTCTTGATATTTTGAAAATAATTTTCTGTTCTCACCTTGCGGGCGTGGTATCGTTTTAACAAATGTTGCCCATTCAGGATATATTCCATCCGTTAAGTAGTAGCCCATATTATAATTATTTCCGTTGATAGTATAATTTACCTGTGGAGCACGGCCTTGCAAACAACACCCATTTCAGTCAACTTTCATTTATTTTATTTATTAATACATATTATCATATAAAAAGAAGAAGATAAAGTTACCAAAATTAATCATATAATTTGTTTTTAAAACCAAAATAATTTCAAATACGAATTATCAAAAATACATTTCAATTTCAATTTAAAATAATCATGCAAATCAAAATTTAACAACATTATCTAGAAATGCTCTTACAAAAGCATGAAATTTCATATACACTAACTAATAAAATAATAATTAAATAAGTATAAAATGGGAAGTGGCATGTCCACTTTATTGTGTCCCGCTCCAATGGGGAAAACATCACATTTGCTTGGACACGCCCACTTCACGCGGCCCAATGCATGAAGTGGGCACCATTGGAGATGCTCTCAGGATTAACCATTAGCAGGACCGGTGGCCTGGTACCAGAGCATTCACCTGAGTGTCCCTGTGGAATCCGTTGCATACTAAGAATATACCCGTCTTGAGTTATTACCTGAAATCAAAAGACCAATTCATAAGTTTCCACCAAAAGACAAGAAAAAAGTCAAGAAACGATTATAGTGTGTTCTTCACAAGGATAGTTCCTTGACTCCACCATTGATTTGCAAATACCATCTCCATCTCCATCAGCATCAACAAATCTCAATCTGGACACTCCACTGCGACTCAGGGTAGAGAAAACTTTTGTTCTCAATCCGAAAACTGACCCACAAAACAAAATCACAAGCAGCGCAGTGACAAAATTGACAGGCATTCTAAGTTTTTAAACAATAATTGTTTGAAGTTGGTTGCAATCCATAGATTTCATACTATCTTATATACACCATAATCTGAGCACATAACAACAAACTAAAGCATATTTACGATCTCTAAACAGATAAGAACTATTCCATCAGGCCATGGTGGCGAATGTGCCACCGGTTTCTCTCAGCACGTGATAATATGTCTATAACTAAGATACATACCAAAAGAAAGCATTCACCATACATTAGTACCAAAACAGTCAACTGAATAATCATTGAAAAATCATGCTGTCCTATCGGGCCAAACATAATTGTATTAGATCTAAACGTCAACACCATGCTGCAAAAAGAAATGGAATAATCCTCCAATTAAAAAAAAACAAGTTCCATCAACAAAACATTCTAATTTTTTTAAAAATTTCACTATTATAAGCAAGGAATGGACAAGCCCCAAACTCATGCAGGTGCATCCGAAAGAGTTCAAACCGTCAACCTCCTGGTCATTCGACCAAGACTGTGACCGCAAATTTTCAATCAGCATCTTGCCCGCATGTTCATTCAATGCTGATTCCGGTAAGTTCCATGAAAGATAGGCACTCGACCATGTGACAGTTTGTCAGGTAACTTGCTTGCTTCACACGACCATGTAAGACAGCTTAACAAATTATAACACAGTCCCATGAAATATTGATAACAATCGTAACGTTTTAGCAAAATAGAACCAGAATGTTTTGCTCATTGAATGAAGAAAGAAACAAAGTCAGGACTAGAGCTTAGACTAAGCCAGGGAAAATGAACCTAAGCTCCATAACAGAGAGTAATCAATCAAGTAAGGAGTGAACCACCCTCGATCATTACCGAAAACCAAACACCAAAGGTTCTTTCAGAACTCTCCCAATACGCTACCGCATAATCTCGTATGTACCATATTCTGGGAAACGAATAAAATGATCACATGTTTGGGACGTATGCAGATGATCTATAGTGCACATCGTTTTATGTATTTGTACGCAAGGGAGAAGCTTAGAGAATCCATCTAAAGGAAAATACTCAATAGCAGTCCAAAAGTCAAAAAGTTTTCGTAGCTCCTCTTGTGACAATTTGCCTACAATCTGCAAGAAATTAAAACAAGCACAAACGTATTAGTTTATGTGAAACCTGTATTAGTTTATGTAAAACTTGTAAAGTGGCATAAACAACAAATTTAGATAAATATAAACTAAAATGAATAGCGTATATATACCTTCCAAAACCAGATAATCTGTATTCTGATATCCACCGTAATCTGTGTTAAGCCTCCGATCTTCAACAGATATATCGTCTAAACAGCCACCAAGCATATAACCAAAGTCTTCGCGGGTTATACAGCTAAAAAAACGTGTCATGCAATCTTTGGAAGGCATTATGTCTTCAAACCCTTCAGAAATTTGCGCTGCTCGAGTACGGGTAGACACGAGGAACCGCTTGCGAACATATTCATTAGCATATTCAATCATATTCGTACTACTCACTGCCATGCTTTTTCCATTAGGTCCCACATGTGTTAGCCCTAACTTTGCAATCTCATCCGGAGCCATTTCTAACATCCCCTTTAAGTTGTTATACAAAATGGGGTCAGTGTCTTTCATATCTTCTAGTTATAATTGTACTCCAAGTCGAGCTAACTGGTTGAAGAGCACTCCATCAAAAGTTATACTGACCTGCACTTCGTGCATCAAGGCTAAACCTATCATCCTACCGCAAAATTTGAAGAATTCCGGATGTACAGGCTCTGCATTGGAATCTGCATATGGAGATTTAAAAAAACCATCAATTTAAAAAAAACTAAAAAAAACTAAATTTTAAAAAAAAAACTGAAATACTAGCCTTTCATACAAAACTTTTAAAAATCAAACAGAGGAATACCAGTCAACGACCAGTTCTATACCTGGAATACTATGCGGGAGCCAGCCCTTAACACCAAAATTTAAAGCTAGACAGCATACGGCTAAAGCAGCACACACTATAACTTAGCCAGATTATACAAAAACAAACACTTATGACACTCAACTAAGAAAATTAGAGCTGTCTAGGTATATCCATTTGGTTGAGACTCTTACCAGGGTCAATGTAGAACATTCTCTTACGATTTGGGCGGGTGATGAAGGGACACTCGCAAAATGCTAGGTCCAATGGCTTCCTCGTCGTTGAATTTAATACACAATCTGGCTTGAATTTTTTTGAGTTTCACTTGGAGTTATAAACCTAATAACGCTAGGAAGAAATCAGATCTGTCTATCAACATTTCAAAATTCGGAACACTATCGTCTAACCGCGAGAAGTGTGTCAGCGCCAAATGCAACCGCGAGAAGTGTGTCATCCCCAATGTCCCTGTGCTTTTCAAGTGTAAACAAAATTGTAGCACTAATTTCACACCATAACCACTTAAATTTACTGTGGAAAATCGACTAACTGAGCGAATAAACCGTCTAATCAGATCACCACCAATCTGCTTGTTATTCTGAGATGGTGATAAGTAGAGATTGGATAAAACTTACATAGCTGAAAGGGAAGTAAACAAATTGAGGTGCTCTATACTCGAATGCTCATCACCCTCAAAAATCTCGTGTAAAAAGTCACGCATCTTATCTCTAACCTTAATGTCAGTAGATTACTCTCACACATATTCTTTGCGCCCATCACCAAGTCTTCCTAAGCTTTGGCTGTCGGTGATGTGTCGGGTGGCTCAAGGCGTATTCTCTCTGAAGATTCGGTCGACATAATCGGGGAAGGGGAATATGAAGGAAGCGGGAAATCAACACTCCACTTTCCTCCAACATCTCTCAATAGCTGCCAAACCCTTGTCCCGATGTCGCTGGCTATGAAAAGGCAAAAGTGTTTAAGGGTTAGAACTAATTCGGATGCTTGCTTATTTATTGGGAGACGACCAATTGTGTTTTCAGCAAGGGAAGCATATAAGCAATCTAATATAAACTAAAACAACGATTAAAAACATCCAAATAGTCATAGAAAAGCAATCAACACATGTTCTTAACACATATGAACATAAAACATCAAGACTAAGGGAAGAGATTAAGAGTCCCTACTTGACTTTTCACTGAATTTAACTTGCTGTCTAGAAATAAAGAAAGCTTTTCCTCCTAGAAATCCTGAGTTTTTTCTTAGTGATGTGCATTCAAATGACTTTTTATGACAGCCATCACCTTATCCAGGGACGGATCTAGTTAAGGCCGGGGGTGACACATGCCACCCTCAAGTTTTTCGGAAAAATTTTCGGGCCAGCAAGTTTGCGTTCAAGAGGGCGAGGCCTGAGCGGGTTTCCAGCGGCTTTTTCACAATCTTAATGTCCGAATTAGGTCTTGGCGTCAACTGGAGAGTTGTAGCCATTTGAGTTAGCTTTCCAACAAGCTTTGAATCAACCAATTCGGACACCGCATGCGATCTGGGCATGCAAAATCACCGGCAAGGTCGGTTTGCCCTGTTTTGCCCGAAACTCCATAGTTGGCTCAAATTCACTCAACTTTTGCTCCATTTGATCTTTGAGGCTCCGAGTGAGACAAAATGCATTTTGGGACCTAGTAGACCAAGAAGGGTATGAAATGGCATCAAAATTACTTGGAAACGAATCAAAACTACTAAGAAAATTAGAAGAAAATTAGTCAAGTATTTGACTCATCAATCCTATATTGAGTTCATGATTCCCGAATCAATAAGTTATTATTTTCTTCTTATAATTTGTTCTCCCGAGCAACAATTTTTGAGTCAATGTGTTCATTTTAATGCACCTGTGCTCGGTGGCTAGTGTCATTACCTTTGCGTTCAAGAGCGATGAAGGATCTTCCTCTGAGGAATAGGCTGAGTTCATTGGGATGTAACATGTTAGGCTCTCTCTGGTTTGATATATTCAGTTTTTGTATCAGTTGCATTTTGCTTCATGTTATTCTAGAGATACTTGTTTCATTTTGACAAACCAATTCTATTTACTTTGATTTCAAAAAAAAAATCTTTGGCTAAAGCCCAAGATGTTTTGGCACCAATTTTTTTAATTAGAATTTGAAGTGTATTTTTCAAGAAATTTATACAATTTTTGTAAAATGCCCAAGTAATTTCAGAATTTTTTTTCATGATGCAATTATTTTTTTGTCTGTCACCCCCTACCAAAATTCCTGTATCCGTCCTGACCTTATCCTAGTTTAAGGTGCTTGTAACATGCTTACAAAAAAAAATCAAGCTAAGTAAGAATATTGTGAGAAAGGTTAGTGGCAACCTATGTGCTTCTTCTTTAGTTTAAAAACATACTTATATTGTTATTTTTATCCATCTTTTCCTTTTAAAAGCTGAAGTATATAACTATGTTTGGGTTTAGTTTACCAAGGTTTAAATTCCAGGTTATTACAATTCATGAAAGGCTTTTAGCATTTGAAGCTTAGTTCAAGCGAAATCTAACCTCCTGGGCTTTAGCTTTCGAGCTCAGCTTGGCAAAGACCCGAAATCGTTAAATCCTTTAACATTTTAAAACTCAACATCCTTGTACATAACAACAACAAAAACAACTTATGATTACTAAAGCTGTAAAGCATGATGCCGAACATGTAAAAACCTCAAGTTATACCTCCTACAAAACACACAACTTCATCAGAATGCAATTAGGGAATTTGGATGTCATATAAAAAATTATTTGTCAATCAAGCATGCTTACAATTGGCATTGCAGAAGAGCAGGCGGCTGTCGATGTTGGCACGTGGAAGTAGAACTCCAGGCGGTCCATCGTCGTTTGAAATTAGGGTTGCCAACGTTCGATTGCCAATGAGGCTTGAAGAAAAAGTTTACTTTAATTGTGATTCGGTCCCTTAATGTTTATGATTGGCCCCGTAAGATTTTGGGAATTGATTGATCGCTTGTTGAACCGAACGCTAGGGTTTTCGGTCATTCCGATCCCGTATTGCCTTAATCTTTATCAATCAATCTCGGTTAACCTGAATCAATCGTATGTCTCTATCTTGAATCGTATTGAGTCTCTCGAATCCGCTAGATTGTTTTTCTGATTCAATATCAGATTGATTTATTAGCTGGGGGTGATGTTTTATTCAATTTCCAGCTTCTTTCTTTTATAGTGCTGGATTGATTGTTTTGTTTTGATCCTGCTGGAGATATACTTGTGTAGTTATTGTAAATTAATTAATGTCTGATTTCAGGTTAGACTTGAGAATGGAGGACCTTGTTGTTGAAATAGAAAAGCACTTGTCTGGTGGTGTTCCTCAGCTCCGTTCCTACATGATTTCACCCCCGGAGACTTTCCAAGATAAAATGAATGCTCTCTTTGTTGCTCTCTTTACATCTGCTGGTGATGGTTTTGCGAGTAGGGTGTGGGAGAAGAAGGACGTCATTATGCAAGCTACTGCTGGTCCGATTGACGTTGATGAAGAACAAGTGGTTCTGCTCCGAGCAATTGAAGTTTTCTGCCAGAATGCAACCCCCGGTGGTCTCAAGGAGGTTTCCTTGCTTCTGAGATGGTTATATAATGCTGGTATCCTTGAGAAGGAACATATACTGACCTGGTATAAGGAGGGGTCAACTGGGCCTGCCAAGGACTCCCCCTTGTGGGAATCAGCCAAGTTTATTGTCGAGTATCTTGAATACTCACCGGAGATTGTGGGTGAAGATGACAGCGAGTCTGAAGATGAATGGGGGCCCTGATTTGCTTTTATCTTGAAGCTAAAGTCTTTTTCGTATTGTGTCTGAAATAAGGAGAGGGATGGATGGTTACATGCAGAGATGGATTCTTTAGTCATAGAAGTTCCGATTCAGCATAGCCAGAAGTTCCTCTTCATGTGTCATGTTTTATTTATGGACGTTTAACCTCATTTAAACTTTACGAGTTAGCAGGAATCTGAATCCATGTGTTTAAGGTGATTTGTTTCATGTGTCCTACTGATTTCTGATTCCTAAAGCTACCAATATGTTCTTTTCAAAGGTCTGTCACCTAATGCAGAAAGCTTCTTGCTAAATTCCTAACTAGTGATCCTTGCTTGTCTGAACAGGTGTTATAGTCATGACTCTATTCACCTGTACATAATTTATGATCTTTGCACAATAGAATCTTTCCAGCTCATCTGTTTACAGAAACAGATTTTTCTATCTCAATTTTGTTTTTGCTTGTATTTATTTCCTCTTGTAAGTACGTGTAGTACAACGTTTCTGTATAAGTACACATTATCTCACAGATAGTACATTCTGTATATTATGGGGCAAAATTATATTTGGTATGAACAACCATTTTAGTGAATGGAGAATCAATGGAGATGTTTGGACCCTTGAAAAGAGTCTTTAAATGAAGAGACGTATTTGTATGTGTTCATAAATCAGCCACCAGAAGGCCTTTCATCGAGGGCAATCCCACATTGTACGACCTGTGAATCCTTGTCTTCATGGATGAAGTCTTATTTGTAACATGATCACTGAGATCGACTTTCTTGATGGTGTTCATAGTTGTTTTGGTTAGGACACTTGGCTCTTTCTCTTCGGTTAAAAATTGGAGCCCCTGATAGTTGCAACTCACTTGATGTCAAAGGCCAAATAAACATAGCTGGCATTAAAAACCATGAGAGTGAAAACCAAAATGTAGATTAACCTTGGTCGATTTATCCACATATGTCACTGACACTGACGATGTTGGGCGGTCTGCTATTGCTACCCTGCTGCTGAAACCCTGACCATGTGAGACAAGTGTAACGTGTGTCAGGTAACATTATAAGCAGAAGTAAGAGTGAAAGTCATTCATGAAAGGCTATCAGCATTTGAAGCTTAGTCCATCACTTGAGCGAAATCTAACCTCCAGGGCTTTAGCTTTCGAGGTGTCTTTAAAGCCCTCAGCAGCTTGGCATAGGTACATGAGACCCGCATTCGTTAAATCCTGTAACATTTTGAAAGATGATAGCAGTCAGTAACTCAAAATCATTTTTATATAACATAACAACAACAACAACTTATGATTACTAAAGCATGATGCCAAACCTGTTTGCCTTCAAGAACCTCAAGTTTTACTTCCTACAAAACATGAGTGCCAAACACAAGTTCAACAGAATGCAATTAGGGAATTTGGATGTCCTAGAAAAAGTATTTGTCAATTAACTTACCAAGCCTGCTACCATCTGTTGAATCATCTCAACATCATATCCAATTTGAGAGAGATTTACAGTCACCATAGTGACCTAAATGTATCCAAAAGATGATTGTTAATCTTAATTCACACATGAAAAGGGTGTCCTAAATAAATCCAATTCGTAGTGGATGATTAGTAATGGGATTTGAAGTGTTAGTTGACGTCCTATTATCATCTGAATTCTGAAGTTCGTATAAAAAATAATCTTGCGATGCAGAGACAGCCTTATTATGATGAAGCAACTTGAAAGAGAGATGGTGATAGGAAACTTAGTACCAGATAATGAACAATTATCACTCATTCAATAGATCATAATTTATGGCAGTCAAAATAGTTTATATTTTTATAATATTAACAATACAAATGGCATATAGGAATCTCCAAATATATTAACATATAGACGAAGCTAATTTGGGTGAAGAGGAAAGAATAGCATACACTGTCTGAGATTTTCTCAGATATCTGCCTCTGTTCTTCCACCTTCCAGTCCAAGTTTTCCAACTTCTTCGATAATTGCTTCTTTGTTGCCTGGTAAAATGAAGTTGATATTTATTCTAAGATCAAGTAATCATTGTGACTATCACTTAACATCATCAATGCTACTCACGGCTAGTGTTTCACTGACGTTCTCCAACTGTTTTGATACCGTTTCAACAGCAGATTTCATATTTTGCTTAGTTACATACATGACATCAGAGAAAGACCATCCCTGCACAGCCGGAAAAAAAGTGGCATGAGACACTACAATTCATGGCAATGGACAAGTACATAGAGAACAATAAGTCTGTACCTTCCACCACATGTAACAATATCCCATTGCCCCAAAAGCAGCAGCAGGCACTATGTAAGAACTGAGTCCTGGTATAACAAACCATATGAACCCTTATAATATCAATGAAAATAAAGAATAGGCAAACAACGCATGCATCCTGTCTTCTTACACTTAAAAGCAATCCAAGAAACATAAATTCCACAATCTCACACATAAAACAAACTAATTATGCAATAAGCAAGTTGACAACGATAAAAAATAACTAACCACTGGAGCTAGAATTCCCATTGAGAATCGTTACTGGATTGGATGTGGTTAGCTCCCTGATTTCACTAGCCAATTGCCGAATCTGAAGATTAGTTTATATGAGAATAGTTAGGAACTCGATGTAGAAGCAATTGTGCAAACTATAAAGGATCATGCAATTTAAAAGCATCCATCATACGTGCAATGAGTAGAGAAGGGATTGGATAAAAATTCAAATAGATAATTGAACCTTACAACAAAACTGATAGTACCTGTGCAGCAAGAATGGCGGTATCAAATTTTTCAGGAGATATCTTGGCCCCATTCACATCCCCCAGCAACTCCTGCAAATTTGCAATGACCTCTGACAATCTCCCATGCTTTAGTATAACGGAACTGGTCAAACCTATACCAGGCCACATACATCATCAGATGGAGAAAGCCAGAAGATATTGATTTGATAATATAGGACATAGTGAATATCAACACTTCAAGATTATTAAAAAAAACACAAAACTAACATAAAGGAAAACATATTTGATCCCTAGCTATAGTTACATAACCGATACTGGATTTCACTACAGAATTCTATTGCACATCAAACTTGGCAGCATATTCGAATCCCATAATCCCTAATACATAATGTTCAAAGCCTTTACACGCGATTATCAAATTGAAAAGTAAAAAAAAAAAAGCTTCAGCATAGATTTAGCTATTGCAAAAGAAGAAAATAATCAAAACTATTACTATGTAAGATATAGATCAAGTCACTTGATAGTATGATCGCTTTACATCTAACATCCTGCTCAAACTCAAATTAGGGTTTCGCTATAGATAACAACACATAAACTAATAGCCTCTGTTCCCACCGAGTAAATTAAACGTACCTGCACCAACGAGGATGAGAACTTTGGAGCTTGAGACTCCGGTCTGCATCGCCATTTCTACACGCCTGAAGTGCGCTGACTCGCCGTCTATCTTGTCTGATTCAAAAGACATTCGTACAACTTTCCCTAAATTCAAGCATTGGACTCCTAATGACGTATTTACCCCTCTATCTTATGGGCCGTTTGATATTTGAGGCGTAAACATTCAGTGCAGTTTCGGTAATAAAACCAGATGTCTCCCCCATTGGTTTGATTTAACGGAATAGCAACACAATGACTAGCGTACATTGATTTGGATTTAATTTTTTTTGAAAATCATTGAAATAATTTAGGCCAAAAATCAAGATTAATTTCTAAATTTCATATAATTTGATGTTTTTTTTATATTTTCCTTTTCGGGTTTGGATCAAATACAAACCAATATTATAAATAAAAACTACAAACCCATAAAAAATTCGACACGTGTCAAAATGAACCAATTAAAATTCAGCCGAGATTTCATCCAGTCGGGGTTATTTTTGTAAATAAAAAAATTACATGTGGACTTATTTAAAAATATATAAACGATATGAGGGGTATAAACGTCCAAAATTTGCTACAGTAATGTTCAGACTTCAAAAACAATGTTCAGACTTAAACCAGTAATGACAAATACTTCAAAAAAACATTGTTCAGACTTTAAAAAACAGTGTTCAGACTTAAAAAAATAATAATGAGACTTAAACCATTAACAATCAGACTTAAATAACAATGTTCAGACTTAAAAAACAATGTTCAGACTTAAACCAGTAATGACAATACTTGAAAAAACATTGTTCAGACTTGAAAAAACATTGTTCAGACTTAAAAAATAATAATGAGACTTAAACCATTAACGATCAGACTTAAATAACAATGTTCAGACTTAAAAAAACAATGTTCAGACTTAAACCAGTAATGACAATACTTGAAAAAATATTGTTCAGACTTAAAAAACATTGTTAACGATCAGACTTTTTAAGTCTGAACACTACCATTTAAGTCTGATTATTAAGTATTTTTAAGTCTTACCATCTTAAGTCTGAACACTACCATTTAAGTCTGAACACTACAATGTTCAGACTTAAATCAGTAATGACAAGACTTAAAATGGTTATAATCAGACTTAAAATTGATAATGATCAGACTTTTAATATGGTAATGATCAGACTTACATGCAGAAATTGGAACATCTGAAGAATGCTATGCAAAATTTGATGTTTATGCGCCTATGTCAGAATTTGATGAAAGCCTAGTATTTTTTGGGTGGAAACGGCATTCTGAGCAAGACTCACAACTACGTGGTGAGGTCGGTGTTTTTAGGGCAAATTCGATCATCTGAAGGGTCAAATTCATGTTTTAATCAAAAATAAAAATATAAAAAAAAATTTAGTCTGATCATAGAATTCTTAGGGAAAGACTCTTTAATTTTAAGTCTGATCATAGAATTCTTTTTAAGTATGATCATTACCATTTTAAGTCTGATCATTAAGAATTTTTAGTCTGATCATTGCTTTTTTTTTAAGTCTGATCATTAAGCTTTTAAGTCTGAACACTACCATTTAAGTCTGAACACTACCATTTAATTAAGTTTGATTATTAAGTATTTTTAAGTATGAACACTACTTTTTTTTAAGTCTGAACACTACCTTTTTAAGTCTGAACACTACCATTTAAGTCTGATTATTAAGTATTTTTAAGTCTGAACACTACCATTTAAGTCTGAACACTACCATTTAAGTCTGAACACTACCTTTTTTAAGTCTGAACACTACCATTTAAGTCTGATTATTAAGTATTTTTAAGTCTGAACACTACCATTTAAGTCTGAACACTACCATTTAAGTCTGATTATTAAGTATTTTTAAGTCTGAACACTACCATTTAAGTCTGAACACTACCATTTAAGTCTGAACACTACCTTTTTTAAGTCTGAACACTACCAGTTAAGTCTGAACACTACCATTTAAGTCTGAACACTACCTTTTTTAAGTCTGAACACTACCATTTAATTAAGTCTGATTATTAAGTATTTTTAAGTATGAACACTACTTTTTTTAAGTCTGAACACTACCTTTTTAAGTCTGAACACTACCTTTTTAAGTCTGAACACTACCATTTAAGTCTGATTATTAAGTATTTTTTAGTATGAACACTACTTTTTTTAAGTCTGAACACTACCATTTAAGTCTGAACACTACCATTTAAGTCTGATTATTAAGTACATTTAAGTCTGAACACAACCTTTTTTAAATCTGAACACTACCATTTAAGTCTGATTATTAAGTATTTTTAAGTCTGAACATTACCATTTAAGTCTGAACACTACCATTTAAGTCTGATTATTAAGTATTTTTAAGTCTGAACACTACCATTTAAGTCTGAACACTACCATTTAAGTCTGAACACTACCATTTAAGTCTGATTATTAAGTACATTTAAGTCTGAACACTACCATTTAAGTCTGATTATTAAATATTTTTAAGTCTGAACACTACCATTTAAGTCTGAACACTACCATTTAAGTTGAACACTACCATTTAAGTCTGATTATTAAGTATTTTTAAGTCTGAACATTACCATTTAAGTCTGATTATTAAATACATTTAAGTCTGAACACAACCTTTTTTAAGTCTGAACACTACCATTTAAGTCTGATTATTAAGTATTTTTAAGTCTGAACATTACCATTTAAGTCTGAACACTATCATTTAAGTCTGATTATTAAATATTTTTAAGTCTGAACACTACCATTTAAGTCTGAACACTACCATTTAAGTCTGATTATTAAGTACATTTAAGTCTGAACACAACCATTTTTAAGTCTGAACACTACCATTTAAGTCTGATTATTAAGTATTTTTAAGTCTGAACATTACCATTTAAGTCTGAACACTACCATTTAAGTCTGATTATTAAGTATTTTTAAGTCTGAACACTACCATTTAAGTCTGAACACTACCATTTAAGTCTGAACACTACCATTTAAGTCTGATTATTAAGTACATTTAAGTCTGAACACTACCATTTAAGTCTGATTATTAAATATTTTTAAGTCTGAACACTACCATTTAAGTCTGAACACTACCATTTAAGTTGAACACTACCATTTAAGTCTGATTATTAAGTATTTTTAAGTCTGAACATTACCATTTAAGTCTGATTATTAAGTACATTTAAGTCTGAACACAACCTTTTTAAAGTCTGAACACTACCATTTAAGTCTGATTATTAAGTATTTTTAAGTCTGAACATTACCATTTAAGTCTGAACACTACCATTTAAGTCTGATTATTAAATATTTTTAAGTCTGAACACTACCATTTAAGTCTGAACACTACCATTTAAGTCTGAACACTACCATTTAAGTCTGATTATTAAGTACATTTAAGTCTGAACACAACCTTTTTTAAGTCTGAACACTACCATTTAAGTCTGATTATTAAGTATTTTTAAGTCTGAACATTACCATTTAAGTCTGAACACTACCATTTAAGTCTGATTATTAAGTATTTTTAAGTCTGAACACTACCATTTAAGTCTGAACACTACCATTTAAGTCTGAACACTACCTTTTTTAAGTCTGAACAATACCATTTAAGTCTGAACACTAACAATTTTTGGACTAAATTGAAAATAACATAATTAGGTTTTATAACCATTAGTGTGGAATGACTATTATACCCCTCCGTGTTTTCTCCGGAATTTCGACTAAACTGGGACACGTGTCGGCTTTATAATCGGTTTGTAGTTTTTATTTATAATTTGGTTTGTACCTGAACCGCACCCTTCCTTTTCAACCATTAAACACACTATAAAGTATACAAAGTACTCATAAAAAAAAGTATAAAAATTATTATGACTATTTTAATCTAGGGTGCGGTTCAGGTACAAACCAAATTATAAATAAAAACTACAAACCGATTATAAAGCCGACACGTGTCCCAGTTTAGTCGAAATTCCGGAGAAAACACGGAGGGGTATAATAGTCATTCCACACTAATGGTTATAAAACCTAATTATGTTATTTTCAATTTAGTCCAAAAATTGTTAGTGTTCAGACTTAAATGGTATTGTTCAGACTTAAAAAAGGTAGTGTTCAGACTTAAATGGTGGTGTTCAGACTTAAATGGTAGTGTTCAGACTTAAAAATACTTAATAATCAGACTTAAATGGTAGTGTTCAGACTTAAATGGTAATGTTCAGACTTAAAAATACTTAATAATCAGACTTAAATTGTAGTGTTCAGACTTAAAAAAGGTTGTGTTCAGACTTAAATGTACTTAATAATCAGACTTAAATGGTAGTGTTCAGACTTAAATGGTAGTGTTCAGACTTAAAAATATTTAATTATCAGACTTAAATGGTAGTGTTCAGACTTAAATGGTAATGTTCAGACTTAAAAATACTTAATAATCAGACTTAAATGGTAGTGTTCAGACTTAAAAAAAGTTGTGTTCAGACTTAAATGTACTTAATAATCAGACTTAAATGGTAATGTTCAGACTTAAAAATATTTAATAATCAGACTTAAATGGTAGTGTTCAACTTAAATGGTAGTGTTCAGACTTAAATGGTAGTGTTCAGACTTAAAAATATTTAATAATCAGACTTAAATGGTAGTGTTCAGACTTAAATGTACTTAATAATCAGACTTAAATGGTAGTGTTCAGACTTAAATGGTAGTGTTCAGACTTAAAAATACTTAATAATCAGACTTAAATGGTAGTGTTCAGACTTAAATGGTAATGTTCAGACTTAAAAATACTTAATAATCAGACTTAAATGGTAGTGTTCAGACTTAAAAAAGGTTGTGTTCAGACTTAAATGTACTTAATAATCAGACTTAAATGGTAGTGTTCAGACTTAAATGGTAGTGTTCAGACTTAAATGGTAGTGTTCAGACTTAAAAATATTTAATAATCAGACTTAAATGATAGTGTTCAGACTTAAATGGTAATGTTCAGACTTAAAAATACTTAATAATCAGACTTAAATGGTAGTGTTCAGACTTAAAAAAGGTTGTGTTCAGACTTAAATGTACTTAATAATCAGACTTGAATGGTAATGTTCATACTTAAAAATACTTAATAATCAGACTTAAATGGTAGTGTTCAACTTAAATGGTAGTGTTCAGACTTAAATGGTAGTGTTCAGACTTAAAAATATTTAATAATCAGACTTAAATGGTAGTGTTCAGACTTAAATGTACTTAATAATCAGACTCAAATGGTAGTGTTCAGACTTAAATGGTAGTGTTCAGACTTAAATGGTAGTGTTCAGACTTAAAAATACTTAATAATCAGACTTAAATGGTAGTGTTCAGACTTAAATGGTAATGTTTAGACTTAAAAATACTTAATAATCAGACTTAAATGGTAGTGTTCAGACTTAAAAAAGGTTGTGTTCAGACTTAAATGTACTTAATAATCAGACTTAAATGGTAGTGTTCAGACTTAAATGGTAGTGTTCAGACTTAAAAAAAGTAGTGTTCATACTAAAAAATACTTAATAATCAGACTTAAATGGTAGTGTTCACACTTAAAAAGGTAGTGTTCAGACTTAAAAAGGTAGTGTTCAGACTTAAAAAAAGTAGTGTTCATACTTAAAAATACTTAATAATCAGACTTAATTAAATGGTAGTGTTCAGACTTAAAAAAGGTAGTGTTCAGACTTAAATGGTAGTGTTCAGACTTAACTGGTAGTGTTCAGACTTAAAAAAGGTAGTGTTCAGACTTAAATGGTAGTGTTCAGACTTAAATGGTAGTGTTCAGACTTAAAAATACTTAATAATCAGACTTAAATGGTAGTGTTCAGACTTAAATGGTAGTGTTCAGACTTAAAAATACTTAATAATCAGACTTAAATGGTAGTGTTCAGACTTAAAAAAAGGTAGTGTTCAGACTTAAGGCCCTGTCCACATTGACTTGTTTTTTTGACTTGTAAGTTAAGTTAAGTTAATATCAGTTAAGATAAGTTAAGATCAGTTAAGATAAGTTAATATCAGTTAAGATAAGTTAAGATCAGTTAAGATAAGTTAAGTTACTTTTATCATACCATCATACTATTCACCATCATCATATCATCATCATCATACTATTCATCATCATCATCAAACCATCATCATCATCATCATACCATCACACTATTCATCATCATACCATCATCATCATACTATTCATCATACCATCATCATCATCATACTATTCACCACCATCATCATCATACTATTCATCATTCCATCATCATCATCATCATACTATTCATCATACCATCATCATCATACTATTCACCATCATCATACCATCATACTATTCATCACACCATCATCATTATCACACCATCACCATCATCATACTATTCATCATACCATCATCATACTATTCATATCATCATCATCATACCATCACACTATTCATCATACCATCATCATCATCATAAAATTACTATTCATCATCATAAAATTACTATTCATCACCATCATCACCCCCATCATCATCATCAGTATATTACTATTCATCATAAAATTACTATTCATCATCATAAAATTACTATTCATCACCATCATCACCCCCACCATCATCATCAGTATATTACTATTCATCATAAAATTACTATTCATCATCATCATAAAATTACTATTCATCATCATAAAATTACTATTCATCATCATCATCACCCCCATCATCATCATCAGTATATTACTATTCATCATCATAAAATTACTATTCACCATCATCATAAAAGTACTATTCATCATACCATCATCATAATATTACTATTCATCATCATCATAAAATTACTATTCATCATCATAAAATTACTATTCATCATCATCATAATATTACTATTCATCATACCATTATCATCATACTATTCACCATCATCATAATATTACTATTTATCATTATCGTAAATATTACTATTCATCATCATCATAATATTACTATTCATCATACCATCATCATCATACTATTCGCCATCATCATAATATTACTATTTATCATTATCATAAATATTACTATTCATCATCATCATAATATTACTATTCATCATACAATATAAGTTTCAGTTAAGTTAAGATAAGTTAATATCAGTTAAGATAAGTTAAGATCAGTCACTATAAGTTAAGATCAGTTAAGATAAGATAAGACACTATAAGTTTCAGTCAAAGTGGACAGGCCCTAAATGGTAGTGTTCAGACTTAAATGGTAGTGTTCAGACTTAAAAATACTTAATAATCAGACTTAAATGGTAGTGTTCAGACTTAAAAAGGTAGTGTTCAGACTTAAAAAAAGTAGTGTTCATACTTAAAAATACTTAATAATCAAACTTAATTAAATGGTAGTGTTCAGACTTAAATGGTAGTGTTCAGACTTAAAAGCTTAATGATCAGACTTAAAAAAAAAGCAATGATCAGACTAAAAATTCTTAATGATCAGACTTAAAATGGTAATGATCATACTTAAAAAGAATTCTATGATCAGACTTAAAATTAAAGAGTCTTGCCCTAAGAATTCTATGATCAGACTAAATTTTTTTTATATTTTTATTTTTGATTAAAACATGAATTTGACCCTTCAGATGATCGAATTTGCCCTAAAAACACCGACCTCACCACATAATTGTGAGTCTTGCTCAGAATGCCGTTTCCACCCAAAAAATACTAGGCTTTCATCAAATTCTGACACAGGCGCATAAACATCAAATTTTGCATAGCATTCTTCAGATGTTCCAATTTCTGCATGTAAGTCTGATCATTACCATATTAAAGTCTGATCATTATCAATTTTAAGTCTGATTATAACCATTTTAAGTCTTGTCATTACTGATTTAAGTCTGAACATTGTAGTGTTCAGACTTAAATGGTAGTGTTCAGACTTAAGATGGTAAGACTTAAAAATACTTAATAATCAGACTTAAATGGTAGTGTTCAGACTTAAATGGTAGTGTTCAGACTTAAAAAGTCTGATCGTTAACAATGTTTTTTAAGTCTGAACAATATTTTTTCAAGTATTGTCATTACTGGTTTAAGTCTGAACATTGTTTTTTTAAGTCTGAACATTGTTATTTAAGTCTGATCGTTAATGGTTTAAGTCTCATTATTATTTTTTAAGTCTGAACAATGTTTTTTCAAGTATTGTCATTACTGGTTTAAGTCTGAACATTGTTTTTTAAGTCTGAACATTGTTATTTAAGTCTGATTGTTAATGGTTTAAGTCTCATTATTATTTTTTTAAGTCTGAACACTGTTTTTTAAAGTCTGAACAATGTTTTTTTGAAGTATTTGTCATTACTGGTTTAAGTCTGAACATTGTTTTTGAAGTCTGAACATTACTGTAGCAAATTTTGGACGTTTATACCCCTCATATCGTTTATATATTTTTAAATAAGTCCACATGTAATTTTTTTATTTACAAAAATAACCCCGACTGGATGAAATCTCGGCTGAATTTTAATTGGTTCATTTTGACACGTGTCGAATTTTTTATGGATTTGTAGTTTTTATTTATAATATTGATTTGTATTTGATCCAAACCCTTTAATCTATACCATATCCCATTCCCCATTTATTCACACATCGCATGTGATGTGACCATTACATAAGCACGAGCAAATAAAACAAAACCGAAAATTAAACTACACAAATTACAATACCATTAAAAAAAAATCAAGCCTCAAGGAAAATAAATTAAAAAATAAAATGAAAGTCAGTAGTGAGAAAAGACTTGTTCCCAAATCAACACCCACAACAACGCCTCAACTCAAAACTCTCTCTCTCTCTATGTAAGAAGATCTCTCTAGTCGCCTCCGCTTCTTCCGTCAACATTTCCCGGCCACTCCATTTCCGAATTCACCTTTTCCTTTCCGTTTGCTATCGTAGAGTTTCTCTGCTTCGGCTCTCAAATTCTGTGTGGAATACGAGGATTTATAAAGTTCGGATTTTTGTATATTTCTGGATGGCATTCAATGTCCCTTTATACTATATTTTAACAGCATACGCCTTGCGTTGAATTGAATCTCCATCTTCTGCTGGGTATGCCCAATTTCTTAGAGATAGGTTACAGTTTGTTTCTTTAACTGCTTAATTCAAAGCTGTGTGTGTGTGTTCAGTTTGGTTGTATTTAGTGGGTTGATCTGTGATCAGATTCGTTGAAAAATGTATGCGCCTTCGAATACGAGGGAGATGTCGTCATTTGAGCTGCAGTCTGAATTGCCCATCATCAGACATAGCATACAAAGCCGAAGGGCTAATATGACCGTGAAGTTTCAAGATATTTACGGATTTACCGTGGAAGGAAATGTGGACGATGTTAATGTGCTGAATGAGGTGAGGGAGAAGGTGAGGCAACAGGGTAAGGTTTGGTGGGAGCTAGAGGCCAGCAAGGGTGCCAATTGGTATTTGCAGCCACAAATTAGCATCTCGTCTATTGCTGAAGGAATTAGTCTTAAGTCTTCACTCAAGTTGTCGTCTTTTATGAATGCAAATACTTTGAAGAAGCTGATTAGGAAGGGCATTCCGCCTGTTTTAAGACCCAAGGTGTGGTTTTCATTGTCTGGGGCAGCTAAGAAGAAGTCTACCGTCCCTGAGACTTATTATGATGACTTGACACAGGCCGTTGAGGGCAAGGTCACCCCTGCGACCAAGCAGATTGATCATGTGAGTTTAATAACTTGCTACATTCTTGTTGCAGATGATTTTGGTTCTATTTTTTTCAGTATTAGCTTGCTTGAATATTACTAACATGCCTGCACATAGATCTTAGACGGTCTGCTCCAGTTGTTGCTAAATATGGAATAGTTTATGTTGTTGTGTTGAACTGGATTAATTTTTGTCTACAAAAGACATGCGTATGTAATAGATCCAGCTCATAATTATAAATATTATCTCCAAAAAATTTCTATCTTTTCCATGGAGTGTTTCTGAAGATATGATACATTGTTAGATGGAGTAGCTTGTTGTTGTATCTCGTGCATTCATTATTTGTATCTTTCAACCAGAGCTGTTTGTAATTTGTATTTTACAGCAATTAAAATAGTTTCATCCTCAAATTCTGCCATAAATTTATTCATACCTTTTGTTAACATTACAAGGGTTTCACTATATATCACACCATCAAGCAATGGTTTTCTGTTGTAATACAGGACCTGCCACGGACATTCCCTGGTCATCCATGGTTGGACACTCCGGAGGGTCATTCTGCTCTCCGCCGTGTGCTTGTCGGGTATTCATTTCGTGATTCCGATGTTGGCTATTGTCAGGTGCACTCTCGCCTTAGTTGCATCCATCACCCGTATAGAGTAACTATTCACTTGACACTAGACAGCTACCATTTAAATTAGATCATAGCGAAGGGCACTGTAATGACATATATTTGCTAACTTTACTTAATTAATGATCAATGCATGATTTCTCCCACATTAAAATTTTGTTATATTACATGGACTATTTTGGTTTTATTATATGATCTACTTTTCTCATTTGATATTAAATTTTTAATCAATTGAAAGTAGATTCCAGAAATATCGTAAGTCTCATCTATTTTGGTTTTATTATATGATCTACTTTTCTCATGCATGATTCGAACGTCGAATGAATGTGGCCATTGGTTACTGTTGGCAGAATGGCAGTCACTCAGAATCTAAGACATGCAATTCTTTTTCATATCGTTTTGTACTCCGTCTAAATGTTTGTTTCGAATATGCAAAAGTATATCCAGTTCAATTTTTTTTTATGAGGTCATGGATGTGGATGATGCAGGGCTTGAACTATGTTGCAGCATTGTTGCTACTTGTTATGAAAACGGAAGAAGAGGCTTTCTGGATGCTTGCCGTTCTTCTAGAAAACGTTCTAGTCAATGACTGCTACACGACAAACTTATCTGGGTGCCATGTTGAACAAAGAGTGTTTAGGGACTTACTGTCGAAGACATGTCCAAGGTTCTCATTCCTGCTAATTAGCTTCAGTTCTTACTTTAACGTCATCATTTTTATTTGAAGTTCAGCAAATGATTACTGCAGAGTGGCAGCTCATTTGGATTCTTTGGAGTTTGATGTGTCCCTAGTTGCTACCGAATGGTTTCTATGCCTCTTTTCAAAGAGTTTGCCGTCTGAGGTAAGGCAGTAGTTGCCTTTTTCACTTTTGCTGATAAGCCTCATATCAATCAATCAATCATATTTGTTGACATCCAATAACCGATTGGGGCCACCCACATTTTCAGACAACTATGCGAGTTTGGGATGTCCTTTTCTTCGAAGGGGCTAAGGTTATATTTAACGTGGCTCTGGCCTTCTTCAAGGTGATTGCTACTCTGGGATTCAGTTTCAACATTTTTTTCTTCTACTCTGGTGATTTGAGCTTTTCATTGCACTTTCAAACAGTGGTAGGTATAATCTGTCATTCTTCTTCAATGCAGATGAACGAGGAAAAGTTACTTTTGACTCATCATGTTGGAGAAGTAATCAATATCCTACAGAAAACCACACATCATCTCTTTGATCCTGACGAGTTACTCACGGTAAGATTCGATTCAATTCTTTAATCCATCTTTTTTCTTTACATCCTAAGATTGTTAAATAAAAATCGCGGGTTGATTCGGTATTGCAGGTGGCTTTTGATCAGATTGGTACAATGACAGCCAACAATATATCAAAGCAAAGAAAAAAGCAGGAGCCTGCTGTGATGGCAGAGCTTGGTCAAAGACTGAGACGACTTACATCCTTGAATGATGAGAAGTAACTGGTCTTTGATTCCACATGTATGAAAATGTTGTAGTCAAAACCCGGCTTTTTTTTTGGGTCTAATGCTCTCTCTTCTCAACATCTAGTGACGGAAAGTATAGGGAGTATTGTATCAGTGTTAGGATGTCGGCAAAGAGGAAGTATGGCCTTTAAGTGATAATGAGATGTCAAATGATCAAAGGCTTTAAAGCCTGTTGTTGTTCATCATGGAAAAAGAGTTATGTGATGATGTTAAAGTTTACTTTGATACAATGCAGATCAAGACAAAATATATGGTTCAGGTTCTCATAAATAGCACAAGAGTCAAAAATAGATTAATGGCCCATACAGGTCTCGAACCTGTGACCTTCGCGTTATTAGCACGACGCTCTAACCAACTGAGCTAATGGGCCTTTTAGTATACCTTAATCCCTTAATGCTATATAACATGTCAAGCAGTCGCAGGTAGAACAGTGAAGATATGATTGGGACGTTATGAATTATGATTGCATTCCAAAGAAGATCAAGCTTGCTAAAAGGTACAGTAGTAAATATGATGTTGGAAAGAAGGGGATGAAATTGAACAAAAGGAAAAGCCAATGTGTTTGAAATGCATAATAAAGCCTACCGGGAGGCAGGAGCCATATAGCTCTCTTATTCAAATATGAAGTTAGCTGAGATAAATCATGAGAAAACACGGAAGAACTATCTCTATAAATAAGCATAATTAAAAACACTGAACAAGTATGAGATGATAAAACAAGAATGGTCATTCTAAAAGACCTCACTTAAGCCAGTGTTAACTCACGTGTATGACCATTCTTATAATCAAACAAGAATGGTCATACTTGTTCAGTGTTTTTTGTTGTTGATAAAAACAAGAATGGTCATACTTGCCAAGAATCTTACTAAATAATCAAATGACATATCTCTCGGACACCAAGAAATCAAATTTGTTGGGAGCAAATTATCCAAAAGTTTCATAAACATATAATAGAAGCTAAATTTTGCTTTGGATTTCCATATTTGCAAAGTGCATAGGTCAAAAAAATATTTTCATTTGTGCTACGACTACAAAATGAACTCAAAATTACAATGGAAATATAGGGCAAAACATGGTTAAATTGTATCTGAACTACATGTACAACAATTTTGTGCTAGTTTTTCGACAAGATAAACTTCTGCTTTCTGATGACCTTTAATTGACAAAACATGTGTATGAACTTCTGCTTTCTGATGGTCTTTATTTGACAAAACATGTGTATGAATGTAAGTATTGACGAGATGATAAAAAAATCAACAGTGCACTCACAAGGAGGTTCTGGTTTCAATGGCAGACTGGACCCTGCTGATGAACTCATCAACTTTCATGGTCCCAAGCTCTCCACCAAACCTTGACCTGATCGTGACTGATTGCATTTCCACTTCCTTGTGTCCAACAACAGCCATCAGCGGAACCTTCTGTTTCTCTGCGTTCCTAATGAGCTTCGGTAGGCGTTCTCCATGGAGAACTTCAGAACGGATGCCTTTAGCTTTGAGTTTCTTGTCCAGTTCAAGGCAATAATCTAGCTGCGCAAGGGTAAACATTATGGTATCAATTTTCTTAATGTGGATTCGTAAATTTATAGGATTGAGAGCTTAATCATGTGCAACTAAGTAGCTACACCTACCAGTGTGTCTGTCACAGGCAATATTCGTGCTTGAACGGGAGAAAGCCAAAGAGGGAAGTCCCCTGCATAATGCTCAATAAGGACTCCAAAGAACCGTTCCAAGGACCCCAAAACTGCTCTGTGTATCATGATGGGCCTCTTCTTTTCGCCGTTTGAATCAATATAAGTAATGTCAAAGCGCTGTGGTAAATTGAAATCAACCTGTAGCCCACGGAAATGGAGAACCAAGTACGAGTCAATCCATTGTTATGTCAAATTCGAAGTGATGTTTGTAGAAACTTGGACCACAGAGTCACTGTGTGATTATGGCATGACCATATGAATTAAGTGAAGTTACCTGAATAGTTGAGCACTGCCATTTTCTTCCTAAGGCGTCTTCAATTTTGAGATCTATCTTTGGACCATAAAAAGCACCACCACCATCATCGATTTGGTAACTCCAGCCTTTGTCATCCAAAGCATCTCTAAGAGCAGTTGTTGCTTTATCCCAAATATCTTCATCTCCCACCGATTTCTCTGGCCTTGTTGAGAGGTTTACTTCATACTTACTGAATCCAAATTGTAGCAATATTTGTTCCGTTAAATCCAAAACCCCCCTGATTTCATCCTTTATCTGATCTTCTAAGCAGAAAATGTGAGCATCGTCCTGCAAAAAAGGAAGGAAATAGCAGTTTTTACTCTCTATGTAAGATGATCTGTATTAATCCGAATCACATACATGGATAAAAGCAAAATCCAATACCCCTGGAGGCGTTTTTAGAAATGTATGTTACTCCAACTTCTCAAGCATTGTAAAATGCAACTCTGATTGGGCAATATTTTAGCACAGACCAGATATAAGCTTATACCTGAGTGAAGCCCCTGACACGAAAAAGGCCATGCAAGCTCCCAGACAACTCGTATCTATACACTGTCCCCAGCTCTGCAACCCTAACTGGAAAATCCCTATAAGAGTGTCGCTTTCTTTTGTAAACCAAAATATGGTAAGGGCAGTTCATTGGGCGAAGTTGATACAATTCGTCTTCGATGTTCATCTGATCATACATATTTTCTTTATAGAAATCTAAATGACCACTTATTTTCCACAGATCAGCTCTTGCCACATGTGGAGTATAAAGCAGACTGTAACCACAGTCAATGTGGATCTTTCTCCACGAGTCTTCTATGATATGCCTAATAATTGCACCTTTAGGATGCCAAAATACTAAACCTCCTCCGGCATCTTCCTGGGATATGCATAAACAACAATGACGTATAAATTCCAGGGATGAAAAACGAAAACAAAAGTGGTTCTTCCTCCCTATGCATAGAGTAAGCAGCTACCTGTATAGAGAAGAGATCTAAATCTTGGCCGATACGTCTGTGATCCCTGCGTTTCGCTTCTTCTTTAAAGTGACGGTATGCTTTTAATTGTTCTTCACTCTCCCATGCCGTGCCATAAATCCTCTGCAGCATTGGTTTCTTCACATCTCCCCTCCAGTAGGCACCGGCTACAGATTCTAACTCAACAGCTTTCCGGTTAATATTTCCAGTAGATTCTACATGCGGCCCAGCACAAAGATCCCACCATTCATTGCCTGAAACAAACATTAAATAATACACAAAACAAAGTAAGACTATGAGATTACTGATATTCCTACATTGAAGGCACTTAGGATGAATTATTATTTGGAAAAACTGGGTGCTAATCAATTTTTTTGTGTGCTAATGTAGATGGAATGTGGTAAAGAATTATAGTAGCAAGCGAGGAATACTCTATTTCTCTAAGTTTGTATTTCAATTACATAGAACAAAGAGATAAACATGACCCAATTGATTATGAAAAGAGTGGGCTTAAATTGTTTTTCTACAAGTGACACAAATAGTATGCCGAGTGAAAAAAAAATGGCACATTTATCATGAGTGAATGAACGCTTTTAACATTTCACAATAACTCCACATCGGCAGCCTATTTGCCTTAATCAGACTTAGCGAACATCCTAATCGAATAAAATGAGAATATTCAGCAAAAAAAAAATAGAACAACACAGGCTATAAACCACCAGTTGTCGATAAAGTGTTACCAATATGATAGATAGTGATGGGTTCTTCCTTGATGCCGTCCAAAATCTCCATTTTGTAAGGCTCGTTGATAGCCTCTATTCTTTTCCGAGCTTCATCTCTGGTAACTTCCTCCCTTAGCAGTGGCAAATTTCGACCAATGATGCGATCCTACAGATTACGCACTAAGTAAAATACCAACATCCTGAAACCGATAGAAAATCAACATTTTCCATAACCAGCACTTCCAAACGAATACAAGCAATGATGTAGTTAATGAAAATCAATTCACCATTTCCTTCTTAATCTTCTTCAAATCTGCATCAGTCAAAGGCCCCATGTCAAAATCATAATAGAATCCATTCTCTATCCATGGACCTATCGTCACTTTGGCCTCTGGAAATACCTTCTGCACAGCCATGGCCATCACATGTGCACACTGAACCAAAATTACAGAACATCTACCAAATTAAAACCTGATCACAATATAAACTCATCGAAAATACATCAACGCACTAAATTGACTAAAAATGAAGAAATAAAAAAAATCAAATACCGTGTGACGAATTCGCAGCAGCTTTTCAGACGACTCATTAGTCGGAAGCACAACTTTCCTATCTTGCACCTCCTCCACTCTTCCCTTATCCTCCGTCAATACTTCTGAATCCGTCGCCACGGCCGACGGCGACGTCGCTATTCCATTCCTTCCTTTGCTACGAGCAGCTGAAGTCCTGAATTTAGCAGCTTCGCCGGATTGGCGAATCGGAACTAGTACAAATTGCTTGACTAAAGAAGGCGCGAGGTTCGATTTGAAGGCACGGAACGATGCCGGGAAGAAAAGCGAGCTCGTTAACGCCATCCTTTGCTTGCAGCTGCTTCACTTCCACTTCCAGTTGTGTTCATCATCGAAATTTGTGTGGCAGAGAGGTTGCAGGATTTGCGGCCTGCCGGGATTGAACCGAAACGGTTTAATGTTTCGGCTCAATGTGCTGACGTGACACTGTTTGGTGAACTGGTAGGGCGCGCCAAAAACTGCGGAAGATTGTTAGTCCGGGAATCCTAATTGTAAACGAACAACGAGCTCCCCTAGAAAAATGCCTTCGCGAAAAATCCATCTGTCCAAATCTATTTGGGACTGATCGGGCGTTATGTTCCTAAAACCCTAAAATTTCAGAATTGTGTGAAGTTGAGGTCTGAAGATTTGATTTCAATCGATCCAGCGACGGCGGATTGTTGAAAAGAAGGAGATGAAGAATCTCTTCAAACAGAAGCCGAGACACGTGAAAGCAAGCGTGAGGAAAAGATTAGGTTTTTTGTGTGAATTAATTGAGTCTACTTTCGTCCAGTGCAGATGGAATGCTGACTGTCAAGCACGCTTAGGTAGACCGAACGCATCATCACTTGGCTTATAGTTTAGGCTGTCAACAATTGCATTTAGTTGTTTGTATAAATGTGAAGTAGAATGGTGAGATCAAGTGTTGGTTTTAATCCTAATGTCATTACTGCAGGCACGTCAAGATGCTACTCATGTAGTAGCAAATTTGCAAAGGCAGCGTGTGTAGTCCAGATTGATTGCATGTGAATACCTCGAACAAAATCTACATATTATGGATATCTTAATACCAGGGTGAGTTTTTTGTTTTCATTTTACCAGTTATATTGTGATTCGGCACCTTTGTTTGATTAATAGAAAATCTCAATAGCTGGTTTCCATTTTTGGGATATCATTAGCTGTTTATATTCATTGTTTGTCCAGGTCTGTTTCTCTTTTTCTTTGTTGTGTATTTACTTCATTTGTTCTTATAGGTATGTTCTGGAATGAAGAAATTTTTTTGAGTACTTACAAATTTGAAATTGCATCTGATGCTGCAGCCACTTTTAGAGTTAAGCGTTCCATCTGATGCTAATCAATTTTTATGACATCCACAAAACACTCCTATAATTCTCTATAAGAAATATTGTCATTTTACACAAGTAGGATATCCAATTTTTTGTCTGACTGATCAAATGTTGTTCTAGCAACTTAATAATTCACGTGATACTGATCAATATGTTTGGGATTGTGTGACTGCATTCAATAATGATCTGACTACACTGCAGGAACTTTTGACAAGACACAAGTCGACAGTTGCAGAGTTTCTGACGAAGAATTATGAATGGGTAAACTCTCAATGCCGCACTCTTCCGTTGTTGCAGCATTTTCTCCTAAGCCATGGTTTGAATGTCCATATGAACCTGACTGACAGTTGGTGAATTATACATATGCTTTTATCGTGTCAGTTTTTCCCTGAATACAACTCACAGTTGCTGGAATCATCACAAGAAGGCATGCTATTAAGGTATGGTTCAAATGTTTGTTTGAATTATTTCAATTTTCATGCAAAACCCCAACATCCTGGGGCATTTGGAAGAATTATGTTAGTTTTAATACTTGGATGCTGCAGCTTGTTTCAGCTATTGGGAGGTGTTTTGTTGCATCCTTCTAATGTAGCCGTGATGATTAAATATGTGAGCTCCTTGCAAAACATGAGGATAATGATGAATCTTCTCAGGGTCAGTATTACTATCCAATGAATACTCCTCCTCAACGATAGGTATTTTGTTACTGCTAATGTGTTTCCTCTGTTGCAGGACTCGAACAAATCAATTCAGTTGGAAGCATCTCATGTTTTCAAAGTGTCTTTCTAAACTTGAAGCTTTCTTTGTTATCTCCTTATTTGATATACCCAACTCACGAGAACTCACTATGTGAATCTGCTGTAACCAGCTGTTTCTGGTAAACCAAAACAAGCCACCCGAGGTTGTCACAATACTTGTCACAAACAGAAGCAAACTTATCCGCTTCTTCAACGATTTCAACATCGATAAAGGTATATTTCCTGAATTCCTTCTGATGAAATGCTCATACTTCTAGGATCAGTATTTTTCACTACATAATACATACCAGTTTGCTTACATATTTAATTCCTGTTACAGAAGACGCACAGTTTGAAGCAGACAAAGCTCAATTGGTCAAAGAGATAGCAGAGCTTCAGCCCAGGGACCTTTCATCTGTAGAGCTTGAGGTGGATAAAGCTCAAATCATTAAAGAGGCAGCAGAGGTTCAGCTGAATGATATAGAACCTGTACCGGAGAAAGCTCATGAAGTATATGGAATGCTTGTCTTTTCAGTCCGCTCAGACTGTTTTTGTGTGCTCTTGTTGACGTGGTCAGAGGAAGAAGCAGTAAATGTATTGACCGAATATTTTATTTTCAGAGTTTGTAAAGCTCGTTTTCAGTTACGATGTTGTGAGTGAGAACATAGAAGGCTCAGCCAGTGATGCGTGAGGCAAAGAGGAACAGTAATCTGCTTATCTTTTCACGCAGGCATATGTTGTCGGCGTTCGTCCCGGCTAGAGTTTTTCTAGCTTCTTAGTTCTCTATTTCGCCTTTGTATCTGTTACATGTAGTTTATCATCAAAAACAACACTCATGAAAAGTGTAACTACGGCGAAAATATTACTCGAATACTTAATTATTTATGAAATCTACTCTGTTATTATCATGTCTTTTTCTCACATTTCACAAATGGTTATGTACGTTTAATTTAAAATCATATTATTTAGGCTCTATGAATTTCAAATGTTTGATCTTTTTACCTCAAAAGCAACTAGTAGTACTTAAACAAAGTCACCAAGTTTTTTTTTGATAAAACAAAGTCACCAAGTTAATTTCATCAATTTGATTCTCAAATTTAAATTTTAAATATAGTTTTAGCTTCGTTTAGAAAACACACCCTTGAACCAAGGTTGTCAAGGCGACAAGTCGAGTCGAGTTGGTAGGATTATCACTAGTCGACTAGTCGACATATATAATTCATATATGTATATATATATAAGGGTGCGGTTCAGGTACAAACCAAATTATAAATAAAAACTACAAACCGATTATAAAGCCGACACGTGTCCCAGTTTAGTCGA
Source organism: Rhodiola kirilowii (assembly GCA_033675215.1). Classification (NCBI taxonomy): domain Eukaryota; kingdom Viridiplantae; phylum Streptophyta; class Magnoliopsida; order Saxifragales; family Crassulaceae; genus Rhodiola; species Rhodiola kirilowii. The sequence continues at coordinate 11,088,387 of CM066197.1, read as the reverse complement.
AATCCCGGAGAAAACACGGAGGGGTATAATAGTCATTCCACACTAATGGGTATAAAACCTAATAATGTTATTTTCAATTTAGTCCAAAAATTGTTAGTGTTCAGACTTAAAATACTGATGTTCAGACTTAAAAATACTTAATAATCAGACTTAAATGGTAGTGTTCAGACTTAAATGGTAGTGTTCAGACTTAAAAATACTTAATAATCAGACTTAAATGGTAGTGTTCAGACTTAAAAAGGTAGTGTTCAGACTTAAAAAAAGTAGTGTTCATACTTAAAAATACTTAATAATCAGACTTAAATGGTAGTGTTCAGACTTAAAAAAGGTAGTGTTCAGACTTAAATGGTAGTGTTCAGACTTAACTGGTAGTGTTCAGACTTAAAAAAGGTAGTGTTCAGACTTAAATGGTAGTGTTCAGACTTAAATGGTAGTGTTCAGACTTAAAAATACTTAATAATCAGACTTAAATGGTAGTGTTCAGACTTAAATGGTAGTGTTCAGACTTAAAAATACTTAATAATCAGACTTAAATGGTAGTGTTCAGACTTAAAAAAGGTAGTGTTCAGACTTAAATGGTAGTGTTCAGACTTAAATGGTAGTGTTCAGACTTAAAAATACTTAATAATCAGACTTAAATGGTAGTGTTCAGACTTAAAAAGGTAGTGTTCAGACTTAAAAAAAGTAGTGTTCATACTTAAAAATAATTAATAATCAGACTTAAATGGTAGTGTTCAGACTTAAAAAGGTAGTGTTCATACTTAAAAAAAGTAGTGTTCATACTAAAAAATACTTAATAATCAGACTTAAATGGTAGTGTTCAGACTTAAAAAGGTAGTGTTCAGACTTAAAAAAAGTAGTGTTCATACTTAAAAATACTTAATAATCAGACTTAATTAAATTGTAGTGTTCAGACTTAAAAAAGTAGTGTTCAGACTTAAATGGTAGTGTTCAGACTTAAAAAAGGTAGTGTTCAGACTTAAATGGTAGTGTTCAGACTTAAATGGTAGTGTTCAGACTTAAAAATACTTAATAATCAGACTTAAATGGTAGTGTTCAGACTTAAATGGTAGTGTTCAGACTTAAAAATACTTAATAATCAGACTTAAATGGTAGTGTTCAGACTTAAAAAAGGTAGTGTTCAAACTTAAATGGTAGTGTTCAGACTTAAATGGTAGTGTTCAGACTTAAAAATACTTAATAATCAGACTTAAATGGTAGTGTTCAGACTTAAAAAGGTAGTGTTCAGACTTAAAAAAAGTAGTGTTCGTAGTTAAAAATACTTAATAATCAGACTTAAATGGTAGTGTTCAGACTTAAAAAGGTAGTGTTCAGACTTAAAAAAGTAGTGTTCAGACTTAAATGGTAGTGTTCAGACTTAAAAAAGGTAGTGTTCAGACTTAAATGGTAGTGTTCAGACTTAAATGGTAGTGTTCAGACTTAAAAATACTTAATAATCAGACTTAAATGGTAGTGTTCAGACTTAAATGGTAGTGTTCAGACTTAAAAATACTTAATAATCAGACTTAAATGGTAGTGTTCAGACTTAAAAAAAGGTAGTGTTCAGACTTAAATGGTAGTGTTCAGACTTAAATGGTAGTGTTCAGACTTAAAAATACTTAATAATCAGACTTAAATGGTAGTGTTCAGACTTAAAAATGTAGTGTTCAGACTTAAAAAAAGTAGTGTTCATACTTAAAAATACTTAATAATCAGACTTAATTAAATGGTAGTGTTCAGACTTAAAAAAGGTAGTGTTCAGACTTAAATGGTAGTGTTCAGACTTAACTGGTAGTTCAGACTTAAAAAAGGTAGTGTTCAGACTTAAATGGTAGTGTTCAGACTTAAAAATACTTAATAATCAGACTTAAATGGTAGTGTTCAGACTTAAAAAAGGTAGTGTTCAGACTTAAATGGTAGTGTTCAGACTTAAATGGGGTGTTCAGACTTAAAAATACTTAATAATCAGACTTAAATGGTAGTGTTCAGACTTAAAAATGTAGTGTTCAGACTTAAAAAAAGTAGTGTTCATACTTAAAAATACTTAATAATCAGACTTAATTAAATGGTAGTGTTCAGACTTAAATGGTAGTGTTCACACTTAAAAGCTTAATGATCAGACTTAAAAAAAAAAGCAATGATCAGACTAAAAATTCTTAATGATCAGACTTAAAATGGTAATGATCATACTTAAAAAGAATTCTATGATCAGACTTAAAATTAAAGAGTCTTGCCCTAAGAATTCTATGATCAGACTAAATTTTTTTTATATTTTTATTTTTGATTAAAACATGAATTTGACCCTTCAGATGATCGAATTTGCCCTAAAAACACCGACCTCACCACATAGTTGTGAGTCTTGCTCAGAATGCCGTTTCCACCCAAAAAATACTAGGCTTTCATCAAATTCTGACACAGGCGCATAAACATCAAATTTTGCATAGCATTTTTCAGATGTTCCAATTTCTGCATGTAAGTCTGATCATTACCATATTAAATCTGATCATTATCAATTTTAAGTCTGATTATAACCATTTTAAGTCTTGTCATTACTGATTTAAGTCTGAACATTGTAGTGTTCAGACTTAAATGGTAGTGTTCAGACTTAAGATGGTAAGACTTAAAAATACTTAATAATCAGACTTAAATGGTAGTGTTCAGACTTAAATGGTAGTGTTCAGACTTAAAAAGTCTGATCGTTAACAATGTTTTTTAAGTCTGAACAATGTTTTTTCAAGTATTGTCATTACTGGTTTAAGTCTGAACATTATTTTTTTAAGTCTGAACATTGTTATTTAAGTCTGATCGTTAATGGTTTAAGTCTCATTATTATTTTTTAAGTCTGAACAATGTTTTTTCAAGTCTGAACAATGTTTTTTCAAGTATTGTCATTACTGGTTTAAGTCTGAACATTGTTTTTTTAAGTCTGAACATTGTTATTTAAGTCTGATTGTTAATGGTTTAAGTCTCATTATTATTTTTTTAAGTCTGAACACTGTTTTTTTAAGTCTGAACAATGTTTTTTTAAGTATTTGTCATTACTGGTTTAAGTCTGAACATTGTTTTTGAAGTCTGAACATTACTGTAGCAAATTTTGGACGTTTATACCCCTCATATCGTTTATATATTTTTAAATAAGTCCACATGTAATTTTTTTATTTACAAAAATAACCCCGACTGGATGAAATCTCGGCTGAATTTTAATTGGTTCATTTTGACACGTGTCGAATTTTTTATGGGTTTGTAGTTTTTATTTATAATATTGGTTTGTATTTGATCCAAACGCTATATATAATATAAGAGGTGAAGAGAAAAAATGTAAAATTTAGGCTTTTGGATCATATCTTGTTCCGCCATCTACAAAAAAAAGAAAAGAAAATAACATTTAGCTTTCAGAAGCAGTAGATAAACAAACAGCTCTGACATGTTTAGAAACATTTAAATCTATTGCAGCAGATGTTTAAAAAACATTTAGAAACAATAATTAAACAATAAGCCGATGTTTACAGCCCGGAGCAGCTGAAGACACTTAATATCTATTAGAGTTAAACAAATTTTATAGCTTGGTTTCTAAAAACAAGTGAGAGAGGACAAAAGAGGCCTTTGAAATACCTCGAGTGTCATGCCCCGCGACCCCGAGGCATGAGTAATTAAAATTTAAATGCTAATCATTCAAATTAAAATACAATTTTATAATCATTTATTAAGTTCTTCATTTTTAATACACAAAAATAGGGTATCTAAAAAACACTAACAACAATGTTATGCATCACGCTATAAGAAAATGAATCAGATAACATCTTATCTTGATGAATATAAGCATACGTCTCCACGATGACCTTATTCCTGAAAAGGATTAGGGGTGAGTTTTGGGAACTCAGTAGGAAAACTTAATTTCAACCGTTAGTCCACCAGTTACATGCTCACACTACATACAAACGCATATAAACAAATGTGTGAGGGATGCACGTGATATGCAATGTTTGATGCTTAAATCAGGTTTCGCATTTTTCAAAACTAGTAGACTTTCACGACTCGGAAAGCTACCGGCCACGTTTCACACCGGTCTGGCACCAACCATCATCCCATTCGCGGGATCTTCCTGCAGGGTTTAGGGCCTTTAACCCAAGGATATCTCGTATCCCGAATCACATCCTTTCATTAAAACATCTTCCTTTCAAATACATGAATATCATGCGTGAATGCTTATGCAATGTAATGCATATGCATAATAATATGGAATAATAAGCGTCAGTTGTAGATTAAATTCTTAATAAAGCAAAAACTAACACTTCAGTACATAAAGAGCAATGTAAAAGCACATAAAATAAAACAATTATTCAAGGTTGAAACAAGGTTTCTAACCATCAATACAAATATCAGATACATATCAAATGATTTAAGCTTAGAAAACTTCATTATATGTTCATTTCTAGTATAGTTTTTCCTAGTAAAAGTTAAGTGTAGCATTAAGGTTACTGTTTCCAACTTTTAAACCATCTGTACACCTTTCCTTAAAGATTTAATGCCATGAACCACTTAATCTTTTTGCTCCAAAATCTGTCCATAGACTTTCTAATCCACAAACAACACTTTTCAAAGTTCTAGAGTTGCATACGTTTATTTATTCACACTGGCAGCATAGAAATACATGTTTAAAGCTTGAAATAAAGTCTTAGCCTAACAAAACACATTATTTATGATGTAAAACTTAGTAAACTTAATTCCTCCATATGTAGAGCACATAAACAATCTGATATAAACTAAAACAAAGCTTAAAAACATCCAAATAGTCATAGAAAAACAATCAACACATGTTCCTAACACATATGAACATAAAACATCAAGACTAAAGGAAGAAATTAGGAGTCCCTACTTGACTTTTCACTTGATTATGCTTGCTGTCCAGAAAATAAAGAGAGCTTTTCTTCTTGTCTTTCTTACTGATAACTCATACTCAAATGAAAAGCTTACCATGTTATCAACTTATTCTACAATGACATGTAAAGTAAAATAGCATTAGGCAATGTAGTGCAAGTTAGTGGCAAGCTGCCTTCTTGCTTGATAAACTTAAGTTTCCTTCCATACTTATCATCTTAAAAGATTTTTATAAGCTGGACATAATTGGGCCAGCATATTTTGCTTTATTTAGGTTGTGTATATTCTTAATTAATCACTCATCTAATGTAATTAATCTTGATTAATAATTAATTAATATTCAGGTTCTTAAGAACGACGAGGAGTTTGGAGGAGAAGACGAAAGAACGACCACAATCAAGAGCGAGGAACGACGAAGATCAGGAGCGAAGACGAGTTTTAAATCTGACCTAGGTTTTTTATTTTATTTTTCATATTGTGCCTAGTCGAGCCTAAAATTGTTACTTTTACTGACTAGTCGCCGCATAAGTCGAGCAAATCGACCGACTAATCGCTGCATTAGTCGAGCAAATCGATCGACTTTCACGACTTGCTCGACTAGTCTGGACTAGTCGAGCGACTTAACAACAGTGCCTTGAACTCAAATTTATTTTTGAATGCTAGGGACATAATATTAATATCAATATTAAAATCACCAATTTAAGTTTTTTTTCCTGAACTCCTAGACATTGACCCAAAAAACCAGTTGGTTCATGCCAAGGATCAAAATGTCTGTGACCATACAACCTCTACGTCCTTTCCAAAATGACTAAAACAAAAACAACATTCAGAGGCCTGTTTTTCATAGTTGCCTTCAAGCAGCCTTGACTTGAAAGGATCATCTTTTGCGCTTTCTTTTTCCCTGGTCAGGGAACTGTAGAGGTACAGGGAGAGTGGCCAAAGCTGCCTTGTTATCTCTGACAAACTTTCCTCCAAGATGGTGGACATGATCCCTTAAAACGATACTACTCATTCTGAGGTCGTTTGCGATATCAGCCAGATCACTACGAAAATCATCAACAAATAGAGTTAGGACCAGCACGTAGCTTATGAGAAGTGAAATTTTTTCTTGACAAAGCGTCCTCATCTCTGGGGTAGAGAACATGGTTGCAAGTTTCTGTCTGATGATGCCGGGTATATGGTGATTCTTTGCAGAGGAAGCGTCAGCCGAATGCTGATCCTTGAATTTAATTAGATGAGTGATGTACGAGAGTATGCAAGCTATCTTAATTCTCTCTGCATCATCCTACGACAATATGAACACAAAAAAGAGACATTCAAATTTTTGCTAAACAAGAAAAAACAAAACACCCTTGATTGTGAATGACACAAGCAACAATACCTGAATGTTTCTTAGCCTATCGATTCGGTTGCAAACAAAACTCGGGTAAGCACTTCGATCCAGTGTAGATCCTGCTTGGATAAGCTCGTGGATATCTAAGAGCTGATCCCAGTCTCCCTGCAGAATAATTTTATCCAACGGATAAGCTTGCTGAGGTGTAGTGGCATCAATGTTATAGTGGGGGACACCATGATTATTAACCAGAGCTCCATCAAGTTCAAGAGCCTTCTTGTTTATCATGAGATTTTTCACTTTTTTGTCTAGCTCTTCTGCAGTCTCAGGAGCATGCTTTTGATTAAGAGCCTCTAACTTCTTTGCCTGCAAATAATTTAATATACAAATATTAGTGAACAGATGACATTTTCAATTAGCAAATCATATGTCCTTACTATGTCATGGCCTCATCCAAAACAAAGAATCAAGCAAATTGTGTGATGTACGGAAACTATAGAGAGTAAATAGTCAAAACCATCAAAACAAAACTGATTGTACAATACACATTTCTAGGTAAGGTATACAGATACTAAATTCAAGCATAAAGGGGTTAAGATTTATTTCTCTTTATCCCATATGTACGATAGGTCCGCACGCAGTCTTCGTTAATATGATTGACAGAACTTCAATGCACAGAAACGTTAAGCAATCCATGACTAAGCCACACAGCAAACAATATACAAGACAATAGCATACCATTGATACAGATTTCTTTGTTCCATATAGCTGGTTAAGCTTCTTCATCTTATCTGCCCGCCCTTCCACAGGGACATCTTCAGCCAACACTAACTGATTTGAAGGCTCCTCGTCTTTTTTCTCAAACCCAGGAATTCTTGGATCAAGCCTGATAACCTGTACTCAAAACAAAAAAAATATTAACATGATTTTTCAGCAGAATAGCCAAACAAAAACTGAAAATTGACTAGCCATCTATGCAGCACTCCAAAGAATAAATCACATACAACATTTTAAATGCCGTCATAATCCAATACATAAATTCCAATGCATATGAACAAATTAACCACATCAACAATTTTTGATACCCTAAACCAAGCCTACATAAAGAAAGTTTATCAACTTTGAGACACCAATTGGCAATTACTAAACAAACTCAGACTTGTCTAAACCTTATTTGACGCAATGTTAACAATCTTTAAAATTCCAGTCTTCTTATCAAGCACGCCAAGCGCAAAAGTGCACCTCTGAGGATTAGCCCCTTCCCCAGCATGACTCATTCCGACAAACTCAACCTCCGACTGCGGCGGTTTCACCGACATCTCCATCATGTGCGACTTTGTTTTGTGCTTCAACACCGTAACTCTAGGAGCCGCATCCGATGCCACAGGATCATACCCCGAAGGAAAGTAGCCGACTATCGGCTCGCTTTTCCCTGGTTGACGTCCGATGACTTGAATTGTTGCTTCCAAAGATCTTATCTTCTTCTTCTTCTTCCTCTGTGGTTCCTCCATTGTTCAATAAATTTATCCCCTTTGCTGAATAGCGGAAGGTATTTCAACCAGCAACCCTACCCCCTGTTTGGTTGCAGGAAGTAAAAGCGAATGAGTCTGTTTGGTTACGGGGAAACAAATGAGAAAGAAAATTCATACCATTTATCCATACAAAGTTTTTTTTTGCCCTGTTTTGTAAATTTAATCTCACTTTTGCCCTGTTTGAAATTCAAATTTTGTTTTTGTCCTATTTTTAAAGGAATCGATTTAGGCAAAATCCGTTTCAGTCATTTTTGAGTGAAACCGATTTGGGAGAAATCAAACCGAAATCGGTTTGATGACTGTGCGCCTTCATGACACTTCTTGGTCCTTTCTTTTAATAAAATCAGTTTTCTTTAGTCAACGACAATTATTTTGAAAAATTCAACTAATTAACATCCATTTCAACAATTCAATGCAAACAATTCAACTAATTATCATCCAATTCAAATAATTAATACCCAATTCAAATAATTAATACCCAATTCAACAATTAAACACAAATATTTTAACTAATTAACACTCAATTCAAATAATTAATACACAATTCAACAATTGTTTTTTTATTATAGGAAATTCAATAATTAAACACAAACATTTTAAATAATTAACATTCAATTCAACAATTCAACACAAACATTTCAACTAATTAACACTCAATTCAGAAAAAAAATATAAAAATTTCAATTAATTACTATCCAATTCATCCAATTATCATCTAATTAGAAAAGAATTGGCTAAGAAGAAAAGAGAAGAAACCTAATTTTATTCTGTATGAAATCGATTTGACGGAAATCGATTTTGTACATGTGACCGTAATTATATTTTTTTCCGGTCGTGCACAATCAGCAAATTAATTTCTCTTTTCAACCAAACCGATTTCTCTCAAATGAATTCCTACAAAAACGTGAGTTTCAAACAGTACAAACCGGATTGAGTTCGCAAAACAGGACAAAAATAGAGAAAGTGGAAATCCACGATTCTTCATCCACGGATTGTCGACTTCGATTCGATTTCTTTCTCAACGACGGAAACCAGTCTACCACCTACCATACGTTCAAACCCTAATTGAAAGAGATTTTCCGATCAGGGATACGGCTGCGAAGTCGAAGATGCGGGGGAGCGAAAGCAAATTAAAGCCACTCAGGAAGCCGCGGAGGGATGTTTCGAACAAAATCTGGATATCTTAATACCAGGGTGAGTTTTTTGTTTTCATTTTACCAGTTTATTCGGCACCTTTGTTTGATTAATAGAAAATTTTCAGAATGAATCAATTGCTTTGACTTATGGCACAATAGCAAGGGAGTGAAGAAATTTTTTGAGTACATACAAATTCCAAATTTCGAAATTGCATCTGATGCTGCAGCCACTTTTAGAGTTAAGCGCGGATTGATTTTCCATCTGATGCTAATCAATTTTTATGACATCCACAAAACACTCCTATAATCCTACCCAATTTTTTGTCTGACTGATCAAATGTTGTTCTAGCAACTTAATAATTCACGTGATACTGATCAATATGTTTGGGATTGTGTGACTGCATTCCCTAATGATCTGACTACACTGCAGGAACTTTTGACAAGACACAAGTCGACAGTTGCAGAGTTTCTTACAAAGAATTATGAATGGGTAAACTCTCAATGCTGCACTCTTCCGTTGTTGCAGCATTTTCTCCTAAGCCATGGTTTGAATGTCCATATGAACCTGACTGACAGTTGGTGAATTATACATATGCTTTTATCGTGTCAGTTTTTCCCTGAATACAACTCACAGTTGCTGGAATCATCACAAGAAGGCATGCTATTAAGGTATGGTTCAAATGTTTGTTTGAATTATTTCAATTTTCATGCAAAACCCCAACATCCTGGGGCATTTGGAAGAATTATGTTAGTTTTAATACTTGGATGCTGCAGCTTGTTTCAGCTATTGGGAGGTGTTTTGTTGCATCCTTCTAATGTAGCCGTGATGATTAAATATGTGAGCTCCTTGCAAAACATGAGGATAATGATGAATCTTCTCAGGGTCAGTATTACTATCCAATGAATACTCCTCAACGATAGGTATTTTGTTACTGCTAATGTGTTTCCTCGGTTGCAGGACTCGAACAAATCAATTCAGTTGGAAGCATCTCATGTTTTCAAAGTGTCTTTCTAAACTTGAAGCTTTCTTTGTTATCTCCTTATTTGATATACCCAACTCACGAGAACTCACTATGTGAATCTGCTGTAACCAGCTGTTTCTGGTAAACCAAAACAAGCCACCCGAGGTTGTCACAATACTTGTCACAAACAGAAGCAAACTTATCCGCTTCTTCAACGATTTCAACATCGATAAAGGTATATTTCCTGAATTCCTGCTGATGAAATGCTCATACTTCTAGGGATCAGTATTTTTCACTACATAATGCATACCAGTTTGCTTACATATTTAATTCCTGTTACAGAAGACGCACAGTTTGAAGCAGACAAAGCTCAATTGGTCAAAGAGATAGCAGAGCTTCAGCCCAGGGACCTTTCATCTGTAGAGCTTGAGGTGGATAAAGCTCAAATCATTAAAGAGGCAGCAGAGGTTCAGCTGAATGATATAGAACCTGTACCGGAGAAAGCTCATGAAGAAATAACTGAACTTCGGCCATCAAATGACGATGAGGCACTTAGAGACAACAGTTAATCGTCCCTGTGTAGTATCAATGTTAACATAGATGGCTTAACATGTAGCTTCCAAATAACTACGGTGCAATTCAATTAGAGAATTATTGCATGAGATTGCATTTCTTAAATTAGTTGTATATAAAGAAAGCAAAGCAGTCTTCCTGCTACAACCTTTCAGAGTCTACACAACAGGAAAGTATTAAATGAAAGAATCATTGTATACATAATTATTTATCAACGACAGCAACCAGTATGAAATATAACATCTTTAGATAAATTTGAGTCTTCCTCAATTGTGTGCCTCGCTGTTGATGTACGGTGTTAGTCAGAGACCTCGCTTTTCTTCCGCCTCAAGACAACAACCCAAGTAAAAAGATCTAAAATCACTGCCAGGGCGCCCAAGGCTATGATGACTCCTGTGTACACCCTCTTCCAACCATCCTGGCCTAGAAACTCAAAACCCTTGTAAATGTTGATGATGCTGAGGATAATGACTGCGTAGCCCGTAGCATGGTGGTAGACATTCCAATATAATCTGATCTTATGGTCCTTCTTCGGCCTCAAAAGCAAGGCAAAAACCTGTAGTGTTCCAAGACAAAAGAGGGCTATGCCAATTCTTCCGTGAACACTGTGTGTAACACCAACAGATTCGCTGCCAAGCTTAAGTCCAGTACCCCAGCCAGCAACTCCGATAATGTAAGCTGATGTTAGGCAAGCGATATGGAGGTAGAACCATGTTGGGTCAGCTGCCTTTGACACCTTAAGATACCGAGCAAACATTGCCCCAGCAGGCATCAGAACTCCCCAACTGATCGCATTCAAAATTCCATGGATCTGCAAAACCACGTCAAATTCAGAGTTTCCAATCTTTCATCAGTTGAACACAAAATCAATCCCATCAAGGAAACAGCCCAACTCCAAAGAGGACTCGATCAGTTTGCAAATTCAAAAATTGTTTCCAAGTGCTGTCAATTAGGGGTGGGCGAAAAGACCGAAAAGACCGAACCCGGCCCGAACCGAACCGAAAAAAGCTCGAACGGGCCGGTTTTTCTCGTACCAAAAACCGAACCAAAAAAACCCGAACCGAATGGTTCGGTTCGGTTCTGTCTCGGGTTTGCTTTTTTCTCGGACCGAAAGCCCGAACCGAACCGAAAATATGTGTTTTCTGTCAATTTACAGAACCTGGCCCAAACCGAACCGAACCGAACCCGGCCCGAATCGAACCGAAAATTGAATTTACATAAAAAGACCAAAAAAGACCGAAAAAAGATCGAAAAAGACCGGAAAAACTGGAAAATTGCAAAAAAGGACCGAACCGACCCGAACCGAAAAGGACCAAACCGAAAAGCTCGAAAACCCGAACCGAAAAGACCGAAAGGACCGAAAAAGACCGAACCGGCCCGAAACCCAAATTTTCGGGCTTTGGTCGGTTTTCAATTTTAGAAGGACCGAACCCGAACCGAACCGAATTTTTGGGGTTCGGTTCGGTTTTCACAAAAAACCGGCCCGAACCGACCCGAGCCCAGCCCTACTGTCAATAATATGATTGCAAGTCAAGAATTCTCATTTCAGCTAAAACTTAAAGCGAATAAAATTCATCCTTTTTTCCTTTCAGCTAAAACTTAAAGCTACTAAAATTCATCCATTTTTTCCTTTCAGCTAAAACTTAAAGCTACTAAAATTCATCCATTTTCCCTTTCAGCTAAAACTTAAAGCTACTAAAATTCATCCATTTTTCCTTTCAGCTAAAACTTACTAAAATTCATCCTTTTTTCCTTTTAGCTAAAATTTAAAGCTACTAAGTTTCATCTTTAAAGCTACTAAAATTCATCCTTCTTTTTTTTTTCGCAGATTCATAACTCTGAAACATTCTTAAAATGATGAATCAATGACACCTTATTTCAGCAGACTTGCAAATACAGACAGATAACAAAACAAAAAAGTTTAAAACTTGAAAATGAATTTCAACTGCTGAAAAATAAAGATGGATGAATAACACAACTTACATTCCTGTTGCGGTTCCTGGCACCAACAGGTCCACTTGTTCCAGACGCACCAATTACTTCTTGCCCAGATTGAAAATCAATGCTGCTCACTGATCTAACATTATCCCCAGTAAGCGAATGAATTCCAGGAATATTCCCATCTCTCATCGGACCAACTTGCCAAACTTGATTCACCTTATTACTGGACGACCCTCCAGCAGGCAAATCAACCGTAGCGAAAATGATCATCTCGTCGCCGGAATAGCTCGCCGCAAGACCACCAACCTTAAAGCTCAACTCCCCCTCATCCAACGTAGTCCTGTACGCCGTGATTGGCGAAGTGTAAACCCTAATCGACCCGCCGGTGGAATTGTGATACGCGACGAGGGATTGGGAGCCGACCATGGTTGAACCGGTTGGGTTGATGGCCCAAGAGACCCACTGGGAAGTTGAAACGCCTGTTTGACGATAGGCGATGTGAGCCTTTGTGGTGGAGGCGTTGTATGTCCAGTGGAGGAATGCGTTGAGGACGGGGAGATCGGTGCAGGAGGCAAATACGGCGCCGTTTGTGAATTTGTAGCTGCGGCAGGCGGTGTTTTGGGATGATGCGGTTGTGAGGAGTGAGCAGGCGAGTGTGAGAATACATGAGAGGAGGAAAACGGGTCGTGGTTCCATGGCGGATGGTGGTGGTGGTGTTGGAGATTTGGAGGGAAAGGTTGCATCTTTGTGCTTTGAAGTTTGATATAGAGAGAAAATCTGGACAGATTTGGTTTTTTTTGTGTACGGGAGTTTATTCGGTAATAATGTGGTATTTTTTGGGAAGGACATCGCTGGCTGACTATTTTCAAACTCCTGTGTATTTTTTTTAGGGATTAGGATTTTACTTAAATTGTTATAAATGACTCACACGTTTCATATACCATTAAAGAAAAAGTATAATTTGGATTTCTCAACTATCAATTGTCGGTTTCGGTCGGAAATTGTCGGATTCGGCCGGAATCTGTCGGCTTTGGCCGGCTTCTGTCAGCTTTGGCTGGCATCGGTTTCTCTCAAGGGCCCACTAGGCATTATTTAGTCTTTAAGTGTTGGCTGCTTCGGCTAGTCGGCTGGCTTTAGGTTGGACTCTTCTTGGGAGTGTTAGTCCGTTTGTAGCCGGTTGGCGTTGTAATCGGGAAAAAAAACCTATCAATTGTTTTTTTGATTAGTATTTCTTTTTGTTTATAGGGGTTGTCTAGAAAACACTTGTCCTTCGAAATAATCAACATAAATTATATGTTGTAATTTCTAAGATACTTGGTAAACACCACCTCGACCAACTGACAGTTCCTTTAACTATGACACTTAGAGTCTTAGACGCGTGAAAGGAAAGTGCAAGAAGGTATAAAAACAAGCCAACATAGGAACTTCAAGCAGAATGAATTGGATGTCCTAAGGGAATGCCATGAAGTGCAAGAAAGTAAAAAAAATATGCCGGCATGTTTTTCTACTTTCTATTGCACTTTCCTTTCGCAACTTATATAAACACAATATTTAGGAGTTTGTTGCTTTAGAAGTCTTACACAACGTACACAGACTATGTTGCATTCGAGTGTGTTGCTTAAGCTGTCTATAGCATTGAGCATATATAGTATAATGCAACATACATTGACACAGTACTCCTTTTGGAATTGTTCCATATGTAATCTTACGTAACAAACATGTATTTGTTGCCTTCGAGATTTTTATTAAGTATTCTTAAGCAATCTACGACGAGATATTGCATTAGACCATGTAGCATTGGTACACTTATGCAACAGAATATTGATTTGTTGCTTTTGTGTACATCGCTTAAGTCATCTTACGCAAAAAAAAGTTTGAGATGCTGCTTAAGTATGTGTTACAGTTGTGTCCTCACACAGCGTATATTGGAACATAGCTTTTGCTTATGTTGTATTAGTGAACTTACGCAACACAGTATACAAATATTGAGTTTTGTTTGTTGCGAAAATTTCTATACATATTGTAGGTTATGCGTCAACGAGTAAAATTTATGTCGAATATGTGTCAAAATCGTGTAGTGCAAGAAACCTTCATCTATAGTATACAACATTCCTGCTGAAGCCTCATGTTTTGGTTCATCAGAAACAGAAACCCGGCCCTCTGGCTGAGTTTTCCTAGCTGCATCCGGTTAGGTTGGAAAACCTACACTTTGTTTGCGCCTGCTGAGTAAGAAGAATCACCAAGGGAGCTAGACAATGACACCATAACCAGTCAACAACCATTGACCATGCAGCTATATATGGAGTCCTTGTATAAGCTAGCACTGCCTATAAGAGTTACATCGATCATCTTTGACCTCACTCCACTCAGCAGCCCATTTCTTCTCTCAATCATGGGCATCAAAACCTCAACTATAAGCTTCATATCCGCCATTCTTATCTCGACGGTTCTCAACTCCTCAGCTCAATCTTGCTCAAACCACACATTTCCATCCAACAAGCTCTTCACTTCCTGCACTGACCTTCCTTCTCTAAACGCTTATCTTCACTGGAATTACATCAAACCCACACAACATCTCCAAATCGCATTCAGAGCAACTCAAGACCCCAACGGATGGACCGCGTGGGCGATAAATCCAACCGGGACGGGAATGGTTGGGTCGCAAGCCATCGTCGCCTTTCGTAGTTCCAACGGGAGTTTGACGGTTTATCCAACTCCGATTACGAGCTATGTTCCTTCGATGGAGCCCGGAGCGCTGAGCTTTGATGTTGCGAATTTGACGGCTGAGTATTTTGAAAATGAGATGATTATATATGCTGTTTTGGGGCCTCTGAATGGTAGTAGTTCGGTGAATCATGTGTGGCAAGTTGGGTCTGTTTATGATGATGTTCCTCAAGCGCATTCCATGTTTGGTGAGAATACTCGATCTTTGGGGACGTTGGAACTCTTCTCCGGTAAGTATTAATATGAAACTTGAGCTTTTTTGTTTGTTAAGTGTTAGTATGAGGTCTTGGCGCAGGGATGTTGCCTCCACCAGTCACTCCTCTTTGCCTCAACTCGAGCACTTGTTTAGTACTACAATATTTGTAAAGGGCCGAGTGATGGAAAAGCCCAATATGAAGCGTCAAGCCCATTTAATAAGGATAAGTGAAGCTGATTTGTAAAATATTCAAAACGCATCATTCTAATTTAACTGAAAAATTAAAATTAGTTTGTCAGGAGTGGGATTTGAACCCACGCCCTTTCGGACCAGTACCTGAAACTGGCGCCTTAGACCGCTCGGCCATCCTGACTTCTATACATCCTAATTTCCCATATAGAAATATATTACAAAAATCAAAATGATTTCATATGATTAGAACAAATCAATTGACAAATTTGTCAAAGAGTTGGACTTTAGATTTCAGGGAAGATAACTTTTTTTCTGAAATATTAGATGAACTTCAATTTCAAAAGAAGAGAAGCTCATGTGTATTCTACGTATGGAGACAAGTGTCATAACTTATGTCAAAAAGTCGTATTTTTGACGGCAATGTTTTCTCCGAAGGCGCAATAAATCTTTGTTTTGGGGTCCAAAGCATTATGATTAGTAGTAGTACTACTACTAGTATACTTCTATCAATATCCACACTTTATCTACATAATTCGTAGTCTTGTGCTCATGAAAACTCGGGACCTATGCTATAGTGATTGTTAATGTTTATTATACTTTACATCTGTAGCTTAATTATTGAATTTGAAGCCTTGATATATCATGTTATTTGCATTGTATCCTCTAAAAGATTATTTTTCAGATCAACTTTTCAGCCATATTAAGTTATTATGCAAATGAATCAACACAAGTGTTCGAATGAGAATTCATTTATATTTTGAAATTTTAAGAATTTTATCCATATATTAAAAGTGTTTGATCAAGTTATTATGATACTGATACATATGTCAATAAGAATTTTCGACCGTACTCTTCCTAATAAACCAAAACATCAACGAGGGTATTTTGAAAGAGATTCCAACCGCTCAATTGCGATTATATTCCTTCATCGCCAATGGAGCTTCTTAATGAGTTGGAGGACTAAATCACTTGGTTTATCAATAACCTGTCCTCACCTCACAATTTCAAATTAGGGTCTCACTGCAATTCCCGATCACATTGACAAAGTTCCCACCTTTCTCCGCATCTATTAATGCCAACGCCAACGCCAACGCTAACGCTGTAGTCCAACAAAGCTGCACAAAACTTCAAAAGAAAAAAAACCCTATGCTTGACTTTTACAGTAATGAATGATCTCACAAAGGGCCCCAAATCACAGGACCCTATGGCTCCAAATTTGTCATCTTTTTCTTTTTCCCACTTTCCATCATGACTTGTTTTTACTTTTAGTTCTTGCCCTTATCTTTCTGCTGAGCAAGTCTCAAGTGTGCTTCACTATGCCACACTTTGGATTCTGATTTGTGGATCAAAATTATATATAACATAAAGCTGATTGCTTTGTTGAAGTTTGTGCATATCATTGGGGCATATTGCTTTGATTAAAGTAGACCCTCCCTTGCCTACATCTACATCCACATCCATCCCTATCCCTTTGTCTCTCTACTTGACCTTAAATGCGTAGTTCTGATTTCTGGGGGGTACTGATTGATAATTTTGCTTCAAAATCTCATCTTTGTTTGGTTTTTAACAGGTTCCAAGTCCATCAGACATCATCTTCTACAAGCTCTTTGGTGAACTTTGTCCTTCTGTAAGTGCCACAGGCTTAAGAAATTCAATTCCTGTTTTGATTTGATTAGGGGTTGTACTGATAGTTTGCATCTTGGATTTGTTGTTTTACGTTCACTGTGTCTGAGTTTTTCAGTCCTTTGAGACCTGGTGACGTAGTTTTTGGTATGTTGATTTTGGAGTTTAGGGTTTTCATTCTTGAAATTTTTTGGTGAAATTTCAGTTTGATTTTCTCCATGGCTTCTCAACAATCTGTGATGATGCAAAACACATCTGTGGTCAATGAATCTCCCAAGTCAGGTTCCAGCTCTGAGGTCCAGAATTCGAGAAATTCTACTTGGGATTTAGGTGTCCATAAGAATCAGGCCATTACCTTGTCGAAAAATTCAAAGGAAGTTATTGGCGTTGTCGAGGTTTTCATACACCAAGCGAGAGATATCCACAACGTATGCATTTACCACAAACAAGATGTGTATGCCAAGCTTTGCCTGACTAATAATCCCGATACAACAGCCTCGACGCAGATAGTCAATGGCGGAGGAAAGAATCCAGTTTTTAATGAAAATCTCAGCCTTAATGTCCAAACGGTTGACGCGTCTGTCAAGTGTGAAATATGGATGCTGAGCAGGGTTAGGAACTATTTAGAAGATCAGTTACTGGGGTTTGCGCTAGTCCCCTTGTCTGATGTTTTGAATGGAAATGGTGGGAAGTTGTCACAGGAGTTTACATTGTCCTCGACTGATTTGTTCCATTCACCTGCCGGGTTTGTTCAGTTATCCTTGTCTTACATTGGAGCTTCGCCGGATGTGATTGAAGTGTCCGCACCGCACCTGACTTCGACTGTGAATGGGAATGGCTTAGCCACTCTAAGCTCGTGTAAAGAAGAGTTTGAGAAACTCGAGTTCCCTGATCCAAAGGTAATCAATGAGAATGATCTTATGGTATCTGAGTACTTCGAATTGTCAAGCATTGATCTTCACGCTGAGAACTTCAATGGCATAAATACGGAAGATAACATTACCCAAGCGAAACCCGTCGATTTTGATCCAGTTCAGGCCGGTGATAGTTTCTCTGAAAAAGGAACCGTTGAGGAGCCTGCGCCACAGGCATCAAGAGCTGAGACTATCACAAGTAGCGTCTCAACTAACGAAACCCCAACTCTATCCGCGGACGAGTCTGCCAGCTCTCATTCAGTTTCCAACAATACAAAACCACCAAATGGCAAAACAGATGCCGGAGAGGCTGAGAGTGGCTCATCCAACATTCCAACACAAGACTTCGCGAAACTAGCAGTTAGCCTCCCAGTCGAGCCAGGACACGAAGTTGTGCAACAAGATTACGTTGACATGTACTTAAAAAGCATGCAGCAATTCACCGACTCGTTGGCAAAAATGAAGTTACCGATGGACTTAGAGAACAGCTCGGAAACCGTGTCCACTGATGGAAACAACAATAGCAACGGCAATGACAGCTCGCCTGCATCAAATGGCAAGGGTCCGAAGGTGTTCTACGGGAGCAGAGCTTTCTTTTGATACCTCGGCGGATACATTGTTCAGATAAGTGGTTGATCCTTTTAGATGATGAACTCAGGGGCTTAAATCATCCATTTCTGGCAGGCTTTAGATTTCAAGATGATGTTGTTACCATTATGCTGTTGACTGATGCTAACTTATGTATGATTTTGAGAGTCTACTTTGCTTTTGTCAAATTTGCTAAGAATTGAAATGTTTTATAATTTCTTAAAATGTTTTATTTCGGCACAAACCGCTAATCCTATTATCGATGTGTTCAAACATTGAAATAAGTACAAATAAATAATAATTCATTCAAAACAACCCACCAATCGTATTAGTGGTTTCTCGCAGAATTTTAAAATCACGATATGGCTCGTATTTGGAACATCGACATCAAATTCAGTTTCAAAGCAAAACGCTAATGTGGTTATCATTTTATGGCAAATCTCAAATAAATTCGTTAACTTGTGGCATTCTCGCAGTAACTTTGCCAAGCAAATTTTTTCTATTCATTTCTGAAGCGCATGTGAATCGAATACTTGACCTCTTAACAATTCGTGACAGTTAAAACCACTCGACCAACTCGCTACAAGAATTAGATATTTAGTTCGTCAAAACATGTATAAAAAAAGAGAGAGTTAATTTGTGTTTCAAAAAATTAGAAAATGAAAATAACACAATATGTCAAGATTGGTTTAACAAGGAAATGGGAAACGGCCCAGTCTACAGGCCCATTACCCACAAATCCAACGCCATGCTTTCAAATTTCTCACTTTCTTTTTTGTCTGAGAAAAATCAAAGATGTTTTCTCCGGCGGTGAAGAAGCAAAGTTTCAGCTCCCGGAAGGACCGAAATATAGGGCACGCTACGCCCGCCGTTTCTGGTTCTCCCTCGACTCCATTTCCGGACAATCGAAAGTTCCTGACTGGCGACTCAGTTCCCAATCGGCCTACAACCGGCACTCCCGCCCCATGGGGTCCTCGCTTGTCCGTGCTTGCCAGGTCTTCCACTCTACCACACTATCCAATCTCTCAGAATTTCCATTGCTTTCTGTCCATATTAGAGTGCTTGCTATTCTTGTGCAGTGTCGTTTCAGTTCCTGATTTTGTTGAGTGTTGTAAGGATTAGCTTTTTGATATGCTTATTGCTAGATTCTGGTAGTAATTTTGATGTTCTAAGTGTTTTGACTTGAGAGTTGAGGTTATTGTATTGCTTTGGAAAATTATGTTTCTAAATTATGCTGCTGATTGGTGTTTGTATTGACCTCTTTGCACTTTAGAGTGATCATTGAGGATCAGGATAAAGTTTGGGGCAAAAAGGTTCGATAATATTTTAGCAGCTAGGTTTCTGAGTGTTGTTAGTATTTTTCCTCTCAGAATTTCTCCATCAAAGAAGAATGACAAAGGGGATGAGGTTGATCCTACGAAGCCTGTCTATGTTGAAGAGTTCCCCCAAGTTGTTCGTGATGAACAAGCTCGATTTATGCAGAAGCGTCATTCTGGTTGGTTCTTTTTTACAATTATCACCGTAAGCCTAAAATTGTTCCACAATGCTCATTATTGATTTCAACTGACAGTTATGTTTCTTGATTTGATCATACTAACAAAACTAGGGAGATTATTTGATTGTTAATCTGCACATTCCATCAGGAAATGGATTCACCTGTGGTGGCATTGACAAGGAAACCTCCCTATCTTGGATTATATGTGGACACCGGTTGTTTGTTTGGAGTTACTTGTCAAGAGCTGCTGCGAGAAAGTGCACTGTTCTTGATATTCCTTTGGATATTTTGGAAAATGTTGATACAGGCAAGAGTTTCAACTCTAGTACCAGCTGGCTACTGTGCTTTGTTCATTGGGAGGGTTTGAGTTTGATAAATGACCAAGCTGCACCACCATTTCAGTCTCTTGGCATTATTTTGTGTAACCGGAAAAATCAGGCAGTTGTGTATTGGCCGAATATATATTCAGGAGAAAAGATGACACCTATTCTGGATTTTCCATCTTCTTCTGAGTTAGGTCAGCTTAGTAAAGCTGCAGCTAATACTGTTCCGCCTAGTGCATTCAATTCACTAATCACATCTCCAGAGCCTGGTGGCCAACCTAATTGCATTGCTCTTGCCTGTAGTTACAGCGGAGAGCTATGGAGTTTCCACTGTAGTCCAACCAGGATTCATCGTGAGAAAATAAATCTTGATATTTTGAATGTTAGTTGTGCAAGCACTGATAGTTGTGGGACAAAGGGTTACACAAGGTCCCTCGCTTGGCGCTTTCCTAATATATCTAAAGGGGAATCTAACAGGCAATTCTTTCTACTCACAAACACTAAGATCGAGTGCTTCAATGTAAAGCTTTCTTTTGATGTTGATGTGTCAAAGCTGTGGTCTCATGAAATCGTAGGGGCTAGTGGAGATTTAGGCATTCAGAAGGATCTGGCAGGTCAAAAGCGAATATGGCCCTTGGATTTGCAGGTAGAAAGGAATGGAAAAGAAATAGTGACACTTGTGGCCACATTTTGCAAGGATCGCTTTAGTAGTTCAAGCTACATCCAGTATTCTCTCCTCACAATGCAGTATAAGTCTGGAGTAGACGTGTCATACGAACCAAATACACATTCACATGAGAGTCCCTTGGAGAAAAAGGCTCCTATACAGGATATAATACCGAAAGCAAGAGTAGAGGATGAGGATTTTTTGTTTTCAATGCGGCTGCGTGTTGGTGGCAAACCATCTGGATCTTGCATCATATTATCTGGTGATGGTACAGCAACGGTGGCCAACTATTACAGAGGCTGCACTCGACTGTATCAGTTTGATCTGCCTCACGATGCAGGAAGAGTTTTGGATGCTTCTACTTTCCCTCCTAGTGAGGATGGTGATGATGGGGCCTGGGTTGTATTAACTGAGAAAGCAGGAGTATGGGCCATACCTGAAAAGGCAGTGCTACTTGGTGGAGTAGAGCCTCCTGAACGGAGCTTGTCACGTAAAGGTAGTTCAAATGAAGGGTTTGTGCAGGAAGAGAGACGAAACCTTATGTTTGGCGGGGACGTTGCTCCAAGAAGGGTGAGTTCTGAAGCTTGGGATTCAGGAGACAAGAAGAGGGCAGCGTTGACTGGGTTTTCACGCCGGATCCCTCAGGATGAAGAATCTGAAACTTTGCTTAGTAATCTTTTCCATGAATTTCTCCTGTCCGGGCAAGCTGATGGTGCATTTGACAAGCTTCAGAAATCTGGAGCGTTTGATAGGGAAGGAGAAACCAACGTTTTTGCTCGAACTAGTAAATCCATTGTCGACACTTTAGCTAAGCATTGGACAACCACTAGAGGTGCTGAGATTGTGGCTTTGACAGTTGTATCTACCCAACTACTGGAGAAACAACAAAAGCATCAGAGATTTCTTCAGTTTCTCGCTTTGTCCAAGTGCCATGAAGAATTATCTCTGAAACAGCGTATGTAACAATCTTGACCATTGTTTTTTATTTTCCATCACTACAGTACATATATCATTGATAGGAAATGTTAATGCGATCGCAAAATATTAACAAACTCCTCCATTTAGGACATTTAACTGATCACTTAATTTAAGTTTGATGTTCTTTTTTAAGCTTCAAATGCAAGTACCATAGTCAAATACTTAGTTTAAATCCTCAAGTTTAATTCTTCATTTCATTTCTCCTATTTAAGTTGAGTTAGATTTAGTTGTTAACGTCTGTTTCACTCCAGTTCAATACCCTAAAACAAAATTATGATGGGCACATATACTGACACCTGTTAAATTTTATTTTGATTTGATTTCAGGGCATGCTTTGCAAATAATAATGGAACATGGTGAAAAACTTGCTGGGATGATTCAACTGCGAGAATTGCAAAACTTGAAAAGCCAAAACCGTTCAAGTTCAGTCTCCTCAGAATCTGATATTTCAGGATCTCTTTGGGATATCATACAATTAGTTGGTGAGAAAGAGAGAAGAAATACTGTTCTTCTAATGGATAGAGATAACACAGAAGTGTTTTACAGTAAAGTTTCTGATCTCGAAGAAGTATTCAACTGCTTGGAACGATACCTGGAAGTTCTAGTTTGTCAGCGGCATCCAGTGATGCTCCAGATCCAGCGAGCCTGCGAACTAAGTGATGCTGCTGTAACTTTGGTTCTAACAGCCAGTGAATATAAAAGTGTGCACCATGCATGGTATCCTAATCCTGAAGGTTTGAATCCTTGGTATTGTCAATCAGTGGTACGAAATGGCATGTGGACACTTGCTTTTACTATGCTTCAAATCCTAGAGGAGCAAAAAAATCTGGACTCATCTCTAACTTCGGAACTATATTCTCATCTGGAGAAGTTGACGGATGTTCTTCTTGAAGCGTATGCTGGAGCTATTGCTGCGAAATCCGAGCGTAAAGAAGACTATAGAGGGCTCGTAAATGAGTTCTGCAATAAAAGGGATACACTTCTTGCAACTCTTTATGAGTACTTGAAAAGCTTTGCAGCCTCAGCCTCTGGGTCCCTTCAGGTAAAAAGCTAAAGAATAAGCTCTTTTATTTTGTTATGTTGTGTCTAGGTCACATGATTATCACTTATCAATGGATGGACTTTGCATGAAAGATTACATTTTTATATTTCTATCGTCTTGTTGCCGTATAGCCGGTAAGTTAATAAGTTGTGACGGGATCATAAGTGCTATGTTGGCGTGTTTGCAGGATTCAAACCAAGTATCTGACAATGCAAAGTATGAATTGCTAAGGAAGCTTTCTTCTGGTTTGTTATCGATCGCAAAAAGGCATGAAGGATACCTAACTCTCTGGAATATCTGTAATGACCTTAATGACCCACAACTCCTCAGAAATATAATGGTATGATGTAATTTATTTTAGTATGATATGACTTCTCCATGTTTATGATTTTGAACTTCTTTTCGTCTTTTTGTGAAATTTTGTGATATGACTTCTCTATGTTTCTGATTTTGAACTTCTTTTCTTCTTTCTGTGAAATTTTTGTCCCTCGTGTCTGTCGTAACAGTCACTTCTGGGTCGGTTAGTCATTGCCACCTCTTGAATTCATAAGATGATGAAGAAGCTATGTTTATAGTTTTCAATTCCTACAAAGGCTTAATACAAATTTTACTAATCGTTTCTTTCCTGCTTGGAAGCTCTCTTCTAATGGTTCTTTAGCTAGTATCATCAGCATTTACTTATATAATCTGCAGTTGGTGACCTTATTATGACCGTAGGCTCTGTTTCACTTCTTAATTTCTTTCACGCACTATGCAGCTAGAAAGTGTGGGACCTAAAGGTGGCTTTAGTTACTTTGTATTCAATCAGCTATATGAGAAAAAGAAATTTGCTGAGCTTCTTAGACTCGGGGAAGAGTTTCAGGAAGAGCTGTCCATTTTCCTGAAAGATCATCATGACCTTCTCTGGCTACATCAATTATTCCTTCATCAGTTTGCAGCAGCTTCTGAAACTCTTCATTCAGTAGCAGTTTCTCTTGATGATAGTGCAGTTGTAGCTAGAGAAGGGAAGACAACTTTGGCTGAACGAAAACGGTTGTTGAATCTCTCCAAAATAGCTGCAATGGCAGGTAGTGTCTAATTACTTCTCACGTTGCCGTGGCACCACTACTTTATAATTTACATGTCGATAAAATCTCTGTGTTTCCTCTTTCCTGTCTAATTTGATTTGGCTGTTGGATAAAAGATGTTCAAGTATCACTCCATGATTTACAGCGTTCTAGACCTTCCTTTTTATATAGTATTATCTCATGAAAAAGCGGTGCAGTAGCAGCTTCTGTTTCGTGACCCCCCATGATGGATAAGTGGATACCAATAAATCTGAAGTGGATATATATGTTATTTAATGGACTATTTAATGTGTTACGTGTTTTACTATGTTGTGGTTGTGGATCAACATGAGTGATATTAAAATGAATACTTTTGATTGTTTCCCTTGTGCTTTACTTGTAATGTCCACTTGTCAAATTAGTTGTCTTTTGATAAATTTTTCAGGAAAAATAAATATAGGCTACTTAATCAAATAATGGCGAAGTTACTGACTGGCTTCCGCATATACAACTAAAAAAAGACATGCATATCCGTAATGTTAGTTCATATCAATGGTAAACCATGGACGGTTTACATTTTGTATCTATTGCTGTCTGCCGTTTATCATCTTTGAAAGTGTTAAATGCTCTAAAACGCCTGTACATATAGAAGGAAGGTACAGTATCATGATTCTGAGTTAGATGTGAGACTGTCCAGTGATTCCTTTTACACAGCACTCTTTTGAATATGGTTAATTGCAGGAAAGGATTCTGATACTGACCATGGCACAACCGTTAGGCGTATCGAGGCTGATCTGAAATTACTCAAGCTGCAGGTATGCTGCTGCTAGAGGCAGTGATGTGCTTTATATATTATTTCAGCTAAATTGTCAATCAAAGACGTTGGTCCTTCATTATTGTCTATTATTTTTTAATCCAATGCTTTTATTTTGATATCGTTTGGTTTCTTTTCATTTGAGCTGTGTGCTGAGTTTGATCATTACAATTTCACCCTCCAGTTCATGGAAATATTTATTACTCCGCCTACCTTTTGTCGTTACAATATTTAGAAATTTTCCGCAGGATGAGATTACAAAATTAATTGGAGATCCCGATCAAATGCAAATCGATGCAGACCATCTTCTTCGACCTGAGGATCTTATTAAGCTATGTTTAGAGAACCCCAGCCCTGAGATGATCTTACTTGCTTTTGACGTGTTTGCGTGGACTGGATCATCCTTCCGCAAAAACAACAAATCGCTTCTTGAGGAATGCTGGAGGGTTGCTGCTGACCTGGACGACTGGGAAAAGCTTGTAGAGTCCCCAATAACAGAGGGATGGGTTGATGACGAAACATTTCGGGTTCTGGGGGATACTATGTTATTCCAAGCAGCTAGAAGATGCTACGGCCCAGATGCAGAAACCATTGAAGGAGGATTTGAAGAAGCACTTCCTTTGAGAAATGAAGAGAGCACAGAAGAGGGAGAACCTAGAGATATTATAAACTCTGTGGAATTGATAATCATGCAACACAAAGATTTCCCAGATGCAGCCAAGCTTATGCTGACTGCAATCACATTGGGTGGCTCAGGCTCACACCTTGAAGTCATTGAAGATGACCCGTCAATGATTGAGTGATTGTCAACTGATGCTGCCGATTGTAGAATGTAGAATGATGTGCTTCTGTAACTTAGATTTTGTTCTTCTTGTGTTAATGAACAAAGGAAAGGATAAGAAAATGCAATCAGACTTAAAAAAAAATAATGAACAGGCTAAAAATAATAATGAGCAGACTTAAACCATTAATGATCAGACTTAAACCATTAATTATCAGACTTACAAAGCAATTATCAGACTTAAAAAAATAATGATCAGATTTAAAAAATAATAATGAGCAGACTTAAAAAACAATGGTCATTAAGTCTGATCATTGCTGTTTTTTTAAGTCTGATCATTTTCAAGTTTAAGTCTGATCATTGACGCTTTTTAAGTCTGATCAATAAGTTTTTTAAGTCTGATAATTAAGTCTTTTAAGTCTGATCATTAAGTCTTTTAAGTCTGATCATTAAGTCTTTTAAGCCTGATTATTGTCTATTTTTAAGTCTGATCATTAAGTCTTTTAAGTCTGATCATTGCTGATTTTTAAGTCTGATCATTACCATTTTAAGTCTGATCATTAAGTCTTTTAAGTCTGTTCATTGTCTATTTTTAAGTTTGATAATTAAGTCTTTTAAGTCTGATCATTAAGTGTTTTAAGTCTGATCATTAAGTCTTTTAAGTCTGATTATTGTCTATTTTTAAGTCTGATCATTAAGTCTTTTGAGTCTGATCATTGCTGCTTTTTAAGTCTGATCATTTCCAAGTTTAAGTCTGATCATTAAGTCTTTTAAGTCTGATCATTGCTGCTTTTTAAGTCTGATCATTAAGTCTTTTAAGTCTGATCATTAAGTTTTTTAAGTCTCATCATTAAGTCTTTTAAGTCTGATCATTAAGTCTGATTATTGTCTATTTTTAAGTCTGATCAGTAAGTCTTTTAAGTCTGATCATTGCTGCTTTTTAAGTCTGATCACTAAGTTTTTTTAAGGCTGATAATTAAGTCTTTTAAGTCTGATTATTGTCTATTTTTAAGTCTGATCATTGCTGCCTTTTAAGTCTGATCATTACCATTTTTTAGTCTGATCATTAAGTCTTTTGAGTCTGATCATTGTCTATTTTTAAGTCTGATCATTAAGTCTTTTAAGTCTGGTCATTAAGTTTTTTAAGTCTGATAATTTAAGTCTTTTAAGTCTGATCATTAAGTGTTTTAAGTCTGATCATTAAGTCTTTTAAGTCTGATCATTGTCTATTTTTAAGTCCGATCATTAAGTCTTTTAAGTCTGATTATTGTCTATTTTTAAGTCTGATCATTAAGTCTTTTAAGTTTGATCATTGCTGCTTTTTAAGTGTGATTATTAAATTTTTTAAGTCAGATAATTAAGTCTTTTAAGTCAGATCATTAAGTCTTTTAAGTCTGATCATTAAGTCTTTTAAGTTTGATTATTGTCTATTTTTAAGTCTGATCATTAAGTCTTTTAAGTTTGATTATTTTCTATTTTTAAGTCTGATCATTAAGTCTTTTAAGTCTGATCATTGCTGCTTTTTAAGTCTGATCATTGCTGCTTTTTAAGTCTGATCATTACCATTTTTAAGTCTGATCATTAAGTGTTTTAAGTCTGATCATTAACAACTCTTGTACTAAATTGAAAATAACATTATTAGGTTTATACCCCTTCGTGTGGAATGACTATAATACCCCTCCGTGTTTTGTATGGGATTTCGACTTAAATGGGACACGTGTCGGCTTAATAATCCATTTATAATTTTTATTTTTAAATTGGGTTGTACTCGAAGCGTACTCTTTCCTAAAATATATTACAATCTTAATTAAAAAATAAAGTTGAAAATTGAAATTGTTACCCAAGCCACATTCTGGTTGCTCAAAGTTGGGATTTCGACGGATGCGATTATGGTTTCCTCAACCCTATTGAAGTACTTGAGCCAGAGATCACCAAATGGCGTGCGAGTAAAAAGGTTTCGACTGTGGCCACTCCCGTCTCAGTCTTCATGATTGAACGAATTTTTAAACATTTGTGTCGTGTGTCTATGCATATTTTATATTGAGTTGAAAAATTATTGGTGTGGTCAGTGCTCGTGCCAGTGCGTAGTGGTGGGTTCTTTGTCAGAAATTTAGAGTTGGATTTGAATATTGAAGTCTTTTTATAGTTTTGAATGTGTGAGAACTGAGAATGAGACTGGAGTTTACTTGACTATTGGGCTCCAAAGATTATAAGCTGTGAAAAGCATTCATTTGAGCTTGTAGTCCTTCTAGCTTCCTCAATATTTCTGCTAGTTTTTGTGTTATCATGAGGTTTTTGAAGTTGTTGATTGTAGTTGTTTCAGTTCTTTTCTGCAGGGTTAGGGGTCAGCCTCAGACGCAAAGCAGGCTGTACGGACAATGTGGGAGCAACGGGAACTACACGAGTAATTTGGAGACTGTTTTTTCGACGATCAGATTGATTATGGATTTTATAATGTTCCTACAGGGGAGGACCCTGATAGAGCATATGCTACTGCGCTTTGTATAGGGGATGTTAGTCTGGCCTCATGTCGTGGATGTGTGAATTTCGCTATGGTTGATCTACCTGACAAATGTCTGTTAACTGATCCGAGGAACAAAGCCGTTTCTGGGAATTCTCTTAGGAAGTATGCTTATAGAGATGCCAATTACACTTTGTTTGACCGCATTTATGCACTTGTGCATTGCACGCCTGATTTATCCAAGAGGGAGTGCGGAAACTGCCTTAATGAGGCAATTTGACACATTCCAAACTATTTCCCTAGGAAGGACGGAGGACGAGTGTATTGTCCTCTCTGCAATTTTAGATATGGCATCAATCAGTTTTATGAAATTTTATACACGCACTGCCGCCTTAATCACGTGTCATATTTCCGCCACCACGAAAATCAACATTATTTCCCACCAATGATGTTCCTCGTGAAGGCAAGCTACTGTAAAACAATCCATTATATTCTAAGAGCAAAGTGAACATTTCAAAATCTATAATCATTTTATTGACATCTAGGGAATTCAGACCTTAAAGCTTACATTTGTGACCTGTAGGTATGTGCCTTTGCTGAAAAATATCTTGTACATAAGAGCATATTGAGGGTTATGATATTTTGAAGTGTTTTTTGTTGTTTCTGACGGGGCCTTTGCAACTCTATTGACCCCTGGAATTTTGATTTACAGGAGCCAGGAACACGAGTGTTCGAAATATTATCATCATTGTTGTCTCAACAATCTGCTTTGTGGTGTTGGTTATATGCATTTATGTGGTTTTAAGGTGTAAGAGGTTAAGAGGGAAACGTGAAAGTGAAGACGATTCCAATTTATGTGGTATATTTATATCTATATATTATATTTTATTCTAAGATGACAACAATATTAAACTTCCTTAAACTAGGTTGAAAGTGAAATTTGGCATGTCATGAGGAAAAACTAAAGCCATAGTAATGTATGCTGCTTAACAAAAGATGGCTATTAACATGCTCTTCCTTTGCAGGCGAGGAAGATATGAACAGTGCGGAATCCTTACAATTTGAATTACGTACCAATAATTTCTCGATTGATAATTTGCTTGGATGTGGTAGATTTGGATCTGTATACATGGTAATAATAATGAGAAGTAGATAATGTGATACATGGATTGTTCTTGGACATTAGACATATGCCCCATAAAGTATCATCTATTGTATTTTATTTAATTCCAGGGGAAACTTGCTGATGAACAAGAAATAGCTGTGAAGAGATTAGCTGAAAACTCAGGACAGGGAGATATTGAATTCAAGAATGAAGTTCAGTTGTTGGCTAAACTTCAGCACGGGAATCTGGTTAAACTCCTAGGCTTCTGCTTGCAAGGTCAGGAAAGGCTTTTCTCATAAACGAGTTTGTGCCCAATGCAAGCCTTGATCAGTTCTCGTTCAGTATAATTATTGATTATCTGCAACACATGCCACTAATCTGTGCTATTATGGATCACAGATAACTTTCTTGGGCACATGATCCTAAGCGTACAAATTTGGACTGGAACATGCGATACAGAATCATTGGGGGGCATTGTTCGTGGGCTTCTTTATCTTCATGAAGGTTCTAGACTTTGAATTATACTTTGGGATCTAAAAGCTAGCAATATTTTATTATATGATCATATGAATCCAAAAAAAGCTGACTTTGGCATGATTAGGTTGTTAGTGATGAATCAAACTCGGGGCAAAACAAGTAGAGTTGCTATAGTAAGTATCATAGCCTTGATATGAATTCTCAAAAAGAAAGTTATATTCAAACACCTAATGATTTTTCTTTCATCACCGAGAGTCTAGGTTTTGTTGCAGAGGATATATGGCACCTGAATATATTTATGGTCATTTGTCGGTGAAGACTGACATATATAGCTTTGGCGTTATGGTGCTGGAATTAGTCAGTGGGGAAAAGAACAATTGTGTCCGTATCGGAGAAACTGCAGAGGATCTGATTAGCCCAAGAGACAGGAACTTCAAAATATTCCACAGGAGAATCAGTTCTATATCGGCAACTGGGATTTCAATCACTGACTTACATCCTTGACAAATTCGCTTATGTTCTGGTGTGCATAACTTTACCAGTCGTTATATCTTCCATTTGGATATGGTGAAGAAGTGTTTTGAGACCCGATAGGGAGCTGTTTTAGTTTTTGCAAAGTCGTTGAATGTTATTGATATGATTTGCACTGACTGGAGAACTGAAATCTGTAATGCAATGTGACTAAATTCAGAAGATAAAGAATAGTTGTAGGGATGTCACAACAGCCGTGATGAAGGTTGTTATTCCTATCTGGGCAATTGATGGCAATGCATCGCCTGTATCTGGATCGTATGGATATCCTTCAGTTGGTATCGTGTACTTAAAGTAGAACTGGTAGTCATCATACCAGATAGAGCAACCGTGGCTAGAGACCACCAATGAGCTTGCGTTCCCTATGAATTGATCAAACGCTTCTGCTTTGGCTGTCAAGCATTTTCTGCACTTGTCATTCCCCAAGTCTCCATCGCACTGAGCTAGGCCATACCTTCTCCCTTGCCTTCCTACATCCACTGTGTCCGTTTTAAAGAATCTAGGCTGGTTGGGAGCATCATATGCTAGTTTGTGAATGAGATTTATGCCAGCAGAAACCACGCTGAGTTTATCAGAGCCATTACCATGACTTGTGGACATTATGACATAATCCGTTTCCCAAAAGTCCTTTGTATCTGCAAAGCGCACGTAGCACCATCTGTACCATATAGCGAAATACTTGGTAGTGTTGCACATAGGCCCAAAGGCAGAATGTGCCGCGTCTTTGATGCACTGGCTGCAGTTTTGAGCAGATACATCTCCTGTGCACTGGACCAGGCCATAGACTTTATCAGGCTCTTTTCCCACCGTGGTCTTATAAAAACCGTTCCTTTGAGGTCCCTTTTCCTCCAACACTCTCAGAATACTGTTGACATTGGCTTTGTATTCAGAGGTTGAATTGTTTTGTGATGGGTCACATGAACCGAAGCCGGTTCAGTTGATATCTGCATAGCAAGACGTGATACAAAGCACTGAAATAACAACTTTAAAGTGAAATAGGTAAGCATTATTGCGATTTGATATCTGATCTTTCTTGGTGTTCAGTGCTTTTTATAGACTCAGCTTAGTGCTCATAGATCATCAATGCACAAGCCCACTTCCACTTACATGTGGGTCATTTTTAGTGTCACATAAACATCAAGTGTGCTTTCAAAAAAATGGTTATGTCAATCCTATGCACAAACCCATTTCCATTTACAAATGGGTCCCATTGAATCTTTATCTTCTCTAATAGAAAAGAGACTGGGGTCTACTCATTTTACTTTTTGTAGCTAATGGACGTAGCAAATAGGCCTGACCATCAAAGTGGGCCTGACCACTTTTAAAGCATTCCCTCCAATGCAAACGAGGACATTTTACGTTTCCACAAGTACCAAATAGACTTGCATTGGGGATGCTCTCACAATCGACCACTTGGGTTTTACTAATTTTGTAAACCACCAAGTCGTTGCTTTCTAAATGGTTTATCATGACGTGCAATGTCAA
The DNA here is from genome assembly GCA_033675215.1 of Rhodiola kirilowii. Lineage (NCBI taxonomy): Eukaryota > Viridiplantae > Streptophyta > Magnoliopsida > Saxifragales > Crassulaceae > Rhodiola > Rhodiola kirilowii. The sequence continues at coordinate 11,056,590 of CM066197.1, read as the reverse complement.
CTCATTCTAAATGCATGTTCTGTCTTAGCAGGCTGGACAAGCAACTGATCTCATAAAATAATGTATCCAGGTAAATGTTGAAAAATTTCTTTCCCATGAAAATATTTGACCTGGCAGGTTCGATAAAATATATTAGTTTGACTCGGTAGATCATGGCAGAATACGCATCATGCTTATCAGAATCGAAATGTATGTAATATAACCTTTTAGGCGAGAATAAGCGAAAAAAGAAAGGCCTTTGCACTCAGCAGAATCATATCTGATTGTTTGTTCTATTCCAATGCTGGCCAGGTCCAAGCTATGAAAATAGTCTCTCAATAAAAGGAAACTAAGCGACTACATTCATGGACAGAAGCTGAGCTATAAATAGGAGCATTTGGTTAAGGGAGAATGATATCAATCAGCAGTTGGAAACACAAGCTGATAGGTGAATAATAAGTTAGTTGTCATCTGGGCTCTGGGGTTCCCTACAACACTTCATTGGGACTTTTATCGTAAGTGGTTTGTAACGGAATCAAGTTTAGGGAGTGCATTCTAATAAGTAAAAGTTATGTTTATTTTCTGAATTATTAGAAAAGGGCAATCTCCTTAAAAGGAGAAATAGTGTAATGCAAACATTAACAAATTAATGAATGAAACCCTAAATTCCCTCTCCTCTAAAATGTCCTCTCCCAACTCATCTTCACCCTACCGGATTCTGACAACACCCCTCACATTTGGTGCTTTCATCTAGAGTCGAACTCAAGGAGGCGACAATGGATGAACAACAAGTATCAAGGGTACTTGCTATCAACAAGGTAAAAAAACAAGTGGATGACCTGCAAGTGATTGTCAAGGAGTTGCAGGCAACACTTAAGTCATATCGGAATAATCCAGTCCGACCAAGTACAACAACTGCTCCTCTGCTCAATTATTTTGGGAACTCCGAGAACAAAGTTTCAACTGAGGATGGCGATGTTATTAGTTGCAGCGTATCATCCAAATCATCCAAGGTTACTGTTGAATATGTTCTTGCAGACGCTGACTGATGCGTCAAATTTAATATTTATATCTTCTCCTGCTATTAACGAGTAAGCGGCAAGCAAGGATCGAACCCTAGAAAGCTGGTGCTTTGAAGTCGAACGGTAAGTAAATTAAAAGGTGGTTTTTGCGTGAGCAATTGTTATAAAGCACAAAAGGTAATAGCACATAAGAAATTCAATCAGAGAAAGCATTCAGTTTAGGGTTTCTATTGTGACTCGTTTATCATTGACTGCTAATAATCTAATTTCATGTTTCCAAGTGTGGTTACTCCATTTCAGGTTATAACCTAAAGTATGTCGTTTCAGGCAATACACCACAATCTAATCCGTTTCAGCCTTTCAGGTATTAGACTTAGAGTTCTCCTAAACCTAATAATCCGGGTAAGGTATTATCGAGTTTAAGTGCTGCTACTTGTTTTTACGGGTAAGTCTCAAACAAGTATTAACAATATGGGATGAATTGTTCGGCTAAGCTTTACCATGTCAAGTATCCGCTTAGCTTCACAATTCAGTCCGTGAAATTAGCACAAGAACTAGAGAAACATAAAATAGCATTAAGTAAAAAGCCTCATAACGTTCGTCACAATACACAAAACCCTAAACCGAAATAAGAATTTAGCTACTTATGGCCATAGCAAAAACACAAGTATTTTTGTATGAAAGTAAAAGGAATTCTTCTCTCGTCGAAGCTTCGTGTTCTTCTCCTCTAGAGCCGTCGGTGAGTGAATGAGATGACGAAACCCTAACCCAAAGGTCTTATTTATAGCAAAAAACTACGGTTTTCAAGTCTGTTTCCGGGCCAGATTCCAAAAACGAATTTAGGAAACAAGCCCAGATTCTGCACCGACTTGCACCGCCACGCGCTGACTTGGTTTGGTCTTCGACCGACTTGCACCGACTTGGTTCAGCTTTCTTCGGCTTGCACCGCCACGCTGACTTGCATCGACTTGCTTCGGTCTTCGACCGGCTTACTGGGCCTGCTCCGCGACGAGCCGAACTTGGCCAGTGATTTGGCCGACCGGTTGAGCTGTCCTGGAAATCCCAAGTTCTCTAAGGGACTGAGCGGGCCGATCGAGGAAATTGGCTTTGTGCGGGCCGGCCGGTTGGGAGCAACTTCGGAAGACCCCAACTCTCGGAGGACCTGAGCTGGCCGGTTGAGCTTTGTTTCGAATGACCTGGAATGCGGGCCGGTCGGCCGAGCCTCCATTGTGATGTTTTGGCATGGAATGCGGGCCTTTAAGCGCGTTTCCTCCTAGAGCTTCCGAAACATCTGAAATGCAAAACCATACTAGAAAGTAACTGTTCGCATAATAAAGTGTCGAAATAGATGGGTTTAGTCGACTCGACGAGTCGTATAAATACGACTCATCAAACCACCTCACACTTAAACTTGTTCGTCCCGAACAAGAACTAAGTCATAGAAGGAAAATAAATGCAACACCACAATTTCTTCGACATCCTAGATAATGCCACATGAATATGAGCTGCTAGTCTAGACTCGCTTTTCTATGCATAACTCAATTGTTACTAAGATTATCATGCTCAACATGGAATAACCTTGATACGTGTTACCTTTGAGCCGAGATTCAAATCAATTCGGATGAATAGGAGATAATCCTCTTTAGACCCATGATCTGCATTTAATGTTCTGAACTCTCGCTATATGGTTATACTTCATTGCTTTTTCTTATACGTCATTCATTCGAGCTTCAAGGTTTTTGAGCTTTTCCTTGTTCTTTTGTTGGACAGCTTTTGTAGTGACTTTCTTTAACCCTTTGGCTCTTGATGTAACAATGATGTACTTCACTTGATTGTGTGTAGAACTTTCACAATTTGACTGATTTTGTTGAGCTTTGCTCCTTTATTGTGAGTTGCTTGTCCTTTCTTCCTTCTCTTTTGAAGGAGGTCCAATCATCGCCCGCGAGCATATAGAAATACCTCCCTTCTCTTTCGCATCCTCGACCTTTTTGATGCGAGTCAAGATGAGGGTCGCTTATCTTCTTTCCGGTTACTTCAGACTAGAGATAGGATGGTCTATTTTCCCGTCCCGCCTACTTACATAAACGCTGCAGTGGCGGAGCTAACTCTGAACCAATAAGTCTCGAAGTGCTAGCCTCCACGAAATCCACATAACCATATAACTCGAAGTTTGGTCCTTTGAATGATTCGTCAAGTCTCTCTAGGACATTTCTATCAACTCCACATCCTTGTTTATCTCAACTTAAAAGGCACGTAGTGGGTTAATTTCACATGTAGTCACACAATTCAAATTTTACGAGAGAAATGCATCTAATCAGCTTTATCTATTTCACATCATCAAATTCGATACTGCATATCCAGGAAATAGAGAGAAATTCATACTTTCAAAAAAAAATTTAAAAGGGAAACGTGCAGACACTATGCAGGTAAAAAAATAAACGTGCTGACACAACAGACTGAATCTCCCACCCCACACTTTTGAACAAAGTCGTGTCCTCACGGTATGACTTAAATTCAAAGACACAACTATGTAAAGCACACAAACATATGAAAGGACAAGTAGAGAGTAAAAATGAACAGGCACTTCCCTCGTGCCGTGGAGTTGCGGTCAGCTAATGTTAAGGCTTGGCGTAGTCCACACCGAGGTGCACTGTTTCCTGTATGAAAAGCATCTCTTTCCCCCAAAAGTCAATGTGAAGAACATGACTCAAGACTCAAATAAATAGAAAAATGAAATAAATAAAAAACTAAGAAACGAAACTTTTGCCGGGCTACCTCCCTGCAAGCGCCTTTGTGCCTTTGTTTTACGTTGTTGGCTCGACGATACCTCTTTAGGGATCACAAGTTAGGATCCCATGGATGTGTGAGGTCAAACTTCGTCTCAGAGATTCCTTCAGTCTCCCCAAAGCCCTCGTGGAATGGTGTGCTCGTGTTTGCTCTCCATTGATCAGACGGGTTTACCTTCACATCCTCTCGAGTCTTCGAGGACACCTTGCTAATAGCTACTTCTTTTTTTGCATAGCTCGTCTCATCTGGTAAGTTCGGAGGTAGGGCACCAAGATATGGTGTGTGCACTATGTCTGGTGGTTTCTTCGCGCATGGACAGTCATCATCCTCATAAATATAGATATCTGATCTCTTGCCACCAAACGTAAGTGACAATAAGCCTGTGTCCATGTCAATCTTGGTTTTGTGGCAAAGAGGAATGGATGCCCAAAATAAGTGCTGGAGGATCATCGTTTCTAGCATCTCCCATCTGCAAAACATAAAAGTCTGCAGGAACAACAAGGTCGCCTACCTGTAGGGTTAGGTCCTCTAACAAACCAACAGGACGAATACAAAATTTATCTCCTAATTCTACTAACAGCTTAGGTGGTTTTAAAGGTCCCAGCTTCAAAAAACAATACAATGAGTAAGGCATAGCATTGATCGCAGCACCCAAATCAATTAAACAGTGATGTATTAAGGTCTCACCAATATCGCAGGTGACTGTGAAGGCACTTGGGTCCTTACTCTTTCCAGGTGGTGCCTCATGACTTGCTGCAATTTGGGGGCTCCGTCGTTTCCTCTTTAAGCTCATCTCTTGCCTCCACTTTGTCTCCTAGCTCGTCCTTGGTGATCATATGTTTCCCAGGAGCTCTTACCTGCATAGAAAACGGTAGTGGACAATCATTTTTATGATTTGGGGCAGACCGGATCACGGATGGTGAACACTTTAAATGTTCCATCCGCGACCTAACGTGTTCATCTTTCGCGCTGTTTAAATGTTCCTCGTCCGCGGATAGCTGTTCAGTCGCGGGTGGTTCACATGTTACGGCCGCGGTTTCTGTGTCCTTTAGCGGGCTGCGGATGACTCTAAAGTGCACGTCATCCGCGATTTGGTCTGAGGCGGACTCCTTTTCTCTGTTGTCCATTCGGACTGCCAATACACTGATATTTGCTCTAGGATTAGGTACTGTCTACGACAGTAGCCTTCCTAGATCGCTCTTCAGCTCGGAAATAGCCTGAGCTAAGTTGGACATCTGCTTACCCAGCTCCGCTAAGGTTTCATCGTTCTTTGCCTGATTCCGATGCATCGTAGTGGCGAGTTCTTTCACGATGTCATCCAGGGATTTGCTGGAACTCTGATGACTGGGGCTTGCTTGATTGTGGTTCTGTTCTCACGGCTGATACTGGTTTTGACTGTTGTAACCTTCTTGCTGCTGACGGTATGGTGGGCGGTAGTAGTTATACTGCTGGGTCTGTTGAGGGGCAGTCTGCTGTGCTGGCTCCCTCGGGGCATGGTTATCGTTCCTCCAGCTCTGTCCGTTGGCAGCTTGCCCATACTGTCTCCCAGGTGCGTGGTTATCATAATTTTGGAACCCATTTAGTGCATTGACATCGCCATGTTCTTCCTCTACCACTGTTGGACAAGCATCTGTCTTATGGTCTGTTGCACCACAAAATTCACAAGGCTTCACCTGGACCGGCTGCCTCATTATCAGCTTCTGCATCATCTCTTTCATCTGTTTCAGCTCTTCGGCCATTGGGTCCGCTGAGGTCTCGGCTTTCAGAACATTTCTAGTTCTACTGAATTCCTCCTGTTTGTTGGCCTCTTCTCTGAATCGTGCGTTCTCGGCCACCTCTGTAATCATCTTTCACACACCAGCTGGGGACAGTTTCAAGATGGTCCCTCCAGTTGAGGCGTCTAGTATGGGTGGGCGTTGGACGTGTTGGGACGGGTTGTGCTTGGTCCTAACCCGGCCAGAAATAGTGATCGGGTCAGTTATTCAAACCCTAACCCGGCCCAAAAGAACGGGTTAATTAGGTGAACCCGAACTCGACCCTGAAACTAAATTTTTTAAAAGACATAAAACATTCATGGTCATCTATCATTATATAAATACTTTAAATTTTAGTATTACACGTTTATTTTTCATTGCAAATCAATTACATATCCATATGTAGTGTGATATATCACGAGAACACAAATAAATTTTTATTCAGATGAGGTATAATGTTTGAATCTCATTAAAAATCTAGTATTTTTATATTACTTTTTGAAATCGGATAACCCGAGCCTCAACCCTACCCGACCCAAAAATTATACCGGGTTGGTTAAGTGGACACTAACCCGACATTAAGTGGACCGGGTCGGGTCGTGTTTTTGGGTCGGGCCGGGCTTTGTCCACCCCTAGCGTCTAGTAGCATTCTGTCGAGGGATCTCAAGCCATCAAGTAGGAACTCGATGATCAGCTTCTTTGGCACTCCCAGGTTGCAGCAACTTTGCTCTAGGGCATTGAACTTCTCCAAGTAATCATCCATCGACTCATTAGGCCCCTGTCTAATATCTTGTAGCTGTCTGCAAACCTGCATTGCCTTGGCAGCTGGGTAGTACTTGGTCAGGAACTTCTTATGCATTTGGTCCCATGTCCTGATGCTAGAGGTGGGTAAAAACCAGTCCGCATGTAAAAACCGCCCGCATCGCACCGCAAAAGCGCGTTCGGTTAACCGCACCGCTTTTAGAAAAAACCGATTTGTCAAAAACCGCACCGCAACCAAATAAAGCGGTACAGAAGCGGTTCTTTATCTCAAACCACCCGGTTGAAACCGCACCGCACCGCACTGCATAAATAAATAAATAATTAATCTAATAATTAAATAATCAAAATTATTATTTTTGACACAATAATAATCAAAATTAATACGTTTAAAAAAACAAATCATAATTTCCAAACCATATTACGTTTAACAATCACAATCATATGTAATGCGGTTTTTAAACCAAACCGCACCGCACCACATAATGTGGTGCGGTGCATATTTGGTTTTTACTTATGTAGTGCGGTTTGAAAAATTTCCAAACCAGATTATGCGGTGCGGTTGCGAATTTAACCTTAAACCGCACCAACTCGCACCGCGCCCACCCCTACCTGATGCTACCTGAGGGAAGAGACAAAAACCAAGCATTAGCTGCGTCGGTTAAAGAGAAGTAAAAGGCCTTTAATTGAAAATCCTCCACTGCGACTCCGTATGGTCGGAGAGTCTGGCAGATGCCATGAAAGCTCTGTAGATGCTGGGTGGCCACTCTCCTTGGCGCCCTGAGAACTTTGGCAGATGGTGCACAACTGCAGTCATGATTTCTATCTCCTCTAGTTCTGGCCCTTCGTAGATGCACCATGGCTGTTGCTGGAAGTTTGGAACGGATATCTCCCTCATGGTGGGCTCGTGGTAGTGATTCTCTTCTTCATACTCTGGCTTCACATAGATCAGTGGCTGCGGTGGTTGTGGCGGTGGAGGCGTCTGCCTCGGACCAGCACCGTTTCGTGCAATAGGTGCCCTTCTGTTTGGCTGTCGAGCCTCCCTGACTACACGGTTTTGAGAACCAATGAGTTGCTCCGGGTCCTCATAGAATGGAGGAATTACTTCCTCGTTTTCATCAACCAGCTCGTCCTCATTGTTACGGACGTTATCACCAATCTGGCTACCTGCACGGGACATGGTGCACAAGTAGAGAAGCACTAAAAATAGCTAAATAAAATAAAAACAGAAAAATAAAAACAAAAGAACAACTTCACCGAAGCGCAGCTCCTCGACAACGACGCCAAAATTTGACACGCGTCGTCTGACGCGTCAAATTTAATATCTATATTTTCTCCTGCTATTAACGAGTAAGCGGCAAGCAGGGGTCGAACCCTAGAGAGCTGGTGCGTTGAAGTCGAACTGTAAGTAAATTAAAAGGGGGTTTTTGCGTGAGCAATTATTATAAAGCACAAAAGGTAATAGCACAGAAAGAATTCAATCAGAGAAAGCTTTCAGTTTAAGGTTTCTATTGTGACTCGTTTATCATTGACTGCTAATAATCTAATTTCATGTTCCTAAGTGTGTTTACTCCGTTTCGGGTTATAACCTAAAGTATACAGTTTCAGGTAATACACCACAATCTAATCCGTTTCAGGCATTAGACTTCTAGTTCTCCTAAACCTAATAATCTGGGTAAGGTATTATCGAGTTTAAGTGCTTCTACTTGTTTTTACGGGTAAGTCTCAAACAAGCATTAACAATAGGGGCTGAATTGGTCGGCTAAGATTTACCATGTCAAGTATCCGCTTAGCTTCACAATTCAGTCCCTGAAATTAGCACAAGAACTAGAGAAACATAAAATAGCATTAAGTAAAAAGCCTCAAAACGTTCGTCACAATATACAAAACCCTAAACCAAATTAAGAATTTAGCTACTCATGGCCATAGCAAAAACACAAGTATTTTTGTATGAAAGTAAAAGGAATTCTTCTCTCGTCGAAGCTTCGTGTTCTTCTCCTCCAGGGCCGTCGGTTAGTGAATGAGATGTTGAAATCCTAACCCAAAGGTCTTATTTATAGCAAAGAACTAGGGTTTCCAAGTCTGTTTCTGGGCCTGATTCCAAAAATGAATTTAGGAAACAAGCCCAGATTTTGTACCGACTTGCATCGCCATGCGCTGACTTGGTTCGGTCGTCAACCGACTTGCACCGACTTGCTTCGGCTTGCACCACCACGCTGACTTGCAACGACTTGCTTCGGTCTTCGACCAACTTGCTGGGCCTGCTCCACGATGAGCCGAACTTGGTCAGTGATTTGGCCGGCCGGTTGAGCTGTCCTGGAAATCTTGAATTCTCTAAGGGACTGAGAGGGCCGGTTGAGGAAATTGGCTTTGTGTGGGCCGGCCGATTGGGAGTAGCTTCGGAAGACCCCAACTCTCGGAGGACATGAGCTGGCCAAGCCTCCATTGTGATGTTTTGGCCTGGAATGCGGGCCTTTAAGCGCGTTTCCTCCAAGAGCTTCCGAAACACCTGAAATATAAAACTAGATTAAAAAGTAATTGTTCGCATAATAAAGTGTCGAAATAGATGAGATTAGTTGACTCGACGAGTCGTATAAATACGACTCATCACTGATGAATGTTGTATTTTTTAGGTACAAGTCAAAAACATTTATATTGACCGGTAAGTACCGGGTCGTCCAAGGAGCAAGTTTAAACTTATGAGCACTATTCGATTTCGTTCCGATAAGTCTATTCAAATTGCGAAAGGTTTGATTGGTGAAGTTACTAAAGAAAATGAATAATGTAAACAAACTAAGGGATCTAGAGATAATGTCACTACCAAGGCAAAAGGTGTACTCTAGGGAACTACTTCACTCATGTGTGTTTTTAGACTCCAAGAATTCAATTTCATGCAAGAACAATCATGTTAGATGATTAGATTAAGGCGTGCTACTATTAAATCAAATTCAATCGCTAGATATTTTTACTTGATTTAAGAAAGAAGCACCTCGCACGTGAGCTTCAATCGCTAGATGTTGTTAGCTCACGTCCTACTCAAGGTTCTCAATCATTAGCGCTAGCTCAATGATCAATAGCCAATAAGCGGTTTAAGATCAAGCCTATCTCAATGCCAAGATGGGTCACGCTAGTGATCACCACCTAACGAGGGTGAATCTACTTCGTTCTAGAACTCTTAGTCTCGTTCGCTAGAATACTCAACCTCAAATTCATGTTTCTAGACCACTTAGGCATTTTATCAAACACTTGGTGGGCATAGAATTGACATTACATCCAAGTAGATTCACAATCATCCAAACATGTTATTCTAACATTGATTCATTATAGATTAGGAGTATTAACACACATGAGATCCATAGGACCCTAGAATACAAAACACTACTCACAAATCATGTTCATAGACAAACACAAATTGCATTGAGTACATAGATGAAAATACAATGGAAGGAATAAACCAAATAGTGTAGATGATCTTCTTCCCCCTTTGGATCTTCAATCTTCAATGGATGATCCCCCTTGAAGCCTTGGTAGCTTGTTCTCTCTAAAAGCCCTCAATTTCGTGCCCCAAAAACCCTAGCTTGAATCCCCCAAAAAATCAGATTTTGATCTCATTTTATAGGCAAAATACTGTCCCTGATCTCAACCGGCCGGCTCAGGATTTTGCCTTGGTGTTGAGCTGGCCGGTTCGGCGATGTTTGACAAGTCCCGTACTCTCTGACCATTTGAGCCGGGCGGCTCAGATTTGTTCACTAATTGAGCCGGCCGGTTCGGCGCCTTAGAGCCTCTTCCCATCCGAATCTGATCTTGGTGTAACCTACAAAGTTGTAGCCCTTTGAAATACCTTTCCAACAAGCTAAAGATCAGCCAAATCGGACACCGTATGAGCCCTGGGCGTCCAAAACAAGTTGCAAAAGGTCAATATGCTCGGTATTGCCCCGAAACTCCTTGTTTTTGCGCCGAAACTTCTGTTTCCTTCGAGAATTGATCTTTTTGAACCCGGGGACCGTAGGATCAGTTTCTAACCTGAAATGGCAATCAAGAGTGTCAAATGGCATCGAATTAGCATCGGGAATGGACCAAAACTCTTCGTAAATGGATATGTAAATGAGTTGAGAATTCGACTCATCAAAACACTCCACACTTACAGTTTGATCGTCCCGAGCAAACAATAAAATGAAGCCAAAGAGAAACAAATGGCAAAAAGATAAGTCATTATGTTTGTCGCCCATTTGCTCTCAACATCCATTTATAGTCTCAAATTTTTATTACTAACTACTCTAACACATATTTACAATCTAACTCCTTTTCGTAGGTGTTACGAGTGCATTTAGCATATGCACCAAGCCTTTAAACCCCTAGGCTACCCTAGTGGACGAGTTATAGTCTCGTGAGAGTTTTCAGAAATGGGAATACTCACAAATCCCAAATGCATATATCCCATAAGAGTGAAAACAAGAGTGTTTAACAATTAAGGCATGGATTTCTCAAAACTTACTTCACATCCCAAGCTAGCGTCACAATCACTATACATTTCAAGAGAGTTTTCAAACCGTTTAAACTCACATGAGGGTGCACATTCAAGGAGGTCAATGCTAGCGCTATCAAGTGCCTAACCTAGAATTCTATTTATTTTTGAAGCAAGGCTTTTGAAAAATGGTTAAAGCTTTTTGCACAAAAATGTCGTTCGATCACTTGTGCTAGCTAGGGCTAGTCCACGGGCTCACGATTTAAACTCATTTCCAAGTTTTAGACGCTAAAGTCGTAATCCATAAGGAAAGAGGAGTTTGACAACAAGAGTTCTTAAAACAAGAATAAACCAATCAATTGCTTACGTGAAGTCACAAGGGTCGTCCTAAAGCTCGACTTGCTAGCACACAATGCACGTGGTGAACTCACACATATAAGGGATGGTGGAAGGGCGTAAAGTCAAGTTTTAAGTGATTTTTACTTGGCCTTTGGCCTACAAATGCTTTCGAGGGGGAACTTACCTTCCTAGCCCCCGGCATTTGTATGTTTTTGCACAAAACTTCTCGTGCACTTGAGAAAGTTTTTAGTCGGGGCTTTGCCCTCTTTGACCAAGTTGTTTTTTTTCATATGGGCTTTGCCCTCTTTTGACTCCACACTTAAAACTTGACAATATGCCCAATGTGAATATGGAATGTGTGAGGAAAAACCACAAACAAGGCACGAGGCAAGAGAACTAAAGTCACCTAAAAGCAACCGAGAGGTTTAGGTTTTCAAGTGTGCTTACTAAAAACTTTTTCCAAGCATGCGTGAAAAATACCTAGATTGCTAGATAGGCATAAGATAGCAATGAAAATTGATTCACGAGAATGTGCATTCAATAGAGCTAGCTTGGTTTTGGACTCTAAATCATGTAAAAGGGAATTGAAAGCTAGATGTGACTTATAGAAGTTGAGAAATGATAGTCACAAGCCTTTAGTAGTATAACACTCATAAAATTGGGATAAAGCATGATGAATGCAAGTGTCCATTCAAAAATGATAGGCATGGCATGATATGAGTGAACTATGCGATTAACCCACTCCACACTTAAAATCTAGCTTAGTCCCTAAGCGCAAACAATAAAGAAAATGAGATATAGGCGCATAGGAACTCCCCTCGTTTGTAGATGTGTCCCCTTGAATAATAGAGACGCCAATGGGCTAAGCTTTATCATATATGATGCAAATACTCTCCTTGATGACAATAGAACATGAGAGGTTAAATGTAACAAGTGATAGACATAGAAATAATAACAAACTCAAGTATGAGCAATATGGTATCACAAGGTCACAAAATAACATCATGGCATATGTTTACGAGAGTTCAAACAAGGAAAGTAGACTACATCTTCCTTCATGCACAAAGTGTCTAAGTTATAACAACAAAGTGGTTCCAATACAACAATATAAAGCACATGAACACTAAGAGGCGACATCATTATTCATAGACAAATATAGGGGAGGTGGAGGGGCTTGGGTGACATGAATTAGGATTGGAGTGAGTTCCACTCACTCCACACTTAAGATCTCACACTCTCTAATGACATAGCACATGCCACACTTAATATTCAAGTCACACTCAAGTCATGTAATGATTATGCCAAATAATTAAGCATTAAGAACATGAATAGACAACTTACAAACCGGGTTACCTCCCGCAAGGGCCTAGTTTTTCCCGTCTTGGCAAAGACGTAGCAAAGCGCCCCATGGAATCACTCGTGAGAAGTCCTTTGCTAGGATCCCTTCTCACGGGGCCTTGGATTTGGCGTGTCAATTCACCTTCAAATCCCATTTGAATTTCTTCCCATCAAGTCTACAATGGACTTTCCTTTGGGACTTTGACCCCTTCAAATATGAAGATCCCTTTAGAACAAAGGGGTCATGGGAACTTCCTTCCAAAGATCTTGCAAAATAAGGCACGAAGCTCCCAAACTTGTCCTGAGGCCTTGTGGCAAAGAAGGGATCTTCAATGCTAGCCTCTAGTTTGATGTGCACACCTTCTTTCAATTTTTCAATGATGTCCTTGGGTGCCCATTTCTCTATCTCCCTCATTAGACTTGTGTCTTCTTGCATGCGAGGTTGGTCTTTAGTTCCATCCATAAATACCTCAACAAAGTCTTCATACTCTTGGAATCCTCGTGGCTCCATATGCTCTTGCTCTAACCCATTACCATCAAGACATTCAAGCTCGCCTAGCATTGGTGGAGGTGGAGGTGGAGGTGTCCCGAGAGTGTAGTCTTGTATACTTGAATCATCTTCATCTAACTCTTGGATAGCTTGGCCGAGCCTTTCAAAAGAGCCATTTGATAATTTTTCATCACTAGATTCAAGGTCCTCTCCTTCGGAAACCTCTTTTTCTCCATCCAAGTCACCATTCTCAATTGCTTGTTGCGCTTCAAACCTTTTACTTTGAGCAAGAAGTTCATCCACGTGTCGGTTCAAAGCTTGGAGAGCTCGTTGCGTGTCTAGATTGTCTTGGGTAGCCATGGCTTGTATAATCCTATCTCTTTCATTCAAGACGTTAAGAAATTCTTTGTATAAGAGCTCCTTGTCCATATGTTGAGGATTTAGAGGATAGGGAGGGTATGAGTCATCTTGAAATGAGTATTGGCTATCATCCCGATAATGACGGTATGAATGTGTCGGATAACCATGATCTTCCCAATAGGCGTTTTGTTGCTCCTCCTCTTGGTCATATCTTCCATTGTATGAGACTTGTTGGTTGTATGAATCCATCCTCGCAAAACAAAAGAACAAAAGTTTGCAAGGGATATGAGTGTAAAGAATGTACAAAAGAAAAGGAAAAATATTTACAAGAATAGTCCAAATCTCACAAAATCTACTCTAGTGCTCTAGTTAATTCATTGATCCCCGGCAACGGCGCCATTTTGAACGTTGTATTTTTTAGGTACAAGTCAAAAACATTTATATTGACCGGTAAGTACCGGGTCGTCCAAGGAGCAAGTTTAAACTTATGAGCACTATTCGATTTCGTTCCGATAAGTCTATTCAAATTGCGAAAGGTTTGATTGGTAAAGTTACTAAAGAAAATGAATAATGTAAACAAACTAAGGGATCTAGAGATAATGTCACTACCAAGGCAAAAGGTGTACTCTAGGGAACTACTTCACTCATGTGTGTTTTTAGACTCCAAGAATTCAATTTCATGCAAGAACAATCATGTTAGATGATTAGATTAAGGCGTGCTACTATTAAATCAAATTCAATCGCTAGATATTTTTACTTGATTTAAGAAAGAAGCACCTCGCACGTGAGCTTCAATCGCTAGATGTTGTTAGCTCACGTCCTACTCAAGGTTCTCAATCATTAGCGCTAGCTCAATGATCAATAGCCAATAAGCGGTTTAAGATCAAGCCTATCTCAATGCCAAGATGGGTCACACTAGTGATCACCACCTAACGAGGGTGAATCTACTTCGTTCTAGAACTCTTAGTCTCGTTCGCTAGAACACTCAACCTCAAATTCATGTTTCTAGACCACTTAGGCATTTTATCAAACACTTGGTGGGCATAGATTTGACATTACATCCAAGTAGATTCACAATCATCCAAACATGTTATTCTAACATTGATTCATTATAGATTAGGAGTATTAACACACATGAGATCCATAGGACCCTAGAATACAAAACACTACTCACAGATCATGTTCATAGACAAACACAAATTGTATTGAGTACATAGATGAAAATACAATGGAAGGAATAAACCAAATAGTGTAGATGATCTTCTTCCCCCTTTGGATCTTCAATCTTCAATGGATGATCCCCCTTGAAGCCTTGGTAGATTGTTCTCTCTAAAAGCCCTCAATTTCGTGCCCCAAAAACCCTAGCTTGAATCCCCCAAAAAATCAGATTTTGATCTCATTTTATAGGCAAAATACTGTCCCAGATCTCAACCGACCAGCTCAGGATTTTGCCTTGGTGTTGAGCTGGCCGGTTCGGCGATGTTTGACAAGTCCCGTACTCTCTGACCATTTGAGCCGGGCGGCTCAGATTTGTGCACTAATTGAGCCGGCCGGTTCGGCGCCTCAGATCCTCTTCCCATCCGAATCTGATCTTGGTGTAAACTACAAAGTTGCAGCCCTTTGAAATACCTTTCCAACAAGCTAAAGATCAGCCAAATCGGACACCGTATGAGCCCTGGGTGTCCAAAACAAGTTGCAAAGGTCAATATGCTCGGTATTGCCCCGAAACTCCTTGTTTTTGCGCCGAAACTTCTATTTTCTTCGAGAATTGATCTTTTTGAACCCGGGGACCGTAGGATCAGTTTCTAACCTGAAATGGCAATCAAGAGGGTCAAATGGAATCGAATTAGCATCGGGAATGAACCAAAACTCTTCGTAAATGGATATGTAAATGAGTTGAGAATTCGACTCATCAACTGACACATTAGTTGGTAGAGTGTTTCCCGTACTCCAGCCAATGGTAAAAGTCAATCTCTATGAAATTTTTTCTTATTTATTGGATAGTAAGTTGCTGTTGTTGACTGGAATGGGGAAAGAAGCTGTGAATCCCTGTTTGGTGTTGTCAAGAATATTTTTACGTTACGCCTTCCACCTGTTTGTGAAAATGATTTAGTGAAGGTGCTTTCAGGTGCTGTATTCAACCACTTGTAATTGCTGCAAAACCTCCGCCAAAACCTCCTGATGCCTCTGTGAATATGTTGGGACAGACACATTAGGTGTTATCAATTGTTAGTAAAATCTCATGTGACATGTTTAAGTCAATGGTTCGCTTCACAGGGAGCTCAAAGAAGGATGTTGCAAGCAGGGACGGATCTATTTGAGGTCGGGGTGACACATGCCACCCTCAAGTTTTTTGGAAAATTTTTCGGGCGAGCAAGTTTGCGTTCAAGAGGGCGAGCCCTGAGCGGGTTTTCAGCGGCTTTTTCACAATTTTAATGTGAAAATTGGAGTGTTGTAGCCCTTTGAGTTAGCTTTCCAACAAGCTTTGAATCAACCAATTCGGACACCGTATGCGATCTGGGCATGCAAAATACGCCGGCAAGGTCGGTTTGCCCTGTTTTGCTCGAAACTCCATATTTTGCTCAAATTCACTCACTTTTGCTCCTTTTGATCTTTGAGGCTCCGAGTGAGACAAAATGCATTTTGGGACCTAATAGACCAAGAAGGGTATGAAATGGCATCAAAATTACTTGGAATTGAATCAAAACTACTAAGAAAAATAGAAGAAAATTAGTCAAGTATTTGACTCATCAATCCTATATTGAGTTCATGATTCCCGAATCAATAAGGCATTATTTTCTTCTTATAATTTGTTCTCGCGAGCAACAATTTTTGAGTCAGGTCATTTTAATGCACCTGTGCTCGGTGGCTGGTGTCATTACCTTTGCGTTCAAGAGCGATAAAGGATCTGCCTCTGAGGAATAGGCTGAGTTCATTGGGATGTAACATGTTATGCTCTCTCTGGTTTAATATATTCAGTTTTTGTATCAGTTGCATTTTGCTTCATGTTATTCTAGAGATACTTGTTTCATTTTGACAAACCAATTCTATTAACTTTGATTTTAAAAAAATCTTGGGCTAAAGCCCAAGATGTTTTGGCACCAATGTTTTTTATTAGAATTTGAAGTGTATTTTTCAAGAAATTTATATCATTTTTGTAAAATGCCCAAGTAATTTCAGAATTTTTTTCTTCATGATGCAATTATTTTTTTGTCTGTCACCCCTACCAAAATTCCTGGATCCGTCCCTGGTTGCAAGTACAAGGTGTCTTGTTTTTGTTGGCTTGTTCGTATCAGCTTACGTCATTGAGCTATCAAGGTCTCAGTTGGCTTCAACAATGTGTGTGAAGAGTAATGTGTTTGCTCTAGTGGTTGTCGTCGTACGTGCCGAGTCTCTTGACGAGTGTGGTATTAATATCAGTGTGGGTCGGAAAAAGGGCGACAAAGATGAGATAAGCTATTATGTTTGACATGGAGGCAATAATCAATGGCTCTCTTTTGCTGTCATGAGATCAGAATCCAAATTATTAAGTTCCGTCAGGCTTGAGCGTGCTACTGGTAATACACAGTGGATCTCAAGATTACGAACAAAATGCTTGATCCAAAAGGGAAAAACAAGTATTAGGGCGAAGTGAGTTGCCATGGTGGTATGGAGCTCCTCCGGTGCTTGTAGGCGGCCTGGGTTCAAGTCCCTATCAGCGCATCAAAAAAAGAACAGATGCTATTTTCTAAGCTTTAAGCTCCCATAAAAAAAAAGGGAAAAACAAGTATTGTTATTTTTGACAGTTTGAAAGGATCTGGAAAAACAACTACATGTACAAGGTATGCTTATTATCGACATAAAATGTGCTGGAAACCAGTTCTAGTTTTTGCGGCTATTCAGATTGTATTTCGTGGCTGCCCTCATTATGTGATTCCTTCAGTTGCATTGTTCCTGAAGTTCTCTGGGCATGAGCTGGTCTTGTTTATGTTCACTAATAGAAGTACTCAAGGAGCATTATTGATCAGTTATTGGGCAGCGATAATGAGCGGTATTATTAATTTTATTTGGGATTCTATGAAACTATGCAGTTGTGTGTTACTCGTAGGCACTTATTATTAATTCGAAGTGCAGAGTTTTGGACATGTTCAGCGCTTCTTTTGGATTCATGGGTGGAGCTTAGCTATGGGTGATGCATGGTCTTGCAAACTAAATTATAAGAGCAGTCACATTTGTGATCATTACAGAAATGGGAATATGCAAAGAATTTTTTCAGTGGTGTTATTGATGGGAGAATATTCAGAATTAATGTTTCAGGGTGTCTTCAGTGCTAAGGTCATCAGTACACCCAGTACACTCTTGGGTGTTCTTCCAAAATTGAAAACATACGGGCTCCTTCAAATAATTATTAAAGGCATAGTTGATGACAGGTTCCTTCTCAGTCTCACAAGAATTCATCGTGAATCACATAGGTGTGGATGCAGACAAGGCATGAAGCAATATCATACTTTCACTAATGGCTTGGGGTTGTTGGGCAAGTGTAAGGGTGTGTTCATTTGAACTTTAACTTATAGTGTCTTATCTTAACTGAAAGTAACTTATAGTGACTGAAAGTAACTTATAGTGACTGATATTAACTTATAGTGACTGATATTAACTTAACTGAAACTTATATTCACTGATAAATAGTAATATTATGATGATGAATAGTAATATACCAACGATGATGATGGTTGTGATGATGGTGATGATGGTAATGAATAGTAATATGATGATGATAAATAGTAATATACTGATGATGAATAGCAATATACTGATGATGATGGTTGTGATGATGGTGATGAATAGTAATATACTGATGATGAATAGTAATATTATGATAATGAATAGTAATATACTGATGATGATGGTGATGAATAGTAATATACTGATGATGGTGATGAATAGTAATATGATGATGAAGATGAATAGTAATATACTGATGATGATGATGGTTGTGATGATGGTGATGAATAGTAATATACTGATGATGGTGATGGTTGTGATGATGGTGATGAATAGTACTATGTTGATAAATATGATGATGATGATGTTATGATGATAAATAGTAATATGATGATGATGATGGTATGATTATGATGGTATGATGATGATGATATGATGATGATGATGATGATGATGCTGGTGATATGATGATATGATATGCTGATGGTATGGTATGATATGACGATGATGG
This sequence comes from Rhodiola kirilowii, assembly GCA_033675215.1. NCBI lineage: Eukaryota > Viridiplantae > Streptophyta > Magnoliopsida > Saxifragales > Crassulaceae > Rhodiola > Rhodiola kirilowii. The sequence continues at coordinate 11,038,082 of CM066197.1, read as the reverse complement.
TGGTGGTATGATGATGATATGATGATGATGGTATGTTGAAAGTAACTTAACTTAACTGTAACTTATGGTGATTGAAAGTAACTTATGGTGATTGAAAGTAACTTATCTTATCTTAATCATCATAAAATAGAGTTCAAATGGACAGGGCCTAAGACTCTGTTTATGCCTTTGGATGAAGCTAAATAATTTTTTCAAAACCAAGCTGATATCTTATCAACATCTTCAGCTGGTCAAAGGGCAGGTTCTGATTACTACAGTCACCAGAGCACTTCGCGACAGTTACAAACTCGAATGAATTCTCAATTTAGGATGTACTGGGCGTGTACGCGAAAAAACTCCAAGTCCGGCCTTCCGCTATATGATACCGAGCGGTACACATCACTTGAGAATCAGGCTACACAACCTATTATTGGTTCAATAAATCAGCAACCAGTGCTTCACACCACTGGGAAGGATTTTGATCTCAAAAAGTTTCTGGCAGTTTCTCCTACTTACAACTTCAATATTAATATTTTTTGGGATCAAAGTCAATATTAATATTATGAATTTTCCACCTGGTGCATTTCTTAACACCAATGTGTCTTATGACCAACCTAGGTTGTTTTTTGAGTAGGGAATCAGTATCCTAGTAAGCATTGCGATAAGTCCATTTTCCCATTTATCCAGCCATGTTGCCAAAATAAAAGCACCAATTGAAGTTCATGGTTCATGCACATCTTCAAAGCTACAAGCTGCTACAGGACATACGTATTTGGAGACCAAGAGGAATAATTTGGCTGTTTATAGGTTACCGGGGACGGATATGGAGTTATGTAACAAAGGTTCAGAGTTTGTGGCACCTCAAGGCCTTACAATTTACGAGGAGGTGTGTGCAATTTATGAGGACCTCGACTGGACAAATGTCAAGAATGAAATGATAACCAATTCAAAGCAATGGCGGATCTAGGGTTTAAAAACTAGGTGAGCAGAAAAAAAACCATTACTCGTCATTTGGCACATCATCGGATAGTCGAACCTTATCCTGTCTTTCTATTCTTACTTCTTCTTTTTTTCAATCGAAAAAGCGTCAGGTATTTATAAACCCTTAAATCCTCATCTCGCAATTTTTGTGATGTTCGTTTTTAGCGTTGTTTGGATTTGTGGATTATTGTGTTGCTGTTTTGGTTATTGCAGATCGTGTTAAAATGGCGACATTTGAGCTGTACAGGAGATCGACGATCGGAATGTGTTTGACTGAAACCTTGGATGAGATGGTAGAGAACGGGACACTGAGAATGGCACAGAGTTATTCGGTGCGGATTACGATACGATACGGGGAACGAGAACAAAAACGGAGAACGCACTTATATCGATTTGGATACGATGAGTATAGGTTCATTTTTTAGTTAATTAAAAAATATAATAATGAAATTGGATTGATGAAATAAAAAATAAAAAATGTATTTCATAAGAATTAATAAAAATTATTTAAAAAATATATATCATTTATTTATAAACGAAATATATGATAAATATGGATGATTTTGGAGAAATAAAAATAATATTACTATATTGGTAGAAGTGTAATATTTTAAACATAGAAGATAAAAAAATACTGTTATGGTTGATTTTAGAGTTTTTTTTGCCCTGTTTTCCAAACTGAATCTCACTTTTGCCCTGTTTGAAACTGAAATCTCAGTTTTACCCTGTTTTTAAAGGAATCGATTTGGGCGAAATCGGTTTCAGTCATTTTTGAGTGAAACCGATTTGGGAGAAATCGGTTTGATGACTGTGTGCCTACGTGGACCGAAAGAAATGTAATTATGACCATTCATAAAATCGGTTTCCTTTCTTTTAATAAAATCGGTTTTCTTTAGTCAACGACAATTATTTTGAAAAATTCAACTAATTACCATCCATTTCAACAATTCAATACAAACAATTCAACTAATTATCACCCAATTCAACAATTAAACACAAACATTTTAACTAATTAACACTCAATTCAAATAATTAATACCCAATTCAACAATTAAACACAAATATGTTAACTAATTAACACTCAATTCAACAATTCAACATAAAGATTTCAACTAATTAACACCCAATTCAAAAAAATACAAATATTTCAACTAATTATCATCTAATTAGAAAAGAATTGGCTAAGGAGAAAAGAGAAGAAACCCTAATTTTATTCCGCATGAAACCGATTTCCGCCAAATCGGTTTTGTACACGTGGCCATAATTACATTTCTTTCGGTCCACGTAGGCGCACAATCAGCAAACCGGTTTCTCTCAAATCGGTTTGGTTGAAAATTAACCAAATCGATTTGGGAGAAATCGGTTTCACTCAAAAATGACTGAAACCGATTTCGCCTAAATCGGTTCCTTTAAAAATATGGCAAAAGTGAGATTTGAGTTTCACGCAGGGCAAAAGTGAGATTGAGTTTGGAAAAGAAGGCAAAAAAAACTCTTGATTTTAGAGTAATATGAAAAGTTATATTATAAATGGGATACAAGTGCAATATTATAAACTTAAAGGAGTTATGTGATATAAAAAACAAAATTGTACTGTTCATCTCCTTCTTCCCCGAGAAACCCTAAATCAACACTGTTCATCCCCTTTTTTTCACTTCGCACGCCGAAAGTCGATAGTTTCCAATTGGAGTTAGCTTTTAAAGCACACTTCTAGCTACTAAAGCACACTACTAACTGCATTTGTTCTGTCCATTCAATGGAAACTTCGGAGCTACCCGAGCTCCCCGAAATTCTTACCGGGCTGTAGCTGGGCTAACTACAAGGTAGATCCGCCACTGATTCAAAGTTCAAAATTTTTTTGAAGTTGGTTATTGAATTCAAGGAGCTCATTAATGATTTATATTCAAGCCATTACACATTATGCCTTAAGCATCCAGGTAACAATAACAAATCAAATTTGGTGCTTGATATGTGGATGCTGGCAACTGCATTTAGAACCACCATCATAGGGTTGAAGAGGGATTTTGAAGCTTCAAATAACTGACAGTAAATCACAGGCTCGGATTGACTCCTACAACAAAGTCATTTTCAAGAGGAATTTTGCATGGAATCTCCTTACTTGGAGATGCGAATTTTTTATGTTTTCGTTGCCAAGGCCACCAGAAGTCAATGACCTTGAGGACAAGGTCGTTTTCGAGGGGCGACGAATGTAATGGAATCAAGTTTAGGGAGTTTATTGTAATAAGTAAAAGTTATGTTTATTTTCTGAATTATTAGAAAATGACAATCTCCTTAAAAGTAGAAACAGTGTAATGCAAACATTAACAAATGAATTAAACCCTAAATTCCCTCTCCTCTACTCTGTCCTCCCCCAACTCATCTTCACCCTACCGGATTCCGGCAACACCCCTCACATGTTTGATATCCTGCTAAAGTGTTTGGGAGAACTGTCGATGTCACCTGACCTGAAAAAGGCAAGAAAGGAAATTAAGAATTTCGATGCCGCCTAATACTACACATACAGAAGAAAATAACAATGACAACATGAGTGGTGTATTAATCTTGAAATTCTAAGATTTTTTTTACTAAAGGTGAACTAGGAGCTATATACAATTTAATATATGTAAAAGGATTTTTTACACTGATTTTTTATAAATGGAACTTTATCTTAGTCATCTTGGACATGTTTATGATTGTAAGATTTGGGACTTTTAAACCCAGAAATTGCTCCAATTTTTTAATTAATAGTGGTATATATACTCAACTTTAAGAGAAATAGGTAATACATATTTGGGCTTAATTAAAATTAGAAATTTATACTACTTCCATACAACGGCTCAATTACTAGTTGGAAATTTTTTGTAAGCTATATCGATTTTCAATAATCTGAAATGGATGGTAATTCGGAAAATGGATTGCAAGCTTTGGACTTGTATAAAAAAAAAGACTAGTTGGAAATAAAGAAAATTATTTGTTGGCAATGTGAATTTTTCAGAGAAGGCACTATTGGACTTTAAGATATTTGAGCTTAATTAAAAGGATTAATTACAAAAAGGTTACCTGTACTATCATGTCGTTTCAAACCGCGGCCTGGATTATTCCGATTTTCATTTGAGTGTTTTTGGACTAAATTGCAAAAAAAAAAGTAACATTGTTAATTAACCCATTTATATTTATTATTATTTTATTTAAAAACAAATTCCACATCTAATTTAATATTGTCTAACAAGCCAAACCACCTGTTTACAAAATAATTTGACAAAAACCGTTACTTTATTTTTTTGCAATTTAGTCCAAAAACACTAAAATGAAAATTGGAATAGTCCAGGCCGCGATTTGAAACGGCATGGTAGTCTAGAAAATCTTTTTGTAATTAACCCAAAAAATTAGGAAGTTATATTACTTGCACACAACGGCACAATTAATGTTGTAGTAAAACAAATCGTCGTTTGAATTCGAAAACGAGCAGGAAGATTTTGGGCGCAGAAATTAGGAAAGTTTTTTTATTTTTAAAATTAGGAAACATTAATTTATGCGTTTATTTCACGCTCAATAAACGGTGGTGTGAATATTTTGTATATAAAATAGTTAAATGTAGAAAGCAGAATTACAGGATGTTTTTAATGTCAGAAGTTTCCATTCCAACAGGGTCGGTCGCTCTCGCTCTGGTGGAGAACGCAGTTCTCCGAGGATCGGATTCTAGTTTCAAGGTATCAATTTTGAAGAAAAGCCCTAATGTTGATGTTAATCGGGTGAAATCTGGAGTTTATCGGAAGATTTTAATTGGGTGAAAAGCCCTAAGGTATCAATTTCATCGGAAGATTGAAATTGGGTGAAATCTGGAGTTTCTGAGGTTCAAAATTTATCATTTTTCATAAGTTTGTTGTCTTGAAATCTGTTGATTCTTGGCGAAAAAGATGTTTGATTATTTTGATGATTTGCTTCTTGTTTCTGATTTTGTGTTGAAAGAAGACAGTTGAATCTATCCTGACTGGTAACTTTATTTTTGATATTAACAGCTTTATTTAAAGAAGATGGTTGATTTGAGTCCTGGCTATTAACATGCTCTTCCTTTGCGGGCGAGGAAGATATGAACAGTGCCGAATCCTTGCAATTTGAATTACATACAATCAGGGATGCTACCAATAATTTATCGAATGATAATTTGATTGGATGTGTTGGAGTTGGATCTGTATACATGGTAATAATTATGAGAAGTAGAGGACATTAGGCATATGCCCCATAAAGTATCATCTATTGTATTTTATTTAATTCCAGGGGAAACTTGCTGACGAACAAGAAATAGTTGTGAAGAGATTAGCTGAAAACTCAGGACAGGGAGATATTGAATTCAAGAATGAAGTTCAGTTGTTGGCTAAACTTTAGCACGGGAATCTGGTTAAACTTCTAGGCTTCTGCTTGCAAAGTTAAGAAAGGCTTTTCTCATATACGAGTTTGTGCCCAATGCAAGCCTTGATCAGTTCTTGTTCAGTATAATTATTGATTATCTGCAACACATGCCACTAAGATGTGCTATTATGGATCACAGCTAACTTTCTTGGGCAGATGATCCTAAGCATACAAATTTGGACTGGAACATGCGATACAGAATCATTGGGGGCATTGTTCGTGGGCTTCATTATCTTCATGAAGGTTCTAGACTTTGAATTATACTTTGGGATCTAAAAGCTAGCAATATTTTATTAGATGACGATATGAATCCAAAAAAAAGAAGCTGACTTTGGCATGGCTAAGTTGTTAGTGATGAATCAAACTCGAGGCAAAACAAGTAGAGTTGCTATAGTAAAGTATCATAGCCTTAATATGAATTCTCAAAAAGAAAAATATATTCAAACACCTAATGATTTTTCTTTTATCACCGAGAGTCATGTTTTTGTTGTAGAGGATATATGGCACCTGAATATATTTATGGTCATTTGTCGGTGAAGACTGACATATATAGCTTTGGCGTTATGGTGCTGGAATTAGTCAGTGAGGAAAAAATTAATTGTTTCCATATCGGAGAAACTGCAGAGGATCTTATTACCCAAGAGGCAGGAACTTCAAAATATTCCACAGGAGAATGGGTTCAATATCGGCAACTGGGATTTCAATCACTGACTTACATCCTTGATAAATTCTCTTATGTTCCGGTGTGCATAACTTTACCAGTCGTTATATCTTCCATGTGGATATGGTGAAGAAGTGTTTTGAGACCCGATAAGGAGCTGTTTTTGCGTTTGCACTGCCCTAAATTATTTAAGCAAAGTCGTGGAATGTTATTGATATGATTTGCACGGACTCAGAGCTGCTGGTCTTTGACTGGAGAACTGAAATTTGTAATGCATTGTGACTGTATTCAGAAGATAAAAAATAGTTGTAGGGATGTCACGGCAGCCGTGATGAAAGTTGTTATTCCTATCTGGGCAATTGAGGGCAATGCATCGCCTGTATCTGGATCGTATGGATATCCTTCAGTTGGTATCGTGTACTTAAAGTAGAACTGGTAGTCATCATACCAGATAGAGCAACCGTGGCTAGAGACCACCAATGAGCTTGCGTTCCCTATGAATTGATCAAACGCTTCTGCTTTGGCTGTCAAGCATTTTCTGCACTTGTCATTCCCCAAGTCTCCATTGCACTGAGCAAGGCCATACCTTCTCCCTTGCCTTCCAACATCCACTGTGTCCGTTTTAAAGAATCTAGGCTGGTTGGGAGCATCATATGCTAGTTTGTGAATGAGATTTTTTCCATCAAAAACCACGCTGAGTTTATCAGTGCCATTACCATGGCTGGTGCCTATTGTGAAGTCTTCCGTTTCCCCAAAGTCCTTTGTATCTGCATAGCGCACATAGCACCATCTGTACCATATAGCGAAATACTTGCTAGTGACGTTCCACTCATACAAGGCTGTATGTGCCGCGTCTTTGATGCACTGAATGCAGTTTTGAGCTGATACATCACCTGTGCACTGGACCAGGCCCCAGACTTTATCGGGCTCTTTTCCTACTGTGGTCTTATAAAAACCGTTCCTTTGAGGCCCCTTTTCCTCCAGCAATCTCAGAATACCGTTGACATTGGTTTTGAATTCAGAGGTTGAAGTGTAATTTGGTGATGGGTCATATGAACCGAAGCCCAACCAGTTGATATCTGCATAGCAAGATGTGATACAAAGCACTGAAATAACTAACTTTAAAGTGAAATAGGTAAGCATTCTGGCGATTTGATATCTGATCTTTCTTGGTGTTCAGTGCTTTTTATAGACTCAGCTTGGTGCTCAATCGACCACTTGGGTTTTACTAATTTTGTGCACCACCAAGTCATTGCTTTCTAAATGGTTTATCAAATGTAAACTCATTCTAAATGCATGTTCTATCTCAGCAGGCTGGACAAGCAACTGATATCATAAAATAATGTATCCAGGTAAATATTGAAAAATTCCTTTCCCATGAAAATATTTGACCTGGCAGGTTTGATAAAAATATTAGTTTGACTCAGTAGATCATGGCAGAATTCGCATCATGCTTATCAGAATTGAAATGTATGTATGCAATGTAATATAACCTTTTAGGCGAGAATAAGCGAAAAAGAAAGGCCTTTGCACTCAGCAGAATCATATCTGATTGTTTGTTCTATTCCAATGCTGGCCAGGTTCAAGCTATGAAAATAGTCTCTCAATAAAAGGAAACTACGCGACTACATTCATAGACAGAAGCTGAGCTATAAATAGGAGCATTTGGTTAAGGGAGAATGATATCAATCAGCAGTTGGAAAGACAAGCTGATAGGTGAATTAAGTTAGTTGTCATCTGGGGTTCCCTACAACACTTCATTGGGACTTTTACCGTAAGTGTCTGATCTTGGAATTCTAAGATTTTTTACTAAAGCTGAACTAGGAGATATAGACAGTTTAATGGAGGATTTTTTACACTGATTTTTTGTTTGGGGTATGGGGGTTCGGGTTACGGTGAATCTTTATTCAGAAAAGATTAAGGAATGCTTTTAGAATTGTGATTTGTTTTGGGAAATTTCACATGATTACTAAGCATTGGTTTTTGGGTCCGTTAACGTAAATTTTTTGCTCACATGATTCTGAAGTTGGGAGAAATATGTATTGATGAATCTTTATATTGATTGGTTTTGGAACAATATTTTGAAAGGTGAACTGTAAGTTCTTCGGTATTGAGTATTGACAATAAAATCATATGGTTGCTGATCACTGTCTCAAATGGAAATGGTATTCAAGTACTGTGTTAGTTGTTTTAGACTTCATAAATATACTAACTTCCTCGTTCTTCATTCTCTTATCTTACTCTTCTTAGACATGTTATGATTGTAAAATTAAGTTGTTATTTTTCAGGTTTAGGACTTTATACTCAGAAATAGCAACCATCCAAATTTTAAATTAAATTTACCAAACCATAATTCGGTAGTTGGGTTTTGTTGCAACCTCGTCTACATGGAAATAGGTAATACATATTTGGGCTTAATTAAAATTAGAAATTTATATTTGGGCTTAATTAAAATTAGGAAAGTTTTTTTATTTGAAAAATTAGGAAATGTACGTATTAATTTACGCGTTTATTTCACGGTCAATCGGGTGAAATCTGGAGTTTCAAGGAATCAATTTTGAAGAAAAGCCCTAATGTTGATGTTAATCGGGTGAAATCTGGAGTTTATCGGAAGATTTTAATTGGGTGAAAAGCCCTAAGGTATCAATTTCATCGGAAGATTGAAATTGGGTGAAATCTGGAGTTTCTGAGGTTCAAAATTTATCATTTTCATAAGTTTGTTGTCTTGAAATCTGTTGATTCTTGGCGAAATGATCTTTGATTATTTTGATGACTTGCTTCTTGTTTCTGATATTGTGTTGAAAGATGACAGTTGAATCTATCCTGACTGGTAACTTTATTTTTGATATTAACAGCTTTATTTAAAGAAGACGGTTGATTTGAGTCCTGGCTTTGTGATGTTTGCTTGCTGTCCCTCCGATTCTGGTGTCAAGGTATTGAGTTTGAAGAAAAGCCCTAATGTTTATGTGTTTTTATTGGAAGATGGAACTGGTGGAATTCGAGGTTCGAAATTTATCATTTTCATTAGTTTGTTGTCTTGAAATCAGTGGGTTCTTGGTGAGAAGATCTTTGATGATTTGCTTCTTATTGCTGATATTGTGACGAAAGAAGACGATTGAATTCATCCTGACTGGTAGTCTGGTAACGCAATTAGGACTTCTCAATCCCATTGGATCCCACTTGAATCAGCAATTAACAGTTGAGTCAGTATTAAGAGAGGCATCTTTTTCCAGGTATCATCTTGGCACTCCAGTCACAGTCTTTGCGATTTATATATGTACACTATATTTTCTAGCTTCTCGGTGTTTCTGTTCAGTGCTTTTTTATAGACTCAACTTGGCTTTCAATCAAACACTTGGGTTCCAATAATTTTGAGTATCACCAAGATTCTTTAAAAATGGTTATTCTTTACGTGCAGTGTCAACTCCTTTGCTTCGACCAGTTCGTAGGATATTATAACTAAATACTTTTGTATCCATGTTCTGTCTCAGCAAGTTGTACAAGCAACTGGTGTCGTAAAATAATGAATCCAGGTGTAACAGTTGTAGAATTTCTTTCCTATGATCATATATGACCTAGCAGGAAGCAATACACAGAAAAAACAAGTTAACACTGACAAAATTAAAGTTTGCATTTATGTGGAAATATTATTGATTTTTGAATTCTGAGAATTTTTACCAGACAACTGGGCCCATGTAAGAGCTCAATGGAAGTTGGGCCTCACCATGGGATATCCTTAATTCGTCAGAATCGAATGAAATCTCAGGGATGTATCTCACCGGGGCTTCACTATTGAGCAATTATGATATGAATGGATATCCAGCAAGTTCTGAAACCTATGATTTGGCTTTGAGAATTGATTTTGAAAGCAGATAGAGGGGGGATCATGCTGTCAGGTCTACGTCAATGATCAAAACAGACAAATGGTTTTGTGTAGTTCACGATCATTGCTTAACACACCATTTCCCGAAGTTAGAACTTTGGATATTTCGCCAAGGATCATCCCTAATATTGTAGGGTCCCGGAGCAGGCTAGACATCAAATGCTCACTAGATTCAGATTTCGGATTACCTGATTATAATATATAATTCCTAGCTCAGAGATGGTTCAGTGATTTCTAGTTGAATAAACATATGTATTATTAGCCGATAAAGGTCAGAAATAAGAAATTCTCCAGCATAAATTCGTACAGAAGATACAAGCAAACCCATTTGCTTCATGATACATCATACATATAGTTTGAAACCGGCCTGTTTACATTTCTCACGAGGGTTTATTAGATCAGCAAATGTCATCTTGGGTAAAGATCAGTAGCAGAAATTTGGTTCTCTGAATGCAATATGCTGGTTCGGAAGGAAGTGGGATGGAGTGTGAGATGGATGTGAGCATTAGGATAACTGAGCTCATTTTTGGTCTCTTTGTTTCATTGTCCTGAACACATAGTAATCCAATGTGAATGCATCTGGTAATTTCATTTTTGGGAGCGGTTCTGAGAGCCGAGTCGATTATAACCATAACTGCTCCAGCCTTCCAGCTTTTCCATGCCTGATGCAATCAACCATGTAACATCAAAGAAGCTCATGTTTTATATATGTGAAGCTGGGGAATAAGAATGACAAAACTTACGAATCCGACAAGGTCTTCCAGCACCCCTCCAATGCGGAAGTTACTATTTTTTTTGACCTGAGATGAGTTCCAACATTAGTACTCCGAAGCTGTACACGTCTGATTTCACCGAGAACATGAACTGATTATAATCACATTTGGGTTGATTATCCACGAATTTGAGATATTCTTGAAAGTGAAATTTTTCTTCAAACGTGATTGAACATGAACTGATTATTATCACGTTTGGGTTGATTTTACCCACGAATTTAGGGCATCCTTGAAAGTGATATTCTTCTTCAAACGTGATGGAACATGAACTGATTATTATCACGTTTGGGTTGATTATCCAAGAATTTGGGGTATTTTTGAAAGTGATATTCTTCTTCAAACGTGATGGAACATGAACTGATTATTATCACATTTGGATTGATTATCCACGAATTTGGGGCATTCTTGAAGGTGATATACTGATATGCTTCTTCAACCGTGATAGAACATGAACTGATTATTATCACGTTTGGGTTGACTATACACGAATTTCAGGCATTCTTGAAAGTGATATTCTTCTTCAAACGTGATCGAACATGAACTGATTATTATCACGTTTGGGTTGATTATCCACGAATTTAGGGCATTCTTGAAAGTGATATTCTTCTTCAAACGTGATGGAATATGAACTGATTATTATCACATTTGGGTTGATTATTCACGAATTTAGGGCATTCTTGAAAGTGATATTTTTCTTCAAACGTGATGGACATGAACTGATTATTATCACGTTTGGGTTGATTATTCACGAATTTAGGGCATTCTAGTAAGTGATATTTTTCTTCAAACGTGATGGAACATGAACTGATTATTATCACGTTTGGGTTGATTATCCACGAATTTGAGGCATTCTCAAAACTGGTATTCTTCTTCAAACGTGATGGAACATGAACTGATTATTATCACGTTTGGGTTGATTATCCACGAATTAAGGGCATTCTCGAAAGTGGTATTCTTCTTCAAACGTGATGGAACATGAACTGATTATTATCACGTTAGGGTTGATTATCCACAATTTGGGGCATTCTCGAAAGTGGTATTCTTCTTCAAACGTGATGGAACATGAACTGATTATTATCACGTTTGAGTTGATTATCCACGAATTTGGGGCATTCTTGAAAGTGATATTCTTCTTCAAACGTGATGGAACATGAACTGATTATTATCACGTTTGGGTTGATTATTCACGAATTTGGGGCATTCTTGAAAGTGATATTCTTTTTCAAACGTGATGGAACATGAACTGATTATTATCACGTTTGGGTTGATTATCCACGAATTTGGGGCATTTTCGAAACTGGTATTCTTCTTCAAACGTGATAGAACAAGAACCAATTATTATCAAGGTTGGGTTGATTATCCACAAATTTGGGGCATTCTCAAAAGTGGTATTCTTCTTCAAACATGATGGAACATGGTCTGATTATTATCACGTGTGAGTTGATTATCCACAAATTATGGGTATTTTTGAAAGTGATATTCTTCTTCAAACGTGATGGAACATGAACTGATTATTATCACGTTTGACTTGATTATTCACGAATTTGGGGCATTCTTGAAAGTGATATTGTTCTTCAAACGTGTAGAACATGAACTGATTATTATCACGTTTAGGTTGATTATCCACGAATTTGCGGCATTCTTGAAAGTGATATTCTTCTTCAAATGTGATGGAACATGAACTGATTATTATCACGTTTGGGTTGATTGTCCACGAATTTGGGGCATTCTTGAAAGTGATGTTCTTCTTCAAATGTGATGGAACATGAACTGATTATTATCACGTTTGGGTTGATTATCCACGACTTTGGGGCATTTTTGAACATGGTATTCTTCTTTAAACGTGATGGAACATGAACTGTTTATTATCACGTTTGGGTTGATTATACACAAATTTGGGGCATTCTTGAAAGTTGTATTATTCTTCAATCGTGATGGAACATGAACTGATTATTATCACGTTTAGGTTGATTATCCCCTAATTTGGGGCATTTTTGAAAGTGATATTCTTCTTCAAACGTGATGGAACATGAACTGATTATTATCACGTTTTGGTTGATTATCCACAAATTTGGGGTATTTTTGAAAGTGGAATTCTTCTTCAAACGTGATGGAACATGAATTGATTATTATCACGTTTGGGTTGATTATCCACGAATTTGGAGCATTCTTGAAAGTGATATTCTTCTTCAAACGTGATAGAACATGAACTGATTATTATCACGTTTGGGTTGATTATCCACGAATTTGGGGCATTCTTGAAAGTGGTATTCTTCTTCAAAAGTGTTAGAACATGAACTGATTATGATCACGTTTGGGTTGATTATCCACAAATTTGGGGTATTTTTGAAAGTGGTATTCTTCTTCAAACGTGATGGAACATGAACTGATTATTATCACATTTGGGTTCATTATCCACGAATTTGGGATATTTTTGAAAGTGATACTCTTCTTCAAAAGTGATGAAACATAAACTGATTATTATCACATTTAGGTTGTTTATTAACGAATTTAGGGCATTCTTGAAAGTGATATTATTCTTCAAATGTGATGGAACATGAACTGATTATTATCACGTTTGTGTTGATTATCCACAAATTTGGGGCATTCTCGATAGTGGTATTCTTCTTCAAACGTGATGGAACATGAACTGATTATTATCACGTTAGGGTTGATTATCCACGAATTTAGGGCATTCTCGAATGTGGTATTCTTCTTCAAACGTGATGGAACATGAACTGATTATTATCACGTTAGGGTTGATTATCCACAAATTTGGGCATTCTCGAAAGTGATATTCTTCTTCAAACGTGATGGAACATGAACTGATTATTATCACGTTTGAGGTGATTATCCACAAATTTGGGGCATTTTTGAAAGTGATATTCTTCTTCAAACGTGATGGAACATGAACTAATTCTTATCACATATGGGTTGATTATCAATGAATTTGGGCATTCTTGAAAGTGATATTCTTCTTCAAACGTGATGGAACATGAACTGATTGTTATCACATTTAGGTTGATTATCTACGAATTTGGGGCTTTCTTGAAAGTGATATTCTTCTTCAAATGTGATGGAACATGAACAGATTATTATCACGTTTTGGTTGATTATCCACGAATATGGGGCATTCTTGAAAGTGATATTTTTCTTCAAACGTGATGGAATGTGAACTGATTATTATAACATTTGGGTTGATTATCCACGAATTTGGGGCATTCTTGAAACTGATATTCTTCTTCAAACGTGATGAAACATGAACTGATTATTATCACGTTTGGGTTGATTATCCACGAATTTGAGGCATTCTTGAAAGTGATATTCTTCTTCAAATGTGATGGAATATGAACTGATTATTATCACGTTTGAGTTGATTATCCCCAAATTTGAGGCATTCCTGAAAGTGGTATTCTTCTTCAAACGTGATGAAACATGAACTGATTATTATCACGTTTGGGTTGATTATCCACAAACTTGGGGCATTCTTAAAAATTGTATTATTCTTCAATCGTGATGGAACATGAACTGATTATTATCACGTTTGGGTTGATTATCCAATAAATTGGGGCATTTTTGAAAATGATATTCTTCTTCAAACGTGATGGAACATGAACTGATTATTATCACGTTTGGGTTGATTATTTACAAATTTGGGGCATTCTTGAAAGTGATATTTTTCTTCAAACGTGATGAAACATGAACTGATTATTATCACGTTTGGGTTGATTATCCACGAATTTGGGGCATTCTTTAAAGTGGTATTCTTCATCAAACGTGATAGAACATGAACTGATTATTATCACGTTTGGGTTGATTATCCACAAATTTGGGGCATTTTTGAAAGTGGTATTATTCTTCAAACATGATGGAACATGAACTGATTATTATCTCATTTGGGGTTGATTACCCACGAATTTGGGGCATTCTTGAAAGTGATATTCTTCTTCAAACGTAATGGAACATGAACTGATTATTATCACGTTTGAGGTGATTATCCACAAATTTGGGGCATTTTTGAAAGTGATATTCTTCTTCAAACGTGATGGAACATGAACTAATTCTTATCACATATGGGTTGATTATCAATGAATTTGGGCATTCTTGAAAGTGATATTCTTCTTCAAACGTGATGGAACATGAACTGATTGTTATCACATTTAGGTTGATTATCTACGAATTTGGGGCTTTCTTGAAAGTGATATACTTCTTCAAATGTGATGGAACATGAACAGATTATTATCACGTTTTGGTTGATTATCCACGAATATGGGGCATTCTTGAAAGTGATATTTTTCTTCAAACGTGATGGAACGTGAACTGATTATTATAACATTTGAGTTGATTATCCACGAATTTGGGGCATTCTTGAAAGTGATATTCTTCTTCAAACGTGATGAAACATGAACTGATTATTATCACGTTTGGGTTGATTATCCACGAATTTGGGGCATTCTTGAAAGTGATATTCTTCTCCAAATGTGATGGAACATGAACTGATTATTATCACGTTTGAGTTGATTATCCCCAAATTTGAGGCATTCCTGAAAGTGGTATTCTTCTTCAAACATGATGGAACATGAACTGATTATTATCACGTTTGGGTTGATTATCCACAAACTTGGGGCATTCTTAAAAGTTGTATTATTCTTCAATCGTGATGAAACATGAACTGATTATTATCACGTTTGGGTTGATTATCCAATAATTTGGGGCATTTTTGAAAGTGATATTCTTCTTCAAACGTGATGGAACATGAACTGATTATTATCACGTTTGGGTTGATTATTTACAAATTTGGGGCATTCTTGAAAGTGATATTTTTCTTCAAACGTGATGAAACATGAACTGATTATTATCACGTTTGGGTTGATTATCCACGAATTTGGGGCATTCTTGAAAGTGGTATTCTTCTTCAAACGTGATAGAACATGAACTGATTATTATCACGTTTGGGTTGATTATCCACAAATTTGGGGCATTTTTGAAAGTGGTATTATTCTTCAAACGTGATGGAACATGAACTGATTATTATCACATTTGGGGTTGATTATCCACGAATTTGGGGCATTCTTGAAAGTGATATTCTTCTTCAAACGTGATGGAACATGAACTGATTATTATCACGTTTGGGTTGATTATCCACAAATTTGGGGCATTCTCGAAACTGGTATTCTTTTTCAAACGGGATGGAACATGAATTGATTATTATCACGTTTGTGTTGATTATACAGGAATTTGGGGCATTCTTGAAAGTGGTATTCTTCTTCAAACGTGATGGAACATGAACTGATTATTATCACGTTTGGGTTGATTGTCCACGAATTTGTGACATTCTTGAAAGTGATATTCTTCTTCAAACGTGATGGATCATGAACTAATTATTATCACATTAGGGTTGATTATCCATGAATTTGGGGCATTCTTGAAAGTGATATTCTTCTTCAAACGTGATAGAACGTGAACAGATTATTATCACGTTTGGGTTGATTATCCACGAATTTGGGGCATTCTTGAAAGTGATATTCTTCTTCAAACGTGATGGAACATGAACTGATTATTATCACGTTTGGGTTGATTATCCACGAATTTGGGGCATTATCGAAACTGGTATTCTTCTTCAAACGTGATAGAACATGAACCAATTATTATCAAGGTTGGGTTGATTATCCACAAATTTGGGGCATTCTCAAAAGTGGTATTCTTCTTCAAACATGATGGAACATTGTCTGATTATTATCACGTGTGAGTTGATTATCCACAAATTATGGGTATTTTTGAAAGTGATATTCTTCTTCAAACGTGATGGAACATGAACTGATTATTATCACGTTTGACTTGATTATTCATGAATTTGGGGCATTCTTGAAAGTGATATTGTTCTTCAAACGTGTAGAACATGAACTGATTATTATCACGTTTAGGTTGATTATCCACGAATTTGCGGCATTCTTGATAGTGATATTCTTCTTCAAATGTGATGGAACATGAACTGATTATTATCACGTTTGGGTTGATTGTCCACGAATTTGGGGCATTCTTGAAAGTGATGTTCTTCTTCAAATGTGATGGAACATGAACTGATTATTATAACGTTTGGGTTGATTATCCACGACTTTGGGGCATTTTTGAAAGTGGTATTCTTCTTTAAACGTGATGGAACATGAACTGTTTATTATCACGTTTGGGTTGATTATACACAAATTTGGGGCATTCTTGAAAGTTGTATTATTCTTCAATCGTGATGGAACATGAACTGATTATTATCACGTTTAGGTTGATTATCCCCTAATTTGGGGCATTTTTGAAAGTGATATTCTTCTTCAAACGTGATGGAACATGAACTGATTATTATCACGTTTTGGTTGATTATCCACAAATTTGGGGTATTTTTGAAAGTGGAATTCTTCTTCAAACGTGATGGAACATGAATTGATTATTATCATGTTTGGGTTGATTATCCACGAATTTGGAGCATTCTTGAAAGTGATATTCTTCTTCAAACGTGATAGAACATGAACTGATTATTATCACGTTTGGGTTGATTATCCACGAATTTGGGGCATTCTTGAAAGTGGTATTCTTCTTCAAAAGTGATAGAACATGAACTGATTATGATCACGTTTGGGTTGATTATCCACAAATTTGGGGTATTTTTGAAAGTGGTATTCTTCTTCAAACGTGATGGAACATGAACTGATTATTATCACATTTGGGTTCATTATCCACGAATTTGGGACATTCTTGAAAGTGATACTCTTTTTCAAAAGTGATGAAACATAAACTGATTATTATCACATTTAGGTTGTTTATTAACGAATTTAGGGCATTCTTGAAAGTGATATTATTCTTCAAACGTGATGGAACATGAACTGATTATTATCACGTTTGTGTTGATTATCCACAAATTTGGGGCATTCTCGAAAGTGGTATTCTTCTTCAAACGTGATGGAACATGAACTGATTATTATCACGTTTGGGTTGATTATCCACGAATTTAGGGCATTCTCGAATGTGGTATTCTTCTTCAAACGTGATGGAACATGAACTGATTATTATGACGTTAGGGTTGATTATCCACAAATTTGGGGCATTCTCGAAAGTGATATTCTTCTTCAAACGTGATGGAACATGAACTGATTATTATCACGTTTGAGGTGATTATCCACAAATTTGGGGCATTTTTGAAAGTGATATTCTTCTTCAAACGTGATTGAACATGAACTAATTCTTATCACATATGGGTTGATTATCAATGAATTTGGGCATTCTTGAAAGTGATATTCTTCTTCAAACGTGATGGAACATGAACTGATTGTTATCACATTTAGGTTGATTATCTACGAATTTGGGGCTTTCTTGAAAGTGATATTCTTCTTCAAATGTGATGGAACATGAACAGATTATTATCACGTTTTGGTTGATTATCCACGAATATGGGGCATTCTTGAAAGTGATATTTTTCTTCAAACGTGATGGAATGTGAACTGATTATTATAACATTTGGGTTGATTATCCACGAATTTGGGGCATTCTTGAAACTGATATTCTTCTTCAAACGTGATGAAACATGAACTGATTATTATCACGTTTGGGTTGATTATCCACGAATTTGAGGCATTCTTGAAAGTGATATTCTTCTTCAAATGTGATGGAACATGAACTGATTATTATCACGTTTGAGTTGATTATCCCCAAATTTGAGGCATTCCTGAAAGTGGTATTCTTCTTCAAGCGTGATGGAACATGAACTGATTATTATCACGTTTGGGTTGATTATCCACAAACTTGGGGCATTCTTAAAAGTTGTATTATTCTTCAATCGTGATGGAACATGAACTGATTATTATCACGTTTGGGTTGATTATCCAATAATTTGGGGCATTTTTGAAAGTGATATTCTTCTTCAAACGTGATGGAACATGAACTGATTATTATCACGTTTGGGTTGATTATTTACAAATTTGGGGCATTCTTGAAAGTGATATTTTTCTTCAAATGTGATGAAACATGAACTGATTATTATCACGTTTGGGTTGATTATCCACGAATTTGGGGCATTCTTGAAAGTGGTATTCTTCTTC
Source organism: Rhodiola kirilowii (assembly GCA_033675215.1). Lineage (NCBI taxonomy): Eukaryota > Viridiplantae > Streptophyta > Magnoliopsida > Saxifragales > Crassulaceae > Rhodiola > Rhodiola kirilowii. The sequence continues at coordinate 11,019,314 of CM066197.1, read as the reverse complement.
AAACGTGATAGAACATGAACTGATTATTATCACGTTTGGGTTGATTATCCACAAATTTGGGGCATTTTTGAAAGTGGTATTATTCTTCAAACGTGATGGAACATGAACTGATTATTATCTCATTTGGGATTGATTACCCACGAATTTGGGGCATTCTTGAAAGTGATATTCTTCTTCAAACGTGATGGAACATGAACTGATTATTATCACGTTTGAGGTGATTATCCACAAATTTGGGGCATTTTTGAAAGTGATATTCTTCTTCAAACGTGATGGAACATGAACTAATTCTTATCACATATGGGTTGATTATCAATGAATTTGCGGCATTCTTGAAAGTGATATTCTACTTCAAACGTGATGGAACATGAACTGATTGTTATCACATTTAGGTTGATTATCTACAAATTTGGGGCTTTCTTGAAAGTGATATACTTCTTCAAATGTGATGGAACATGAACAGATTATTATCACGTTTTGGTTGATTATCCACGAATATGGGGCATTCTTGAAAGTGATATTTTCTTCAAACGTGATGGAACGTGAACTGATTATTATAAAATTTGAGTTGATTATCCACGAATTTGGGGCATTCTTGAAAGTGATATTCTTCTTCAAACGTGATGAAACATGAACTGATTATTATCACGTTTGGGTTGATTATCCACGAATTTGGGGCATTCTTGAAAGTGATATTCTTCTTCAAATGTGATGGAACATGAACTGATTATTATCACGTTTGAGTTGATTATCCCCAAATTTGAGGCATTCCTGAAAGTGGTATTCTTCTTCAAACATGATGGAACATGAACTGATTATTATCACGTTTGGGTTGATTATCCACAAACTTGGGG